>BSBM01000418.1:5285000-5957500 GCA_027924585.1 Larix kaempferi | reverse complement strand
TCTTAGTCTTTTGGGGCTATTTTCCCTCATCCATACCATGAAAATGAAGTGATATGAGCTTCTCCCTTGTAGGGAATTTGTTGGACTACTAACATACCATACCACCATCCAATACCATCCTATTGAGTTCCTAGATGTGATGTTGTAGCTTTATATGTAGGGCATTCCCAATAGCTTTTAAGATTATATTAAAACATTATCACTAGATGTTGTTGTACATAATCAATTGCTACATTGAGCTTTAATAATCATGAACATCGAGTTTTAATATCTTGTTTGTTGTTCATTCTTCCAGGGGTCATATTTTCGTTTTTCCAAAAGCGCATTGAATATGGGCAACAAAGGTAATAATCAAAGAAAGTCTAGAAGGATGCAGATGCCCCTTGAAAAGCCCTATGAGATAAGAGAAAAGGCCAGGTTGTACATGCAA
Organism: Larix kaempferi; assembly: GCA_027924585.1. Taxonomy (NCBI): domain Eukaryota; kingdom Viridiplantae; phylum Streptophyta; class Pinopsida; order Pinales; family Pinaceae; genus Larix; species Larix kaempferi. The sequence goes on along the minus strand of BSBM01000418.1, from coordinate 5,957,070 downwards.
AACCATAGAAATAAAAATGTTAGTGCCTTAGATCCATCAACAAGCAATGACGAAGTGGTTGAAGTCAATCAAATCTTGCCTGAAGTCGAGTATGAAGGGATGGATGTTGAACAAGTTCTTAACTGGAAACCACCCCAAGAAGAGCACCCACCTGGAGAACACACTCCATTGCAGGACCAATTACTGAACGAAGGGCCACAACAAACCGTTGACGAGACTCGTACTTCCTTGCTGACTCCCTTGCCTCAACTATCAACCGGACAACGAAGAACTCCCAGACGTATTCATGTGGATGAAAGTTCATTTTCGGGACTTGAAGGTAAGATGCCCAAACGCAATATTGATTTCCATTGTAACAAGATAATCAAAGATTTTTTTGAATCCAAAACCGATGCAGCAAAATGTCAATTGTTTCTTGCTTTGTTAAAATCACATTGTCTAGCTCATGTTAGGAGAATTTTGTGCATAAAGGTAGTTAGAAGTCCAGAGTCCAACAATCATGTTGTTAGAAATCTACAATCTGCATTTAATTTGATTGGAAAAACTTCTCGCATAAAAGATTTTAATGTGGCCCGTCGTGTATTGTCGGAATCGATTGTAGAAAAATCCACAAGGCAACGTCGCCTACTATCACACACATGTAAAATCTTTAAAGTAGATAGAAAGACTCTTCAAAAGTATTCTACCATTAGAGAAAAACTTGAGACCCCAGGCCAAAAAGATTGTTGGGCCTTTGTTGGTAGGTTACCTCGTTCAGACATGAAGCTCATTGATGCTATTAACGAACTAGTGCAAAAGTTTTGGCATGATAACACTAGACCGTCATCGAATCAAAGAGATGTTTTAAATTTGAGAAAAGGTGTTAGGGGGGGTGAACCCCATGTCAAGCACTTCCTTGACACCACACAAACATAACTCTATGAGACGTTCAAGAATGAGCACACACAATTGAACTTGGGCCAAAGGTCCTTCGAAAAATGCAAACCCTGGTATGTTAGAATTTGCATTGATCATAGTACATGTTGTTGTAGATACCATGTAGAATTTGAGTACTATTATGATACATATAGACATATATTTTGTGGTTTGCATACTAACATTGTGCAGAATTTCCCTTCGTTACAACCACCGAATGCATCCAGAGAATTTATACATAGCTTAATGTGTCGAAGGCCTGAAGGACAAAAAATTATAAAAGATCATGTTTATATGGGACGTGTTCCAGTTGCAGTGGATTTGCATTATTGATCCGCTACATCCACGCAACCGCGGAGCACGAATTTGGGAGGATGTTAGTAGAAATGCAGAAATTCCAGTACATAACATATCAAGTAGATAGTTCGAAGGAAAGCAAAAAAAATGTATTGGTGAAGTCACAGGTAATCTAAGTTTGCATGCTTTCATACTGTACATGTTGAATTTGTACATATATATTCAGATTGAAAATGTCACGTTGTATTAATGCCCTTGGTTTTGTGGCACCAGGTACAAATTTGTGATTTCATGAAGGAATTCTACCAAAAGACCTAGCATTATGTACATCACGTCCATGTAGCACGATGGCAGGATGAACAGTTTTGACAGTGCAGGTCCAAGGGCACAATATTGTCAGTTGTGGACATTGCGGAAAACTATACCCTACAGCCACAGAATGAGATTCAAAGTCAATACTACCATTCAGACCAAGTTAGCATAATGGTCCATATCATGTATAGGCACGCGCCAGAGAGCAGCAATGACATGAGGATAATATTGAAAGAGACCAACTTCTACATCAATGACGACAGGTGCCACGACCTGCATTATATGTAGCATTGCTTCAAAATTTTCTATGATCAGCTGAAGGAGAGAGGGATACATATGGATCAACATTGGATATGGTGAGATGGTTGTGCAGACCAGTTCAAAAATGCACGTGTTTTCCAGTGGTTGAGTATGTTGCACAAGACTTATGATGTGCTGCATGTATGGAACTATTTTGAGACCGATCATGGAAAGGGAGAGCACAACGGGGTTGGAGCATGTCTCAAAACTACCCTACAAAGGGAGGAGATGAGGTGCATGGGAGGCCCTCATATTCGGAATGCCGAATCCACAGTTCGATGGTACAAAGAAAAAATGTCAGATCGAACCACGGAGCAACACATACCAACAGGTAGAGTACATGTTGTCAAAAATTTCTGGAATGTAGTTGATATAGACCGATCGCGTTCTTATAGTTGTAGTACTATGCAAGGCACTCGTGGATTTCATTCGGTTTGAAGCTCAAACAATCCTTTATTTGAAATATGGCAGCGAAAATGTGCTTGATTTTGTGGGTCTTGCAGCAGTTGTGAGTGGGATGAGTGAGAATCAATGGATTGGGTTGATGAATGGAATCATGTATCACTTGTAGTGGACCCACATGCCGTTGTTGAAACAATCCAGTTAGAGGAAGGCCAATCCTCTATTTCGAATGAATATGATCATATATCTGATCTTGTACAACCAGGTAAACATTTCTGCATGCATATCCCGGTTCCCTCCTTGCTTTTGTAATTATCCAAGTTATCAAACCACTGCTTGTTGGAATATGACCTTAAAATGCATTTTTGCAGGACACATCTACGCAGTTGTCGCCCCGACAGACAGTACAATTGGGACGAATTATTGGTTGGCACGATGCATCTAGGGGAAGCAAACCCTCCTCGCATCATTAACGGATAGTGAAGGCATTACCTTTCCGACTGGCTTGATGGTTGTTCAGGGGGGATATCTTACAGTGGATGGAAAGGGACCAAAGAGCAATGGCTACACATACACATATTATAGACCAGGGTCGCGGGTGTATCACTTTACGCACTTGATCATGGGTACAAACATCCAAGTATAGACAATGTCAACAAAGTCATCAAACAAGGTACGCTACTTACTACCTCATCCAGATCATGAGAGGTTGTTCGAGATAATAAAAAATCGAGAGGATCCAGAAGGCCTAATTGACTGAGGTACATAGTATAGCCATGTGATTGTTTATTCATGCATGGTTAATGTTATTCATGTTAGATGGTTTATTTGATATCGTTATCTTATATCGTTTATTTGATGTCTGAGTTATGATTAAGTTATGATTTATATCCATGTGATTGTTTATTCATGTATGATTAACCCTAGAAGCACTAATATAACCCTACAAACATAATCTAGCCCTAGAAATGCTAGAAAACTAAACTAACCCTAGAAACACTAATCTAACCCTCAAAAACTAATCTAGAATCCTAGAAACATAATCTAGCCCTAGAAATCCTGGAAAGCTAAACTAACCCTAGAAACACTAATCTAACCCTCAAAAACTAATCTAGAATCCTAGAAACCTAATGTAGCCCTATTAACCTAATCTAGCCCTAGAATCCGTGACCCACCACACGTACCCTCAATAGGGGGTATTTGGACTCCAAGTGGGATAGGATCACTATTAGAAGGGTTTGTTACCCAATCTATTAAGTTCCCAACTCACATTGAGTCATTTCCAGTCTTATATAGCCTATATGCCGCTAATCAAATGCCAAAAACTCTGGCTGGGAGAACACTTGTTATCTTACACACTCTAATTAACCTCTAGGCAAAGCAACGGCCATTGCTCTACAACCTGTGAAGGCTGCACAGGAAAAAAACTAAGTGCTACTAATCAGAGGAGGGTAGTTGTCATTGGATTGGGAGTAGTCACTTCCTTTGGTCATGATCCAGGTACTTTATAGGGAAATCTTCTTTAGGGACAGAGTGGTATCGGTGATATTGAGAGCTTTGATTGCTCTGATTTTGCAAGTGTAATTGGCGTCAATGCGATTCATTTGCTTCCTCTCATTTACACCTCTTTTGAATTTTTCTACTTGACTTGTAAATGTGGAATAGTCCACCAAGTCAAAGGGTTTTTTCTCATCATGATCTCACCAAGAGCCACATACACAAAAACCATGCATCATGTACAAAATAAACATGCAAAATCCTTCAGGTCAATGCTTAATCAGTGATCTCCACCATGAATGATTCACTCAAGCATGATTCTCCTTACAATATATGCAAGAGCTAGCAACAACATTCAACATTGCCTTCACACAACCTCTATGACCTCTATTCCTTATGTAGCTCAGTCTCCATGCTTTATGCACTATGGTCATAATAATCATAGCAATTGTCTAATAATTCATAAACACATATGATCAATCATGACTACTCAATCCATCGTGATGTCGCATAAGTAAAAAAAAAATGAGACCAAGACTTCCTTGGGACAAAATATTGTTGATTCATATCTTCAACCCCCCCATCTGTTACAATTATTCTTCACAGCTACAAAATCCCAACAATGACATAATAATTGGGAATCACATTCAACTCAAGCACATCATTAGTAGTACTTATTTGCAACTTTTCCATGATAATTATTTCATAAAACATAATATTAGTAGCATCTTGTAGAATATTTTCTCATTATACGGTGCATTGCATCAAACCAATAGACAATGACTACTATTTTGCAACAAATATCCTCCAAAAAACATAGAACCAATGACATCATAGAAAAACCATAGAACATAGAAACACACTATGTAACATAATTATCAATGAAAAATATACTTTATTATATGTTAATCCTCTTATCCTACAAATGAAACTTCCCAATATTTTGTTGCTTCTAGTTCTCTTGCAGATTTATTAGAAAATATAGGGAGATGTTTTTCAATAAAATTCAATGCAATTGCACATTTATTACATGTATATGTACATTAAGGACATGTAACTACTTCCTTAACAAAAGGATAAGTTGATAGAAAATCTCTTAATAACTTAACACTCAACCTAAACACAAAGATATTATAAAAATTAATCATAAAAATACTCACCTAACACATACTTAGCTGAGAGAATATCTCAATTATATCAACATCCACTTAGTTAGGCTCATAACAACCACATCCACCCTGTGATACCTCATGTATACATCCACTTAACTTATGTGCACAAACTTCAACCATATGTGAACCCATCATATAACACCTTACCTAATCTAGTAGGTCAATCACTCATAATAACCATGAAGTAATAGGTCATAGTATACATATGCAAAATTCTTCATATTTGCACTTGTATCCTCATCCATTAGCATACACCAAATATATTTGAAAACATTGCATTATCAACCCTCACCCAAACCCTAGCACTAAACCATCTCCTTCATCATCACCATCACCATCGCTATCACCATCTCCTTCATCATCACCATCACCATCGCTATCACCATCTCCATCATCATCATTGACTCTAACTCTAACTCTAATTCAATTTCCTTCTATAAACCTAGCCCTAACCCTCACCCAAACCCTAACACTAAGCCATCTTCTCCATCCTCACCATCACCATCACCATCACCATCAACGTCTTCATCATCACCACCATCTCCATCATCATCATTGACTCTAACTCTAACCCTAATTCAATTTCCTTCTATAACCCTAGCCCTAACCCTCACCCAAACCCTCGCACTAAGCCATCTTCTCCATCCTCACCATCACCATTACCGTCACCATCAACGTCTTCATCATCACCACCATCTCCATCATCATCATTGACTCTACCTCTAACCCTAACTCTAACTCCAACTCTAACTCTAACTCCAGGTTCCTCATCAAATCCTCCATCATCATCATCTTCATGACCATCGCCATCGCCATCACCATAACCATCAACCTCTTCATCATCATCACCATCATCATCATGATACATGCCCGGTGGAAGATTTTCTAGAGTTGACCCCCGTGTGCAAAAATTGCACACTCCCTCATTGAGAAAAACCCTAGTTTCCAAGATGGACATACAAGATGAGGGCGGGGCCACCGGTCCAGAGGAAAGGGGCACCCCTAGCACTATTCCGACGTGCTGAATCCAACGGAGTCGACGGTTCGTCGATCCGAGCCACGATCTCCATTCTATGGCTCGTCCCGTCTCCCATCCAAAAGGCCTTCGGGGACACCTGATGGATACCTGTCGGGGGTGTAGAACTCCAACCGTGCAACAAAACTAGGTTCTGGGGAGTCCTGCAGGTGTGTATAGGTAGGTTCTAGCTGGGAATGCTAGCCACAAGTGCCCGGTGGGTGATTTTCCAGAGTTGACCCTCGTGTGCAAAAATTGCACACTCCCTCACTGAGCAAAACCCTAGTTTCCAAGATGGACGTACAAGATGAGGGCGGGGCCACTGGGCCAGAGGGGAGGGGCACCCCTAGCACTATCCCGGTGTGCTGAATCCAACGAAGTCGATGGTTCATCGGTTCGAGCCATGGTCTTCATTCTATGGCTCATCCCGTCTCACATCCAGAAGGCCTTCAGGGACACCTGCTGGATACCTGCCGGGGGCGTAGAACTCCAACCGTGCAACAAAACCAGGTTCTGGGGAGTCAGGCAGGTGTGTCTAGGCAGGTTCCGGCCAGGAATGCTAGCCACAAGTGCCCAGTGGATGATTTTCCAGAGTTGACCCCCATGTGCAAAAATTGTACACTCCCTCACTAAGCAAAACCCTAGTTTCCAAGATGGACATACAAGATGAGGGCGGGGCCATCGGGCCAGAGGGGAGGGGCACCCCTAGCACTATTCTGGTGTGCTGAATCCAACGGAGTCAACGGTTCGTCGATCCGAGCCATTGTCTTCATTATGTGGCTCGTCCCGTCTCCCATCCAAAAGGCCTTCAGGGACACCTGCTGGATACCTGCCGAGGGCATAGAACTCCAACCGTGCAACAAAACTGGGTTCCGGGGAGTCCTGTAGGTGTGTCTAGGTAAGTTTCAGCCGAAAACACTAGCCCTAAGTTCCCGGTGGATGATTTTCCTGAGTTGACCCCCGTGTGCAAAAAATGCACACTCCCTCACTGAGCAAAACCCTAGTTTCCAAGATGGACGTACAAGATGAGGGCGGGGCCACCGAGCTGGAGGCGAGGGGCACCCCTAGCACTATCCTGGCGTGCTGAATCCAACAAAGTCAATGGTTCATTGATCCGAGCTACGGTCTTGATTCTATGGCTTGTCCCGTCTCATATCCAAAAGGCCTTCAAGGACACCTGCTGGATACCTTCCGGGGGCGTAGAACTCCAACCGTGCAACAAAACCAGGTTTCGGGGAGTCTTGCAGGTGTGTCTAGGCAGGTTCTGGCCAGGAATGCCAGCCCTAAGTGCCCAGTGGAAGATTTTCTAGAGTTGACCCCAGTGTGAAGGCCATGCCAAATTCGCTAAAGGGGGCCATTTCTCGACCTGAGGTCCCCAGGCCTGCGTGGCTGCCATGGACAGGTCCGCAATGGCCAGGTGGACCTGTGGGAGGCGACGTGATCCAAGTCCTCTCGCCAGTTTGGGTTCTATGGCCCCGACTCAAATCCTCCAAGTGTCCTTGAATGGCCCTAGGGTGCCCGACTAGAATGCCCGTAGCACCCGAACCGTGGCTCGGTTTGCGAATCCGTCGATTCCGGTTGGTCCGAGACGGCGGGTTTCAGCTAGGGGACCCCCCACAATGTCTCTCGCAGACCCATACGTGGTGCCAACGGGCCGTCTCCGGAGCTAGGGTTTTGCTCAATGAAGGCCATGCCAAATTCGCTAAAGGGGGCCATTTTTTGAACAGAGGCCCCCGGGTGTACATGGCCACCGTGGACAGGTCCAAAAAGGCCACATGGACCTGTGGGAGGCAACGAAATCCAAGTCCTCTCGCCAATTTGGGTTTCATCGCCCTAGGTCAAATCCTCCAAGTGTCCCTGAACGGCCCCGGGGCACCCGACTAGAATGCCCGTAGCACCCGAACCATAGCTCGGTTCGCGAATCTGTCCATTCTGGTGGGTTTGGGACGGTGGGTTTCAGCTAGGGGACCCCCCACAACGTCCCCCGAAGACCCAGAAGCGGTGCCAACAGGCCATCTCCGGAGCTACGGTTTTGCTCAGTGATGGGGATTTGCTCCAGGGCCACAGAAGCCAAACCGTCAAGCAGACTTGTATTATGTCGGCTCCCATAGGTCCACCTGGACATTGTGGACCTATCCACGGTGGCCAAGCACGCTCGGGGGCCTCCGACCGAGAAATGACCCCCTTTAGCGAATTTGGCATGGCCTTCACTAATCAAAACCCTAGCTCCGGAGATGGCCCATTGGCATCGCTTCGGGGTCTTTAGGGGATGTTTTGGGGGATCCCCTAGCTGAAACCCGCCGTCCCGGACCCGCTGGAATTGATGGATTCGCGAACCGAGCCACGGTTCGGGTGCTATAGGCGTTCTAGTCAGGCACACCGAAGCCGTTCAGGGACACTTGGAGGATTTGACCCAGGGCCACAGAACCCAAACCAGTGAGAGGACTTGGATTACGTCGCCTCCCACAGGTCAACCTGGCCATTGCGGACCTGTCCACGGTGGCCACGCATGCCCGAGGGCCTCCGGTCGAGAAATGGCCCCCTTTAACGAATTTAGCATGGCCTTTACACTGGGGTCAACTCTGGAAAATATTCCACCGGGCACTTAGGGCTAGTGTTCCTGGCCGAAACCTGTCCAGACACACCTGCAGGACTCCTCGGAACCCAGTTTTGTTGCACAGTTGGAGTTCTATTCCCTCGACAGGTATCTAGCAGGTGTCCTTGAAGGCCTTTTGGATGCGAGACAGGATGAGCCATAGAATAAAGACCGTGGCTCGGATCGATGAACCATTGAATCCGTTGGATTTAGCACGCCGAGATAGTGCTAGGGGTACCCCTCCCCTCCATCCCGGTGGCCCCGCCCTCATCTTGTATGTCCATCTTGGAAACTAGGGTTTTTCTCAATGAGGGAGTGTGCAATTTTTGCACATGGGGGTCAACTCTGGAAAATCATCCACTGGGCACTTAGGGCTAGCGTTCTCAGCTGAAACCTGCCTAGACACACCTGTAGGACTCCCTGGAACCCAGTTTTGTTGCACGGTTGGAGTTCTACGCCCTCGGCAGGTATCTAGCAGGTGTCCTTGAAGGCCTTTTGGATGCGAGACAGGACGAGCCATAGAATGAAGAGTGTGGCTCGGATCGACTCTGAGCCATGGTCGACTCCGTTGGATTCAGCACACCAGGATAGTGCTAGGGGTGCCCCTCCCCTCCGGCCCGGTGGCCCCACCCTCATCTTGTACGTCCATCTTGGAAACTAGGGTTTTGCTCAGTGAGGGAGTGTGCAATTTTTGCACACGGGGGTCAACTATGGAAAATCATCCACCGTGCACTTGTGGCTAGCGTTCCTAGCTGGAACCTGCCTAGAGACACCTACATGACTCGCCGGAACCTGGTTTTGTTGCACGGTTAGAGTTCTACACCCCCGGCAGTTATCTAGCAGGTGTCCTTGATGGCCTTCTGGATGCGAGACGGGACAAGCCATAGAATGAAGACCGTGGCTCAGATCGACAAATCGTCAACTCCGTTAGAGTCAGCATGCCAGAATAGTGCTAGTGGTGCCCCTCCCCTCTGGCTTGGTGGCCCCTCCCTCATCTTGTACGTCCATCTTGGAAGCTAGGGTTTTGCTCAGTGAAGGAGTGTGCAATTTTTGCACATGGGGGTCAACTCTGGAAAATCTTCCACCGGGCACTCGTGGCTAGTGTTCCCGGTCAGAACCTTCCTAGAAACACCTGCAGGACTCCCTTGGACCCGATTTTGTTGCACGGTTGGAGTTCTACGCCCTCGGCAGGTATCCAGCAGGTGTCCCTGAAGGCCTTTTGGATGCGAGACAGGACGAGCCATAGAATGAAGACCGTGGCTCAGATCGATGAATCATCGACTCCGTTGAATTCAGCACACCGGGATAGTGCTAGGGGTGCCTCTTCCCTCTTGCCCGATGGCCCCTCCCTCATCTTGTATGTCCATCTTGGAAACTAGGGTTTGCTCAGTGAGGGAGTGTGCAATTTTTGCACATGGGGGTCAACTCTGGAAAATCATCCACCAGGCACTTGTGGCTAGCGTTCCCAGCTGGAACCTACCTAGACACACCTGTATGACTCCCTGAAACTCAATTTTGTTGCACGGTTGGAGTTCTATGCCCCGGGCAGGTATCCAGCAAGTGTCCCTGAAGGCCTTTTGGATGCGAGACGGGACGAGCCATAGAATGAAAACCATGGCTCGGATCGACGAACTGTTGACTCCGTTGGATTCAACATGCCAGAATAGTGCTAGGGGTGCCCCTCCCCTCTGGCCTGGTGGCCCCGCCCTCACCTTGTACGTCCATCTTAGAAACTAGGGTTTTGCTCAGTGAGGGAGTGTGCAATTTTTGCACACGGGGGTCAACTCTGGAAAATAACCCACCAGACACTTGTGGCTAGCGTTCCCGGCCGTAACCTTCCTAGACACACCTGTTGGACTCCTAGGAACCCGATTTTGTTGCACGGTTGGAGTTCTATGCCCTTGGCAGGTATCTAGCAGGTGTCCCTTAAGGCCTTTTAGATGCAAGATTGGACAAGCCATAGAATGGAGACCATGGCTCGGATCGATGAACCGTCGACTCTGTTGGATTCAGCACACCGAGATAGTGCTCAGGGTGCCCCTCCCCTCTGGCCCGGTGGCCCCGCACTTATCTTGTACGTCCATCTTGGAAACTAGGGTTTTTCTCAATGAGGGAGTGTGCAACTTTTGCACACGGGGGTCAACTCTTGAAAATCACCCACCAAGCACTTGTGGCTAGCATTCCCAGCTAGAACCAGCCTAGACACACCTGCAGGACTCCTTGGAACCCGGTTTTGTTGCACAGTTGGAGTTCTATGCCCCCGGCAGGTATCCAGCAGGTGTCCTTGAATGCCTTTTGGATGCGAGATGGGACGAGCCATAGAATGAAGATCGTGGCTCGGATCGATGAACCGTCGAATCCGTTGGCTTCAGCATGCTGGGATAGTGCTAGGGGTGCCCCTCCCCTCCAGCTTGGTGGCCTCTCCCTCATCTTGTACATCCATCTTGGAAACTAGGGTTTTGCTCAGTGGGAGTGTGCAATTTTTGCACACAGGGGTCAACCCTGGAAAATCATCTATCGGGCACTTGTGGCTAGCGTTCCCGGCTGGAACCTGCCTAGACACACCTGCATGACTCCCCGAAACTTGGTTTTGTTGCACGGTTGGAGTTCTATGCCCCCAGCAAGTATCCAACAGGTGTCCCTGAAGGCCTTCTAGATGCGAGACGAGACAAGCCATAGAATGAAGACCATGGCTCGGATCGAAGAACTGTCGACTCCGTTGGATTCAACATTCCAGGATAGTGCTAGGGGCGCCCTCCCCCTTCAGCCTGGTGGCCCCGCCCTCATCTTGTACATCCATCTTGGAAGCTAGGGTTTTGCTTAGTGAGGGAGTGTGCAATTTTTGCACATGGGGGTCAACTCTGGAAAATCTTCCACCGGGCACGTATGGTGATGATAATGGTGATGATGATGAAGAGGTCGACGGTGATGGTGATGGCGATGGTGATGGTCATGAAGATGATGATGATGGAGGCTTTGATGAGGAACCTAGAGTTAGAGTTAGAGTTGGAGTTAGAGTTAGGGTTAGAGGTAGAGTCAATGATGATGATTGAGATGGTGGTGATGATGAAGACAGTGATGGTGATGGTGAGGATGGAGAAGATGGATTAGTGCTAGGGTTTGGGTGAGGGTAAGGGCTAGGGTTATAGAAGGAAATTGAATTAGGGTTAGAGGTAGAGTCAATAATGATGATGGAGATGGTGGTGATGATGAAGACGTTGATGGTGACGGTGATTGTGATGGTGAGGATGGAGAAGATGGCTTAGTGCTAGGGTTTGGGTGAGGGTAAGGGCTAGGGTTATAGAAGGAAATTGAATTAGGGTTAGAGGTAGAGTCAATAATGATGATGGAGATGGTGGTGATGATGAAGACGTTGATGGTGATGGTGATTGTGATGGTGAGGATGGAGAAGATGGCTTAGTGCTAGGGTTTGGGTGAGGGTTAGGGATAGGGTTATAGAAGGAAATTTTATTAGGGTTAGAGGTAGAGTCAATGATGATAATGGAGATGGTGGTGATGATGAAGACGTTGATGGTGACGGTGATGGTGATGGCGAGGATGGAGAAGATGGCTTAGTGCTAGGGTTTGGGTGAGGGTTAGGGATAGGGTTATAGAAGGAAATTGAATTAGGGTTAGAGTTAGAGTCAATGATGATGATGGAGATGGTGGTGATGATGAAGATGTTGATGGTGATGTTGATGTTGATGGTGATGGTGATGGTGAGGATGGAGAAGATGGCTTAGTGCTAGGGTTTGGGTGAGGGTTAGGGCTAGGGTTATAGAAGGAAATTGAATTAGGGTTAGATTTAGAGTCAATGATGATGATGGATATGGTGGTGATAATGAAGACATTGATGGTGACAGTGATGGTGATGGTGAGGATGGAGAAGATGGCTTAGTGCTAGGGTTTGGGTGAGGGTTAGGGATAGGGTTTGGGTGAGGTTGATGGTGATGGTGATGGTTATGGTGATGATGATGGTGATGGTGGTGAGGTTGATGGTGATGGTGATGGTGATGATGGAAATGTTGATGGTTCCATCTCGCATCCAAAAGATGGAGATGGTGATGATGACGAAGATGGTGATGATAATGAATATGGTGATTGTGGTGATGATGGTGATGGTGGTGAGGTTGATGGTGATGGTGATGGTGATGATGAAGATGGTGATGGTTCCATCTCGCATCCGAAAGATGGAGATGGTGATGATGACGAGGATGGTGATGATGATGAAGATGGTGACATTGATGATGATGGTGATGGTGGTGAGGTTGATGGTGATGGTGATGGTGATGGTTCTATCTCACATCCAAAAGATGGAGATGGTGATGGTGATGAAGATGGTGATGATGATGAAGATGGTGACATTGATGATGATGGTGATGGTGGTGAGGTTGATGGTGATGGTGATGGTGATGATGAAGATGGTGATGGTTCCGTCTCGCATCCAAAAGATGGAGATGGTGATGGTGATGAAGATCATGATGATGATGAAGATGGTGACGTTGATGATGATGGTGATGGTGGTGAGGTTGATGGTGATGGTTCCGTCTCACATCCAAAAGATGGAGATGGTGATGATGACAAAGATAGTGATGATGATGAATATGGTGAAGTTGATGATGATGGTGATGGTGGTGAAGTTGATGGTCATGGTGATGGTGATGATGATGAAGATGGTGATGATGATGAAGGCGTTGATGATGATGGCGATGTTGATGAAGATGATGAAGGCGTTGGGGAATTTATTTATATCCAATGTACTTGACTCTAAGAACCTCTCATGTGTGATTATAAAAAAATCAAGATTCCCTCAACCCCCAAACATGCCCTTTCAAAGAATTTTTTATCTTTGAGTGTGGTATGGGTGCCAACACAAGGTTTTTTCTACTAAGGATGGATCTTGGCATCTTGCTCATGGTTGGGGTGATGACAATGAGGTTCATATGACTCCAATGAATATTCCATGGATCATGGGGTAAAATGATCTCTCAAGTATTATTGCATGTGAACTTGCACGTACCAAGCTACAACAAATATTTCACAGGAGTGGATTTGTTTATGTGAATAGATAAGTGAAAAGATTTTAGCAACAAGACCTATCAATTTTAACTTGGAAGTATGGGAAATGTTCAAAGTGGGATTGAGAGGCTTGATCGTGATTGTAGTAGTGGGCATGGTATTGGTGAGAACGATGACATGATAGTGGAATTAAACATTAATATGGTGACCCTGGAGCTTGGATCCTAGCCTAGAAACACGAGAGCCTAGCCTAAAAACCCTAGTTGGTAGCATAAACCCTAGTTTGTATTCTAATCACAATGAAACCCTATTATGTATCCTAAGATCTAGCCCTAAATTATAATACATGTAAAGATTAAATCATTTTCATTGTACATATATATCCATCTGCATACATTTGAATCCAAACCACTATACACATATATGCATACATAAAATTAGATCGCTATCACATAATGATAAATTAAGGAAGTCCTAATTGTAAATGGTAGTGGATGTGATGGTCATCAAATCAAAGGTGGCTATATCTGTGAGTGAGAATTAATGAGCTAGCTATACATCGTGCTCAAGGTTGTCCTATTTGTATGGTGAAAATTGATTAAGAAATGATTCCATAACTTGGTTATTAATTTGTTACATGATCTTAAGTGGACAAAATGGTCAAAATAAATACTAGTGATGACATTTCATTATGTAGAGTATGGCCTTTTTGGATCTCATTATGTAGAGCTATTAAAAATCATGTTGGATCTCATTTTAACCTTTTGATGACAATGGAAATTTTCTATTTTTAAGTGTTCTTTTCCTAGCACTCAAGTTCCCAATATATATCTTATGTGCCATGAGGTGTGATTTGTCCATCCATTTATTCCGTTTGTTTTTAGATTAATTCTCACACATGCTTTTGTTTGAGTTAGCCTATGTTTACAATGTTCTCTTAACATAGATACCATTAGAATCTTTTACATGTGGAAAGATAAACCAAGCTGAACTACGATATCCAACTTCTCTTCTAAGATCTAGGTAAAACCCAAATTTACACAACATCACATCATGATACACACAACATGAGACAACCACATTAGACAACGAGATATATAAATCACATAACTGAAAATCCATGTACATCGAGGCTACAAAACTCATCCAAACATATACAATTTCTGGCAAATTGTGGAACATGGTTCCCAATGTACGTACAATGGCAACTTGTTCCCTACACAAAATGCGACAACTCATGCCGTATATACAAAATACATGGCAACTCATGCCGTAGATACAAAGTACATCAAAACTGGTGCACAAAAGTGCTACATCATGGCTAATGTACATAAAACGTGGCATGTCAAGCATTGTGATCACCGCTGTCACTCCCAGGTGCAGATCCAAAGTCGATCTTCCTACTCTTTGAGATATCGGTGCCTCGGGTATTGGTCCGTCTAGGAGTAGACCGTCTCTCCGGGCTCTGGAACAAATGATATAAGATACCGTCATTTTCAAGCATTTGCAACATTTACCACATTTATAAAACAAATGTAGAATTCGAATCTTAAATAAATCACCTCTGACATGAGTGGGAAACGTTGGCTAGATCTGCGGAGCCTCTCAGCAATTCCATCCTACAACATTTAAAATAATCATTTCATTGAAAAGTCATAATTGCTTAAATTAATTTTTTTTAATGCATCAAAATATTTTCATAAATTAACTTGATTCTCACCATGAACACCTCCAACGATGGACATGGCTGGCCTTCTAGGCTAGCAGGTGGAGCAGATGGCTGAACAACCAACTCCGATGCTGTGATGGGGGGGGTGCAAATGTAGTGGCAACCACTACAGGTGCAACCACTGGATATACTGATGAGGATATTGGAAGAGTAGATGCCACAATAGTGGCGGGAAGTGGGGATGATATGGTGGGAGAAGACACGGTGGTATGGGGTGGAGGAGGACCATGTGGACTATGAACCCCTGCAGGCTGTAGGATAGAGGGTATCGAACGGAAAGGGCTAGGGATGGTGTTGAGGGATGGTGCATGGGAGGGAAATCCTGCATGGAGGGAGGGGGATGGAAAAATGGGAGGTTGTGGACGAAGAGGGGAAGGTGGAAGGAAGGGGGGGCGTGGACGAATGGGGGGGGATGGATAGACATGGGGGCGTGGATAAATTGGGGGGGATGTATGGATGTAGGGGGGTGGGCAAGTGGGGGAGGATGGATGGAGGGGGGAGTATGGCCGGAGAGGGAGAGTTGGATGGAAGGGAGGGGGTGGATGTAGGGAGGGGTCTAGATGAAAGCAAGGGAAGGGACTCATGGGAGAGGGTGGATACACAGGACTAAAATGTGGAGACACAGCTGCTGGTGGAACCTACATATACATTTGTAATATCACAATTTAGTAAACAAACAATAAATTAAACCATAGTAAGTTGTAACAAATCAAATTAAAAGCATGCTTATAACTACACATTGTACCTGTGTATATGGTGATGTGCCAATCCTTGGCGGGGGTGGCTGAACAGTTTAAATGAAACACCTGTGGACAACAAAATGCATGCATGTTATGAACATGTTAAACAAGTCATTATCTAGGAAATCAAGATATTCAAAAACATTGTACGAACTATCAATGTGTATGCCATAAATATAAATACTTGAGTAATATAAATGACATAAGTAATAACAAAATTGTGTCAGGTACTGAAAATACCTCCGTGTGGGGTGCCGTAATTTCAGTTGCAGCTGCCATTGTTGCATCCAGGTTGGGAGATTCTACGTTCTCCCATCTCGGTGTATCAGCTCTAAATAACTGTACATTGAAATAATAGTTTAAGTCAAACAAAAATACTTTCAAAATACTTTACAAGTTATAAAGTGATGATTGAAAACACATTAAAAAAATTGCTGACCTGATCCATATAACATCCCTCGATCGGGCCAGGGAAAGTGTGCCCGTAATGGGGACAAAGATGTGGCATTGTCCCCATCAAAATGGAATGCCCAACATGGCTACCATCGGTCATGGATCTATCCTGGCCCTGTCATGAAGGCCCTGCACCTGGATATCTATCAAGGTCACCCGACCTCTCCACTGTAGTCGCTGCTACAAAGGAGGTGTGTCTGAGGAGACCACGTGCAACATTCCTCATTGCCACCTCGATCTGATCAAGCTTATGGGGAAACTGAGGTGGATGGGGAGAGGGGTTGGGGTCATTCCTCGGAGTTGGTGGCCCTCTCAGTGGGTTCCTCCTGGCAGCAGGTCGATCTTGGGCAGAGCCACGCCCAACACCCTGGAACTTGGTTATGTCAAAATAGTTGACATGTAAACCGAGGAAAAACTCAGCCCACAGTTGGCGAAGGAAGTACTATGGAACCTCCCTATTATTGCAGGGAGGTTTATCATACACCATGAACCACCTCCGCATCCAATTGTCCCTCCACGGTTGGTAATGAAACCAATCCATGCAGACACGTGGCTTTGTAATGTTCAGTGGTTGGCCTGTTTTCGGATCGGTGAACATACTATATAATTGGGCTTTTGTAATGTTAAAATCTTTTATTGCTTTCTTGGAGATGCCCATGGAGTAGTACTCCCGCATCCTAGCTCTAAATTGAGTCATGTCGGTCAATTGCTGGTGTGCATGTATGAGGGAGTCGGTTGAGTTCTTAATTGATGTGGCAAGAGACAATCGAGATGGTTCACCCAAGTTTCTAAGTTCGCGAGTGTGCACTCGCATTTCATTTACATAGTGGTTAAGGTCATCTTGTTCAAAATTAGGTTGTGGGTTTTGGTTTTGTTCGACATTTGGATTGTGTTCACGGTTTTCTTCGGAATTTGGTCCAAGGTTTGGGTTTTCTTGTGTTCCACCAGACTCGGGGTTAACATCTTGTTCACTCATTGTCTCAGTTTACAATCTGCAATAGAAAATTGGTTCATTGTTTTCAAAATTTGAGAATTATTTACAATTAAATAAACAAAAAAAATCAAAAAATTGATACAAAGAATGAATAAAATGAAAACAAAACTTGATATTTACCTATCAATCACCCTGTTGATGAGTTAGTGGGTGTTGTGGGGTGGTTTTGAAGTTGATTTGGGCAACTTTGGTGGTTGAATTGACGCGTACGCGGAGGTGCAAGTTGCGCTCGGCCGGCCCAATGGAACAATGTGGAAATTGGGCAATGTTTTTTTTATTTTATTTTAGTAGAGGCACGTGCACGCAGCAAAGGCGGGTGTGCGCCACTTTTGTGCGCACGCGCCAGGAACGCGTACGGGCCATATACACACACGCGCCTCGGTTCGGTACCGAACCTAGCGGTGTGTGTGCGCTTCCTTAGGTGCGTACGTGCCATTTTTTTTTTCGCTATCGCACCCCCATTGCAATGAAAATGAAGACCATCTTTGTGCGCCTGCCCATATATATCTGAAGTCTCAGAATTGAAGACTAAAGCGATGAATCCTTTTAGGACATATACATAGAGCTTGGTAACACCGCACTTAGTGTGTAGATGAAGGTTATATGTTCTTATCCAAGACTTTTTGGTTTTAGGTTTGGGTTACCAAATCAAGTGGCTTGGATTGTGTTATAACAAAATACGTCTTATTCTATAACTTCTTCTATTTCAAGCATGATTCTGCATATGCTACACTTGTTTACTGCTAATGAAATTGCACACACTTGTAGAACTCTGTGTAGATTCTCAATATGTAATTTTTTATTAAATCTATTATTTTTTTCTATTTTTTATTTAATTTTAATTGGACTAACATCAATCGTACACAAAAAGTAGTTTATTTCTTCCGGCTATAACTTTTGATTGGCTCACATATTTTGAAAACGGAAAAGAACCCGCATAAGTACACACAAAGACCTACATCCTAAAAAAAACAACATTAAAAATAAAATAAAATTAACATAAATAAATATGGAAAAATAGTGCTACACTAGAACGACCTAATATCTACGACTCTATATAATTTTTTTCACAAATTTTCACCATTTGCATACCAAACCGGGGGCCCAATGCAAACATATTCTTTATGTTTTCTTAAAAAAATAACATATCAACCATAGAAGAACCCCATTTTTGGGGAGTTATACTTAATTTCCATAAATAATAGTTATATATTCCAGAAGGTAGTCCGATTGTCTACGTTTCATCTTCTTACATCATATTCCAAAAGGTTGTGTAGGTAGCTCTAATATTGCTTTTTGACGTTTAGATTTATGTTTTTCCATAATTCCATTGCAACTAACGTGTCATGAGTGGCCAGCATTAGCTTGCACCAACCCTTAATTGTTCCATAAGTTGGAAGGCGTAGTGTGGTGGCGATCCTACTAAGTTGGTCACACCCTTGGAAAGGTGCTAGGAAATGCCGCATAGGCGAACTGGGGGTTGTATGGCCTAGCCGCAGTTGCTCCCATGAAAAATTGTATCAGAGCTCAGAAATTGGCAAGGACAAACTTTGATGGGCACGTTGTGATGCATGCACCAAAGGGTATGGCGACTGTTGCTAACCCAACCACTAAGGAATCCCAAGGAAGCGCCAATGAGATGGCACTTGGATTGGCTCGCAAGGTGGACAAGGGCATCAGGCAGAGACGTCATTCCTTTGGAATTGGTTGAATCTATGACAGACAGTTGGAAAGATGGTTTGCCAGCATAGTTGGCCACACTGGTGGGGTGCGTAAACTTATGCATGCCCGAGATCGAAGAAGTGGTCCCAAAGAGCCCCATGGCTAGGAAGCTTGGGTGCTCCACAACAGGATTGTTGTGACGGTCTAGTGTAGTTGTGGATGCACAATGGGTGTAGTCTATTCTTGATTACCACATCGTCTCCCTTATGCATTTCTTCTTCTCTACATAGAGACTCATAATATATATATATATATATATATATATATATATTGTAAATGATAAACTATAACAACTCTCATATAAAGTCCCATGTGGGGACTCTGGAGAAACAATAAATTAATTAATTAAACTACCATACATTGTTCATTCACTATCCGCTATAGAAGTCCCCACTGATTTGATGACGGAAAAAAAATGCTAACGTACGCACCCATGACCCAACCCATTTATGCAGTCTCCCATCGTGGTACATTTAGGACACTTCTTACAATTTGGTTCTACTTATCATTTATACTTTTTAATGAAAGCGCAGTCATATTTAACTCAGGTAAACCATACACAATAAGTTTTGCAGTATTGGATTCAAGATTAAAAATTTTCAGTCTATGGGAAGGTAGGGGAGTGTTGCTCTCAGTCACATCAACACTTACAAAACACTACAATCCAAAACTATCAGGTACAGGATGAGTTTCAACAAAAAAATAACAAGTTTGCATGAGTAGCAACAGACTGCAAGCTACAGGAATGGAGTAACAACAATCTGCATCCTACAGGAAATGAGTAACAACAAGTAATTTTAACTTTGTTTTGTTGACCCCTGCATTCATAAAACTTAGGATGATATTGTGTTCTAGCACTTGAACAAATTTAACACATCTACAGGGAAAATAAACTCAGAAATCTGACTTGCTACAACAAAATCAAATTAAATCTAATATGAGTTTACAAACTCAGACAAAACATAGCATCATAAAAATACAGAGTAAAAACTTGGTTTCTCAACATCAACTTAACAAATAGTATAACTCACTCTATTAAAATAAGGGTTACATGGATGGATATTTATAGTGCATCAAGGTGATTGGTCATTAAATTCATATTGACCCATCACTGTAACAAAAACAAAAATAAACCCTTCAAAAATCTCTCATACTTGTTATAAATACTCTACTTCATTGAAATTCGATAGGCTAACAAAATCAAGACTGCATTGGCCCTTCAGAAATCCAGTGGATGAATGCGATTGTTGGTACTTGTTCTTCATGTTTTGTAAAGTCAAAATTCTAATGATAGTTCCTCTTCACAATTTTAAAAAGCTTAAATAAGGCGGTGACTGCCTTATGAAAAATTGAATGGATAAAACAGTGTGACGGTGGAGTCTTTTCAAAATTTTGGTAGTTACAAATCTGAGCACTAAAATAACTAATTAATTTCCAACACAGTTGTAATTTCCCATCATAAAGGGATACAAAAAATATTTAATATACAAATAAAATTAAAATAAAAAATTACTTAAATCAAATATAAAATAAAGATTATTTTTAATTTTTTTATTTAAAAAGAAAGAAAATTATTATAATAATAATACTTTTATTATTTCTATAGGATTTTTTTTGGCTACACCATTATAACCATTGTAGTCTATAGGATTTGTTTGGCTACACCATTATAACCATTGTAGTCTGAAAAAAGAATGTTACCGTTTTTCCAATATAAAAAAACTAGCATGCTATATGTTTATAGAATAAACTCCAAACTATTATTGCATGGAGTAGAGGATTGAGTAGTCCGACCAAGCTCTAAAAGTTCCAGTTATTCACTTATAATGCATGTGCATATATTTATTTCTTAAATGTGAAACTCAAGTTGTTGTACTTGCCCCCACAAAGATTAGAGGATCAGTAGAACCAAGAGCAAAATTTTCAACCTCTATTACCATGGTTATATCTCTCAGTGGAAGCGATGCTGGAGATGGATGGTGGTGATGAAAGTATTGATGCATAAAAAACAACTGGATGTGTGTTGCTGAGCAAATGGTTCGTTTACTCTTCCACTACATATTCAAATCTTCGGTGGAGTGGCCCCTTATTATGTATGCATGTTTTGACCATACTACATTTCGAAAAATAGAAGATCTATTCTATATGTGCTCATTTCTTCATCCACTATAAAATAACATTCAAGGCTAGCCACTCCTACATCCTTGCGAGAGCATGAAAATTATCACGTTAAAACTCATTGCTCACTTCAAAATTGAGCCATATAATCCAACTTATATTAGTTGATTAAGTATTTTCTTCTTACAAAATTAAGAGCACATTATCACATTGGTTACCATGTCATTGACATTCAAGGAGAATGGTCACTTTTTGCTAGTAAATTTCCTCTCGCACATGGCGTATGGCACATGGGGTATGGAAGGTCTTGGGTGTAGGTCACATGATGTTTTTGAAATTATATAAATTATTTTTTATTTAAATGTTTATTTTTAAATTTTGGTTTGAATTTTTCAAATTATATAAATGATTTTTTTAATATAAATGTTTATTTTAATTTTTGATTTAAATTTTTTAATATATTTATGATTTCATCGAGATATAATACATTTTGGAAATTAATATATTTTTTTTATTTATTATGTTATGTTTGTGTTAAATAAAAAAACTTAATTATTTTTATAGCAAGAATTTAAATGATTGTTCAACATTTTAAAAAATAAAAAAATGTCAATGTATTATAAAAACAAATGCAAAATAATATTAATCAAATTAAGTAATGTGAATTTATAAAGTTAATAATACAAAATAGTATCAATGAAATTAAATAATGTCAATTTACAAAGCTAATCAATGGCATTATGAAAAATTAAAGCTATTTTATATTGATATAATGCAAACATATATTAAATAATGTGAATTACAAAATTAGTCAATGGCATTATGAAAAATTAAAAGTATTTTATATTGATGTAGTCCAAATATATAAAGTCTATATTAATATTTCTTACATATAATAAGAGATTAATTACTATAGTCAAGATAAGAGAATATAAAATATGAATGTAGTCTAAATATATAAAGTCTATATTAATGTTCCTTATGTATAATAAGAAATTTAATTATTAGTCATGATAAGAGAATATAAAACTAATCCAAACATATAAAGTCTATATTAATATCCCTTACATATAATAAAAGATTTAATTACTATAGTCAAAATAAGATAAGAAAATATAAAATTTGGAGATAATGTAGTCCAAACATATAAAGTCTATATTAATGTCCCTTACATGTAATAAGAGATTTAATTACTATAATAAGATAAGATAATATAAAATATATAAAAATTTCAATACTATAATCAATAAAAGAATATAAAATATGAATTATATATATATATATATTATTTTTTTTATTTTTTATATATAAAAGTCATATATATATATAATAAAATCTTATGAAATTATATATTAAAATAAAATGTTTTATATATATACAAATCAGGATTGGAATTTGACAAACATTTTGTTCATTACAAGGTATTTTGCCGGTCAAATACAGTCAATTTGTTTATCAACTCGTCTAGCTAAACTGATAAGGAATTAAATGAAATGTATTTTTGACTGTTGATTATTTTCCTAAAATGTCATTACTACCTGTGATCCAGCTGGAAGCTTTGCTGCCCGAGGGTAAAGGCGTTAAAGGCTTAACCGCTGGTTCCCAGCTCCCAAATCTGGACGATGCTACATGCTGGCCCAGCCATGCTG
Organism: Larix kaempferi; assembly: GCA_027924585.1. Lineage (NCBI taxonomy): Eukaryota > Viridiplantae > Streptophyta > Pinopsida > Pinales > Pinaceae > Larix > Larix kaempferi. The sequence goes on along the minus strand of BSBM01000418.1, from coordinate 5,934,140 downwards.
ACAACTGGCTTTGATGGTTTTTATTAAGCAAATGGTTTGAGTAGATGAATTAAACTATGAATTATGAGCAAGTATTTTTGCTGTTTAATTTTTTAAGAAACTTTAGTTAATTTTTATTGGTTTAGAATTTTAATATGTATATGTTTTAATGTTTTTTCAGAATCTTCTAGTTGTAGTTGTAATGTGGATGGTTGTAATTGTAAATATGTAACTATCTGGTAAATATATGGATACCGTTAATAACTAATGTTATAAACCTTGGTCTTCATTAACCTCTTCTATATGTAGTGGCCACCAAGGATTTGCGTGAAGACGCTTAGCTCTCCTTTAGTTTGAAGGTGCAGCTTCATCTTTTGATGTGTTTCAAGATGCTTTTCTTGAAAGGGCAGCTTTATTTTTTAAGGTGGATTTGTTGATTAAAATATCAATTTTGATAATATGTATTTGTCATTTATTTAATAAATTTAATAATAATCTATAAATAAATTTTGAAAAAGCTATTTTTTTAAATAAAATTATTTTTTTTATTTTTAATATTAACTTGGATTAAAGATTTGCTAAATAAAATTTTACATAATTGATTTGTTATTTGCATTCTCATTCTTTACAAAAATAATTTATTTGATTTTTGAAAATGATTTATTTAAGTTCAATCCTACTTTCGCACAATAAAAACATATTTCATTGACAAAGCAATACCAAAAATAATGTGCCCAATGAATAATTTGTATGTATTCAAATTAATAGGTTTGTACCATTCCATAAATTTATTTTATGGAATTCTAATCAAAATTCATGGATAATACATACACAATAATAATAGTTGTGAAATCCAAATAATATATGAGAAAAGCAACTTTATTAAACTTCTTTTGTCCTCATAATACATTATCTGTCTAAGAATGCAATATGTTTATCTTAATCAATAGACTCCACAAAGGGCTATAAGCCTATATTATATTTATTTAGCCTTTCAAACTCAATCTCCGCAAATTTTGATATGTTGCATTCCATATTAATGTCAGTATTTGTCATTATTGACATTAAACTCTTTATTATTAAAGGGTATTTTTTGATAAAATTTCAATATTGAAATTTTGGTATGTTGCATTCCATATTAAGGTTAGTATGTGTCATTTTCACAAAAAGTTCTGTGACTGAAAGTTAAAAGTTCAAGACTTCAAAAAATATTAGTGTGAAAGGCAAAGATGAAATGAAATTCCAACCCTGTATATAATGAAATCTTATAAAATTGTATACTAAAATAAAATGTTGAAAAAATGTTAAATTTTAATCTTTCAAACTGAAATACAATCTTTTAAACTTTATTAACTGTCCACCTAAACTATTGTTCCCGGATTTAAAGGATGAACTTACTAATTGAAATATAACCCTTCCCTCCAATTTGATTCCTGAAATTTGGGTTCGGCTTTATTAGCCAGATTCAATATGAATGAACCCATCGTGAAGTGTCCACCTGAACTATTGTCCCCGGATTTAAAGGATGAACTTAATGAGTAAGTTCGAAACACATTATAAGGTGAGCACTGTAACAAGGCAGGAAGGTACTGCTTCCTATACAAAACGGAGATGATAACGCCAACTGTCTTCCCTGATTTTCATCTGGGCTCCAGAATCCCTGATGAAGGATCAGCGGCTGCAGAATGGATATCGGATGGATATCGGAAGGCGTCCTAGAAGATGTTGCTGCGTTTGAAGACCAATTACGGCTTGATGTTTTGTCAGGGTCCCTAACTGTACCACGTTGAACTTGGTAAGGTGTGCCATCATTATCCAGATCCGTGAAAGTAGGCCTTTTGGGCGAAGGAAGATGTTCTCGCTCACTTGTCAGCATGGACACCGCCAGGGACATTGAAGGCCGCAAAGATGCAGCTGCTTGTGTGCACAGAAGACCAATTTTAATCACTCTAATCCATTTTTCCCACGAATAACTGTCCTGCAATGTGGGATCCATAATTTCTAAAGCTTTCTCTGTTTTATACAATCTCCATGTCTGAAATTGCCCAATATCAACAAACACAAAACTTTAATTAGCAAGGGATCATAAATGCAATGGAGATTTTAGGAAACTTCTACTTGAAAGATGAGATTCATAGCCATACTTTTTCGATGAGCAACTCCATGTCTGTAGCCAAATTATTATTTTTTCTTCCGCTGATAATCTCAAGTACAAGTACTCCAAAGCTGAATACATCTGCTTTCTCTGTCAGCTGTCCGCGTAACGCATACTCAGGCGCCATGTAACCTCTGCACAATGTCGGAATCTACAATGAAATCTCCATGTCTTAACCCTCTTAAAAATATTGTAATTATAGAATCCATTTTCAGATATATGAGCTGTAATTAATTAAATGAGTAGGGGACTGATGTGATGGTATAGAAAATTTTTACATAGTTCCTGCAATTCCAGTGGTAACGTGAGTCTCATCTTCTCCGAAGAGTCTGGCTAATCCAAAGTCTGCTATTTTGGGTCTAAGTTTATTATCTAATAAAATATTGCTTGCTTTAATATCTCTGTGGATGATCCGAATCTCGGACTCTTCGTGAAGATATGTCAACCCACGTGCAGTTCCAAGAATAATTTCATACCTCTCATTCCAGTTAAGTAGATGGCGTTTTGTTGGATCTATAATTAATGCATCAAACAAAAGAAATGTTAGCAAGTTAAAAATTATACAAACTCAAACAAACCCAAGTTACAAATTATACATACTCAAACAAATCCAGAATCCATTTAGCAATTCAAAGGGAATGGGCTAAACTCTATATCGTTTGCATTTTTACTTTTTTATTGGCAATTTTCACCGGAATCTGGCGAAGGGGAAATTGCTGAAACTGTGATTTGGGTTGCTTGAATTGCAATTTTGGTTGCAGGAATGGATGCAGCGACCTCGATTACCCTGGACATCCCGATTATGCAATTCTAACAACCCAAAACTATCATTTAAGCAATTTCAGCCAGATTTTCGCCGGAAAAATTACAAGATTCTTGATGCAAACGGTGTAGAGTTTAGCTTACTCTATTCAGAAGTTAAAAGAACGAGAAAAAACCGAATAGAATCTTGTCGAGACTACTGTTTGGGAGATATTCATAAACTAATAGCCTTTCTGAGCTTTCGAAGGAGCAGCCAAGCAATTTCACTAGATTCCTGTGTTGAATACAACTGATGAGATTTGCTTCATTCAGAAATTCAGCATCTCCTTGAGTTGAACCTCTATACAGCCTTTTAACTGCAATCACTCTGCCATCTGGTAGATTCCCCTGCAAATCGTTATGGTACGTCAAAATTGTTCTTATTTTATATATAATGTCTTTAGATCGCATGCCAAATTTACTTGTCTCCAATGCTAAGCACTCACTTTAAAGACGGATCCAAAACCTCCCTGGCCAAGTTTATTCTCTTCTTTAAAATTGGATGTAGCCTCTCTTAAGATATCGTACTTGAAAATTAATTCCAGATTTGAAATAGTCGGATATAAGCCTATTTCTGATCCTTCCTCACCTGTGAAAACAATTACAAGACGTCTATTTATCTCACCTGGAAAACAATTACAAGGTATCCGTTTATCTTGCCTAAACAAACAGTTCATAAGAAACAAGCTAATTATAAAGCACACTAAATGAATTACCAATTTTTCCAGAAATATGTTCCCAACGTTTCCGTCCAGAAACAAAAATCCATTTGCATAGGCCTATTACTGCAATCGTCCCAACCACAGCGGCTGCTACGCCCAGAGTTATCCGAAGCACGTTAGATTTTTTGGCTTCTGAAAATTTGCAGAATATTATCAGTGAATTTGCTAAGTTTTATTCAATTAAAACAAAATATTTACAAAATTATTGTAAATATATGAGTGGATTATGTAATCTTTCCATATTCTTCCTTTTCAACCTATATATATTCTGCCTGAGGATGGGGGTAGGCTCTCCCCTCGCGTCTGTGCCGGTGCTGAAACATTAAAAAATTCAAAAGACTCGAAACGCAATTGGCAATTTGAAGATATATATTCCTATTCCTAAAATACCGGAGGATATTGGAAAACGGCAACGGTGAAATAATGCTAAATATGTCATAAATAATGTGAAGAAAATACCGGAGGATGGTGGTAGGCTCTCCCCTCCCGTCTGTGCCGGCTCTGAAACGTCAAAAAACCCATAAGTCTCGAAACGCAATCGGCAATTTGAAGAATAAAATTGTGCTCCAGTAACTCCCAATCCACACGATGTATCGAATATTCCGGACAATCCAAGAGCTAAGCAAGCATTGCAGCTGTTTAGGGACATATCTCTATTACACTCCGCTATGCTGTAGATATAATGCGAAGGCGAAGAAGGAATATCCTTCAGTGAATCTGCAACAAATAGTTTGGGAGTCTGCAAAACTTGCTTGGAAATGTTTGCTAACCGGCTCTTAGCAACAACTGTGAACTGATCTGCAATAGGGGCGAGGCCGCTGCCGCAGATAGATACATTCAGTTTCTCGTAACTGCTAACGCTGTAAAAATTAGAATTATCGTAACGTAAGAAGCAGGCGTATAGTTGAATGATTGCAGAAGTGTTGTGGCATTTGAGATCAAGAAGCTTTGCTTTCGCCGTTTCTGCACACAGTTTGCATTCGGAGGAATTTAAATCTCCGCGGCACTGGAGAAGCCCATAAACCGTACTATTGCTGTTTTGCCCATCATTAACACTAGACGTATTGAATCCGGTCGAAGAAACGTTCTCCACCAATGAATCCAAAACCTGGGTCAGATTACCCTGGAATGCGCTACCGTTCGTAAATTCATTTTTGCCGCTATTCCCACAAAGATTCCACATGATGTCATCATATTGATCAGCGGCTGAGAAGTGCAGAAGCGTCCATACACCAACGATCAGCAACCTGCAGTTGATTAATTGTTTCATCTTCATAGGGAACTCAACGCTCGTCTCTTCAATTTGATGTGCTCCTGTAATCCATCAATGGCGTTCCAAAGTTCAGTTTTAATAGCATTCATGTGCAGTTTCATGTTCCACGTCGGCCCCTTCACAGTTAGCGCCAGGTCGTCGCAAGTTGTTTTCGAGTATTTGGCGTGGAATTTACTCGGGAGTGGGGACGGGCGCTTCCAAATGAGCAGGCAAGTTATTCACGCTTCTTGATTAATTTCCGTTATTCACGCTTCTTGATTAATTTTCGTCTTCCGACCGAGTCAGTTCCACGCCGTCGTTTTCACGATGAGCAGCCAAGTTTGACGCTTCTTATGAATTTTCATCTTCTTAAGAATTTAATACCATGCCATCGTTTTCGAGCAGCCAAGTGATTCACACTGCATATGATTCCGGCCGAGTCGGTTCCAGGCCGTCGTTTTCACGATGAGCAGCCAAGTTTGACGCTTCTTATGAATTTTCATCTTCCGAACTCGAACTCGAACTCGGCGTGGGATAACTGGCAATCAAATCGCCCTGCTTTTCCTGAGATTTGTTTGTTGGATCCGGTTATAAAAATCGACGGAATCGTAGTTCCATCTTATTTACTGTATAACTCTGCCATGGAACTGTGCCGGTACCACTAGGGGTTTTGGCCCATTTTAAGACGACCCGTCGAAATTCCAAAAAATAACGAGAACGGGTGGAACTGTGCCTCGCTGACGGGGGCGAGCTTATGAATTTTATCAAGGAAAAGCAATATACTTCGCCAAGGACTTCACTTGAGAGGCCTTAACTTCGTGGAACACTTGACTTCCCCGATCTTGACTTCGCAGAAATTTACTTAGCTGAACTCTTTACTTCTCAAACTTCTTTGTTTTTGGGAAATCTTGATTTCTTTATAAACTGTAAATATAAACAACATTCACACAAGTAAATGTGGAGAAGATATACGCCATGCAATATTCAATATATAAGGCAATTTTGCAGCATTACACAAAGATGGGATTTTCTTAAATCTTTCACCTTTTACAGAGCTTCGATTCTTAATACATTTCACCACTATGAGCTTGGGCTCACAAACTTCTTCTCTTTTCACTCTTGTTCTTCTTTTCTTTGGCTTTCTCTTTGTTTTTCCTTACTTATTTTTTCAACTATCTTCTTCTACATATACACCCACTTGAGTCACTTCACCTGGAAGCTACTAAATTACATTAAAGACTCTAATTAATTTTTACTTAAAACTTTTGATTTGCGAAATACAAACCAGATTGATTAAAAACAAAAAGACTTATTTGCACGCTGTGACATTGCACAGCGTCTTGATAGCCATTAACTCGTAATTAATATTTCCAACATTTTCGTCTACTAACCAAGTCAATTCCACGCTGACGTTTTCACTTTGATGAGTGTATGCAGGCTGGAATTTGAAATTTTGATGACGGCCTTATGTTTTTAATTCTTTCATTCTAGATTTTATCCAAATTTATGATTGTCAAAATTTTCATCTCCTTTAAATGTTTAGGATATAATATTTTGTTAATATATATAACTAACAAAAACATCATAATAAATATGCCAATAGTAACTTGTATCATCAAATAAGATTCATGAGGTGATAATGTCTTATGTCATTGTTATAGTTTCATCATTAATCCGGTAGACTTTTATCACTATAATGTCTCATTCTGAATTGTTCCTTTGCCACTTCTAGCAATAGAGCTCAACAAAAAGTAATTACACAAAATTTATATTTTTTTATTTGATATCAAACTAGTCATAAAAGAGCATTTCTCTTCTATCTTTTTTAACTATATACAAAAAAATTTCCATTATCCATCAACCAAACCCCTGTGCTCAAGATGTCTATATATTGAAATAGACTACTCCATAGAATTTATGAGTTTTATTCCAAACATCCTGCAAAAACATCATGTCCAATCGCACCACCAAAAATTAGTGCACATATTGTCCAATCATTTCATACTGTAGAAATTGTAGCCTGTCATGACATCAGTACCAAACCAAAACTTCGTGAAACCTCTTGCTGTGTAGCTGAAAGTTAAATCCTAACCACTCGCACAAAAAATTAGTGCATATATGAAGACCTTTGATTTCATCCTGTAGATGCTTTTTGCAACTTGTCATGGCGTCAACCATACAAGTAATCATCAACAGGTGCATAATTTCATAAAATATAAAAAATATTAAGTTCATAAACAAGAATATAATCATTTTCAAGGCTTTGACTTATAAAACCCTGCCCTTCATGGTTCTTCATATATAGGTGGGTGGAAAAAACCCATTGAGAACCCATTTTCCTCTTCTGTAATATACCATCCTCCAATCCTCATTTCCATTCCCTGCTTTGATAGGCCACCCGCTTACATATTCCTTTCTCTATATATATGTGTATATATATGTGTAAAAGTTAAAGTACTTTATCAATAAGAGATTGTAAGAAGATATTGAGGCAGTTTTTCACTCTTGTAACCCACTCTATGATCAGCTTCGAATCCCCAAATAATTGCAAACTAAGAATATTTTTCTCTATTGCATATATCAAAAGCAAGCTGAGAGAGTTTAATTAAGCATAGTTGTTGGAACCAACACCAAGTCCATCCTCGTAGTAAATCTTTTGTGTTTTCGAAATATGTATCACTCCCCCTACACCTGAAAATCCTTGATCATGACTCGAAGCACCATCAAAGAACGACCAAGGAATATCTATGTTTATATCTTCCTCCCTAATCTGTCTTAAAGATACTACTTTGTTTTTCTGAGGAAATATTTTTATAATTGCTACACTATTGCTTGCACTCTACAAGGGTGTTATTAGTTTATCTTCAAAATGTAACGTATTCCTTGCTATCCACACGTTCCATAATGAAAGGCATGCTCTTACAATCTTTGTATGCATGATTTAAGCACTAGTTTTTGAGACATTCTTGAATTGAGATACCCTGCCATATAAATCTCAGATTTAAAATTTTACTTGTTAATGCCCATACTTTTTTTGTGTACTCACATTCAATAGACTTGTGTATGTTTTTTCTTCCTCACATTCACACAATGTACACCTACCAGGTCCTTCAAAATTTTTCCTTTGAAGCTAGTCCCAAGTGAGTGTTTTGCCGTTTAGAAAAAACCACATTAGTATTTTTTATTTGGGTGGACGGTTGAATTCCAAAATAGTTTTTCACCACCACATCAGTTCAGATATCCCATTTTCTGTGTATATACTCCATGAGGGTCAAGTACCCATACCAGTGCATTCTTTTGGTTATTTAGTCTCACATGATTAGAATGTTCAAGTATTTTTATAAAGACATTCCATCTATTTCCATCCTCTCCCCTAAATCCCAGTGAGTCAGTGTTCTTCCATTCTTCTCTCATTAACGCAAATGATCCATTGACCCTTATTTGGTTTAAGGTAAATATACCCTTGAACCTGAGTTGCATTACCATATTGAAGGGTAATAAATGTTCACCTTCACTACCAATCGAAGAATCCTCTCCAACCCTTACATTTTTTCCATTTCCTATTTTCCAAGGGAGTCCTCTACTAATTACATCAAATGCTAGTATTGCTACTTTCCAACAAACTGACATATTTCCACTTGCTTTTCTATGATTCCTTGTCCATTCTATGATAGAGAGAGGTGCTATATATTTCTATATTATTGCCTCTTTCCAAAACCCGGAACCTGTGATCACTCTCCATATGGATTTGCAGCCAGGGATTTTGCAAACAGAGGGAGAATATGTATTCCCCGACCTCCCATTGATTTTGGAAGAGACAGGGCATTCCAATTTATCCAAACAGTTCCTTTCTGAGGAGATTTATCAGCCCAAAAGAAGTTTAATATCACCTTCCTAGTAGCTTTAACAACTCCATGAGGAATCCAAGATAGGATCATCAAATAAACCATTGTTCCCACAAGTACAGAATTAATTAGTACCAGCCTCCCTGCTTTAGATAGCCAACAGAATGACCAATTGGATATTCTTCTTTCACACTTTGCAGTAATCCAATTCCAATCTTTATTTAGACAAGAAACTAGTTTAAGTCTGAATCCCAGGTATACCAAGCCTTGTTCAAGTTCGAAACCATTGAAACTAAACAAACTGTTCATAAGAGCTTTAACCTATTCATCTACATTTTCCTCGGTCATCTGTTACACCAAAATATCGTCATCATGAGTTATGTATCCTCTATTTTCCCTGATTCCTAAAGCACTTGGGCCAAATGATTGAAAGGACAATTGTTGTTGCTCCTTCTACCTTTTGTTGTCACCCTGACGTGTCCTTCTCACTGACAAGTTGCATCAGACCCTTGGTGACGCGCTTTGCACATTGATAGAGTGTGTCGGTGATGCTTGTTTCCTTTGTACAAGGTGCGTCACCCCTTAAAGACACGAGTTTCCTGTGTGCAAGGTGCGGCGCTGTTACTTTAAAAGGGGAAAGAGAATCTTTGAGTGGATTCTATAATCCTTGGTTGCATAGGGCCTTATCCCTATGAACTAGGAAAGGTGGCTTTCGGTTCCCTTATCTTTTGGGATGATCCCTTGAGCTTCTCCCTCAAATCCTCAACCTCTCCTATCCTTTTAGGCCTACAAATGCAAACCCCCCTCTCCATGGTTAAGGAGGAGGAAGATAAAGCACTTAAATGCTAGTGAAATTTTGCTAGGATTGCTTCCCTTTCATCCATCAAGAGGAAAAATCTTGGATCTTTGAGGCTAGGATCAATTGGAAGGTGTTACGACATCAAAGATTGGTTGTAACCTCTCTCTATGTACTTCCTTTGATTATATTAATGCAAATTATTTCCATAAACATATTATCATTGTAAGGTTTTTAGGATTGGCTTCCTTGACTGCTAATCTAGATTGATTTATGTTTATATACTATCACTACTTGCTTGTTTCCATCTGTCATATGTTGTTTTGCAGCTGAAGACCTGAAGATCAAGAACCGCATCAAGCAAGGAGATAGGAATTGCGTTCATAAGGAGAGTTATCTCTTTACATCATTTGCAATTTGATCACTCTAGGAAAGTAATTTGTATTGTGTACTTCTTTTGTTCTTGATCCGAACCATTCGGACTAGGGAGATCAGTTTGTTATTGCACTAATAGATTGTCCGCAAACAAAATTGGAGACCATACTAGGGAATACATAGCCCATAGTTTTTTATTTGTTTGTAATCTTTTATTTCTTGATTTTCTTCCAATAAACCTCTTAATTTTCTTCTTTCATTGGATCTATTTATCAGAGAGCTTCTGGGCGATCCAGACTCTGATTGGGACCATTGGCTTAGCCATTTATCTTTTTGATCTTCAGATTTTTTATTTTTTCAATTTTGCATTACGCTCGACGCACCTCGGCATTTTTGTGCCCGCGTGACTGTAACTCTAACGCACTTTACCTTTAAGCAACAACATCAATGACGCGATTTTACTGTATACATCCTACGTCGTTGACGCACTCCTCGTGTGTGAAGACCGCGTCACTGAGCTTCCAATGCTTTGGTTTACACCTGCAGGGCGCGTCGCCCTACACATCTTAGTGCATAAGGTTAGAAAATCTCACAAATTGTTTTTGGCTTTCTTTTCTGAGGTCTGTTTGTTGTCATTTACACTCATAGTATCCCTTGGACCTAGTGTGCTTTATCCTTGGTCTATTTTTGGAATTTAGAGTTCGATTTGAGTCCTAGATAGTCAAGCAAATGTCTCTCCTGTCGTGGGAATTTTCAATTCCTCGCGAGCACATTCATTCTTTTGACTCCCTCTCAGGTTATCTGATTTGTTCACTTTGATTTCTAAGCCCTCCAAAAGTTAAGTTGTTGCAATTCTTGCAAAATTTAGTGTGGTTTTGTGTGTTGCATTACGATTTTGGGTGATCAATTTCTTGAGATATTCCAATTGTATGAAGATTGTAGTACTAAACATTCTATAGTTATCTAGATCAAGATCAAAAGAGTGGCATAATTCTCATACTTTTTTAGTACATTGATTTCGAAAATCAAAATTTCTTTACTATCTTCATTTCAGGTAGATTACTTCGAATTGTTGTGAAGAGTTGTTTGCTTTGCATAGGTGTTTAAGGGACTTTGAAAAATCTTAAAAAATTGTTATTGCTTATGTTCTCTTATTTTTGAAAAATTCATTTTCATTTCTTTGAAAATATTAAGTCAATTTAATCCTTATCGAAGTATTGCAAAAGATAGTGAAGCTCTTCTACTTTTGATTTTCTTTCCACTTCTTTTGGTCCTTGTTTTCAAAATAGAGTTATTGCAATCGAAAGTGAAGTTCATCTTTTCATTTTTGCTCAGAGGTTTGCTTAGTGGAAAATAAAAAAGGAAAAAATATTGTTGATTTGGTGTGTTGTTTTTATTTTTGTTGGATTACATGAAAGAGTGCTTTTAGTCTTTTGGTTAAATTGGAAAAGAAAGTAGAGGTGCTTTGTTCATTTTTGCTATCGGAAAAGAAAATATTTCTCCTTACCTTAATTAGTTTTCATCGAAAAGAAAGACGAAAGACTTGCATTTCATATAGATCATTTTTGCATCTTGTTTAAATTCCAAGTCTACACTTCATGTATTCACCTAACCATACAAGATAAAATCAAGTAGTATCCTAGGTTAAAATTGTATAGAAACTCGTGTGCTAGGGTAGAGACGTGTTCCGGCGTCTTAAAACGTAGCAGCTATCGTTATCTACTTGCACTACATCCCGAGGGCTTGTAGTTATTCCACGTACCAATCGGTATATCGAATGGCCTTTCACGTATATTTGGGTATATAGAAAGGTACTTCACGTACTCGACAGTATATCAGAAGGCTCTTGTCATATGATTGTGCATAAGACACCACTACTACGGATTGGAGCTTCTACGTACCTTGTGTATATCGAGAGACCCCACTAGGATTCCTGAAACCATCCAAGTTAACCATTGGCCGTCTTGGCGTGGAAATACATCGAGAACAACACTCGGGGAGATACTACACACGTACTGGCAGGTAGTCGGGTTATACGGTCAGGGCTACAGTCCCAATCCTCCCTAGTTAGTGCTCTGAAATATTGGGCCGATTATAACTGTTGGGCCCTGTAGTATATCGCGAGTTGTGATGCCTTGATAATCTCGTGAGGTTCCATACTTTTGAATCCCACATATCACATAAGTTTGCTTGTGTCTTCAGCTTGAGTAGGTCTTGAAGTGTGTTTTTTTCTTTTTTAGAATACTTTTAGGAGAAGCTTTTCATCAGACGTCCTGGCTGAGCAACCCTTAAGAAGATCCCGCAGAATACTAAATTTGTCACCTAAATATCCCCTTAACTCGGACGTATACACATGAACAAACATGGACCAACACACTACAAGTGGCCCGCACGAAGAGGCAATCCCAACTATTGAATCAAAAGGTAACTCTCCTCCTCCTATAAACCCGTTCATCACCGATCCTATGCGAGCAATGGTGGTGGAACAACCCCCTCTGCGTGACAAATCTTTCCATCACACGCTTGAAGGAAACCCTGGTGCCATCGATTGGATCTTCATTCGATCGCCGTATGACCCGATAATCACTGCTTTTGGTCCAACCGCATAATTTTGGGGGACCTCCTTAGGACATGGCATTTCCGATTTTGGTACATCTCTGATTGTGGGGACTCCATTACCTCTGGACCCTACTAGATTTATTCCAAATGAGGTATTCATCGCACCAATTTACAAAACCATAGAACATCTACGGATTCCCGGAGACCGGGTAAGGCGCCAAAGTTTCCCTCCCCGAGCCACGCCAGAGGCAACCACTCCTTAACACTATTCCCCTATACATTCTTTTTCTTTCTCTTCCCCATGAATGTATATACCTAACATGACCACTTATGAACCAGTCCAACCCTCCTTTCCGTCTAGTACACCTCAAAACCATTTGGTCGGTTCTACACCCCAGTTGACCCCAATGACTGGAGGGAAACCTTAAGCTACTATTAAGTTTGTAACTGGAACACCACCTCCGACTCCAAATTCGAGCGGAGGCCACCCTCTAGTTAGTGGTAAATTCATGATCATGGTTCAACCTATGGTTAGTGGTCAACATATGGTTACTGGGAAAACTTTAGTTGGTGTACAACATTCAACTGGGGGGAAACCCCTAGTCAGTGGACAAAATCTAACTCGGGGGCAACCTCTAGTTAGGGGACAAAACATAAGTGGAGGATATCCTTCACAAATGAACTAGAATACGGTTGGAAGTTCACTCCCAACAATGGGAAAACCTGCGTGGGATTATAAAGGGGGAGGACCATCTATGTGGCCTAAACCCCCATGGGGATATACAAATCTAGGTAATCATAATAATTACAGGTCAAAATTGTCCAGGGAATATTTATCCCGGATTACCTTATCCTAGAAACATGAACACTCCATGGGGGCATCATAATGTCCCACTGACTAGACCTCCATCTGGTGGCCCACCTCCTACACCACCAGTCCCATCTACTCCACCACCTGTCCCACCTCCACCCCCACCACCTGGAGGACCCCTGCTTTAAGGAGGAGAACCCCTGCATTCGGGAGGAGGACCCCCATCAAGTCCAACTCCTAACATAAGAGGACCCCCTCTGTATGGCCAACCTAATATGGGAGGACCTTATGATCAATCGATCCATGGTCCTAATGGTACCCAAATGCCTTATCAATATTACCAGTACCTGCATCTAAACCGACAGTTACCATTTCTAGCTAATTTAGATCTTTCGAACCTGTCACGTTTGACCAACAATCCCATTCAACATGGAATCAATTGGCCACCTATTCATGTGAAGTTACCATCGGATATACCCAAATTTGATGGCAAACCCGGTGAGGACCCTGAGAACCATGTAATGACTTATCATTTATGGTGCTCTTCGAACTCCTTAATGGATAACTCCATCGGTTTGAGATTATTTTGAAACGAATCCTCGCCGGTACTGCTGCAAAGTGGTACATCGAGTTACCACCGCACTCTTTCGCCGATTTTAGATCTTTATTTATGGCCTTTTTGACTCATTTTCAATTAACGATCTACTATGAAACCGACACGGATCTTTTGACATCCTTCTAGCAATCAACCTCTACTCACATTTCTAATCATATTCATGAGTGGAGAAGGAGACGTTTCCTCATTAAATCTCCCATCCCGGATCAACTATTAGTTGATTGGTTCACAAAGTCTTTATTACCCATCATAGGTAAAGACGTTGATATGGGCGAGGCCGTTACAAAAGAACAAGCTATCTCACGTGCTCAATATCTAGACTTAGTCTATGCTCAATCTGGCACGTTATATTACATCCTTCCTAATGCCCCATGTCCCATGTAGTACCCAACAAAACCACCCACGGGATCACATGTCGATGGCATCATTAATTTTGTACACTCCCAGCTTACTACTCAATCGGTTGGATCACAAGGCCACATGGCTCCAACCCCACCCTCTACACAGGCTGGAAAAAATACCAACCAATCACCCAATCCTACTTCCATTGCGAGGTGAATTTAGTTCAATCTGCTTCATCTCATAAATATAGTGGTAAAAATAAGAACAAAGGGAAATCCAAAAAGTCTTCTAATCAGCAGGAACGGAAAAAAAATTCCAATATTGATGACACAAAACTGCGAAGGAAGGCCAAATATCCTTGCTTACTGTGCAGTGAATACCACTTCACGAAGGAATGTCCCCATCGTGAAGAAGTCCAAAAATTTCTCAAGGGAAACACTCCACCCGCAGTTCTAATGAACCCCTTCCCCACACAACAACATCAAATGATCACACAACCACCACCTCCTTCTAAAGGAGAACCCTCCACGACCGCTCATGTTCTCATGATGCATAGCGAAACGGTAAACTTATACACCAGGTCACGTACATACGAATCTATTCCTGAAAAGGAATCCAATGGGGGAAATACTGAAAAAACCTCCACATCTACACCCAATACTCCTCTAACCATAGAGAAACACCTCCCTGATGCAATATTGCGTCCACCAAAAACCACAATCCAGAAAGAAATTTTCAACCCTAATGCTCGAGTCGCTCAACACTATAATATTGTAGAAGATTTCGCCTAGGCCGCTTGTGCTATGTCGACGCTTGAATTCTTACAAAACTATATCAATCAGCATAAGACTCTGCTAACTGCTATCAGAGCAATAGATCTGAATTCCTTTAACACTATTATGTTCAAATTAGAGTATTTCAAGCTGAGGCTTTCCCACCAATTAGTGTTTCAAATCATTACCAATTTTTATGGGAAAATCATCCATCGTACTATTTTAGACGAAGGAGACTCAACTTCAATTATGTCGATATCTTGTTGGAGAGCCATCGGCTCTCTTGATTTGAACCGTTCCCCCACTACATTAAAGGCATTTGACAGACATGGATTTTAACTAGACGAGATCTTACAATCCTTAGCTGTAGAGTTCGGAGGTAAGACTGTTTCCCTTAACGTGGAAGTAGTCGCCGCCCTATTGGATTATAATTTGTTACTTGGTCGAAATTGGTTCTATGCCATGACCACGTTCGCATCATCAGTCTTCCGGATTGTGCACTTTTCCTACCAAGGGAAAATTGTCACTATCGACCAGTTAGATTTTTGTACACTAGACACCACTACTCATCCTGCGGATAATGTCCCTCTCTTGGGACACTCATCACAACTATATGAGAGTGTGGGGGTTGGACTCCTCAAATACTCATCTTTGATGGGAGTCTTTCCAACACCTTATCCCCCCATCACACGTTTCCACAGTGAACATGATCCCATCCTCCTCTAACTCGGTGGACCCTTGGGTTGTCCCTGCAATCACTGATGTTGATTCAATTGGAGACGCCATGACTCTTAGCCCTGTTGAAGCTACTTATGTGGTCATCCAATCGACACCAGATTTATCCAATGACCACCCATTGGTGGCATCTGACTTACGTTCTCCACCATCTTGGCAGAAGTCATCCTCCCCATCCTCCGATCATCTCCTCCAGACTTTTCATTCTGATGAATCAATCATGGAGATCATGAGTTTGAATGATCCCCCATGGGAATACCTTCATCATCAATCGTCCTTTCTTCTGCCTCTTGACATAATAGAGAACGCGATTCATACTCATGTTCCCCCATAGATTTTCTCACCCTCAATCTCCTATTCTTACCAAATATATGGTAACCGAGGGAAAGTTGGAAAACATCACACCTACTACCACCATAGACATCTCGACAAAACCAGGTGTCGTAGAACATATACACATTGGACAAACTTGTTATCCCGATGAAATCAAGCTTTATACGACCTTTTTTAAACAGTTCCATGATGTCTTTTCATGGAGCTATGACGACCTAAGGGGTATGGTTGATTATGGCCTTAGATATGCATCAGATCATAGGATTAACCTGTAGGTTTATGTTGATGCAGATTGGGTCGGGCGTGTCACGGATAGAAAGAGCACATCAGAGTGTTGATTTAGTTTGGGATATGGTATGATATCATGGTTTAGTAGGAAGTAGAGGAGTGTGGAACTTGGTACAACCAAAGCAGAGTATATGGTAGCTTATTCGGCAAGCTGTGAGGCAATATGGCTTCAGACGTTGCTTTCAGGTTTGTTCTATCTTGATTTAGAGGTGACTTGTATTCTCTATGACAACCAGAGTTGTGTGAAGTTGTCTGAGAACCCGGTGTTTCATGACAAGTCAAAGCACATCGAGATCAGGTATCACTATATATGGGATATGGTGCAAAAGGGAGAAATGAGGCTCCAATATATAGCAACAAAGGAGAAGATAGCCGATGTGTTGACCAAGCCTCTGTCAAGAGTGAAGTTTGAGTACTTCAGGGACAAGCTTGGGGTGGTCCAGATCAAGAGGGAGTGATGAGCACAGACGAGTAGCAGGTAGTCACGAGTTATGTGATGTAAACTATGATATGATATGGACATGTGGTGAGGTAATGCAGGTGGTTGCGGTGTGCAACGTAATGTACGCTCCTGGGATGAACCCACCGAATGGCTTGCTAGTTTCATGAAAGAGGGATGATAGTTGCATCCAATATGAAAAAGGACTGGCTATGCAGGATAGTTGCATCCAGTATGAAAAAGGACTATCTTTGTAGGATAGCTACATCCAGTATGAAAGAGGAATGGCTCTGTAGAGTTTTGCATCTAGTATGAAAAAGGACTAGCTCTGCAGGATGGCTACATCTAGCATGAAAAATGGATGGCTATATAGAGGTTTGCATCTAGTATGAAAAAGGATTGGATTTGCAGGATGGCTACATACAACATTAAAAAGGGCTAGCTATGTAGAGGTTTTCATCTAGCATGAAAGAGGGCTAGCACTGCAAGGATGGCTACATCCAACATGAAAAAGGGTTGTCTCTGTAGAGGTTTGCATCCAACATGAAATAGGGTTGGCACTACAAAGAGGTTTACATCTAGCATGAAAAAGGGTTGTCTCTATAGAAAGTTGCATCTAGCATGAAAGAGGGTTGGCATTGTAAAGAGGCTTACATCCATCATGAAAAAGGGTTGGCTCGGTAGACAGGAACATCCAACATGAAAAAGGGATGGCTCTGTGGAACTTCTTGTGATGTATAGATTCGAGAGATTTTAGAAGTCAATAGTCAAAGCACAGAACTGTAGCAATTGGAAGATGATGGTGACAGTGTCAGAAGAATACCTTCCTTGTTAAGAGGGAGTGTTGAAGAATGTAACTTCGGAAGATATTCTTATTTGTATCATTTGTATTATTTGTATTGTAATTCCTTTGAGGATTATTAATGTAATATTTGATCATGTAAAATTCATTGAAAGATTCAATGTAAACCCTAACAGTTAGGTTGGAATAGAAGAATCCAGAAAATAATATTTTATTGTAAACTGGACAAGTCAGCCCTATTAGGAGAGTCAAGTCGACCCTGTTAGTGAAAAAGATCAAGTCAATGTTTAGTATAAATAGGAGGCTTTCTCTCCTCATTTGGTCACCTCACTCACTCATAAATTTTGCATGAGTAGAGAGATAGAGTCAAGAATAGAAGTTGCTTTTGGAGACTTCTTGTTTTGAGTTATTGCACAAGGATTACTATTGTACTTTCTAACGAATCTATATTGAAGAAGTTTGTTGGGTTTTTCTGCCCCATGAGAGTTTTCCCAGGATAAATATTGTGTATTATTATTTATGTTGTGCATGTTTATCTTTCAGTGATCCTTTATGTTACTGCTTTTAAAATTCTAACACTGTGTGCCCTCTCATTCCCCCATGGTGCTGCTTTCCCAGAATTATTGTATTCCATCGTGAAAATATGCGTGGAATGCTAAGAGGAATTTGAAAGTTTCCATCTATAATCCTAATCCTCCTCTGGTCGCATTTTCATTTTGGATATTCCCTCCTCCTCTAGCATATTGTTGTTGCACTTTTTCCTTGGTGGAGAGCTTATTTGGAGCTGCGATTAAGTTTGAGGTTTATGGGCCTTCTCCTTTGAAGTGCGCGAGCACTCTCCTGCTCATAAACCCTAATCTGGTCACTGTCCAGTTCATGGGAACTAATATGGTCTCCTTCCTCATGCGTTGATTGGTGCATGGTATCATGGTGATTAGAGAACGTTGTTTGAATGATGAGTGCAACAATACGGTGACAAGGAATCCTGCTCTTGTGACTGCTCAAAATTAGAGCTACGACCTTTCATATTGCTTCATGTGGGTGCGTGCTCAAGCTCTTGGATCCAAAACCCACGATTCCACTCAACGTTGGAACCTGTTCAAGCTGAGCGTGAAGTATTGATGTGTGGAAGTATTGTGACCAAAGCTTCTCGTGGAGGTATAAAACCAATTTTTACTGCAATCTCTTGTGAAAATTGCAAACCATAATTTTAACCTAATATCTACGTGGAGGAGTTTGAATGAGATGAAGATTGTTTGCGATTTATGGGACCACGTGAAGTAGTTTGAACTGATGTTTGAGGCTAGATTTTAGCTACAAGAAGGTTGTTGCTCGATCTCCAGTCATTAAGAGTTGTTGCGACCTCCTTCATTGCGAGTTGTGACCTTGAGGAGCATCATTTCTCTTGCATGAAAAACTTCTTGTGCTTTTGTGCTATGAATTGGTATTGCGCCCTTGTTTTGAGCTCGTTGATCTCAACCAATTTTGAAGCTGGAACCCAGTTTTGAGTGGTATATATTATTGTATTGATTCATTAATCAAATCTATTCATACATAGGGTGAATGTAATTTTTTTTGAGCTGTAAAATGTAATAGCTCTACAAATCGAATGTATTTTTTTATGTAATAGAATTGTAATAGTTGTAGGGAGTGCTGCAGAATTAAGTTGAGAGCACTGTGGAATTAAGTTGAGAATGTTGCATAATTAAATTGATAATAAGAAACCGTTTGTAAAGAAGGGTGTAGGAATTTAAACCTGCACCTTCATATCTTGTCTTCCAAATATTCTGTTTAAAGTTACATGTTCAAGTTCAAGCTCCAGAAGATGCATTCACTAGCATCAATAGTTGGTTCTTTCCTTACTAGAAAGGACACTTATCCAGAATGGTTCAGGAATATTAAATCTATTTTCATCTACAATGATCTAAGGGACGACATTTGTGAAGGAAAAACCATCACACAAATGAAGGAAAAATCATTAGTTCTGATCCAAAACCTCCAACATCAGAGAAAGAACTTGTTATCTGGCATACCAGAGACACGAAATCTTTAACCATGATATCTACTACTGTCAATGAATAGGTGAGATGGCATATATTACCCACAAAATCTTGTTTTGAATCTTTAAAGACATTAAAAGACTTGTATGACTCACATTATGAAATGGAGGTGATTTAGCTAATGTTAAAGCTATTCAGTTTGGATGTAAAGAATAATGATCCTATGTTGGTTGCATCTGATATTAGAGCAATCATGCACAAGATTCAAGCCTCTGGTATGAAACTAGAGCTTCCACTTGCAGCATTTGTAAAATCCCTCTATCCTACTCACTCCAAATATCTTGAGTTCTGCAGACAAGTGAAAATTTCAAATACCTCATCTTTGACATCCTGGTAGAGAAGATTGCAGACATATAAAAATCCTTTGGAAAGAAGAAAAATGAGCATCCTGGAGAATCTCTTTGTTTTTCTTAGAAAGAAAAGAACAAGCCTAAAGACCCTTCCAATGGAGAAAGCAGGAAAAATAGGAAGAGGAAGAAGAAATTTCAGAGGTAGAGGAGGCATAAACAACTCAAGTAAAAGATCAAATCTGAAGTGC
Organism: Larix kaempferi; assembly: GCA_027924585.1. Lineage (NCBI taxonomy): Eukaryota > Viridiplantae > Streptophyta > Pinopsida > Pinales > Pinaceae > Larix > Larix kaempferi. The sequence goes on along the minus strand of BSBM01000418.1, from coordinate 5,913,919 downwards.
AAGTGTCGTGGGAATACTAGAAATGGAAGATCAGTGTTGGGCTTCTTGGGACTCCATAAAAGGAATACATAATCAAAACAAAGAAGAAAAAAATAAAATCCAAGAGGCCGGTAAAGCCCCTGATTCTGCTCATTGTTTTGTTGCACATTGTAATCTTGGAATTAACGAAATAACCTTATTAGAAAAGCAGGATCGCAGAGCAATAACAATAAACAGAAATGCAAATATAATCACACACATATTACAAGAGAGACACAGATATATCGTGGTTCACCCCAACTTGGGCTACGTCCACACTGAAGTTGCCAGTCCTTATTATTATTTCGTCCAACAAAGTGAAGGGATACAACCTGCAGCACAACCGCTGCACTTCTTCTTCACTATATCACAATCTCTCTTCTTGATCTCAGAGATCTTTACAATGCATAAAACCTAATACATCTTACCCTAGCCGTATTACAATGTCTTTATTTTATAGGAGAAATACAATGGGAAAATACCACGGATTACCCAAAACCATGGTCTCGCAAAACAGCTGGCGAAAACAACTCCAAAAAAAAATTTCCGGGGGGCGCTGCCCCCGAACCCCTAAAAATGCAGAATGGGTGTATAGTCCTCCAGGTAGCACGGCTGAGACAATATCATCTATGAGACTAGAAGATCTAGCTCCATAACCAACAATCTCCCACTTGGAGACTGATCACAGCAACTCCACCGTTGTTGCACTTGCTGGACATGGAGTTGGATTTCTTTTCACCTTCATGCTAGAAGGCCAACTGAAACCGAGAAAGAACTCAGTTTCTCTCTGGTCACTACCTTTGTGAACATGTCTACAGGATTCTGGCTAGTATGTATCTTTTCCAGCTTCAACAGTTCATCTTCCAGAACAGAGCATATGAAATGGTACTTGAGTTGTATATGTTTAGTCCTAGAATGGAATGTAGATTTCTTTGCAAGATGAATGGCACTCTGGGTATCACTATACAACCTACTATCCTTCTGCTTCTTACCCACTTCCTCCATAAACCTCTGCAACCAGATCATCTCTTTACTAGCCTCTGTAATGGCAACATACTCTGCTTCCGTTGTTGAAAGTGCAAGAACCTTCTGCAGTTTCGAAATCCAGCTTACTGTTGTTCCACCTACAGTAAACACATACCCTGTGGTGCTCCTCCTGCTATCCTTGTCACCTTCCATATCTGCATCAACATATCCCTGTAGAACAATGTCTGAACCTCCAAAACATAATGCCTCAGTGGTAGTACCTCTCAAATACCTGAGAATCCACTGTACTGCCTTCCAATGTTCTTTACCTGGATTGTTCATATATATGCTCACAACTCCCACTGCATGTGCAATATCTGGTCTTGTGCACACCATAGCATACATCAAGCTGCCAACTGCTAATTGATAGGGAATCTTGGACATGTAATCAGTCTCTTCCTGTGTCTTGGGACACATTTCTTTACTTAGACTGAAATGGATAGCTAAAGGTGTACTAACTGGTTTTGCATTATGCATTCTAAACCTCTCCAACACCTTTTGTATGTACTCACTCTGAGACAATGTCAATTTGCAATTTTTTCTGTCTCTCGTTATTCTCATACCAAGGATTTGCTTTGCAGCACCCAAATCTTTCATCGCAAATGAATTAGCTAGCTTCCTTTTGAGTACATTTATATCCTGCATGTTAGACCCTGCAACAAGCATGTAATCCACATACAATAACAAGATAATATATCTTTCATTGTCTAGCTTCTTGAAATAAACACAGTGGTCAAAATGACATCTACTATAACCTTGTTCTGTCATAAACCTGTCAAATTTTAGATACCACTACCTTGGAGCTTGCTTCAAGCCATACAAGATCTTTTTTAACCTACATACCAAATCCTCCTTCCCTTTGACCTTATACCCTTATGGCTGCTGCATATATATCTCTTTCTCCAAATCCCCATGGAGAAAGGCTATTTTTACATCTAACTGTTCAAGATGCAAATCTTCTACCGCCACTAGACTTAAAATAGTCCTAATTGAAGTCATCTTAACAACAAGAGAAAATATTTCATCAAAGTCTATACATTTCTTCTATGCAAACCCCTTTACAACAAGTTTGGCCATGTACCGCTTCTTACCTCCTTCCTCTTCCTTCAACCTGTAAATCCATTTGTTCTGCAATGCCCTTTTACCAGCAGGCAACTAAACCAGATCCCAAGTCTGGTTTCCTACCAATGAGTCCATCTCCTCATTCATGCCTTGCTCCCACTTCTTTATAGTTTCCACCTGCATTGCTTTTTCATAACATTATGGTTCACCAGCATCAGTCATCAACAAATAATACATTGAAGGAGAGTATCGTTCAGGGAGTCTACTTAACCTGGTAGATCTTCTTGCAGTTGCAGGAGTTTCAGGCACTTGCTGTTGTTCTTGATTTTCTGGCACCTTTGGAACTTCATTTTCTGTAATTTCATCAAGTACTGTGTACTCTGTGTTTTCCTTTTCCTGTTTCTTTCCCTACAACTGATCTTTATACATGCCCTTTTCATTGAATATGACATCTCTACTTCTAATGATTTTGTGATTTTCATAATCCCATAAACGATAACCAAAATCATCAACCCCATATCCAATAAAGGTACATTTCTTGGATTTAGCTTCAAGCTTTGTTCTATTTTCTTTATCAATATGGACAAATGCTTCACAACCAAACATTCTCATAAATGAGTAGTTTACCTTTTTATCTGTCCATGCCTCCTCTGGAATACCACCATCCAAAGCACTTAAAGGTCCTTTGTTTATTAAATAAACAATAGTATTTACAACATCCGCCCAAAACTGTAAGGGCAACCCTACATGCAATCTCATACACCTTGCACGCTCCATGATCGTTTTGTTCATTCTTTCTGACACACCATTTTCTTGTGGTGTTCGTGGGACTATCTTCTCTCTATGAATCCCATGGTATGAACAATAACTATCAAACTCCTTTCCGCAGTACTCACCTCCATTATCAGATCTGAGACACTTCAACCTTTTTCCTGTCTTACTCTCAACCAAAGATTTCCACTTCTCAAAAGTAGTAAACACATCAGATTTATGTCTAATGTAATAAACCCAAGTTTTCCTAGTTGCATCATCAATAAATGTAACATAATAATGAGAGCCACCAAGAGATTGTATCTGAGCCGGTCCCCATACATCTGTATGCACTAGCTCTAACTTTTCATTCTTCTTCTGTTTTTCAACCCTGAGAAATCTGACTCTCTTCTATTTTCCATAAACATAGTTTTCACAGAATTCTAAACTTACCTACTTCAAATCTGGCAGCGACTTCCTTGAGTGGAGAATCTGCATCCCCTTCTCACTCATGTGGCCAAGCCTATGATGCCACAATGTTGTATCTATTCCTGTGGAAGTTAAAGATATAGAATGGTCAGTATTATGAGGACATAAATACAACGTACCTACCCTATCTCCTTTTGCTATCACCATTGATCCTTTAGTGATATTCCACCACTTTTCTCCAAATGTAGATAGACAGCCGCCATCTCCCAACTGCCCTATTGAGATCAGATTTCTTTTCATAGCAGGAATATGCCTAACAATTTTTAACAGCCAATCAGTTCCATTCTTAACTTTTATCCATACCTTACCCATTCCAACAATTTTACATGGCCCATCATCCCCCAATAAAACATGTCCAAAATCGCTTGGAACATAATCATGAAAGTATTTCCTATGGGGTGTAGCATGACATGAAGCCCCTGAATCTACTACCCAATAATCACTTGTATTATCTAATGTAAGAATCAAAGCATCTTATAACACATCACCTGCTACATTTTCTTCCTAGGTAATTTCCTTCTGTGCATCTCCTTTCTTCTTTAGAGATCTGTAGTCTTTCTTCAGATGTCCTTTCTTTCCACAGTTCCAGCACTCTATTTTTCCCAGTCTGGACTTGGATCTACCCTTTTTAGAGTTACTGTGATTACCTTGGCTCTTTCCTCTCTCCTTTTGTCTTCCCCTGCTCTCCATGGTCAATGCATTACCTGATGTCTCACCTGTGCTTTTTCTTCGCATTTCCTCGCTAAGAATAACACCAATAACATCATCAAATTTCAAGGTGTTTGAACCAGAGACAGAGTTACTTACAGCCATGACCAAGCTATTCCAGCTTTCTGGTAATGAACACAAGATTAGAAGAGCCCTAACCTCATCATCAAAGTTCACACTTACAGAAATTAGTTGATTTGTAACCGTATTAAACTCATTTAAATGATCAGTAACAGATCCACCTTCAAACATCTTCATATTAAATAAACGCTTCATTGGAAATACCTTGTTGGAGGTCGAGGGTTTTTCATACAGCTTACCCAATGCGCTCATCAAACCCTCCATTGTAGTTTCTTTTGAGATATTGAAAACCACCGATGAAGCCAGGCTCAGCCGTATTGTTCCTAGAGCCTTTCTATCAAGAACCTCCCATTCTCCATCCTTCATAGCCGTCGGCTGCTTTGCTCTTCCTCCCAACAGTAGGAATGGATACTTCTGGTACAGATAGTCCTCCATTTGCATCTTCCATAATTGGAAGTTTTGGCCATTAAACTTCTCGACCTTAAACTTTCCTTCTTCTGCCATTGCTCCCACTCGAACCAGAAACCTTAACTTCCTGCGGGTTTATCTGCCAAATAGAACTTTGGCTCTGATACCAATTGTTAGAAAAACAAGATCGCAGAGCAATAACAATAAATATAAATGAAAATATAATCACACACACATTACAAGAGAGACACAGATATATTGTGGTTAACCCCAACTTGGGATACGTCCACACTGAAGTTGCTAGTCCTTATTATTATTCTGTCCAACAAAGTGAAGGGATACAACCTGCAGCACAACTGCTGCACTTCGTTTTCACTATCTCATAGTCTCTCTTCTTGATCTCAGAGATATTTACAATGCATAAAACCTAATACATCTTACCCTAGCCGTATTACAATGTCTTTCTTTTATAGGGGAAATACAATGGGAAAATACCACGGATTACCCAAAACCATGGGCCCGCAAAACAGCTGGCGAAAACAACCCCAATTTTTTTTTCCCGGTGGCACTGCCCCCGAACCCCTAAAAATGCAAAATGGGTGTACAGTCCTCTGGGGCGGACGGCTGAGACAATATCATCTATGAGACTAGAAGATCTGGCTCCACAACCAACCTCTCTTTCATCCTATAAAGATTGTTAACTTCTTGATACTGGTGCAACATCTCATATAAATTTTATAAAATATTGTTTTGAATAACTGAATCACATTGTAGATGGCATAGTGTACTTTGCAGACAAATCTAGCCTCAAACCACGGGGAATTGGCTCAATCAGGATCAAGATGCTTGGATTCCCTTATTTTGTATTAAAATATGTTCTCTACCTTCCATAGTTGCAGAGAATCTTGTTGTCCTTAGTGCATATTCAACAACAAGGCCATTTTGTACACATGTTCGACAAAATTTTAGAGATAAGGAATTCCTCTGACAACAAGTTCATCATGGCTGGTTATGAAGATGGAAAGTTGTTAAAGTTGAGGGGCTCTTCTTCAAGAGTTCAAAAATTTCTCTATCTCTCTCAGTATGAAGAAGGTAAAATGTCATCCAGTTTGTTATGGCATGCTAGATTTCGTCATCTAAACTATAATGGTCTTCATTTGTTAAGAAATAATGGTGTATTTGGTTTCCCACCATTCCCAAGAAAAAGAACAAATGTGATGCATGCATACTAGGCAAACATAGTAAACAACCATTTCAAGAGTCTAAATTCAAAGCATGTACAAAGTTAGAGCTGATTCACTCTGACTTATGTGGCCCCATGTAAATTCCTTCTGCAAATGGTAATAAGTACCTCATTACCTTTGTTTATGACTATAGTAAAATGTGTTTGGTATACTTGATGAAGACTAAGTCTGTGTCATTTCAAACATTCAAGAATTTTCATGCATGGATAGAAAATCAAGCAGAAGCTCATATTGGTACATTTTGTTTTGATAATGGTAAAGAATACACCTCTAATAATTTTGAAGACTATCTTTGTAAACATGGGATTACATATCGAACTTCAGTTCCCTACAATCCTAAAAAAAATGGTGTGGCAGAAAGAATAAATAGAACCTTAATGAATATGGCACGCTTAATGATGTTTTTCAAGAATGTAAAACTAATGTTTTGGCGTGATGTAGTATTATGTGCAACATATTTGAGAAATAGAATTCCATATCATGCTCTTGAAGATAAAACTCCACATGAAATGTGGTTTGGACACCTTCCTGTGGTTAGGCATCTCAGAGTTTTTGGTTCCACCTGCTATGCCTTGATACCAAAGGAGCAAAGAAACAAGCTTGGTGCTAGAAGTCGAGGATGCATTTTCTTGGGGTACTAAGAAACTTCCAAGGCATATCGTCTTTATGATGAGGTAAATAAGAAGTTTGTTGTTTCTAGAGATGTCATTTTTCTTGAAACTAATAAAAATTACTAGCCTATTGAAAGATAACTTGATCATCTGGAGAAGTTTTCCCATATAAAGACATATTATGAATTTGATAATGAAATTCCACATCTTGAAGGGGGATCCCTATCTTAGATCAATCTATGGAATTTCCTTTTGAAACAGCACCATCAACCCCTCATGAAGAAGCATTTCATGCCACTTTACATGAAAAGGAGACTCAACTAGATGATGTGAATGAGAGGATTGGAAGATCGAACCTTGAATGAAGAACCATTAGATTATTAATCTGGGCCATCAAGGAAGATTCCTAAATGGGCCACAATGACACTTGAAAGTGTCCATTCTGATGAAGTTGGAAATACGGGAACGAGAATCTCAACCAGAAAAGAAGATGGATGAAATGCAGATAACTCAGGTGATGACTGTAACGTCCCCATTTTGACCACATTGCATTAAATCGTAAATGATGTAAATATTGTTATTTAATCATGGTGAGGATCTCAAGGACAAGGCCCCACCATTGATTTAGTGTTTTATGTATTGGCAATTAAAAATCGATGCATATGGTTCTTATGCTATCTATGCACAATAGAAAGTAAGACATCATGTAAAAACGAATTTTAATGAAAAACCCATAACTAGCTATGCAATGCAACAAGAGATGGGGGCATGATTCTACAGGGAATAGGGGGGGAAATTATTCAAACCCTTGAACCAATAGATTTAATCCAAATGTCATTGAGTGAACCCATAAACCCTCAACTACCCATTTTGACTTATGCACCCAATCATTTAATTCTTCCAGGAGTTGGTTGAGGTAGTCAATGCCTTGGGAATGAAGAGGTATGGCAGCCAATTTTGTGCATGGGCAAGCCATTACCTTGGGAAAACGTACTTTTGCTTCTTGGGCAATAAAACACCCACGAAATGGTGCCCAAAGCCATTCTTCACCCATGGTCTTTGCTCTCTCACGCAGTCTGAGCTAGCTAGGGCTTTCTCCTTCACGTTTTCCTTCATTTTCCTGTATTTTCCATGGTTGGGAACTTGTTTTTGTATTGTGCAGTGGCAGGGAAGAAGGGGGTCACAATTTTGGGGTTTATGGCGGTCACTTCTGCCCCTTGAATGCCCCAGAATTTTTTCTGGAAATGCTTTTACTCTCCCAGGGTTGATTCCTCACCTACCATTTCGTTTTGGGTTGCCCATGTTTTTCTTCATGCCTAACACTTGTGATTTTGGTTGTTATGAGCATCGTTGTTTTGGTTTGAACTGTGAGCAAGAAATTAGGAGTGGAAGTGGACCTGAATTAGCTTGATAAACCTAGTGAGGGAGGTAACCTCTCAAGAAGATCAAGAGGGCTGGCTACTCTTCTATGCACACCTTGAACAATACTATATTGGAAGGTATGGCCTGAGGGACTGTGTGGTAGTGAAGGGAATACTTCCTTGTATTGGGTGTGTAGGTAATGTGGGTACTATGCTAGATAGATCTGGTATAGGTATCCATAGCTCTGTGGATGAGCCACTATCTTAGAAATTCATTTCCTTCCATTTCCTTAGCAGCCTGATAAACCCAACTGTGGGTTGGCCTAGCTGATTTTGGTATATTTGGCTATGTATGAGTCTGTTGTTCCCTTTTCCCTTGTATAAATCATGCCCAGCTCGGGGGTGGCAGTTGTGTTGAAATATTGGTGAGCACAATTGGCCTATGGTTGGGTGGAACGTTGCAGTTGCATATCCAGTTGCTTGGGACTACTTTGCTTTAAGATAAGTACTCTCTCTCTTGTGTTAATTCTGTAATGTATTTCTTTAATTGATGATTACCATGAATATCTTGAATGTGTTAAGATTCAATATGCTAATATAGAAAATATCATCATTTCATTTCATTTCACAATAATAGCATATACAGGATCACTGAAAGAACAAGCACAGCATAAACACAAGAGACATAGATTTATCCTGGGAAACCCTCATGGGGTAGAAAACCCAGCAAAGCTTCCTCAATATAGATGACCAGCAAATACAAAGATGTAAACCCTAGACATGAGCTCCTTCTCCTCCATAGCATATCTCTCCCTCACCTATGCGCTATTCACAAGTGAGTGCAATGTGTGTTAAATGAGGAACGCACCTCCTTTATTTATACACAACTCCGACTTGTCTTTTACATTAACTAGGCCGGGTCCCAACTTTAACCACTGGGTTAAACACCCCATTACAACAAACTCTGGGCCGACCCCACTAGGGAAGTCTAATAACCCAAGTTACCACATTCCAACGGAGAACCACTTATACTATGAAACGAGAACTATATACTATGAACGAGAACTCTACCCATAAAAACGATGATTTTTGCAAAAAAAACACCAAAAACACCCCCCAAATAGAAAAGTGTTGATACCAGTATACACGTATTTTTTTTTAGGGTAAAAAATAGAGCCATGGCCTAAACATCCCATATTGTTGTTTAACAAAACTTTAAAATCAACCTTAAATTGGAAAAAAAAAAATTCTTGAAGAGATAAATTACAACTTTCAGGAAAATTGCATATTAAACAAAAAAACAAATTTCTCTAATAATTTCACCATTATAACCATATAAAAACAAAGGAATTATGATGCGATTCATAATCAGATAATATATTAGACCATACAAGAACAAATGGTTCATATAAATATTCAAAAACTCCTCTAGAGTTTCAATTACAAAAATCATACTAGTAAAAAGCATCTAAACTGCTTCTTCAAATTCATCCATGGATTCTAACACCCCATCATCAAAAACTCCTCTAGAGTTTCAATTACAAAAATCATACTAATAAAAAGCATCTACACTGCTTCTTCAAATTCATCCATGGATTCTGACACCCCATCAGAATCTACATTTTCTGCAGATGAAGGGCTTGATGAAGATGTAGATGACCCATACTCTTCTCTATTATCAATGGGCGCACAATCTGAGTCTACATCTATACCCATCATTTCAGATGTCATATTCCTTCAGGATCTACGGCTTGGTTTAACACACTCCCATCTTGCACGAATGCATCCTATTCCACGAATATTAGCTTTGGGTTTTAAAAAAGAAATTAAAAACAAATTAAACTAACAAATTTTAACTAATGTTATAATTAAAAATTAAAAAAAAATTAAAAACAAACTAAACTAAGATAACATTATAATTAAAAATTTAAAAATACATTAAAAAAAAAACTAAGTATCTATATACTAACCAAACTAACATTATAAAAAATTTAAAAAAAACTATACAAAAACTTAAAAACAATTAAAACAAAAATTTAAAAACAATAAAAAAATCAAACTATACAAAATTTTAAAATAAATTAAAAAACAAAAAATTAAACAAAATTTAAAAAAACATAAACTATACAAAATTAAACAAAATTAAAAACAAAAAAACAAAATTTTAAAAAAATTGAAACAATGCAATGGCGGGGAGGTGGGCGGGTGGCGGTGGAAGGGAGGGCGGCGGGGGAGGAGCGAGGAGGGGGAAGGGGAGGGGCGACGGAGGGATAAGGGAGGAGGAGGAGGAGGTGGTTGGTGGCGGCGGTGGAAGGGAGGGGCGGCGGGGGGGAGGTGGAAGGGAGGGCGGCGGGGGGAGGTGGAAGGGAGGGCGCGGGCGCGGGGGGAGGGGGAAGTGGAGGGGAGCGGGGAGGAGGAAGGAGGGGGAGGGCACTGCCCGCTTGGGCGCCAAAGGGCGGCCCTCACGGCCCCCATCGATGCTGGCGGTGGAAGGGGAGGGCGGCGGGGGAGGAGCGAGGAGGGGGAAGGGGGAGGGCGACGGAGGGATAAGGGAGGAGGAGGAGGAGGTGGTTGGTGGCGGCGGTGGAAGGGAGGGCGGCGGGGGGAGGTGGAAGGGAGGGCGGCGGGCGCGGGGGGAGGGGGAAGTGGAGGGGAGCGGGGAGGAGGAAGGAGGGGGAGGGCACCGCCCGCTTGGGCGCCAAAGGGCGGCCCTCACGACCCCCTCGATGCTGGGCATCGATGGGGGCCGTGAGGGCAGCCCTTTGGCACCCAAGCGAGCGACCTCCCTCGCTTGGGAACCAAAGGGCGGCCCTCATGGCCCCCGTCGATGTCGGGCATCGATGGGGGCCGTCAGGGCCGCCCTTTGGCGCCCAAGCGAGCGACCTCCCTTGCTTGGGCGCCAAGGGGTGGCCCTCACGGCCCCCGTTGATGCCCGGCATCGACGTCGATGCCGGGCATCGACGTGGGCCGTGAGGGCCGCCTTTGGCGCCCAAGTGAGCGACCTCCCTCGCTTGGGTGCCAAAGGGCGGCCCTCACGGCCCCCGTCGATGCCTGGCATCGACGTCGATGCCAGGCATCAACGGGGGTGGCCCCCGTCGATGTCGGGCATCGACGTCGATGCCCGACATCGACGGGGGGCGCCCTTTGGTGCCCAAGCGAGGGAGGTCGCTCGCTTGGGCGCCAAAGGGCGGCCCTCACGGTCCCCGTCGATGCCCGGCATCGACGTTGATGGCGGGCATCGACGGGGGCCATGAGGGCCGCCCTTTAGCGCCCAAGTGAGCGACCTCCCTCACTTGGGCACCAAAGGGCGGCGCCCGTCGATGCCGGGCATCGACGGGGGCCGTGAGGGCCGCCCTTTTGCGCCTAAGTGAGCAACCTCCCTCGCTTGGGCGCCAAAGGGCGGCCCTCACGGCCCCCGTCGATGCCGGGCATCGACGGGGGCCGTGAGGGCCGCCCTTTTGCGCCCAAGCGAGCGGCTCGATGCCCGCCCCTCCCTTCCACCTCCTCCTCCCTTCCCCCCGCCCAGCTCCGCCACCTCCTCCCGATGCCAGGCATCGACAGGGGCCATGAGGGCCGCCCTTTCGCGCCCAAGCGAGCGGCTCGATGCCCACCCCTCCCTTCCACCTCCTCCTCCCTTCCCCCGTCGAGCTCCGCCACCTCCTCCCCTTCCCCCTCCGTCGCCCTCCACTTCCCCCGCCACTGTCGTCGCCCACCTCCCCCCTCCCTTGCCGCAACCCACCTCCCCGACCATTGCATGGTTTTGTTTTTTTTTTAAATTGTGTTTAATTTTAATTTTTTTTTAAATTTTTTGTATAGAATAATTTTTTTTTTAATTATTTTGTTTTTAATTTTTTTTTAGATTTTGTATAGTTTGGTTTTTTAATTGTTTTTAAAATTTTGTTTTAATGTTTTATATTTTGATTTTTTTATTGTTTTTAATTTTTTTTTTTTAAATTTGTTTTTAAATGTTATATAGTTTGATTTGTTATTATATATAGTTTTTTTTTTTAATTTTTAATTTTTTATAATGTTAGTTTTAGTCTGTTTTTATTTTTGTTTTTAATTTATTTTAAAATTTTGTATAGTTTGTTTTTTTTTTAATTTTTAATTTTTTATAATGTTATTTTTATTTTCTTTTTAAGTTTTTTTAAATTTTGTGTAATGTTAGTATATAGTTAATTAGTTTTATTTTTTAATTATAATGTTAGGTTAGTTTATTGGGTTTTTATTTTTATTTTTAATTTTTAATTATAAGAACATTAGTTTAAATCTATTAGTTTTAATGTTAGTTTATTTTTATTTTTATTTTTTTTTAAATGTTAGTTTATAATGTTGTTAGGTTAGTTTAAGTTGTTTTTAATTCTTTTTTAAATTTTTTATTATAATGTTGTTAGGGGTTAGTTTGATTTGTTTTTAATTTTTCTTTAAATTTTTTATTATAATGTTGTTAGGAATTTTTTATTATAATGTTGTTAGGGGTTAATTTAATTTGTTTTTTAATTTATTTTATTATAATGTTAGAGGGGGGAAACATGCATCAAAAGAGGACATGAATTTGGCCTGCATGATATTGTTGATTAGTTTCATGTTTTGAAAAAAATGCTAAGTTTGACAATATTTTGATAAGATATATTAGTAATGTTTTGACTTTCAGACTTAATTTTAGAAATAAAATTTCTATATATAATGTTTGAAATATGTTTTTTACAAATAATTTGTATAGTTTTTCTGAATTTATGTGAATCAACACTTTTCAGAAAATAATATGAAATAGTATCATTTTTATACAAAACATATCTGAAAATTGATTGAAAATGGTTTTAAATGTCTATATTTTCGGGAATTTTTTACAATTTTGTCAATAAAAGTGTCTTATTTTGTCCATTAAAATGTCTTATTTTATAGAAAAAATTACAAAATGTATATGTTTTTCATTATAAATTGCTTAAAAATGTATGCTATTTTGCTAAATTTCTAAAAATGCACCTGAAAATAGAAACTAAATTTTTTTTACGATAAAGATAATTCAAAGGTCCCAAAGAATGCCTCAAAATGAAAATGTGTGATACTGGAATCACCCCTTTTTGAAACGGAGCTAAAAATACCTACTAAAATTAGGAGAGAGAAAAATGAGAACTGTGTCGAGTTCTCGTTTCATAGTATAAGTGGTTGGAGGAATAAACATCTCCGGATATACAATAAGGTCTTCGCGGAGGAATGAAACATCTCCAGAATAATAAAGTACAAATATAATATTCTTAGAAGTTACAATATTTCAACACTCCCCCTTAACGAGAAGGATATTACAACAACATCTGCATGAGCAATGAGTCATCAACATCATACATGATACATCTATAAATCATTGGAAGCTTTCTTTATACATCATCAGTAACTCAAGCAGTTACTGGAACATCTTCAATACTGGAACATCAACATCTTTAGTATTGAGTCTTCATCTTCTGCAGCACTCGAACAACTACAGTACCATCATCATCTAGATCCTCTCGATCAACAGTATCGTCATCACACGATCATCAGCATCGTCATCACATGATCATCAGCATCGTCATCTAGATCATCACGATCAATAGTATCATAGCAGCATACCCTGCAATACACATGATCCATTTAAGACACCATAACATGTCTAGGGACGATGCAGTCCACTCATGAACTTAGACAGAGTCTAAGGACCTCTTTTTCGAAGACATATGTCTACGGATCAATTCAGGGACCTGTTATCCCTAAAGTTGAACCTAGACTACGGGGGTTCAAGCTTAAGGAAATCATAGATGGTAGATATCAGACATCTCCTCAGTAATTCTTATAAAATTCTAATGACAAATGAATATATGGTTTAGGTTGGATAATCAGAAATAGATGACAGGGATAATATAAAGTTTCAATATCTAAATAGAAACAGAAAATGACTGTGATCATAAACATACAAATGTATGAGCTTCAAGTTTCATTTCATAATTAAGGCATAGTTGTATATTGGTCAAGAGAATCACAACATGAAATTGAGACCATGCATAGACAAAATTATGATAGTATATACTTCATAAATTAAAATAAGACAGGCTCATAGATCATACTTTACTTCAAAAACAGTCATTTCTACAAAAAATTAACATAAGAAACAACATACATGCCCGTACAAAAAATCTTTAAGACCGAACTTCCATCATAGTGTTCAAGTTCCAACCTCGTTTGATTCATTTCTATCTCATATATATACAAAAAGTTGTTCCAAATAAAACAGTTAACATATCCTATTCTATTGGGTCTAATCCCTTCAAAAATGGAACTGAGTTTTGAACTTAAGACTTTCAAACATTTAACATAAGTAAAGTTAAAAACAACAACTTTCCACCTATGCAATTCTATCACTTAATCATAGCAAATAAACTAGATGCTTCTAGATGACTCAGCTAGAACAACCAAGTCATCAAGAACTTGTGATCTTCTTTGTAACCTGGTATATTCAGCATCTGCATTGTGCTCTCGACCTTGCAACTCGTCCAGCTGGGTCTTCATTTGTTTCCATTCCTTGCGCATGGCTCTCTTCTTTTGTAATGTTTCTTTAGCTATGGCTACCAACTTTTGATAATCTGCATCCTTTTGCCCCAAATCTTCTCGAAGCCTCTTATTGGCTAGCATTAGGTTCTCATTTACATTCTGCAGGTACTGGCATTGTTCCTTGTAAGATTGCAAGGTTTTTTTCACCTGGTCTAGTTCAGGGACTATCTCCATCTCCTCTGTACCCATTGCAACGTCTTCTTTCTGCATGCCCTTGGAGCTTGATGCCTGATTGCTGGCATAAACCTGCTTACTTTTACAAAATGTCTCGGGTATATGCCCTATATCTGCCTGTACATCTATAAACTCTTCATTCTTAGAAATAAAATTATCAAACAATTGAGTATCCTTCTCATTATCAGAATCTTTAACCAGAATAATTTCATTTCCCTTCCTAGGCTCCTTTAGCAATCTAGTTTCTGCAGCCATCTTAGTCCTAGACCTTGTCCTCAGCCCTAGATCCACATTTTATGTACTTATAGTTTTTAGTGGACCATCTTCCTCAGCAATTGGGTTTTTAACAATCAAACTCAACATATCAGGTTTTAGTATACTAGACTGATCAGGAATGGTTTTACCTTCAACAACATTTGATGTGATTTTCCTTGCCTCATCCTTTCTTTCAGAATCTTCATCATGTACCTGTTTATCTGGAAATTTTGTTTCATTGCCTTTCTCCTTAGATGGTTTCTTCATTTTCTCTACTTCATAACCCTGTTCGAGGAGAAATTGATCCCAACTTTGCCCAATTTGATTCAAATGATGAAGGATTAAGAGCTTGATGAGCCCATGATGGAAAATGGAGCGTTCTGTATGTTTCAGGTGACCCTGCACCCATAAACCCATTTTCTGCAACCTTCTCCACAAATAACATGGCAAATTCATTTTTTTGGTCCCATGCAAATGCATCAACAGTCGAATGTGGCATCTTAGAACCTTGTCAAAATGGCCATCACAAGTAATGTAGTTTTGAATCATTTCAAGAGGGATTTTCCAATTGGGTTTCACTTTGCTGACATGAACCCCATTCTGCCAATTTAAATCCTCAAACCCAGGAAGTAAAAACTCACTGTAGTCTCCCTCGAATTCTTTTTTCTTAAACCAACTCTCACCCTCAGCTGGGACACCGATAACCTCTGATATAAACTGTTCACTGACTATTACCTTGAAACTTTTAAAATCAACAACCCCATCTTTGAAATTCTTTATAAAATCCTTAGTCACCTAGGATTTGTAACCCTGTAATTTTTCACAGTAAACCAGCCATCCTGCGTCTCTCATCAATTTAGTTGATCTCAGAAACTGCATGAGCCATTGGATGTTATTTGGTTCATCTCTACACGGGAGGCCACCTGGTTTTCTTTTTTCCTGGACCTGCGAGGTTTCCTCCATACTTTACCCTTTTCAAAATAAAATGCATCAATGCTGTGAGAACCCTACCCTGCAGGGTTCATTCCCAAAGTCACATTCCTCTGCCCATCAATTCTGCTAACTTCGATGCCTAGAGGATGTACTCATCAGCCATTACTTGTGTACTTGCTCAATTGCCATATGTCAAGTGAAACAGGATGCCACGCCTTATGGGGTACCAAATACATGCATATTGATAATTCATTTCGAATTATAATTAATGCAAATTATAATTATCAACTTAAAAACCCCTGTTAAATCATAATTTCACATTTATGTGAAACTGACAGCATTTTTTACAGTACTGACAGCATTTTCAGATTTGAAATTTTTGCACATGCTGTCAGTTTAACATTTAAATCAGATTTGCTGAATTATAAAGTTTCCAAACATTTGTAATGCCTTTTGAACCAAGAAATTTAAACTTGATCTGAAAATAAATTTGACCAAGAGCCTTATCCTATTTCATTATGAAAATATAACAAAAAGTAACCAAGGTAATATAAAACTTAAGAAAAATGAAAGGAATGCATTAACTAGGAAAATGGAAAAAACGAATGAAAATGAGGTAAGGGTTGTATAAGTCTAAAGAAAAACCCTAGAGATAACATCTGGCTCCGTTTGGGGATAAGGTCCTCCCTGTGAGACCTTAAGAACATGTGACCTGTGCCTTCTGCAATCTGTCTTATTGGGCTGGAGTCTACTGAAACTTATTTGAACTGATATATACAATGAATATATACAAGAAATTTGTCATCTCAACATGTATGAAATAGCTTAAAAAATAGTCCATTAACTGGACCTGGAATCTCATTACCACCCAGAGTTTGTAGAACAAAAGTGTTGTTTCCCAAAATCTTCACCACTATGAATGGTCCAAACCACAGAGCATCAAACTTACCATGCTTTCCTTTATCCTCATATCTGGCATCCCATCTTAACACTTTATCACCCACTGAAAACACATTCTTCTTTACTTTTTTATCAAAGCTTTCTTTCATCCTATTTCTGTGTATTTCAGCTTTTTCCATGATAGCTTCCCTCTCTTGCTGCAGCTGAATTATCTGAAATGTTCTCCTTTTCTTCACTTCTGGTTCTTTCTCAAATTCTTGCACAAATTTAATCACTGGAGACATTAACTGAATAGGGAATACTGCTTCAGTTCCATATACTATTTGAAATGGGGTAGTTCCAATGGACTTCTTTATTGTAACTCTGTCTGCTCACAAAGCAAATCTTAACTTAGTATCCTAATTCTTCTTATTTTCTGATAACATTTTCTTGATGCTAGTCACAATGATTTTGTTGCTAGATTCTACTAATCCATTGCCTTGGGGGTAATATGGTGTAGACTGTCTCAAGGAAATACTGTTTTATTCAGCAAATTTTATCATTTTTTTGGATTTAAATGCAGGAGCATTATCAGTAATCAGTTTTCTAGGGCATCCAAATCGACTAAGAATATTTTCTTGGAGGAAATTAATGATAACCTGATCTGTTGCTTTTCTATTTGGGATCGCTTCTACCCATTTGGTGAAAAAATCTGTTGCGGTTAAGATCCACCTATGTTGGCCACTAGATGGAGGATGAATTTCACCTATAAAGTCCAAACCCCACTGTTGGAATGGATCCTCTATTGATATAGGTTTCAAGGGTAAGGACTGTCGCTGATGTTTTCCTGCAAATTTTTGACATTTTTCACAAGCTCTAATCTGCTGATACACATCTGTGAAAAGAGTGGGCCAATAATACCCATCTCTTAAGATTTTGAAGGCTGGTGCCTTCCAGTATTTATGTCCACCACATATACCAGCATGCAATTCCTCAGTGACAGCATTTGCTTCTTCTTTATCCAAACACTTTAGAAGTATTCCTCCAAGGTCCTTCCAGTACAAGACTTGATCAATCAATACATACTTGAGAGCTTTCAGTTTTACAGATCTGCATTCATTTTTACTCAACTCTGTGGAACACTGCAGATTTAACAAGTAATATACAATTTCAGCATACCAAGGACAGTCATAATACCTGCTGTAAACTGGCTCTTCACCCTATTCTGAACTTTCTGCCATCATATGCAGATCCAATATCTGACAATTTGACTCAGAGAGAAGCTTAGCTAAGCCTTGCCCCTTTACCAATTTAGTGGGCTTGATTTCCACATCATATTCCATCACTTTTGTAATCCATTTGCCCCTTTTTCCTTCGCTATCAGGCAGTACCAAAATGTCTTTAACAGCTGAATTAGGAACATATGCCAAAATTTTAGAATGGAGTACATATATTCTGAAAAATTTAAGTGCCTTTACCAAAGCATAAGCCTGTTTCTCCATACTAGTGTATTTCAACTCTAAATCCCTTAATGTTTTACTAAAGAATGAAATGGGCTTCTCTAATCCATCTGAATTTTTCTGCAACAACACAGCAACAATTGATTCTTCTGATGCAAATGAAAAAATTGCAAAGTCTTTAGTGTAATCTGGGGCTGTCAACACAGGTGCTTCTACAAGTGCTTGCTTAATTTTTTCAAATGATTGTTTAGCTTGCTCAGACCATCTTACCTCCCTGTCCTTCTTAAGCATATCAGTAATATACTTAATAGTTTCAACAAAGTTAGGGATAAACCACCTCAAAAAATTGATTTTTCCTATGAAAGACCAAATTTATTTTTTATTTCTAGGAATAGCAATCTTTAAAATAGCTTTCACTCTCTCCGGGTCTATTTTAATCCCATCTCCAGAAACTATGTGACCCAATAGCTTACCTTCTGTCATAGCAAAGTGAGACTTGTTTGGGTTCAATGATAGCCCAAATCTTCTGCACTTCAAGAAAGTTTGCTTCAAATGTTTTAAATGCTCTTCAACAGATTTGGAAAATACTGTGATATCATCTTGATAAATGACCACAAATTTTTCATTCTCACCTACGAAGGCTATGTCCCTCTGAAACGTGGCACCTGCATTCATTAGCCCAAAAGGCATTTTGTCATACATGAATATACCCCATGGGGTTGTAAAAGATGTTTTCTCTCTATCTTCCGGCTGAATTGCGATTTGGTTATAACCAGAAAAACCATCAATCATTGAAATTCTTTCTGCACCTACCACTCTCTGCAAGATCTGATCTATCTTAGGCAGTGAATAGTTATCTTTAAGGCATGATCTGTTTAAATTGCGAAAATATACACATAACCTTATTTCTCCATTTTTCTTGCGCACTGGCACAAGGTTAGCTACCCAAGATGAATACCTAAGAGGAACAATAATCTTGGAATCCAGTAATTTTTTCACCTCTTTTTCAATGACTGGTAAAAGTGCTGGATTAAGCCTTCAAAGTTTTTGTTTAAAAGGCTTAGTATTGGGCTTTAACGGGATATTATGCTGGATAACATTAGTGTCATAGGTTTTAATATCTTCATATGACTATGCAAAGATATCTATGAATGTCTTCAACAAGATGATGTATCTATTTCTCTCCTTTTCTGACAGTTTCTTAGATATCTTGACCATCCTAGGTTCTGCTGCAGACCCAATATTACAGCTTATTACATTTTCTTCAATGGTTTGAAAATTATTTTTCAACAGTGTGTCATTCTTTGAAAACAGCCTCTCCAATGGAACAAGTCCCTTAGGGATGAAATTGCTCTTTAAATCAAGAATTTTTTGATCAGCAATTTCATGTTTTGCATGGGTAGAAGATTTAGCCAGATCTACATCTTCATCTAAATCAACCTAATCATCTGCAAATTCTTCAGTTAATTCTAAAAATTCTTTTATTTCCTGCTCATCCTGGAAGACCCTCCAATGTTTAATATCGTCTGGGATTGCTGGTCTATCATCAATGGGATACTTCAGGTGTGTCGATTTTGGAATTATGAAATAAGCTGCTGCTAATGCCAGTGAATCTACAGTTTGATTACTATCCCTTGGAACATATGTTATGTTGAAAGCACAGAAAAAATTATCTATCATATCCCATACTTCATTTCTGTAAACTTTCAATAACGACTGCTTTACCTGATAAACATTCTGTAAACTTTCAATAACGACTGCTTTACCTGATAAACATTCTTCATTTGCTGAATTACCAATTCGGAGTCGCCAAATACTGCAAGACTTTGAATATTCATATTTTTTGCAGCTCTCAATCCAAGGATTAGTGCCTCATACTCAGCAGTATTATTTGTGGTTTGAAATTCCAATTTATACATTAATGAAATCATCTCACCTCCAGGATAAATTAACAACACACCAGCCCCTACTCCATCCTTATTTGATGACCCATCAAAATACATCTTCCAAATGCCCTCATGTTCCTCTGTGTTGCACTGAACTGAATTGCCTTTCTTAACTTGCAAAACCCCTACAACATCATCATTTACCTGTAACATGCAAGAACCAATATCCTCTTGTATTGTATAAACAGGATGATTTGTTGGGTTTCTATCATCACTTACTAAAAATGCCAATTGTACTTCTCTATACAGCCTTCTCTATTCACCTCCAAATATAGGAATTGAAGCATATGATAGATCCATTTGCAGAGTGCCACCTATCTTTTTAGCCCATGGTATTGACAAAAGCATGCCAAACTTAGGAGAAACATCAGCTACTACTACATCCATGATAACACTTTTCATAGGCAGCTGAGCAAGGTTGACTACTAGGTATTTTATGACTCCTAAACATTTGACAGCTCGAGAATCAAAAGCATATAGGTCATGGTAGGGTTTTGTAACAGATAATCCTAGGGCTTCCATAACCTCCTTTGGCATAAGATTGTGTGAAGCACCTGAATCCAGGAGGCAATTATGCAACATCTGGTCATGTATGGTAAGTGTGATATAGAATGGTGGGGGATAACAGAATTTCATGTCTGGCTGGTCAGAATCTTTTGAACTAGTAATAATGGTGGGATCCTTCTCCTGCAAATTTATCACATCTTCTGAGGCATGAACCGGTGATGAGTTCAAGATTTTCATAGCAGGTTCTCTATAAGATCCGCTCCTTATCAATTCAGTTAAAGGGATGGGGACCTTGAGTTTATTTATCTCATGCTCTAAATCAAAACCATGAATATTGCCTACTTCTGCTGATTTAACAGGGTTGTTTTTATATTTTTGCGGTTCTTGTTGTTCTCTAGAAGGCAATGCTTCCTTGGTAGGCACAAATTTCACCTTCTTTTTGAATGGTACAGCTTGTTTTATTCCTGTCCTGAGTCCATATGATTTCTGCTGCTCCTACTGACAAATTTCAGATTGTTGTTCATTGAAATTTACTTTCTTACAACTCAACTCTGCTGAACCATAATAATCATCCCTAGTTCTAAAATTAGAACCATACACATCATCCAACTGACTAATATCATGCTCTGACTCTTCAATTTCTTCTAATGCTGTTTCATAAGGATCATCATCTCTTATCAAATTATCCTGAAAAGGTGGTTGAATCTTCTGATCCTCATTTTCTCTCCTCTCCCTTTGAATTCCATTGTTCCTTCTTTCTCTGGCAATAAATCTAGGAGGGTAAGGGCGCCTAAATTGATTTTGGTTTCTATTATCATTGTCATGGGCAGGCCTATTTTGATTTTTCTTTTCTATTTCCAATCTCTCAATCTTTGCAGACAAATCTTTTATGGTTTTATGCATTTCATCATACTTTCTATCTAAAACCTTTGTAAAAGAAGAAGAAGGCATCATCTCCTTTTTACCCTTTCGATCCATCTTTTTACCTTCATCTTCTTCCTTCAGTTTATTTGATGCCAAAATATTAGATTCAACCTCTAGGGTTACATCCTGCATGTTCATCAGAGACACTGCTTTTCTCTCCCTTAACCATAAGGAAAATTGATAATCAAAAGCATTGGCATAAGTCAACTTTGCTGCAGGTTCAGTGGGTTTAATCTCTATGGGAATCTTATTATACATTTTATTAAACCTTTTGGAAAAATATGCAACTGCTTCATCAGGCTTTCTTTTTAATGTTGTGAATTCTGTGTAATAGTAGAGATAATCTTTTGTATCTCCCCATTGTCTGATAAACACATGGTGTAACTCCTCCAAACCATCTATACAATTCTCTGGTAACTCCCTGAACCATTTTCTAACTTCTCCATCTAGACTCTGAACAAACATTCTCATCCAAACATCTCTAGCTTCAATATTGTAATTATCAGCATAACTACAAAACTTATCCCAATGTTCTTCAACAGTTCTTCCACCCTGGCCATCAAACCTAGGCAAGTATTTCTGGTAGTCACCACTAGGAAAAGGATTTAAGGGTCGAGGCATAACCAATGGAGCATATCTAGCTGCTACCATACGGTCCATCATATCTGGGGGTTGGCCAACCATGTTTAATGAATGAGATATCTTTGAAACAAATGGCTAATTCTGTGGAGATGGTGGTTTGGTATGTGGAGGGGAAGGTACTTCAATTTTCAATTGACCAATGAAAATTCTACTTGTAAGGGGTATCTCAGGTGCTGTCAAAGACTTCAAGGTAAAAACTTCCTCAGGAATATGTTTATGTTCTACAGATAGAGGATTTGAATATACTTCAAAATCACCAACCTGTGTTGGATTTAAATCATCACTTTCAGGAATGCACACAGATAAATCCAATTTTTTTTCTTCTTGGCTATTCACAAAATCTGAAGAGGAAGATCCTAGATCTGTATCAGTAGTGGAAAGCTGAGGGTTACTGGATGATGGATAATTCAACCTTCTTCTAGCCTCCCTTATAATCTTTTCTGGATCAAAAACTCTTGCATGTAGATGAAGGATTTCCTCTGGTACCAATCGACTTTGAAGCCACTGTAACTTTCTAAATGTCAAGTGAATGTAGTCTGTAAACAAATGTACTGATCTTGTAACCTCTCAAAACCAACTATAAAGATGTCAAACACCCAGGGAAGATATACTTTCGTTTCTCCGTCCCCGACAACGGCGCCAAAATATGTTATCCCTAAAGTTGAACCTAGACTACGGGGGTTCAAGCTAAATGAAATCTTAGATGGTAGATATCAGACATCTACTCAGTAATTCTTATAAAATTCTGGTGGCGAATGAATATATGGTTTAGGTTGGATAATCAGAAACAGATGACAGGGATAATATAAAGTTTCAATATCTAAATAGAAACAGAAAATGACTGTGATCATAAACATACAAATGTATGAGCTTCAAGTTTCATTTCATAATTGCGGCATAGTTGTATATTGGTCAAGAGAATCACAACATGAAATTGAGACCATGCATAGATAAAATAATGACAATATATACTTCATAAATTAAAATAAGACAGGCTCATAGATCATACTTTACTTCAAAAACAGTCATTTCTGCAAAAATTTAACATAAGAAACAACATACATGCCTGTACAAAAAATATTTTAAGACCGAACTTCCATCATAGTGTTCAAGTTCCAACCTCATTTGATTCATTTCTATCTCATATATATACAAAAAGTTGTTCCAAATAAAACAATTAACAGATCCTATTCTATTGGATCTAATCCCTTCAAAAATGGAACAGAGTTTTGAACTTAAGACTTTCGAACATTTAACATAAGTAAAGTTAAAATTAACAACTTGCCACCTATGCAATTCTATCACTTAATCATAGCAAATCAACTAGATGCTTCTGGATGACTCAGCTAGAACAGCCAAGTCATCAAGAACTTGTCATCTTCTTTGTAACCTGGTATATTCAGCATCTGCATTGTGCTCTCGACCTTGCAACTCGTCCAGCTGGGTCTTCATTTGTTTCCATTCCTTGTGCATGGCTCTCTTCTTTTGTAATGTTTCTTTAGCTATGGCTACCAACTTTTGATAATCTGCATCCTTTTGCCCC
The DNA here is from genome assembly GCA_027924585.1 of Larix kaempferi. Taxonomy (NCBI): domain Eukaryota; kingdom Viridiplantae; phylum Streptophyta; class Pinopsida; order Pinales; family Pinaceae; genus Larix; species Larix kaempferi. The sequence goes on along the minus strand of BSBM01000418.1, from coordinate 5,890,313 downwards.
AAATCTTCTCGAAGCCTCTTATTGGCTAGCATTAGGTTCTCATTTACATTCTGCAGGTACTGGCATTGTTCCTTGTAAGATTGCAGGGTTTTCTTCACCTGGTCCAATTCAGGGACTATCTCCATCTCCTCTGTACCCATTGCAACGTCTTATTTCTGCACGCACTTAGAGCTTGATGCCTGATTGCTGGCATAAAACTACTTACTTTTACAAAATGTCTCGGGTATATGCCCTATATCTGCCTGTACATCTATAAACTCTTCATTCTCAGAAATAAAATCATCAAACAATTGAGTATCCTTCTCATTATCAGAATCTTTAACCAGAATAGTTTCATTTCCCTTCCTAGGCTCCTTCAGCAATCTAGTTTCTGCAGCCATCTTAGTCCTAGACCTTGTCCTTGGCCCTAGATCCACATTTTCTGTACTTATAGTTTTTATTGGCTCATCTTCCTCAGCAATTGGATTTTTAACAATCAAACTCAACATATCAGGTTTTAGTATACTAGACTGATCAGGAATGGTTTTACCTTCAGCAACATTTGATGTGATTTGCCTTGCCTCATCCTTTCTTTCAGAATATTCATCATGTACCTGTTTATCTGGCAATTTTGTTTCATTTCCTTTCTCCTTAGATGGTTTCTTCATTTTCTCTACTTCATAACCCTGTTCGAGGAGAAATTGATCCCAACTTTGCCCAATTTGATTCAAATGATGAAGGATTAAGAGCTTGATGAGCCCATGATGGAAAATGGAGTGTTCTGTATGTTTCGGGTGACCCTGCACCCATAAAACCATTTTCTGCAATCTTCTCCACAAATAGTATGGCAAATTCATTTTTTTGCTCCCATGCAAATGCATCAACAGTCGAATGTGGCATCTTAGAACCTTGTCAAAACGACCATCACAAGTAATGTATTTTTGAATCATTTCAAGAGGGATTTTCGAATTGGGTTTCACTTTGCTGACATGAACCCCATTCTTCCAATTTAAATCCTCAAACCCAGGCACTAAAAACTCACTGTAGTCTCCCTCAAATTCTTTTTGCTTAAACTAGCTCTCACCTTCAGCTGGGACACCGATAACCTCTGATATAAATTGTTCACTGACTATTACCTTGAAACTTTTAAAATCAACAACCCCATCTTTGAAATTCTTTATAAAAGCCTTAGTCACCTGGGAGTTGTAACCCTGTAATTTTTCACAGTAAACCAGCCATCCTGCGTCTCTCATCAATTTAGGTGATCTTAGAAACTGCATCAGCCATTGGATGTTATTTGGTTCAGCTCTACATGGGAGGCCACCTGGTTTTCTTTTTTCCTGGACCTGCGAGGTTTCCTCCATACTTTACCCTTTTCAAAATAAAATGCATCAATGCTATGAGAACCCTACCCTGTAGGGTTCATTCCCGAAGTCACATTCCTCTGCCCATCAATTCTGCTAACTTCAATGCCTGGAGGATGTACTCATCAACCATTACTTGTGTACTTGCTCAATTGCCAAATGTCAAGTGAAACAGGCTGCTATGCCTTATGGGGTACCAGATACATGCATATTGATAATTCATTTTGAATTATAATTAATGCAAATTATAATTATCAACTTAAAAACCCCTGTTAAATCATAATTTCACATTTCTACGAAACTGACAGCATTTTTTACAGTACTGATAGCATTTTCAGATTTGAAATTTTTGCACATGCTGTCAGTTTAACATTTAAATCAAATTTGCTGAATTATAAAGTTTCCGGGGATGATGCAATCCCCTCTCGTCCACGAGGGACCACTTCTCGGAGACATATGTCTACGGATCAATTCAAGGACTGAAGTCTGGGGTGATGCAATCCCCTCTTGTCCACTAGTGACCACTTCTCGGAGACATATCTCTACGGATCAATTCAGGGACCAAAGTCCAGGGATGATGCAATCCCCATCACGTAAATTTTGAACTAGTGGTTCCGGGATGATGCAATCCCCATCATGTACATTTTGAACCAAGCATTCAGGGACGATGCAATACTGACCACAGTGCCAGTCCTTTTTCATACTGGATGTGACCTAGATTAAATCTAGGATTTTATCACTTGTGAATGATCACTTGCTGTAGTCCAGGAGCGAACATTACATCATTACAAGACCTTCGAATGATCACCTTCTACTACACTGAGCAGTCCAAGAGAAAACATTACATCATTCCAGTCAACCACAGAGCCAGTACTATTTCAAATGGGGTGTGACCTAGATCAAATCTAGGATTTACAACATGTGAATGATCACCTGCTAATCTAGGAACGAACATTACATCATTACAGGTTTCGTGAATGATCACCCACTGCTGAGCAGTCCAGGAGTGCACATTACATCTTTCTTGAAGACAAGAGTCTACGGATCAATTCAGGGACCGAAGTCCGGGGATGATACAATCCCTCTCATCCACTAGGGACCACTTCTCGGAGACATATGTCTATGGATCTCTTTTAGGACATGTGTCCATAGATGATACAATCCCTCCTCGTCCACTTAGGCAAAGTCTAAGGACCATATATCGACCTCATCGTCGAAACCGGTAACCTCATCATCAACCTCATCATCGGAACAGGTAGCCTCATCATCGATACAAGTATCCTCATCATCGATACAAGTATCCACATCATCAATACAAGTATCCTCGTCATCGATACAAGTATCCTCGTCATCGATACAAGTATCCTCGTCATCGATACAGTATCCTCATCATCGATACAAGTATCTATATCAATACAGTATCCACATCATCGATACAGTATCCTCATCAATACAATATCCACATCATCAACCTTACCGTCGATATAGGCAATCTCATCATCGATATAGGTATCTACAACGATACCAATATCCAAATATCATCATCAACCATATCAATCCCCCTTTCGTGGAGGGTCCTTCTGACTGACACCAAGCTTGTCTAAAAAATACTCAACCTTTACTCGAGACAGAGGTTTGGTCAATACATCAGCAACTTGTTCGTCAGTACTCACATACTCGAGCTTGATAGCTCCTTTCTACACCATATCCCATATATAGAATTATCGGATCTCTATGTGCTTTGACTTATCATGGAACACTGGATTCTCTGTCATCTTGATACACTCTAGTTGTCAGACAGGATCACAGTGGGTTCCATCTCTAAGTCAAATAGTCCTGATAACAACTTTCGAAGCCATACTGCTTCACAACTAGTAAGTAGCTACATATTCCGCTTCAGCTATGCTGAGAGCCACACTAGACTGCTTCCTACTATACCACGAGATCATGGCAAATCCCAGACAATAACATCCTCCCAATGTACTCTTCCTGTCTGATAAACTTCCTACCCAATCAGCATCTGTGTAGCCATACAATCTAAAGTCATGATCTCCAAGGTAATGTAGACCAAAATCTATTGTACCCTTCAGGTACCTCATCACATGCTTTGCAGCTATTAAGTGAACACGTCTAGGTTTCACTAGATACTGCCTCAAGGTGTTCACAGCAAAGCATATATCTGACCTAGTATTCATCAAATACATTAATGACCCAATAATCCGTCTGTACAGAGTTACATCCACTAACTCTGATGAGTCATCTGCTAACAGCTTCAAGTCGGAACCCATGAGAGTGGCCATGGTTTTACATTCCAACATATCAAATCTTCTCAAGATTTCCACAGCATACTTTCTCTCGTTGAGAGAGATTCCTTTTGAGCCTTTCCATACTTCCAGACCTAGGAAGTAATGCATCAATCCGAGATCTTTCATCTCAAATTCTGTAGCTAGCTTCTTCTTGCTTTCCATGATCTATTTCTCATTCCCTGTCAGAAAGAGATCATCCACATATAATCATAGTATCATCCATAACCTTAAGGTAAAGGTTAGGATCAACTTTACTTTTGGTAAAGCCCAAGCTTGTCAAGAAGCTATCAATTCTCCCTCTGTGACTGAACATCATTCCTACTCTGAGTGATCTTCTGCATGTCTATCCATGCCATCTCTCGTCAGATGGGTCTACTAATATGAGCCTCAAGATCATCCATGTCATATGTACATAGAAACCATCTTCAACCTTGTAGCAAAGGTTGAAATCCGTATCACCCATGGTGATCATTAAGCTCATCAAATGACTATCGATCCCGGGTACCCGTACAGAGCTTTCTTCAATTGAATTTTGGGAGTTTTCTCGATTCACACTTCTTCTTCAATTACGCCATTAAGAGAATGGTCTTATCTAGAAAACATCTCATCATGATCCTCTTTCTCTTTCTAAGAGAATCTTCTAGCCATGAGCCTTCTATAGTATGTTTGATTTGTAAGTCTTCTTGTTGAACATCCATCACTTATTCTTTGGAACAGGTGTTCATCATCCTTCATGGTCTTTCCTACAAATCAAAGTTAATTACATGATTAGTAATACTTCACAATCATCAAATCATGTTGACATGATAACCTATTATGCATACAGATATGATTCACATAGTTATGCAACTATCTTGACCAATACTTTGGCACAACACTTTTCCATATCCTATATGCATACAGTGACTATCTAGATGCCTTCCATCTCTACCAGAGCATACTATCAAGAGCGTGCACAGCTCTCAGCATGTCAGCAAAGAGGTTTCATTCTAGACAAGCAACAATGGAATGTTTGTCCAACTTACCAATCATATGCATATTAGTAGTATACTGTTCAATGCTATATGAATGTTTACACTCAACATGACATATTCTAGGAATACAAATATGCATACAATTATTACAAGCAATATCATTTACTATTTCATAGATTCAAATAACAACTCAAATACTTATCTTTTATGGTTGCCTCCTGCTTGATCTCTATATGTCTTTGAACTTCTTATCCATCCTGGACCACTATGCATACTAGTGTCATCCTCGTGATCTCATACATAATAATACATTCATTAGTATAGTCTCAATACTATCAAAACATTACGATTCTAAATAATCTTAAGTATGTATGGTCATGATCATTTCATACAGAGGTATACTTACCTAATATCCTAACAAAGTAGGATTCTAACTTGATGTAGGAAAACATACCTGGATTATCAAGCTTGGTTATGTCTTAACATACCCAAACAATATCTTCTTTGTTCTCTTCAATGATTTAGAGACCTTGTGCTAGAACCTGCATATCTCATAGGTTAAGCATAGTAGAACAAAGTCATACATACCTCATAAGTAGAGCTTCTATATGGTCAAAGACTATTGATGAGTCTTTGTCCCTATGTCATCATGGTCATAGAACTTGATTTGTCTTTCTTGATGTACTTGTATCTTGTTAGCAGACAACACCACAAGTGCATTAGTACAATCATAAGTGTCATAACCTTAATCAATGAATGCCTTCTATCATTCACATGCATTCATTATCAAACAATCATAATTGTACTAATCTCAATAACATGACGACAAACATATCATAAACTTAACCATGAACATATTTCAACACATACCTGTATCTCCTCAAGGCATACATGTTAGGATTGCTTTTAACCCAATCCACTTTGATTTGTTGAAACTGGATCTGGAGCTAGATTAGGGTTTGTCAGAGAAACCCTAAAAATTCAAACTTTGAATTTCAAACTCCTGAATGGATGGAAAAATGTGCCTTGATGAGCTGATCAAGCTAGCATACTTCAATTTTGAAATCACCAAAATTTGACCCCTCAAAATTGCCTTTGAAACATCTAGATCTTCTAGACAGGATCCCGAACTAGGGTTTGGTGAATCCCACCCTTCTGCTGAATAAAAAGGTTTGATCCAAATCTCTAAACTTCGATTTTCTTGAGGAGCTTCCAGCCGTGGTCACAGACTTCAAAAATTTCAACTTTTGTAGAAGCCCTAATTTTCCACCTTTCCGATCAAAATCTCGAACTAGGGTTTGATCAAGCCCAGCCTTTTGACCAACAAAAAAATTCGATATTGGTCTCTAAATTTCTATTTTTATGAGGAGAATTCATCCGTGGTCTCCGAATCTAAAAATTCCAACTTTCTCTGAAGCCCTAAATTCCCGCAACGGTGACAAACCAAGAATGGAGGTGCTCAAAATCTAATTCTGTTTTGATAGAAATATGCACCTGATTGTTTATGGTGTAACTTATAAATTACGAATCCACAGGGTCTGAAACTTCTTCCTATAGTATCCTGACCTGTCATCTTTCCAACCCCATAGGTCTGACCTCAATTGGATTTCCTGAGAGAGGGTTATGCCAAGTGTGGCAATGTGACCTGTTTATGGTATAAAACAGGAGAGCGAACTTGTACGGCGTGCCACGTGTCACTGGTTCAACTTCGGCCACTGAAAAATTTACCTGAGAAACTACAGTCCATGCTATACCTGTGAATTTTTAGGAAATTTCATTTGGAGCTTCCTATCCCAAGTTGCGAATTTTTTTCCTAGGTCACCTGTTTATGACTGAGATCTGGAAGAGGCAGAAACCCTAACCTGTATTGATCATAAATCACAAAGTACAACGAATTAGAGGATTTCCTTTGGACACAAGGTACAGGGGGATATTATATACAACCTGTAAAGGTTTCAGTTCCTGAACCTTTTCCAAAATGGATTTATAGCGAAAGTTCCATGATGACTAGGTTTTGCTATACAAAACCCTAACCTTCAAATTGTCGCAAGTGAAGCAAGTGTCGTAAGTGCCATACATTGCCTTCCCTCAGGTTAGCTCTGATACCATGTTAAGATTCAATATGCTAAGACAGAAAATATCATCATTGCAATTCATTTCACAACAATAGCATATACAGGATCACTAAAAGAACAACAAGCACATCATAAACACAAGAGACACAGATTTATCCTGGGAAACCCTCATGGGGTAGAAAACCCAGCAAAGCTTCCTCAATATACATGACCAGCAAATACAAAGATGTAAACCCTAGACATGATCTCCTTATCCTCCATAGCATATCTCTCCCTCACCTATGCGCTATTCATAAGTGAGTGCAATGTGTGTTAAATGAGGAACACACCTCCTCTATTTATACAAAACTCCGACTTGTCTTTTACATTAACTAGGTCGGCCCCAACTTTAACCACTAGGTTAAACACCCCATTACAATTGACTCTAGGCCGACCCCACTAGGGAAGCCTAATAACCCAAGTTACCACATTCTGATGGAGGAATAAACATCTCTGGATATACAATAAGGTCTTCACGGAGGAATGAAACATCTCCAAAATAATAAAGTACAAATATAATATTCTTAGAAGTTACAATATTTCAACAGAATGTATGCTAGATGTGTAATAGAATTTACTTCTGCTGTGTTTTATTGTATATATATATATATCTTCATATGTCCATTTTCATGTTTATGGGAATTATGTTAATAATCATGGGGCTAGATGCCCTGGCTTTAGTCTAACATTCTCTCCATCGCACTGGTATGTTGGAGGGGACCTTACAAAATGGTATCAGAGCCATAGGCTACAACATTGGGCCTCTATGGGCCAAACCTGATCATAATTACAAGGGAAGATCCCTTCCTGATCACCATAGGTTACAACATCAGGACTAAATGGGCTAAGTTGGATAGTTTGCAGAGGTAAGATCACCTCCTGCTAAGCATCAGTCATCACAGAAGGAATGAAAATTTTCAAATTTTTTCTAAGTCTATGGCAGCAAAGTTTGCAGATTTTCACGATACGTTTCGGTGAAACTCGTTGAGTGGATCCGAAACGGACCGACGAAACTCGCTGAGTGGAGCCGACCGGCGTAACTCGGCGAGTTGCTTAGCAACGGATCGCCCCGAAAATTTGAGTTCGCCAAAAAAAGATGGAAAAAAGTTTGGCAAAAAAGATGGAAAATTTTCGGCGAAACTCATTGAGTGGAGCCGAAACGAACCGACGAAACTCGATGAGTGGAGCCGAAACAAACCGGCGAAACTCGCTGAGTCGAGCTGCAACGGATCGGAAGAGACAGATGAGTTCTTCAACAGGAAGAACTCGGCGAGTTGGTCCGTAATGGGTCGGAAAAGACAGATGAGTTCTTCGACCAGCAGAACTCGGCGAGTTGGTCCACAACGGGTCAGAAGAGACAGATGAGTTCGCTGATCGGCAGAACTCGGCGAGTTGGTCTGCAACGGGTCGGAAGAGATAGATGAGTTCGCCGACTGGCATAAGTCGGTGAGTTGGTCCGCAACGGGTTGGAAGAGACAGATGAGTTCACCGACTTATGTAACTCGGCGAGGTTGTCCGCAACAGGTCGGAGGAGAAATTTAGGTCCGCCGAAACGGGGAAAATACAGCAATTTTTCAGTAATATTTTCAAGTGCCGAAAATGGAAAAATCGCCATGAAAATTATGCACCAGATTGTGCAAGAAGGCAAGCCCCCTTGACCCCCATTGTCTCCCTCTTATGTCGTTGATTGTGAGAAAAGTATAAGATTTGACAAATTGTAAATATGATATTTTCCCACATGCATACAAATAATTATGAATTTCTGAGAATATAATGCAGCTAACAGTTGTGTTTTCAAACACATTTTGCAGAATCATAGTCACAAACAACATTCTAGATAGTGCAGTTGGGAAGTTTTTGTCTTGGTCGGGCCAAGAAGGTCAACATCATGGATGATGCACAGGATCCCTACGAGCCTGAGACAGATGCCATGGGGGAGAACATACATGTTGAGAATGCGGAAACAGAATCCAATGGGAGGAGAAATCAAGAGACTCCCCCAGACATTGCAGCCACCATGAGAAGCCTAAGGGCGGAGCTGCAAAGCTGTAGAGAAGATAATGAAAGGATGATTAAAGCTCAGGAAGAACAAAATCAGTTGAATGCAGCCATGCTGCAAATTTTAATAGATATCCAAAGGCAAATAATATCTGGGCATTAGATATCAAATCCAGAAAGGAGTGGGAGTTGTTCAAGGAGGAATTCCCGCAAGAGGGCTAATAACTCGAGAAGAGTTTCTAGAGACAGAACATATACTCCAGAAATCTCTTCTAGTGGATCATTTGACTCTGAAGAATCCATTGAAGGCTCAAGCTCTTCATACCATAGGAGTAAGAGGAAGAGACATCACAAGAACAACTCACATGGGGAATTTGCAAAAGAAAAACCTCCTACATTTGATGGAGAGGTAAAGTCTGGTCAAGAAGCTGAAGCTTGGCTTCTTGGGATGAGAAAGTATTTCCAAGTCCAAGACTACTCTGAAAATATGAAGGCAAGGGTCTCCATCTTCAACTTGAATGGAAGACCATCTATATGGTGGGATCACATCAAGCAAGTAAGGAAGATCAATGAAAGAAAGATTGTGTGGAAGCAGTTCAAGAAATACTTCAAGTAGAAGTACCTCTCTAATAGGTACTATGATGATAAGATCAAAGAATTCCATGAGCTTAAATTGGGACAATTGACCATGGAAGAATATGCAAACAAGTTCTTGGAATTGCTGTGGTATTTCATACATATTCGAGATGATAAGGTGAAAATTCAGCATTTTTTAAGTGGGCTACCTCAGTCATATAAATATAGGATTGAATTTGATGAACCTTGAACTCTAGAGGAGGCGATAAGGAAGGCCAAGTATTGCTATGATCAAAACAAAAGCAAACCTGATTTTCACAAGGCATTGAAGGACAAGAAAAATGAGAAGTTTGACCAAAGGAAGAAAGGTTTCAAACCTCCTTATCTTAGAAATCAACAAAGGCAGCCATCATAGGTTGTGACTAAGCCAACTAGGATGATGGGAGACAAGCCAAGAGATCCAAGGAACCAAGAGAACCACTTCAATGTTGGGGTTGTGGAGGATAACACATGCTTAGGAACTGTCCACATCGGAATGGGAATGCAAATCAAGTTCACAACATCCAAGGAGCCAAAACTGTGGGTCAGGTGGAGAGGACAATCCCTAGAATATATGCAGCACTAGACGACCACCAGGATGATCATCAGTCAAATGTGGTTGAAGTTGAAGGTAAGATTGCTGAGCAATCTTTTTTCTATTTTGATTGATCCTGGATCTACTCACAGTTATGTCACTCCTAAAATTGTTGAGATTTGTGCTTTTAAGAAATTAAAGCATAGTAAGTCTTGGTTAATTCAACTAGCCACTGGAACTAAGAGAAAAGTTAGTGAAATTGTGGAGAAATGTCCATTAGAGATGGATAGGATATTCACTTATGCAAATCTGAATATTTTTCCACTTGGTTCATATGATATTCTCATTGGGATGGACTGGTTAGAAGCACACAAGGTTAAACTTGACTGCTACAATAAGAATTTTGAATGCATGGACGAAGAAGGAAACCCAAGGGTTGTGAAAGGAATTCCAAAGGTGATTTTGGTTAGACAGGTTTCAGCCATGCAGTTGAAGAAGTTTTGTAAAAAGGGTTTCCAATTGTATGTGGCCCATGTTTTGGAGCCAACATAAAATGAAACTCTTAGGTTGGAAGACTATCATGTATTGCAATAATTCAGGGATGTTTTTCCTGATGAGGTTCTTGGACTTCCCCCAAAGAGAGACATTAATTTTACAATTGAACTTGTGCCAGGAGCTGCACCAGTGTCTAAGACTCCCTACAGGATAAGTACACCGGAATTGCTAGAATTGAAAATGCAATTACAAGAGTTGTTGGAAAAGAAATATATCAAGCCAAGTGTGTCCCCGTGGGGAGCACCTGTTCTGTTTGTGAAAAAGAAAGATGGAACACTCAGGCTATGTATTGACTACAAGAAGTTGAACAAAGTTACTGTGAAGAACAAATACCCATTTCCCTGCATTGATGACCTTTTTGATCAAATGAGAGGAGAAAAGGTATTTTCAAAGGTTGACTTGAGGTCTGGTTACCATCAGGTAGGAATCAAAGAAGAAGATATTCATAAGACAACCTTTAGAACGAGGTATGGTCACTATGAGTTTGTAGTGGTACCATTTGGTCTCACAAATGCACCAGCTACATTCATGTGTCTCATGAATAATGTTTTTAGCAAGTATTTGGACAAGTTTCTTCTTGTATTTCTAGATGACATTCTTATCTATTCTAAGAATGAAGAAGAGCATGAAGAATATTTGAGAATGATATTGCAATTGCTAAGAGAGCATAAGCTGTACGCAAAGTTGAGCAAATGTAACTTTTATAAAGATAGAATTCCTTATTTGGGTCACATCATCTCAAATGAAGGAATATCTATGGACCCTGAGAGGATTGAAGCCATTATGAATTGGCCAACTCCAATAAATGTGACAGATGTGAGATCTTTTATGGGCCTTGCTGGTTACTACAGGAGGTTTATAGAAGGATTCTCCAAGGTCATGCACCCGATCACTTCCTTGCAAAAGAAGGGAATAAAGTTTGAATGGATACCAAGATGTGAGGAAAGTTTCCAACAGTTGAAGAATCTTCTTACGAGTGCACCGATTTTGAATATTGCAGACCTAGAAAAAAGACTTTGTGGTGTGTACCGATGCATGCAATCAAGGACTTGGAGGAGTTCTTATGCAAGACAACCATGTGGTATTCTATGAGTCAAGAAAGTTGAAGGAGCATGAGAAGAACTATGCTACTCATGATATAGAACTTGCAGCCATAGTACATGCTTTAAAGATGTGGAGGCATTACTTAATGGGAAGGAAATTTGAGCCGAGGATAAACCATTGTGGTTTGAAATACTTGTTCGATCAGCCAACTTTAAATGCTAGGAAAGCTAGATGGTTGGAATTTTTGTGTGAATTTGATTTTGAAATCAAACACATAAAAGGGAAAGAAAACAAGGTGGTTGATGCACTCAGCAGGAAGGTACATGAAATGCATGTGGCAGTGCTTAGTACTTGCCAACCAGATTTGAGGCAGCAGATTGTTAACCATATGGTTGAGGATGAAGTGTATATGAAGATAAAGGGCAAATTGCAGCAGTAAGACCTTGAAAAGAAGTATGAAGGATATCATTTGGAAGAAAACATACTTCTTACTTATAAGAATAGAGTCTATATTCCAAATGCGGTAGATTTGAGGAGGATTGTTATGGACGAAATCCATAAAGCTCCATACTCTGGTCACCCAGGATATCAGAAAAACAATTGCTACAACAAGAAAATATTATTTCTGGCCAGGGATGAAGAAGGACATCGCTGAATACATTTCTAAGTGTATGAAATATCAGCAGGTGAAGGTTGAACACCGACACCGGACAGGTTTGTTGCGTCCATTGCCAATCCCAGAATGGAAATGGGAAGTAATTCCCATGGATTTTATTACAGGGTTGTCAATGACTGTGAAACAACATGATTCCATCATGGTTGTGGTGGACAAGTTAACAAAGGTAGAACATTTTATACCGGTTACGTCCACACATAAAGTTGATGCCACTGCAAATATTTTCATGAAGGAAATTTTTAGATTACATAGATTGCCTAAGGAAATAATTTCTGACAGGGATACCAAGTTCACTTCCAATTTTTGGAAAGGTCTCTTTGCAGATTTGGGTACATAGTTGAGCTTTAGTACCGCGTACCATCCTCAAATAGATGGGAAAACATAAAGAGTAAATCGGGTGCTTGAAGACATGCTTTGCATGTATGTAATGGACAAACCATCCAAGTGGGAGGATTATCTACACTTGGTGGAGTTTGCATATAACAATGGGAAGCAAGAATCATTGGGAATGAGTCCATATGAGGCTTTGTACGGCAGAAGGTGCAGGACACCAGTGACTTGGGACAATCCAGTGAACAGAATTGTACTTGGGCCAGAATTGCTTAAGGAAATGGAACAAAAAGTTACAAAGATCAGGCAGAATTTAAAAGCAACCCAGGATAGACAGAAAAGCTATGCAGATAAGCATAGGGTGCTTAGGGAATTTAGTGTTGGGGATCATGGATATCTTAGAGTGAAGTCAAGAAAGAGTTCCTTGAATCTTGGGAGTTGTGCCAAGCTATCACCTAGATATTGTGGGCCATTTGAAGTGCTTGAAAGAATAGGGTCAGTTGCATATAGAATTGCATTTCCTGCTAGCACTAAAGCTCATAATGTTTTTTATGTCTCTTTGCTTAAGAAATATGTACATGATCCTAACCATGTGATTAATTTGGATGTGATCCAGGTGGAACCCGAGGGAGAGTTCCAAACCAATCCATTGCGCATCCTAGACAAGAAGGTAACATTGCTCCAGAACCGAGCCATCAGACAGGGAAAGGTGCAATGGAAGCACTACGGTCCCAATGAGGCTATATGGGAGCTGGAGGATGCCATGAAGATGGCATATCCATTTTTGTTCAATTTTGATGAGCACTGAGGACAGTGCTAATGTAAGGGGAGGGGAATGTAACGTCCCCATTTTGATCCCATTGCATTAAATCGTAAATGATGTAAATATTGTTATTTAATCATGGTGAGGAGCTCAAGGCCAAGGCCCCACCATTGATTTATCATTTTATGTATTGGCAATTAAAAATCGATGCATATGGTTCTTGTGCTAGCTCTGCATAAGACATCATGTAAAAACAAATTTTAATGAAAAACCCACAACTAGCTATGCAATGCAACAAGAGATGGGGGCATGATTCTACAAGGAATAGGGAGGGAAATTATTCAAACCCTTGAACCAATAGATTTAATCCAAATGTCATTGAGTGAACCCATAAACCCTCAACTACCAATTTTGACTTATGCACCCACTCATTTAATTCTTCCAGGAGTTGGTTGAGGTAGTTAATGCCTTGGGAATGAAGAGGTATGGCAACCAATTTCATGCATAGGCAAGCCATCAACCTGGGAAAACGTACTTTTGCTTCTTGGGCAAGAAAACACCCATGAAATGGTGCCCAAAGCCATTCTTCACCCATGGCCTTTGCTCTCTCACGTAGTCTGAGCTAGCTGGGGCTTTCTCCTTCACGTTTTCCTTCATTTTCCTATATCTTCCATGGTTGGGAACTCGTTTTTGTATTGCGCAGTGGCTGGGAAGAAGGGGGTCGCGATTTTGTGGTTTATGGAGGTCACTTCTGCCCCTTGAATTCCCTAGAATGTTTTCTGACACAATTTTACTCTCCCAGGGTTGATTCCCCACCTACCATTTCATTTTGGGCTACCCACATTTTTCTTCATGCCCAACACTTGTGATTTTGGTTGTTATGAGCATCCCTGTTTTGGTTTGAACTGTGAGCAAGAAATTAGGAGTGGAAGTGGACCTGAATTGGCTTGATAAACCTAGTGAGGGAGGTAACCTCTCAAGAAGATCAAGAGGGCTAGATACTCTTCTATGCACACCTTTAACAATACTAGATTGGAAGGTATGGCCTGACGGACTATGTGGTAGTGAAGGGAATACTTCCTTGTATTGGGTGTGTAGGTAATGTGGGTACCAAGCTAGATATATCTGGTAGAGGTATCCATAGCTCTGTGGATGAGCCACTAGCTTAGCAATTCATTTCCTTCCATTTCCTTAGCAGCCTGATAAACCCAACTGTGGGTTGGCCTAGCTGATTTTGGTATATTTGGCTATGTATGAGTCTGTTGTTCCCTTTTCCCTTGTAGAAATCATGCCTAGCTCGGGGTTGGCAATTGTGTTGAAATATTGGTGAGCACAATTAGCCTATGGTTGGGTGGAACGTTGCAGCTGCATAGCCAGTTGCTGGGGACTACTTTGCTTTAAGATAAGTACTCTCTCTCTTGTGTTAATTCTATAATGTATTTCTTTAATTGATGATTACCATGCATATCTTGAATGTATGCTAGATGTGTAATATAATTTACTTCTGCTGTGTTTTATTGTATATATATAAATCTGCATATGTCCATTTTCATGTTTCTGGGAATTATGTTAATAATCATGGGGCTAGATGCCCTGGATTTAGTCTAACACTCTCTCCATCGGACTGGTATGATGGAGGGGACGTTACAATGACATGGATGTGTCATTTGATTGTGAATTGAATTTTTCTGCAAACTTTGAACCAACTTCCTTTGAAGAGGATGCTACTCGTGGTGAGTAGAAATAAGCCATGCATAATGAGTATGATGCACTCATGAAGAATGGAACCTGGAAGCTGGTTGACCCTCCAATTGGAACCAAACCAATTGGAAACAAGTGGGTAGACAAGAAAAAATACAAATCAAACGGCTCACTTGACAAGCACAAAGCAAGGATCGTGGCAAAAGGCTATGCACAGAAAGAAGGAATTGACTATGAAGAAATGTTCTCTCCCACAGCAAAATGGGCTACCATCCACACCTTACTATCCTTGGATGTACAAAATAGATGGAAAGTTCATCTAATGGATGTAAAAAAAACATTCTTGAATGGAGACTTGAATGAAAATGTCTTCATGTCTCAACTAGAATGTTTTGTTGTGAAGGGAGAAGAACACAAAGTATGTAAAATTATCAAGTCCTTGTATGGCCTAAAACAAGCACCTAGAGCATGGTATGAAAAGTTAATCGAGCATATTCTAAAGCTGAATTCCAAACATTATAATCTTGATGACGCAACATTGTATGTAAAGAAAGTTGGAAGATATGTTGTGCTTCCTGTAGTATATGTAGATAACCTTTTCATGACAGGGAACAATGAAAGTTATATAACATCCATAAAGAAACATTTGAAATGACTGATCTGGGACATCTTCACTACTACTTAGGAATTGAAGTGACTCAACATCCTAAGTACATATTCATCTCTCAAAAGAAGTATATTGGATAATTGTGGAACATATTTGGCATGACAGAATGCAACTCGTTCTCAACTCAGATGGAACAAAAGTTGAAGCTCACAGCAAGTGAAGGAAAAGAATTTGAGGATGCGACCAAGTACCGACAACTTGTAGGAAGACTTATCTACCTTACCACCACCAAAACAAATATTTCTTATGTTGTTGGCATCCTTTCAAGGTTCATGCACAAACCTTGCAAAGGGAACTGGTCTACTGCAAAAAGAGTTCTAAGATACTTGAAAGGGACTGAAGACTTTAAGCTCAAGTACTCTAAGGTGGAGGACTTCTAACTCATTGGGTACTCTCATTCTGAGTTTGATGGTGACAACGAAACAAGAATTCCCACTTCTGAATACATGATGATTTTTGAATCATCAGTTGTCTCATGGAGATCACGCAAATAGTCAGTTCTAGTAGATTCGATGACATACGAAGAATATGTAGTTGTTGCAGAAGCAATGAAAGAGATTGTGTGGCTCAGGAAGGTACTTGAATATTTGCAAGAGAAACAAGAAAACTCCACTCCACTTTTGATTGGAAACACTTCTGCAATCAATTTGTCCAATAACCCCAGATTCCATGATCAAACCAAGCACATCAACAAAAGGTATCATTTGATTCGACATCATGTAGAGGCCAAGACAGTTCATTTACGTCATTGTTCCACGGATGAGCAAATTGTAGACATATTCGCCAAAGCACTTGGACAAGAAAAGTTTGAAAAGTATAGAACCATGCTCAGACTTACAAACACCCCTTTGGATTAAAGGGGGGGATGTTGGAAATCTAATCCTCTCGGATTATAATTTCAACCATAATGTAAATATTTAGTCGGTTACAATAAATGGAAGATGAGGAGTCATGGATATTCCAACATATCTCTTGGAATCCGAAGCCCAAGAGACACTTAGCCAATGTATAAATAAAGAGCTTGAATAATGAAATTCATCAACTCAAGAGTTATACATGTCATAGAGAATGAACAACCCATTCTATTTATTGAATTCCATAAGATTTGAACTTACCAAAGGTGTGAAACTCCTCGCTCCCAACCACTATATGCTTTCAAAAAAAAAGTAAAGCATAATTCACTTCACTGCCAACATGATATCCACCACATAGATGCAAAAATACAAACAAAAAATATGAAAAATAAAGGAGAA
Organism: Larix kaempferi; assembly: GCA_027924585.1. Lineage (NCBI taxonomy): Eukaryota > Viridiplantae > Streptophyta > Pinopsida > Pinales > Pinaceae > Larix > Larix kaempferi. The sequence continues at coordinate 5,873,439 of BSBM01000418.1, read as the reverse complement.
AAACCCATAAAAGTAGCGCTCATTGAAAGTAAGAAAAAAACATATATTTAGTATTTTAATAGAAATTTATAATATTAAAATTGAAAACTTTATAAATAGGTTATGTAGGAAAAGGTAAGTAGGGCCTTGTTATAGCCTAATGTGGTACTAATAAAATCATTGAAACAAAAAATAGTAGCACCTTACAATGTTGTGTGGATCCCCTCTTAAATATGAACATGCCTCATTAGCATACTGAAATGGGTTAGCTTAAGAAACAACCACATATTAAGAGACAATAGAGTATATGAAGATCATTTTCACTCTCTATAGCTAGTATTAGAATCCATCGTGACTATACACATTCTTTCACAAGTGCAATAGAATCTTGTTGTACCCCTACACTAATACATTATGCATGCATTCTACATTGATTTACACTAATTAGATGAAATTTGGGGTTTAAAATGGGCCTTATAAAAAAAATGTGCCATGGACAAGTGTGCGATGAGTAAGATTTCTCAAACCAATAGAATTTAAGTATTTTGGTCAACCATTATGGTTTATTTGGACCTATAGAAGTCAAAGATGCTTATTTGTCATAATTCATAAAACTCACCTTGGTTAAGAATTTGAAAAGTTTATCTCGAAATATGATAAATATACATGAAATATTAAATATAGAGTATTTTATATTATCACTACTTCTAAGTCTTTAAAATATAAATCTCACATTAATTAAGATGATAGTGGAGTAATTTTGAAATAATAAAAACATTTATGGCACCGAGTGAAACAAGGTGGTCTACAGCCCAGTATCGGGGAGATGTTCTAACGTGTATGTACCGTTACATGTAGCGTTACATCTAATAAAACGTAAAGAGTAATTTAAAGTAAAAGTAATTTTTTTAATTAAAAAATAATTAAAAAAATTATGTCGGCTAAAATATTAAGAAAAGTAATTAAAAAATAGATATTTGTTTATAAAATAAAAACTTAAAACTTAAACCCGGATCTATAAATCAAGAGACATCAAATTTCTTGAGTTTAAATTTTAAAAAATAAATACACCTCAAGAAATTGGATCCCTCTCGGTGCTTGATAGATACGGGTTTAAGATGGATCTATGCTGGTATAATTAATATCTCATAAATAAAAATAAATAATATTTAAAAAAGTATCATAAATAAAAAAATATGAGAGAGAGAGAGAGAGAGAAATAAATGTTTGTTATTTCTTCGATACCTTTCTCCTCTAAACTCATAATTTGACTATCTTGGTACTGTTGGAAAGGTCTATACGAGAGCTACAACTTTTGTACTTTGAGTTTTCTAAGATTCCGCACCAATATTTTGGGGCAGACATTTTAGTAATTCGACAAGAGCTAAAATGTATGCCCCAAAAAAATCGGCGTAGAATCTCGGACAACTCAAAGCACAAAAGTTGTATCTCTCGTCGAGACATTTCCAACGGTTCCAAGAGTGTCAAATTTCGATTTTAGAGGAGAAAGTTATCGCAAAAATAACAAACAATTATTTTTTTTCTCTCTCTCATATTTTTTTTATTTATGATACTTTTTTAATTATTATTTATTTTTATTTATGAGAGATTAATTATACAAATGTTTTTATTATTTCAAAATTACTCCACTATCATCTTAATTAATGTGAGATTTATATTTTAAAGTACTTGGAAGTAGTGATAATATACAATAAAATAAAAATACTAATTTTTTTATTTTAAGTATTACTGTAATTACATTTTTTCATTATAATTTTAATATTTTTTTAAGTTTTAGATTTTATTAAATATATAAAAAGTAATGGTATATTTATAAAAATAAAATTAAAAAAATTATAGTATAAATTTAATTTTTTTATCATTATATCATTTATTGTGTATGCACAATAATCTAAACATTTCATTATTATTTTCAACCATCATCTCTTAACTTTACATTAACCCAACATACTTGTCAACTATCATTAATGAGATATTATAGGTTGACCTTCACTAGATAACACCTTCAACTTAGTGTGACATGGCATATTTGTAGTGTGACGTGGCATTTTTTTTATTATTTTCCTTAGGAGGTCCATTTTAGACCCCAAATTTACTCTAATTATCATCATCAATAAAAAAGGAAGAGAGCTCAATATGCCATTGATATGAAAAAACAAGAAAACAAGTTTTACAAAATGAAACTGCTTATTTAAATCACCCACTTCTTTTTCATATTGTTGTTATCAATGTCCTCTTTCATAGTATTTTTATTCGCTTGAATGTAATACTTTTTCACATAAAATTAAATTTATTCATGTTATTGTATATTAATTAATGTATTTTGTAAATGGATCATTTTTGTCTATGTAGATGTATGATAAAAAAATATTAAAGAATTAAAAATAGTTTTGATGTGTAATGTTTTTATCACTTAGTCAAATCTAGTTTGTATGGTTGGTTTCTACGGGCATCATTTTGTATGGAAACTTGAGTTTGAATTCCACAAGGTAGCGAGGATTAGGCACTTAAAAATCTATTCATGCCAAGGGTTGGTGCATCCCAAGTTAGGTGAGATTCCCCCATGATTTTGATAGCTTAAGTACCCCTAAAGCATAGTTTCTTAGATTACACACTAGTCTCGCAAATCACTAATCATACGAATTTAATTATTAAAGCTTTTCAAATCTTTCCCACTGTATCGATTACACATAGACTTGGGAATGGTTTCCCACCATTCCCAAGCAAAACAACAAATGTGATGCATGCATACTAGGCAAGCATAGTAAGCAGCCATTTCAAGAGTATAAATTCAGAGCATGTAGAAAGTTAGAGCTGATTCACTCTAACTTATGTGGCCCCATGTCAATTCCTTCTGCAAATGGTAATAAGTACCTCATGACATTTGTTTATAACTATAGTAAAATGTGTTTGGTATACTTGTTGAAGACTAAGTCTGCGGCATTCCAAACATTCAAGAATTTTCATGCATGGATAGAAAATCAAGCACAAGCTCATATTGGTACATTTCGTTCTGATAATGGTAAATAATACACCTCTAATGATTTTGAAGACTATCTTTGTAAACATGGGATTAATCATCGAACTTCAGTTCCCTACAATCCTAAAAAAAATGGTGTGGCACAAAGGTTGAAAAGAACCTTAATGAATATGGCATGCTTAATGATGTTTTTCAAGAATATAAAACTAATGTTTTGGGGTGATGCAGTATTATGTGCAATATATTTGAGAAATAGAATTCCATATCATACTCTTGAAGATAAAACTTGACATGAAATGTGGTTTGGACACCTTCCTTTGGTTAGGCATCTCAGGGTTTTTGGTTCCACCTGCTATGCCTTGATACCAAAGGAGCAAAGAAATAAGCTTGGTGCTAGAAGTCGAGGATGCATTTTCTTGGGGTACTCAGAAACCTCCAAGGCATATCATCTTTATGATGAGGTAAATAAGAATTTTGTTGTTTCCAGAGATGTAATTTTTCTTGAAACTAATAAAAATTACTAGCCTATCGAAATACAACTTGATTGTCTGGAGATTTTTTCCCACATAAATAAATATTATGAATTTGATGATGAAATTCCTCATCTTGAAGGGGTATCCCTATCTTGAATCAATCTATGGAATTTCCGTTTGAAACAACACCATCACCCTGTTCGGATATCCACATCATCATTTTCAGGACCTTGCATGCAATTAGGGTTTGCATGCATCCCAGTCACCAGGTTGATGCCTCCAGCACCTTATCCACTTCATTCTAGCACCCGGGAGATTCTTACATCAGAGCTTTAGCCCTCCTAGTCATGAAGGCGCCCACTTCTCACCTACTTCCAGAGAAGGGCGCACTTCTTCACCTACCCACTTAGTCTACACTCAGTTAGCTCCAATTCTCCTTGATTTGAGGCTAGTTTCACTCCCGACTGACTGTTTCACTCTGTTGGACCTCCAGATTGACTAGATGACTTGTTCTGACTTCAGTTAAGCCTCCCATGCGCCCTCCACTGAGTCTCCTTCCCTATATCAGTGCTACACACTTCAGTTACACTTGTTACACTCAGTTAGACTCAGATTGACACCTGGATGATTGGTTATTGTGCATTGATGACCACCACTGATTGATGATGAGGACTCCTAGATTGGAGCCAAGCTATACCATTCAGTAATTCGAATGGCCTACTTAGTCAATTCGAATTGCTCACTCATATTCAGATGATTGTATTGTAATTATTCACCCTTATTGGGATATTGAGCACTGATGCATGTTTTGCACAGTTTTACACCATATTTTCTATGTTCATATGTTGTGATTGATTTACTTGTTCATTAGATCTGTTGTGACTAATTTTACATGGTATCAGAGCCATTGCAGGGACAAGATCTCTTTTCTACAGGTTTTCTACAAGGAGATTTGAGTGAATTTACTCAAAATTACAAAAAGTTTGGCATGAAAGATCTCAAGAGCATTCTCTCCTGTGCATGCAAAGCTTAAAAATACTTCCAATACCACTCCAGAAGCTTGAGTTTCCACATAAATCCTGGATTTGATACATTGGACCCATTCAACATTGCTTGATCTCCAATCCCAGGTGTGATGCAACTCTAAAAGGGTGGATTGTTCGACCTTATAGTGATTGTTTTCATTGTGATTTGCAGGTTATTGTCTCCTTCAATTGCATTCGCTACCTTGCCTTTGCAAGCCTTTCTACATCAAAGTGCACTCGCTCCTAGCAATGGAATACTCTTCTTCAAAGCCTATCCTCACCCCTTTTAATTATTTTGATTGGAAAGATGATATGGAGATCATATTGCGTTCAAAAGGATACTATAGTGTTACCATTGGCCTCGAATTGGAGCCAAGCACATTGTCAGAAAGAACCAAACACTACAACAAGCTTGATGAAGCTTATGGTCTTCTTTGTCTCTCCATCTCCAAAGATCTTCACTTCCATCTTAGCGGATTGAAGACTCCAAAAGCAATATGAGAGGAACTTGAAACACTTTTTGGCAAGCAGGATGATCTTAGGGATTTTCAATTAGAGAATGAATTGATTGCTCTTAGTCCTGAGAATTTCGAGACCATTAATGAGATCTTCACAAGATTCAAGCACTTGGCCATGCAGTTGAAGAACGGTGGAGTTATCAAAGAGGACAACCAATTGATCCTCTCTATTCTCACCAAGCTTGGTAAAGACTATTCGCTATTTGTCTCTACTTTCAATTCCGGTTGGCTAACTACCCCGAATTGGAAGATGCCTAACTTGAATGCCTTCATTGAGTCCGTCACAAAAGAGCATGATAAGTTGACTCAAATGGGGTCCATAAGCTCCAAAGATTCAACCCTATTTGTTCAAGGACCCAAGAATTCGAATGGTAAAGGAAATCAAAAGAAAAAGAATCCCAAATTCGAACCTCACAAGCAAAGAGAGAAAAGCAAGCAGACGGATGCACCATCTAGTTCGAAGTTCAAGCAAAAGGGTAAAGACGGTAAGCAAAAATCTAAATGTACTTATTGCAACCATGGCTTTCATCTTGAAATTTCATGCATAAATAATACTATAGATCAAATGGCCTTCCTTTTGGAAAAGAATAACATAACTCTTCCTGGCGGTGCAAGGAAGAAGGATAGGAATGATGATCATGAAAGAGGACAAGCACTCATGGTAACTGTTTCGAAGCCCACTACTCTTTTGATAGATTCGGGTGCTTCAAATCATATGGCTGAAAATATTGATTATTTTTCTTCATTCGATCCAAACAGCTCCATCCCCATCCATTTGGGAGATGACTCAAAAATTTCTTCAAAGGGAAAAGGTACAATCTATGGAGATCATGGAAGCTGTCAGAATGTTCTCTTTGTGCCTTCCTTGGCTTCAAATCTTATTTATGTGTATCAAATGACACACACTGGTGAACCGAAGCAAGTTACATTCAGCCCTAATACAGTTGAAATTTCTGATATCAAAAGTGGAAGACTTATTGCAGTCGGAAAGGCGAACCACACTGCAAAATGCTATGAGTTTTCACACTTTATTCCGCTTGCAAAGCCCACTGCTCTTCGCACACATGGTAATGAGGTTAGTAGGATTTGGCATGAAATATTTGGACATATTAATTATAAGTATTGTATGCTTTTATCAAACAAATCCATGGTATATGGTCTTCCACAACTCCATTCCTCGAAGGGAATATGCACCGATTGCATTATTGGGAAGCACCCCAAGCACAAATTCGACTGCGGAAAAGCTAGCAGAGCTTCTACAATTTTGGGGCTGATACATTCCGATATAAGTGGTCCACTTCCCAATATGTCATTAAATGGTTCAAGGTATGTTTTGACATTTATTGATGATCTTTCCCACTTTACATGGGTATTTTTTCTCAAAAACAAGTCAGAAGTGCTTGGAAAATTCAAGGATTTTAAGGCTTCTGTTGAGACCACCACTGAGAGCAAGATCAAACCTCTTATATCTGATAATGGTGGAGAATATATCAAGGCCTAGTTGTTGCAACTTTGTGCCGAAAGCGGAATTCAGATCCAACATACAGTTCCCTACACACCCCAGCAGAACGATGTAGCGGAAAGGAAAAATCAGTCACTGAAAGAGATGGCTACTTGCATGATTGAGTCAAAAGGTTTGGCTGCAAATATTTGGGCTGAAGAAATTAATGTTGCTGCATACATTCAGAACCGAGTTCCACATTCAACCATGAAAGGTATGACTCCTTTCGAAGCATTCTTTGGTCACAAACCGAATGTGTCAAATTTGAGAGTTTTTGGCTCTACTGCATGGGCTAGAATTCCTTCCAAGAAGAGACGAGCTTTGGATCCACAAAGTATTGAGAGCATACTGATAGGATATGGGGAAGAATCAAAAGCATATAAACTCATGGGTGTCAGATCCAAAAAGATATTCATAGAGCGCAGTGTGCAATTTGAAGAACCGCTTCAAGAATTGCAACTAGTCGAGGAAGAAACTGTCGTTTCACCGCCTTCACCAGAAGAAGATTCGAGAAGCGATAATGAAGGTATTGGTTCTGATATTTCTGATATTTTAGTATCGCATGATGATCATGACATATCAGGTTCAGAATCCGACCATTATGATCCTCCTCAGTTACCGAAGTGGGCCCAAAACACTCTTCAATCTGCTGGTTCGAACCTTGGAAATCCTGCTGATCCGAGACGAACAAGAGCAGACTTTCAAAGAGTAGGTATGGCTCTTTCTATTTCTAATCCATTAATTCCTGAGATTTGTTATTTGATGACTAGTTCATATCCCACAACACACTATCATGCCCACCGAGATCCAATATGGCAAAGTGCCATCGATGAAGAGTACAGTTCTCTTCAAAAGAACAATACATGGGAGCTAGTTTCTCTTCCACCTGGAAGAAAATTAGTCCAATGTAAATGGGTCTACCGCATGAAAGTTGCTGCTGATGGCTCTATCAGCAAATACAAAGCAAGGTTGGTGGACAAAGGTTTCTCCCAAGTCCAAGGAGTGGACTACACTGGTACTTTTGCATTGGTTTCAAAGATGGATTCCATCCGCCTTGTTTTAGCAATTTCCGCATCCAAGCACTGGGAAGTGCACCACATGGATGTGAAGAGTGCTTTTCTACATGGAGATCTTGCTGAAGAGGTATATATGAAGCATCCAGAAGTCTACACATCATATCCATCATTAGTTTGCAGATTGAAGAAATCTTTGTATGGATTAAAACAGGCCCCAAGAGCTTGGTATGCAAAGATGGACTCCTTCCTTCTTTCTCAAAATTTCAAAAGATGCAAATCTGATCTTAATGTGTACCTACAACAAGTTAAAGGTAATTTTTTGGTTATTGTACTTTATGTTAATGATCTTCTCATTACTGGTAGCACTCTTACTTCAATAAACAAGCTAAAAACTGCCTTAAATCTAGCTTTTGACATGAGTGATTTGGGCTTGCTGAGTCACTTTTTAGGCTTGGAGATAGCTCAAAATTTTGATGGGATCACTATATCTCAGCAAAAATATGCTTCCGACCTGTTATTGAAGTTTAATATGGCTGAATGTAAGGCAGCCCCATTCCCATTCCTCTCAGGAATCAGTCTTGAGGAGGGAAATTCTACACCGCTTGCAGATTGCACTATGTATTGACAGTTGATTGGTTCACTACTTTACTTGACACACTCAAGGCCTGACATTTCATATGCCATGAGTGCTGTGTCAGGGTATATGTAGCAGCCCCATAAGCTTCATTGGCGGGTATCCAAGCGGATCTTACAGTATGTGCAAGGTACGAAACATTTTGGCATACATTATGCTGCAGATTCTGAGCTTGATTTCATTGGTTTTACTGATTCAGATTGGGAAGGTGATAGCATTGATCGGAAGTCCACTTCTGGTTATGTTTTCATGATTGGTCATGGCCCTATTTGCTGGTCCAGCAAAAATCAGGCAGCCATTGCACTTTCTTCAGCAGAGGCAAAGTATTGAGGGGCAATCAATGCCTACATTCAGGCAGTTTGGTTGCAGGGTATTCTTTCCGAGTTTGGTTTTGGTGGCACTACTTCGACTGTCCTCTTTTGTGACAATCAAAGTGCTATCAAGATCTCCACAGATCTAGTTCAGCGGTAAAGGACCAAACAAATTGAGATTCATATGCACTACATTCGAGAGTTGGTGCATGATTGCACCATCATTCTGCAATATTGCTCTACTGATGAGCAAATTGCAGACATCTTCACCAAGAGCTTCACTGAGAAGAAGTTCTCTTACATCCGTTCACTGTTGGGGGTGAGTTCCATCATGGTGGAGATAGATTGATCCATTATTATGTTTTAGCTTGAGGGGGGGCTTTCTTCCCACTGGGTTTTCCCTCTTTCCTCACTTAGCTTTTTTCAGCATTTTTTTTTGGATTATTGTATTGGGGTGACCTTTGGTCTTAGTAACCAGGGCCCTACATTATTTTTTGCACATCATAGTCTAGCTTGAGGGGGGGTGTTCGGATATCCACATCATCATTTTCAGGACCTTGCATGCAATTAGGGTTTGCATGCAAATTCTAGGGTTTGCATGCATCCCATTCACCAGGTTGATGCCTCCAACACCTTATCCACTTCATTCTAACACCCGGGAGATTCTTACATCAAAGCTTTAGCCCTCCTAGTTATGAAGTCACCCACTTCTCACCTACTTCCAGAGAAGAGTGCACTTCTTCACCTACCCACTCAGTTTACACTCAGTTAGCTTCGATTCTCCTTGATTAGAGGCTAGTTTCACTCCCGACTAACTGTTTCACTCTGTTGGACCTCCAGATTGACTAGATGACTTGTTCTGACTTCAATTAATCCTCCCATGCGCCCTCCACTGAGTCTCCTTCCCTATATCAGTGCTACAGATTTCAGTTACACTTGTTACACTCAGTTAGACTAAGATTGACACCTGGATGACTGGTTCTTGTGCATTGATGACCACCACTGATTGAAGATGAGGAATCCTAGATTGGAGCCAAGCTACACCATTCAGTAATTCAAATGGCCTACTAAGTCAATTCGAACTGCTCACTCATATTCAGATGATTGTATTGTAATTATTCACCCTTATTGGGATATTGAGCACTGATGCATGTTTTGCACAGTTTTACACCATATTTTCTATGTTCATCTGTTGTGATTGATTTACTTGTTCATTAGATCTGTTGTGACTAATTTTACACACCCACTCATGAAGAATAAGTTCATGCCACTTCACATGAAAAGGAGTCTCAACTAGATGATGTGAATGAGAGGATTGGAAGATTGAACCTTGAATGAAGCACCAAAAGCTGATTAATATGGGCCATCAAGGAATATTCTGAAATGGGCCACAATGACACTTGAAAGTGTCCATTCTGATGAAGTTGGAAATATGGGAACGAGAATCTCAACCAGAAAAGAAGATGGAGGAAATGTAGATAACTCAGGTGATGACATGGATGTCTCATTTGATTGTGAATTGAATTTTTCTGTAAGTTTGAACCAACTTCCTTTGAAGACAATGCTACTTGTGATGAGTGGAAAGAAGCCTTGCATAATGGGTATGATGCACTCATGAAGAATGGAACCTGGAAGTTGTTTGACCCTCCAATTGGAAGCAAGTGGGTAGACAAGAACACATACAAATAAAATGTCTCACTTGAAAAGCACAAAGCAAGGATCGTGGTGAAAGGATATGCATAGAAAGAAGGAATTGACTATGAAGAATTTTTCTCTCCCACAGCAAAATGGGCTACCATCCACACCTTACTATCCTTAGATGCACAAAATAGATGGAAAGTTCATCTAATGGATGCAAAACAACATTCTTGAATGGAGACTTGAATGAAAATGTCTTCATGTCTCAGCCATAATGTTTTGTTGTGAAGGGACACGAATAGAAGGTATGTAAACTTGTCAAGTCCTTGTATGGCCTAAAACAAGCACCTTGAGCATGCTATGAAAAGCTAATCGAGCATCTTCTAAGGATGAATTTCAAACATTATAATCTTGATGACGCAACATTGTCTGTAAATAAAGTTGGAAGATATGTTGTGCTTCCTGTAGTATATCTAGATGACCTTTTGATGAAAGGGAACAATGAAAGTTATATAGCATCCATAAAGAAATATTTGAAGAAAGGATTTGAAATGATTGATCTGGGACATCTTCACTACTACTTAGGAATTGAAGTGACTCAACGTCCTAAGTACATATTCATCTCTTAGAAGAAGTATATTGGATATTTGTCGAACAAATTTGGCATGACAGAATCCAACCCGCTCTCAACTTAGATGGAACAAAAGTTGAAGCTCACATCAAGTGAAGGAAAAGAATTTGAGGATGAGACCAAGTACCAATGGCTTGTAGGAAGCCTTATCTACCTTACCACCACGAGAACAAATATTTATTATGTTGTTGGCATCCTTTCAAGGTTCATGCACAAACCTTGCAAAGGGCGTCGGTCTACTGCAAAAAGAGTTCTAAGATACTTGAAAGGGACTGGAGACTTTGGGATCAAGTACTTTAAGGTTGAGGACTTATAACTCATTGGGTACTCTGATTTTGAGTTCGATGGCAACAAAGAAATAAGAATTCCCATTTCTGAATACATGATGATTCTTGGATCAGCAGCTATCTCCTGGAGATCACGTAAATAGTCAGTTCCAGTAGATTCGACGACATATGCAGAATATGTAGTTGTTGCAGAAGCAATTAAAGAGATTGTGTGGCTCGGGAAGATACTTGAATATTTGTAAGAGAAACAATAAAACTCCACTCCACTTTTGATTGACAACACTTATGCAATCAAGTTGGCCAAGAATCCCATATTCCATGATCAAACCAAGCACATCAACACAAAGTATCATTTGATTCGACATCATGTAGAGGCCAAGACAGATCATTTACGTCATTGTTCCATGAATGAGAAAATTGTAGACATCTTCGCCAAAACACTTGGACAAGACAATTTTGAAAAGTTTAGAACCATGCTCAGACTTACAAACACCCTTCGGATTAAAGGGGGGGATGTTGGAAATTTAATCCTCTGGGATTATGATTTCAACCACAATGTAAATATTTAGTCAGTTACAATAAATGGAAGATGAGGATTCATGGAGATTCCAATGGATCTCTTGGAATCCTAAGCCCAAGAGACACTTAGCCAATGTATAAATAAAGAGCTTGATTAATGAAATTCATCAATTCAAGAGTTATACATGTCATAGAGAATGAACAACCCATTCTATTTAGTGAGTTCCATAACATTTGAACTTACCAAAGGTGTGAAACTCCTCGCTCCCAACCACTATATGCTTTCAAAAAAATTAAAGCATAATTCACTTCATTGCCAACATGATATCCACCACATAGATGCTAAAATACAAACAAAAAATGTGAAAAATAAAGGAGAAAAACCCATAAAAGTAACACTCATGGAAAGTAAGAAAAAAATCATATATTTAGTATTTTAATAGAAATTTATAATATTAAAATTGAACACTTTATAAATAGGTTATGTAGGAAAAGGTAAGTAGGGCCTTATTATAGCTTAAAGTGGTACTAATAAAATCATTGAAACATAAAAATAGTAGCACCTTTTTTTTCCAGAAAGAAAAATATGTCTCCATGGTATTAATAGAAATAAGACCTGGATACATCAAACAAGCTTCAGAGGGAAACATTACATACTTTACTGTTTCATGCCTAATGCCATCGATAGAGAGCTAACACTAGCTTGATAAAACCACGTAACCTGTTGATCTAGCGAGAAGCTTGTATTCCAACTACCTTGAAACTAAAAAATTACTATTCGAATAGCTGGGACATAAAAACCATTCTTGAAAACAAAATTCACATAATAAAAAATAAAAACAAAGGATCTTACAACCACATTCAAAATGAAGTCATACTCCCTTGATCCACCATGGCCCCGTCAAGCATTTCACAATAATACAGTTGCCCATCAAATGGACCCAATGCCTGCTTGGAGAGATGGTCGGCTTCAGTATTAGCTTCACGGAATATGTGCTGGCAGGTAATAGCTTCAAAATGTTCATTGATACGATGAACTTCCGCCATCTAGGGCTATAGGGTAATGGTGTTGATGATGTGTATGCCATTAAACCAGTTAACTGTCACGAGGGATTCCCCAAAGAGATGAATCGTATCACTAAAACAAAATAGCCCTTTAGGGGCGGTTTTGGCTTGCAGAGGTCTTGGTAAAACCCCCCCTAAAAGTTTTTTTATACCTTTAGAGGCAGTCTTTTAAAACCGCCCCTAAAGGTCATGGAAATTGGACTTTTGGGGGCGGTTTTTTTAAAACCGCCCCCAAAAGTCCTGAAATTTGACTTTTGGGGGCAGTTTTTGTAAAACCCCCCCCTAAAAGCCCGATTCTCATAATTTTTGGGGGCGGTTTGTCAAAACCCCCCTTAAAAGTCATGAGAATTGAACTTTTGGAGGCGGTTTTTTGGGAACCCCCCTTAAAAGTCATGAGAATTGAACTTTTGGAGGCGGTTGTTGGAAAACCCCCCCTAAAATCCCAATTCTCATAACTTTTGGGGGCGGTTTGTCAAAACCCCCCCTAAAAGTCATGAGAATTAAACTTTTGGTGGCGGTTTTTTTTGGAACCCCCCTTAAAAGTCATGAGAATTGAACTTTTGGAGGCGGTTGTTGGAAAACCCCCCCTAAAAGCCCAATTCTCATAACTTTTGGCGGCGGTTTGTCAAACCCCCCCTAAAAGTCATGAGAATTGAACTTTTGGAGGCGGTTGTTGGAAACCCCCCCTAAAAGCCCAATTCTCATAACTTTTGGGGGCGGTTTGTCAAACCCCCCCCTAAAAGTCATGAGAATTGAACTTTAGGAGGCGGTTTGTTTGGAACCCCCCTTAAAAGTCATGAGAATTGAACTTTTGGAGGCGATTTTTTGGCACCCCCCTTAAAAGTCATGAGAAATGAGCTTGTGGAGGCGGTTTGTTGGAGACCCCCCCTAAAAGTCATGACAATTGAACTTTTGGAAGCGGTTATTTGGAACCCCCCCTTAAAAGTCATGAGAATTGAACTTTTGGAGGCGGGTTCTTGAAACCCCCCTTAAAAGTCATGAGAATTGAACTTTTGGAGGTATTTTGTTGAACACCCCCCTTAAAAGTCATGCGAATTGAAATTTTTGAGGAAGTTTTTTAAAAACCCCCTAAAAGTCATTTATGTACGTGGGTTAGCTGTGTCACATGGGTTCGACAACACATCTCATCAAAACATTGGAGCTAAGCGTACACAAGATATTGTAGTGTTAGGAAGGGTGTGCATCATCATTCAACACCATATCCCATTAGAGCTCTACAATTGAGGCAGTCATGCTAGGTTTTTCACATCAAAGATGGTTCTCACACTCCAACTTTCCATGATCCATGGTCAAAATAAAAAAATCGTGTTCCATAACATTATCATTTATGGATAATGGGCCATGTGTAGGGCCCTAATCACCACATGATTCCTACATAAGGAATATTTAGATTGCAAGTGGGTATGGTGGCCATTTCAATATTTACAACATCATGGATGGTTCTTGAAGCCTAATCCATGGTGTCCATGGTGTTATATCAAAATCTAGTTTATAATGACTGGCAATTACCTCAAGGTCTTGTGACCTATGGGCGTTTCTCTGTACCACCACATAGGCCATAAGCAAGGAATATTTAGCTTTTGAGTAACACATTGTCATTTTTTTTAGTATTTTCATGTCGTGGATGGTTCTAGGAGCCTATGTTATGGTCTAGTGCCAAAATGTAGGTTCTTGGGCAATAAAAATTTATTTTCAGACTCATGGGCCATGCATAGGGACTTGAGTTAGCATACATACCCTAAATAGGGAATATTTTGTTTATAGTCTAAGTTCTTATGTTTATTTTTGCACTATTTTTTATTTGATAAAATCCCATACAGTGATCATGATTCAAACCTTGATGTCAAAGTCTTTGATCTAAAACCTTGGTTATAAATAACCCAAGGTCAAATTTTATTGTGTTAGTGACCTCAAATGATTTGTTGGGAATGGTTTGGTTCCAAGGAACTTAAACATCCTTCCTTCTTCCTACTATTCTACCATAATTTCATAGCAATTGTTGTCACAAGTAAAATCTTTCATCCACCCTAGACATTTTATAGTATGCTTCTAGGTCAATTGTTGCAATGACATAAATGCACTTCCCTTATTCATTAATTATAATCCTCTTCGTGTTGAACTATGCGTGATGTATCAAATACCTCCTCATTTCAGCAAATGGAAACATAAGGAATCTAGCTATATCATTATGAATTTATGATTTCATGAGATTCTACACTATTTAGATCTATTTAGATCCTTGATTACATGGTACAATTCATTGTATGTGTGAACCTAATCATACCCTAATGCATGAAAAATGTTTGTGTATACTGACATCTTAACTTCATTTGATGCATCCACAATTCATTGTTTGTAATTCTTTGGCATGTCTATCATTTATTGATTGCTTTTAGAAGCCTTCTTCTACTTCTTTCCAGATAGGCCAACTTTAGTGGTTGTTTTCTTTACTGCTAGAAGGTTGTTATTATCACTTTGGCAGGTTTTCCCTAAATTGATTTGCTTTGCTCCCCCTTCTTCCTTCTACAATAACCTTTGGTATCCATGTACACGTACCTACATGTTATCCATTCAAATAAACAAACATACACAATGGGGTTTAAATTTCAAAATTGAAATGACAATCGATTTCTATTCAAAAACTTTCAGAAGAAAAACGATTACCCTGATTTAATATGCATTGTGTTGAGGAAAACTTGGGACACAAATTATGGTTGAGGAGTGAATGGGCTAGGAACATGCAAGTCTTTGGAGTAAGCATCCATAATTCAAACTAGTCAAACTCAATAATCCTTAAATAGGTGGAACTATTAAGATTCAAACTATGGTTCTATGGGAGACTCTAGGTTATTAAAAGGTGGCCACTCTCAATATTGAACAAGTATTCCATTGCTTTGGGGTTCAAAGTGATTTTTCTATTAGTCAAAAAAGGTAATTTGAACTCCACGCATCTAAAACACTAGCAATAATAGATTATGATATGCTGAAAAATGTAGCTCATATGGGAACTTCTGCACTCTTTAGTATGAACATGCAGGGAGTGGTTCAAGACATTTTAAGGATGATGCAAAGGATAATATGGTATAGTGGGACCCACAACATAGAGTGGGACAATCTACATGGAAATTGGTGGAGTACCAAGTCAAGAGAAGGACCTCATGGACAAAGAACAACTTAGATACATTACCATGTTTCATTGCTTAAGAAATATGTACATGATACTAACCATCAGATTGATTGAATTGTGATTCAAGGGGAACCAGATAGAGATTTTAAATGAAAAGGGTTGGCCATCTTAGACAAAATAAAGTAAGTGAAAAAGGTTGGCCATCTTAGACAAAAAAAAGTAATATTGCTCCAAAACCAAGCCATTGCTCAAGTAAATGTGCAATTGAAGAACTTTGGACTCTGGCGTAATCATTTATTTGGGAGATGGAATATGCCATGAGAGACGCATATACATTCCTATTTTAGTCAAACAATGTTGCAATAAAATAACATCAAAGACAATATTATTCAAGGGGGATAAAAAGTAATGTCCCCATTTCAACTTTTAAAATAATTTAATAATCTGTTGCATATTTCCTTCAACATGATCAATCTAAATAAGATTTGTCACCATCACTCCATTCCATGCTATTTTCGACACTCTAAAGTAGTAAACTAAGTTTCAACACTCAATAGTAGTAAACTAAGTTTAGAAATGGATGGTGGGATTTCCAACTCATGTTCAGGCCTATAATTAGTATGTGGTACATCAATGATGGGAATTATTCCAAACTCTTAATATATAATATTGGTTGGATGTGGGATACCTTTTTGGCCCTCCTAGTTTAGTTTTAAGAGCAGAAACTTCAATACATTTAGTTAAAAAGATGACCTCCTTTTGGCATACTTTTGATATTTTCTAAGGATTTTTTGACACAAACATCATGTTTGTCTTAGAATCTGAGTTAGACCAATGGCATTGAAATATGAGAACATTCTCTCTATTTGAGAGAATTTCGAGAGAGATTTGAGTTTGAGTGTCACTTTTATACATAGAAGTTGCTTATATTGCTACTGTTTACCCACATATTTGCCCAACAATAGATACAAAGTTGTTTTATGCTAATATGAGGTCAGAAGAGGGCTGGGAATTGGATCGATGGCATGGAATAGTCCTTAACCATGCTCAAATGTACCTTGAAACAACCCACATTTCCCTCTTATGCCGATTTAAGGTTTGAAACGTGCTCAGAACTGCCTAACTTGTGCCCAGAACGTACCAAATGACCTTCTTCATCATTGATCATGGTGAAACCATGCCAATAAAGTTTCACGAATCTTCCCAGGCCTGATTTTCAACATTTCTACTACTGCTATGGTCACCCATAATCACTTCTAAATGTTGTCTGAGGGTTGAAAGTGCCCAAATGGCCATTTCATTGCCTCTTAATGCTTGTTTGATGTCAAAATAGGCACAAAATTCTTGGAAAAGACTTGATCTGCTTGATTACTGTTGTAGCTTACTGATATAAGACCCAGAATTGACCCAAACCATGTCTATATTTAGCAATTAGGGCTACTTGATGGCGGAAACCATGCCAAGAGAGTGTTTACAACCTCATATCTATTGCTTTTATCCATCCTTATGCTAAAAAACCAACCCATATTAGCCTATCAAACCTCCAAATGTTTCAACCCTATTTGCATGGGTGGTTACTGAACGTTTAGTTGTTTCCATTTGCAACATCAAGTATTCAAGTCTTTGAAACATAGTCCGCTTAAAACATATCGTAACTCAATTGCCAAGAATTCCCAAAATATGTTTATTTACTCTTCTATAACTCCAAACCCAATGATGATTACAAATTTTGCAGCTCCATTGGCATGAGCTAACATCATTCTTGTGGTTGTTTTGTGGGAGCTTGGTCACCTATAGAAAAATGGGTGTTTTGGATTGAAAATACCCTTCTCATTGTAAATTTCAAATGAGGGGAACCATTTGAAATCTTGGAGAAAAACACAACAATCAAAAAAATTTCATGAAATACTATTGTACAGTGCCAAAATCTTAGCTGGAAGATGAAAAATGCTGGCACCAAGCTCAAATATAACTGCTTTTATAACTTTCATAACCAAAGAAATGAGAAATTAGTGGTGCTCCTTCAAGTTTTCACTGAAAGACACTTGCTGGATTTCAAAGGCACTTAGGATATGGTAGAAAATCCCTGCTGTCCACAATTATCTGCCTTTAAAAGTTTGATGTTCACAAAACCATACATCAACCTCCATAATGGACTCAAACAAGTGTATTTTAGATTAGAAATGGAAAAATTTGGAGTTTGTAAGGGTTATATAAAGAATAAAAGGCAAGGTAAGGGTGGTGTTGTGCTCACCCTGCTTTAAAGGAAAAAATGAAAATACTTTTCCTCATGTTTAATGTGTTTTTATGAGGACGACCACTATGCTTGGGGTTGTCATCAAGTACTTATGATGTCCCATTTATACAAGGGATGACCCGGATGAAAACCCCATGTCTAGGGAGTGTGGGGACACATCGTCAACCCCTAGGGTTGTTTATTACTAAGAGAGCTCCTGTGTAGAGCCCTTATCAACTTGTCTATACCCAAAAAACTCCATTTAGTCCAAAGCCTCTCTCCATTAGACCTTCTCAAACTCATTATTGGTGATTTTTAGTGATCAATGATTCAGGTCTTTCAATCTTGATTATGACTAGAAGCCACTTAGCTTACTTGCTCTCTTCATTAGGGCCTCATTCTCTCTCTCCCTACTATTTTACAAAGATATTCTTTACTGAATGATTGAGGCTTTGCCATGAACATAGGATTCTTCAAATAGTAAAAACATTCTTGTAGCCTTCAATATATGAGAAACTTGTCACTATTAGAACTTCTTGTTATTATGAAGCCTGAGCATCCCTAAAACATTCCCAGAATTAACCCAAAAATGCCATCTTCATCTGCTATAGGGGTCTTCAAACAGTTCTGCAAAAGAGATCAAAGTTCAACTGGGAATGATTACTTTAGGATCCTCGGTATGATTGTCCATACCTTTACGTATGGAAGTAACGTGACTGATCAAGAGTCAAACCCTGCAATAATAGCTATAAATTTTTTCCTAATCTAAAAATCTAAAGACTTGAACCATGAACATCTCATTTTGTATGATCAACGACAAGATGCATCTCAGAGCAACCTACTAACCCTCATAAATCTTACAAATTATCTTGATGGGAACATTTTAACTATTTATATATGAAACTAAGAAGAAAATTCTATCGATCCAAGGATTCGACCACTAGGCTCAAGATTTGTGTTGTTCTAACAAGTGAGCCTAACCCTAAACTTTTATCTGCTCCTACACATCACCATTGTATCCCTTAAATGGATCCAATTTCTTCTCTCGATAAAAACATCGAAGGTCCCTAAATCGATTTGCAGAGTTATAACTAGTCACCTTTCTTCTTTCGGGGGAGTTTAAGTGCACTTGAACACTGAGAACCCTGAAGTAGAAATAAAGAAGTCCAGGAACAACATTCCACACTACTTATAGAATTAGGATAAAATTGTTGGCATAGCCATCATCATCATTGTCATCATCTTCATCATCACCATCTTAGTCATCATCATCGTATTAAATGCATTCACATATATAAAACATGATTGCCATCATCATCATATTAAATAAATTCACATATATAAAACAACATTACCATCATCACCATCAATCCAAAATTACAATTTTGATCACTAAATTCTAATGATGAAAAATGAATAAAATCTAAAATGTAAAATGTTTAGTCATCTTAGCAAAAAACTACTTATAAAAAAAACACAATAAAAAAATATTAAAGAACATTAAATATAAAAATATAAAAATAAATCAAAATCATAAAAATAAAAACAAAATCAAAATGGAAAAAAAACATTGAACAAAACCTCTGCCCCAATATGCAGGCCCGACTGCCTTGTTCCAGGAGGGGCTCGATCCAAGGATGCTCAACCGGTCTCTGAAGGGAGAAGGAAGATACTAAGGGATGAATGGTCTTGTTTTCGATTGTGGAGATTCTCAGGTCTGATCGTAGGTGTAGCATTTGAAGAATGCTCAGATTAGAACTGCGATCCAGTATCACAACTTGAGGAGAACACCAAATCATTGATGACTGTGTAGTGCCCCTAGAATGACTGTGGACCTTAAGGGCACCTGTCGAGTGACCCGGCTGAACAACTTCAATATAATGGTCTCTTGAGCCTTGTTATGTCTTAAATGATTGAGAAAAACCTGAAGATGGGAATGACGAAAATAATTGATAAATGAATTAATGAATTGAATTATATGTGTGGACTGAGATAATTGATTGATCAGTTCTTGCTTAAATGCTTAGCCTTGATTGGTCAAGTCAAAGTATAGTAGGACAGCTACAACCTTAGCTTTGTGACTTGGGAGGACACAACTGATATGCGTCATAGCTTTCCGCATTTATTCTGAACTTCGGGACGAAGTTCTAAATAAGTAGGGGTGTATGTAGTGCCCCTAGACTACTGTAGACATTGAGGGCACTTGCTTAGTGACCCGACTGTTTGAAACATTAATAAAATAATCCTTTGATTTTATTTTGAGTATATTTATGATTACGATTGATTGTAAATCAATAAAATAATGATTTATGTTTGTGAGAAATATGTGTAGCAACAAGTGAAACGGTTCACCGAAGGACACACAAAGGAATATGAAGGGTCGTAGAGTACGGGTAAACCACACACAGGGGGAGCGACGACGATGTCGACTTCCGACAAGAATACCACGCATGAGCAGATAAGCACTGATCCGCTTGCTCAAGAGGAATGCGTGAGGGCGTACGAGGTAGGCCACGACGGAGCTGGTCACGTACGAGTTGAGGGGCGCGCAGTGAGAACGGACTCACTCCTCAACGCCATTAGTCCCTAGATAGCATGTAGACGGAGGATGGATGGTAACGATTCCTAAAATCCCTACAAGAGTTCCCGCAAGTCAAAACGGAAAGATGGTGGCAGAAGGGCCCGACGATGCGGTACCCTGTCGAGAAATGAAAGAATGGACGCAAGGACCCAACGATGCGGTACCATGCCAAGGAATGGAAACCATGGATGACTGGACCCGACGGAGTGGTGCCATGTCAGAGAATTAAAGTTAAGGAACCAGGAGCCCAACGGCGTGGCACCATGATCCTAGTGAGTTTGATTGTTAAATTAAACTGCATAAAAACTTAGGAGAATAACTCTAGATTATTATTTAGTAAATGCATAAAAAAAAAATAGTTTAGACATTTGCACATGAATAGTTGTTTTTGTTGAGCATTTAAAATAATAGAAATCATTATTTAGGAGCAAAATAGAATCCTAAGATTAGACACCTAGTCAACTAAAAGATAGGAGTTGATTAAAATATCTGGGGGACAAACTAGAGCAAACTTAGGGATGTAGGTGCACTTCCCAGAGAAACTGACACTTGGATGGGTGAGTGTTTTAATTAAATAATTAATTAAAAATATTTAATTATGCATGAAGCGACATGTGTCGCAGGAGATTTTCCTTTATAAGGAAGGCTTAGGGAATGGGTAAAGGGCCCAGAATTTGGACGATTGTCGTAATTTTTGAATGCCTCAAAGACTTGCTGCTATCTAAGGGTTTGGCCAAGAAATCCTGGTGGGAAGGGAAACCCAAGCTGGATTTCTGAAAAACGTGTGTGAGATCTACGACCCAAAGCTCGGGGGAGGCCATGCGACTGAAAGCATGAGCCTATGGTTGGGTGGCGGAGCTAACGGTTGCTTCGCCTATGGTTAAACGAGCTTTGCTGGTTATGGTTATGGTTTGTTTTAATTTGCTAGTTTATTCATTTATTTAGTTTATTTATCCAATTGTTATGCTTTCTAATCTCTTTTGTATCAAGTGGTTGAGTTTCAGGTTAAACAGGAAGGACCCTAGAGGAGGGGCCCTACATTTGGTATCAGAGCCGGCCGAGCCTTGAGGGCACCGGACTCATATTTTATCAGTGGTCTTCGGTGAACGTCAACGATGACTGATTCAGATCGGACGATACTCCAACGCGCTCGCCGTCATATGACCGATCTTCAAAACAGGTTTATTTATTTAGTGTATTTATCTTGTTAAAAAAATTTAGTGTGTTTATTTATTATGTGTATTTATCTTCAAAATTTGTGGATTGAATATGTGAATATGTGTATACTCCAGCAGAGTGTGTAACACTAAATCTTATTAAACAAATCTATATGTACTTATACTCACATATTCAATCCACAAATTTTTTTAACAAGATAAATACACTAAATAAATAAACCTGTTTTGAAGATCGGTCATATGACGGCGAGCGCGTTGGAGTATCGTCCGATCTGAATCAGTCATCGTTGACGTTCACCGAAGACCACTGATAAAATATGAGTCCGGTGCCCTCAAGGCTCGGCCGGCTCTGATACCAAATGTAGGGCCCCTCCTCTAGGGTCCTTCCTGTTTAACCTGAAACTCAACCACTTGATACAAAAGAGATTAGAAAGCATAACAATTGGATAAATAAACTAAATAAATGAATAAACTAGCAAATTAAAACAAACCATAACCATAACCAGCAAAGCTCGTTTAACCATAGGCGAAGCAACCGTTAGCTCCGCCACCCAACCATAGGCTCATGCTTTCAGTCGCATGGCCTCCCCCGAGCTTTGGGTCGTAGATCTCACACACGTTTTTCAGAAATCCAGCTTGGGTTTCCCTTCCCACCAGGATTTCTTGGCCAAACCCTTAGATAGCAGCAAGTCTTTGAGGCATTCAAAAATTACGACAATCGTCCAAATTCTGGGCCCTTTACCCATTCCCTAAGCCTTCCTTATAAAGGAAAATCTCCTGCGACACATGTCGCTTCATGCATAATTAAATATTTTTAATTAATTATTTAATTAAAACACTCACCCATCCAAGTGTCAGTTTCTCTGGGAAGTGCACCTACATCCCTAAGTTTGCTCTAGTTTGTCCCCCAGATATTTTAATCAACTCCTATCTTTTAGTTGACTAGGTGTCTAATCTTAGGATTCTATTTTGCTCCTAAATAATGATTTCTATTATTTTAAATGCTCAACAAAAACAACTATTCATGTGCAAATGTCTAAACTATTTTTTTTTTATGCATTTACTAAATAATAATCTAGAGTTATTCTCCTAAGTTTTTATGCAGTTTAATTTAACAATCAAACTCACTAGGATCATGGTGCCACGCCGTTGGGCTCCTGGTTCCTTAACTTTAATTCTCTGACATGGCACCACTCCGTCGGGTCCAGTCATCCATGGTTTCCATTCCTTGGCATGGTACCGCATCGTTGGGTCCTTGCGTCCATTCTTTCATTTCTCGACAGGGTACCGCATCGTCGGGCCCTTCTGCCACCATCTTTCCGTTTTGACTTGCGGGAACTCTTGTAGGGATTTTAGGAATCGTTACCATCCATCCTCCGTCTACATGCTATCTAGGGACTAATGGCGTTGAGGAGTGAGTCCGTTCTCACTGCGCGCCCCTCAACTCGTACGTGACCAGCTCCGTCGTGGCCTACCTCGTACGCCCTCACGCATTCCTCTTGAGCAAGCGGATCAGTGCTTATCTGCTCATGCGTGGTATTCTTGTCGGAAGTCGACATCGTCGTCGCTCCCCCTGTGTGTGGTTTACCCGTACTCTACGACCCTTCATATTCCTTTGTGTGTCCTTCGGTGAACCGTTTCACTTGTTGCTACACATATTTCTCACAAACATAAATCATTATTTTATTGATTTACAATCAATCGTAATCATAAATATACTCAAAATAAAATCAAAGGATTATTTTATTAATGTTTCAAACAGTCGGGTCACTAAGCAAGTGCCCTCAATGTCTACAGTAGTCTAGGGGCACTACATACACCCCTACTTATTTAGAACTTCGTCCCGAAGTTCAGAATAAATGCGGAAAGCTATGACGCATATCAGTTGTGTCCTCCCAAGTCACAAAGCTAAGGTTGTAGCTGTCCTACTATACTTTGACTTGACCAATCAAGGCTAAGCATTTAAGCAAGAACTGATCAATCAATTATCTCAGTCCACACATATAATTCAATTCATTAATTCATTTATCAATTATTTTCGTCATTCCCATCTTCAGGTTTTTCTCAATCATTTAAGACATAACAAGGCTCAAGAGACCATTATATTGAAGTTGTTCAGCCGGGTCACTCGACAGGTGCCCTTAAGGTCCACAGTCATTCTAGGGGCACTACATACACCCCTACTTATTTAGAACTTCGTCCCGAAGTTAAATTTTGGTCTCGTACTTTCGACATTAGGCTTAAATTTTAATTTCATATTCTCATCTTTTTTTCCATTCTCTTCTATTTTTCTCCAACAAACAAGGTTATAAGCACAAGTGTTTCAAGTCATTAGTTCCTATATCATCTAGTATGGTTACAATACACCCTCAGGAACTTACTCGCAACTTCGTCTCATATCAATTCGTTAACACGTTTCATAATTGTCAATCCCAACAGGGTTCCTATATCTCTTATTCATTCATGAAGGTCTACGATGTCCAAATTTTCAACAAGTTGCATTGTGTCAATAGCCACCCAAACGTTCATCAAATCATCATTCAGCATACAAATCCAAGTAAGGATTCCCATCTAATTGGTTATCCTCCCTTCAAGACGAGAAGGTAAACATCATACGACATACAGTTAAATATAGATAGGTAAGATATAATCATGGTTTTAACAAATCAGGAGTGACTACCAAATGTTCCAAAATCCAATCCCCAAATGTGGAAAGAGACTACTTCCAATTCCATGATTGCTAATAAAATGGATTCTCCATTCGATAGGAAAGTGTCGTAATATAGATACTTAGTCGAACATAATAAATTTTATTTCCTAGTCTTTTCATCAGTACCTTCATGTCCAAAATGTGGATCTCATCATGTTCTTACATCATTTTATCGTTTATGTTGTCATAGAATTTCTTCAAGAGTCTCCTCAAGTTTCACCAGATGTGTTTTCTTAACCTCATCAAGTTCCATCTCAAGCACTATTTGTCTTGATGATGAGGATTCACCCTGTCACATTGTTAGCATCATTGCATTCAACTCATCAAGTTTATTTTCTCCATATTTTGTTTTACAAAAAAAACATTCATTATTTGACCCCTTCGACGAGTCTTCCGAGTTATAATTTCCCAATTTACCCCATCATGGTAATATCAAGTTTGTAGTTTTTCATTTTCATAAAAGTATCGTCATGATGTAAAAGTTAATGTCATTGTCTTCATCTCATTGTGATGTTCATATCAAAATCTTTGTTTTCCAATTTTGAATTTGTTTCACCTTCTCGACATTGTGTCGAAATCTCGACAAGTACAAACAATTTTCATTAAGTTGGCTAAAAGTTGTTAATTTGGATTCACCCTTAATTCATGTGATTTATTCATTCGCTAGTCCTATCATCATGGCTATGTACAAAATTTTAAATATCCCCGTAGGCATCCCTTGCAAAAAGGCTCAATGCTTTCCTCCATTTGACATAATATTCCTTGTAACCATCACATGGATCTAGTCCATCCATTCATAACCCTTACCTTTAAAGTATGCCATCTTAACCAATTCAATACCACCACATAACGCCTCAACCTAGTCAATTCATTATATAATAAGTGTAATTCCACTCCTATATCATTTTTCTTTTCATTCACAAATTTAGTGACCATTCATCCCTTTTATTACCATCAAATTAGATGTCGGCAAAGTTACCCATAACATATATAAAAATAAATTATATTTTCTAATTATCTTAAAAACAAAAACAAAAAACTTATGAGGATGCTCGACTTACATAAACTTTTTATTTAACCACAAGTCTAACCATTCAAATAAAAATATATATACACGTTGTCTACAGTCTAAACAAGGTATTTAAAATGCTTCTTTAACCATAATTTATGTAAAATAAAGTTAAAGCAATGAAAGTCATTAAGCTGAGAGAAAAGAAAGAGATTGGAATATTATACCAATTTAACGACATGAACTGACTCATAGATCTCAAGATTATACTCTAGTAGAAAACGAGATTTGGCATAAGGTGGTTCCATTAATTAGTGGATCACTAAAAGTCATCAACAGATAACCAGAATTATTTTAAGGGATTTCATGGGCTATGATTTCAAGTTTCTTACGGTAGCCACTATAAGTTTCTAAGAGTAACGACGGGTTGAACTGCTCTTCTACTTAATACAAACCGCTAACTCGCATATCCCATGGCTATGTCATAGGGATACGCATTTGTTTATTTATTTAAAAGAACCGTTTCATAATGACTCTACATCATTCTAATATACTTAATTCAAGTAACTCAAGTCAGGATTGGTTATCATTTATAAAATTTTAAAATATAATTTTGAAACCTGAATTAATTTAATACTTTTGGAAAGGGATTGAGTTACCGTGTTCCCAAATTTCTTATGCATTTATCACTTAGCATTGATGCACAAAATAATATATATTAATACCACAGTTTATAAAAGGATTCTTGAGGACTGCGATAATTATGGATAGTCATTACGTATCTTTTAAAGATTTATAGAGGTCGTCATGCTACATACACCGTGTCACTAAGGGTATTAATATTACTGACAGTCATGAGGGTCATCCCTCTACGTTAAAGGTGGTATTGAGGGACAGACAGAGCGAAGATCTCAGTTTTTTTTTTAAAACGGTAGTGTGAATTTCTGTTATGGCCCTGAAGAAATGCAATCACATGATCACTAAGTTCACGGTCAATTCCAATCCGCCGCAAGTGGTGGATGGGCAGTTATCTTCCCTGCGCTGTGCGTTAGCTTAAAGGGTAAATAAATGAACACGATGAGCAATTACAGGAGTACAGTAAGCATTCACCGAGATTCTAGAGAAATGATGCGTGTACTCAAACTTTGGCATAAACAGAATTTTCAATTAAACGTTCGACAGAGAATGGATAGGACGTTAAATTTACTACAAGTTACTACACTTATGATCTTATTCTTGTAACGCCTAATCAGGATAGTAAGTCGGTGAATAAACAAAACACAACCAGAACCAAGGGTCTCGGATCGACCGTTCCAGTTCTAAGAGCGCTTAAACATTCGTGAGACTCTTGTTCATGCACAGACCTACTAACTTTGCGGTTGAGGATTGCAGATTGGAATGATCTGTGTCGAAGGTCTTGCTCAACCTGGAGGGGATATTTCAATACTCCCGATTTCGCAGACAGAGATTGCATTGATCCGAGCCCCAAGTGATTAGTCAACTAGGATACGATTCATAAATACAAGAAGATGATCTTTATGGTCTGCAGTAGGAGATGATTCTTAATTACCGGAGAAAGATCCTTTCGATTTGAGTTGGAGAATTTCATAATTTATACAATGCTATTTAAATTTTTAATTCTTTCATCCATACCTTAACATGAACATGAGAATGTGTCCCAAACTTAAGTAGACTAAAATCATATTGTTTTCTAATCTATTACTTTAACTAATCCCCGTTCATGGGATCGAATTCCTTGCTTACCAGTGGACATAATCTTGCTAAAACTCAGTGCATTATTAATAAAACCCATATTTGAATTCGTGTATTTCAAGTTCGACTGCCAGAATCATCCAAGTCTAAGGAAAGACGTCTGTGTGTTTTCATTTGAGAAATGATCATTAATTATCAATCTGTCAATACCGATTCTTGAAGTCGCCTTCATCATAAAACACAGAGCAATTTAAAAATTCAATTAAATTCATGATACGGATCTGGACTACAAAGATGGACTACAAAAGATGCATCACTGATTCTCGAAAGAGCTCCACAGTTTTCGAAGGGATGTATAAAGTGGACAGAGTTAGAATGTCATAGAAATTTTTGATCCACTAACTTGACGCTATCACAGGGATTCGAAAATATAAAGCTAAGGAAAAACAGAGTTAAAAGAAAAATGCTAGATCGGTTAACAATCTTAATCTTCCCAAAAACCTCGTCGCATTCATAGGGTTGAAGTACATGTGTATTAAAAAGAAAAGAATTATAGTTTGGTCAAATCTCGGATCGATTTGTTACTACAAATAAAATTTGTAATGATAAAAAGAAAATACTTCCACGGAATTATAAACGCATAGCAAAGTTGGATCCACAACTGGGCGCAAGGGTCGACCAACGCAGAGATCGAGGGTTCCAGGGTTCCAGGTGTGTCATTGTGAAGATCTCAGGGCTCGACAGAGAGATCGATCGATCAGGGTATGAGATGGTCCCAAATTCGGGATAAGGACAGAGATCTCAACTGCTGGTAGAACAGAGATGTAAAAAAAATTCTGAGCTGGGCGTATACATTATCATAGTGCAAACATAACAGAGGCTGAAGATCGATGTCGATCTGCGTATGCATTATATTACTGTAAACACATAACAATGTGCAGAGATCATTCAAATAAATCGCAGGCATACATAACACAGAGTTCGGTTAGATATGTGTTAATATAAATCATGGATATATATATAACACAGAGTTATGAGGAGGGCGATTAGGACAATCGTGAAATGGTGGATACAAACTCAATCTGGGGATTAGTGCTTGCATACACAGAAATGGTGCTATTTAACATCGATCTGGTAGTCAAGGACAAAAAGGAGATCGCCAAAGAGATTTCAGAATCAGAGTTGAACACTGCTGACAGAGACGAATAACTCGTTCTTCAGAGAGTTACGGTAGTAGTGAGGGTTCGCAGATAAAGGGTGATTATAATTTGAATAGCCCAAGACAGATCTACTCCACAGTGCTTGAACCAACAGGGTTCTATCCTTCGGGTTAAAAATAAGAAAAAAAAAAAAAGAATGCAGAACTAAAATTTACAGGGGTTTAGTAGAAGCCACAAGCAGAGTTCGACTCCCTATCATCGACTGAAGCACTTGTTTTTCCCCGAATCCGGAGACATAAAATTTATAGATAGAAGCAACGTTTGGGTTGCCACAGGAGTGCAAACATAAACTTTAAAATAGTTAAAAGCCAGAGATCTGATTGACTGTATGTAACTGTTTTGACTGCACCCGATCTTTGGAACAGAACCTTTAAATAATTAAAAGACAGAGTTTTGGTTAACCGTACATAATTGGTTTGACTGTGACTGATCATTGCAATAGAACCTTCAAATAATTAAAATAAATAGATCAGATTGTTGTTTGTTTGTGCTCGAACATTACAACAGAGCTTTCAAATAAATAAAAGACAGAGATTAGGTAGACTGAATGTAAGTATTTTAAGTGTCCTAGATATTGCAACCAGAAATTCCAGAATAAGCCCTAATCGGAAATCTCAATACGAACATTCAGAAAGACATAGGATGGCTCTAGACCAAAATCTATGCATTCCAGCAGAGTGTGTAACACTAAATCTTATTAAACAAATCTATATGTACTTATACTCACATATTCAATCCACAAATTTTTTTAACAAGATAAATACACTAAATAAATAAACCTGTTTTGAAGATCGGTCATATGACGGCGAGCGCGTTGGAGTATCGTCCGATCTGAATCAGTCATCGTTGACGTTCACCGAAGACCACTGATAAAATATGAGTCCGGTGCCCTCAAGGCTCGGCCGGCTCTGATACCAAATGTAGGGCCCCTCCTCTAGGGTCCTTCCTGTTTAACCTGAAACTCAACCACTTGATACAAAAGAGATTAGAAAGCATAACAATTGGATAAATAAACTAAATAAATGAATAAACTAGCAAATTAAAACAAACCATAACCATAACCAGCAAAGCTCGTTTAACCATAGGCGAAGCAACCGTTAGCTCCGCCACCCAACCATAGGCTCATGCTTTCAGTCGCATGGCCTCCCCCGAGCTTTGGGTCGTAGATCTCACACACGTTTTTCAGAAATCCAGCTTGGGTTTCCCTTCCCACCAGGATTTCTTGGCCAAACCCTTAGATAGCAGCAAGTCTTTGAGGCATTCAAAAATTACGACAATCGTCCAAATTCTGGGCCCTTTACCCATTCCCTAAGCCTTCCTTATAAAGGAAAATCTCCTGCGACACATGTCGCTTCATGCATAATTAAATATTTTTAATTAATTATTTAATTAAAACACTCACCCATCCAAGTGTCAGTTTCTCTGGGAAGTGCACCTACATCCCTAAGTTTGCTCTAGTTTGTCCCCCAGATATTTTAATCAACTCCTATCTTTTAGTTGACTAGGTGTCTAATCTTAGGATTCTATTTTGCTCCTAAATAATGATTTCTATTATTTTAAATGCTCAACAAAAACAACTATTCATGTGCAAATGTCTAAACTATTTTTTTTTTATGCATTTACTAAATAATAATCTAGAGTTATTCTCCTAAGTTTTTATGCAGTTTAATTTAACAATCAAACTCACTAGGATCATGGTGCCACGCCGTTGGGCTCCTGGTTCCTTAACTTTAATTCTCTGACATGGCACCACTCCGTCGGGTCCAGTCATCCATGGTTTCCATTCCTTGGCATGGTACCGCATCGTTGGGTCCTTGCGTCCATTCTTTCATTTCTCGACAGGGTACCGCATCGTCGGGCCCTTCTGCCACCATCTTTCCGTTTTGACTTGCGGGAACTCTTGTAGGGATTTTAGGAATCGTTACCATCCATCCTCCGTCTACATGCTATCTAGGGACTAATGGCGTTGAGGAGTGAGTCCGTTCTCACTGCGCGCCCCTCAACTCGTACGTGACCAGCTCCGTCGTGGCCTACCTCGTACGCCCTCACGCATTCCTCTTGAGCAAGCGGATCAGTGCTTATCTGCTCATGCGTGGTATTCTTGTCGGAAGTCGACATCGTCGTCGCTCCCCCTGTGTGTGGTTTACCCATACTCTACGACCCTTCATATTCCTTTGTGTGTCCTTCGGTGAACCGTTTCACTTGTTGCTACACATATTTCTCACAAACATAAATCATTATTTTATTGATTTACAATCAATCGTAATCATAAATATACTCAAAATAAAATCAAAGGATTATTTTATTAATGTTTCAAACAGTCGGGTCACTAAGCAAGTGCCCTCAATGTCTACAGTAGTCTAGGGGCACTACAGACTGAGGAATGGCATTGCAAAATCTAGTTGAGAAAGAGAATCGTTCGTCTCAGCACTTGCAAATATTTGGTAGCTCTGGACATTGAAATGATCTGTGGAATTCATCACTATTGCGAATGGACCAGAGTGATGAAGAACTGCTTCACAATATTGAAATATTATCATAGTTTGTTGTTAAGAATGGACCAGAGTTTGAGAATATGGCTCGAGCTAAAGAAGCTGGCAATCCAAAGTATGCACTTTTGTTGGGCGGGGAGCCTGGCAGTGATGCTTGGATTGGATTTGAGTACTTCAAGTGGGCAAAGATGAAATTTGAGTTAGAGTTGAAGATACAACAACAACCAGAAGTCAAGCAGCTTTCAGAAACATTAGTTCCTCCTGATCCTACTCAACAGCTTGTAGAAACTTTGTTTCTCCCTGAGCCTACTCAGAAGTTTGCAGATACTTTGCTTCCACTTGAGGCTACTCAGCAATTCGCAGAGTTAGCTATTGCTTCAGAAGGGGTTGCAAAATCTCCTACAGGCTCAGACACAGACATGGAAGGTGAGTAAAGTTTCTCTAAATAATAAATGGTGACCCACTTGGTCATATGTTGTTTCTTCTACTGGTATTGTGCTTAACATAAATGATTTTGATGTTATCACAATTTTTGTGTCTTTTTGAAATGTATTTATATTTGAGATAACACTCTATATACAAATTCATGATTTATGTTGCAATGATCAGTGAGGTCTTGTATACTATAAAACAACTTTCATAATCAGTTGCCAATACAATAAGAGAGAACTAAAGTGGGCCAAATTGTATTCAAAAGAAATGACAACATATATAGAACACATATTTCAATAAATTTGGAACAATTCTATTACAAGGACTTCAACAACATTGACTTTTTTGTAAATCTTTAAAATATTCAATTAAATCTAGAAAAATTTACTTTAAAAAGTATTCCATTAAATTTGGAAAAATTAATCGAGAGAACTATTTTTTAGATAAATGTTTTTTATTAGTATGCATGCATTCAAAAGAAAATATTACATCTCAATTAGAACTAGATGGGTCAGCCATAAATCATGATGAATCAATGCATTATAAATATAATACATTATAAATAAGCCATAAATCATTATAAACTTTTATATTGGAGGTGATCAAAGTAGCTTTCATGATCATAAATAAGCCAAATAAGCCATAAATCATGATGAATCTATCTATATTGGAGGTGATCAAAGTAGTGCAAAAATTTGTGCTATCAAATAATCTTATATAGGAAAATAAGATAGCACAAATGGGAGTAAAAACATGAGGAATTCATCATTAAGATGGTTTTAGTAATGTCAAACCAATGAGTGACCATGAACATGCCAAACACAGACTGCTAGGTACAACAGTATCAATACACAATATGATTGTGAAAGCAACTCTTATAAGAAATAAATAAACCTGAGGTTGTGGATAATATACCAAACTAAATGTTTTAATTCAGTGCCCAAGGACTCCAAGTTACCCCTTACCCACAACCTCAGGTGGGTTGGGGAGTTGTTGATTAAAGGGAACTATCATGAGGATCTCGTTAGTGGATAGAAGGTGCCTCCTTTGAATTGTCTAAGTTGACACTAATCCACTAGAAGATAATGCTAATATATTTTTGTTAAATTTTTTACCTATTAGTGCCTTTAGGAAGCACGAGGGAGTAGGTGATCATTTAGTTGTGGTGTTTGGTGGGGGAGGTTGTTCGAGAAAGGAAGATCTAAGCCTAACTCGTAAATATACAATGTATATTAAGGCTAGGCATTGTTAATCTGGGTATTTAAAGAAAGTTGGGTTACATTATTCTATCTCCACTCAAATCCAATTACATCAATTAAGAGTTATTAATTGGGGATTCAAGTCAATCCATTATGATGGGCAATGTCTCAATTTGAATTAAACAAGTGGCCTATAAGAACCAACTGACCTAGAGAAGTAGGTAGTGTAGGTAAGATCTTCAAAGAGTTGGGTATCGATCTCTCCCTGTCAACATTGTTAATTTTCTAAAACCAATAAATTGATATAATAGTGCCAATCAGGTATAGAAATAACCACGTTTGAGCATTTCTTTCACCAATACTAGAAAATGATAATAATTTTAAATGCAATCTATTATTAAGAGATAGATGTTGTAACACATTTTTCATGGATTTTAGTCGAACTTTGTTTGTCCCCATTCTCTTTGATTATTAATGATTTAATGTAACTACAAATAAACTATCAATTAAGATATTTCTTTTCAAGATTATGTGTGTATTCAAAGTCAATCTTTCATTATTCCATGTATGATGAATAATCCAAGGAGCTATTTTCTCAATTAGAATTTTTTTATTACTTCTAGTAAAACTTTACTCAGTAATTTATACCATTACTTTAGTAATAGTATTCAATATTTCAAAAGAAAATATTTTCTCAATTAGAACTACATGGGTAGGCCATAAATCATGATCATCTATGAATATCCCTAATTTGTTAAATGTTAAGAATGTTGAGACAATTAGATATATTTTAGAGAAATACTGCAATTAAATTGCACATACCATATTAAAATCATGCTATACTGCAAGAGGTTCTCTATCTAATAAATTTGAGGCAACGAAAGATTTTGAAGCCATTCATTAGCGTGGATAATCCACTTAATAGTCGTTATCAAGCAATTCTAAGATTTTTTTGGAAGAAATTCATCATATTTTTTTACATGTAGTTTTATTTCAAAATTTATATATCACATTTATACATTCATATTATTGTATAAATAAGTAAAAGCCATTAAAATAACTTTGTGCCTTGTTGGCTTATATTTGATGAATCCATCTATGTCACATCTCCAATGAATTTGAATTGTGCATTTAACACTCATTATCAATTAATATCTTTTTTAGAAATGCAACTTTATTTACAACATTTTTTTTTTTCAAATTTACATATCACATTTATACATTCATAATAATTCATTTTATAGGCAATTTAAAGTCATTAATTGACTTTGTTTCTTGTTGGTTTATAGTTTGATAATATTGCAATTACAAATATTCATTGATTTAAGTATGCAAATTTTTGAAAAAGTTATGGTTTGGAAAATCAAATATTGTATACTTCAAAAAGTTCTACTCATTCACCTATCACCCAATTCCCATTAATTTAGCATGGATAATCCACTTAGCATTTATTATCAAGTAAGTTATGCAAAGTAAGTAATCAGGTAAATTATCCAAATTTCACCTTTGACATGTTTGATCTGAATGACATGAGATTCCTTGATTGACTATAATATGCATAATTGTAGTAAAATTTCCCCTTGAAAAAGGAAATAAAAAATCAATAAATAACTACGTAGTTGGATGGCTCATATGAGATTAATTTAATTACACATAATTAATTGAACAATGCAATTTGAAAAAAAAAATAGTGCATTTCAACAAAGTCACAAAGTGAATGCAAAAGCAATTATAAAAAATATAAAAAATGTATATTTATATAACTATCAATTCCCATATATTTCAAAAGAATATAAAATCATACAAATTGATTAATTGGTAGATATGTCCATTTTGTATAAATTGAAATGATCTTGTGAATAAATTTCTCAAAAAATATCTTCATCCGCTACATTGAAGTGGATGTTTTATTAAGCATTCCAATGTATTTGCATTTCTATATAAATAATTCATGATGTCATACATAAAATGTCAAAAAATCTAAGAAATACTATATAGTTTTGTTTTAAAATTATTCATCACATTTATACATTCATATTAATGCATATTATAGGCAATTTGAAGTTATTAATTGGCTGTGTGACTTGTTGCCTTATAATATGATATTATTGCAATTTTACCAATATTAATTGCTTTAAGTGTGCACATGTATTAAATGTTGTGGATTGGGAAATGAAATATATTATAGTCCGAAATGTTCAACTCATTCACCTATGACTAAATTCCCATTAATTTGGCATGAATAGTACAGTTAGCTTTTATTATCATGTGAATTATTCAAATCTCAAGTCTTGTGTCATGTTTGTACCAAATGACATGATATTTGTTGATTCACTAGAATATCTATAGCAGAAGCAAAATTTCCTCTTAAAAAAAGTAAATTAAAATCAATTGATTAATTGATAGCTATGTCCATGTTTTATAAATTGAAATTTACTTGTGAATAAATTTCTCAAAAAATATCTCCATCTGCTACATTGAAGTGGATGTTTTATTGAGCATTACAATTTATATGCATTTCTCTGTAAACAATTCATGATGTCAAACATAAAATGACCAACAATCTAAGAAATACAACATAGTTTTGTTTTAAAATTACATATCACACTTATACATTCATATTAATGCATAAAATGGGCAATTTGAAATGTGTGCCTTGTAGCCTTATATAATACGATATTATTGCAATTTTACAAATATTAATTCATTGAAGTGTGCAAATGTATTAAATACTATATTGGGAAATCAAATATCTTATAGTTCAAAATGTTTATCTCATTCACGTATGACTAAATTTCCACTAATTTAGCTTGAATAGTAGAGTTAGATTTTATTATCATGTAAATTATTCAAATCTCACTTGTGTCATGTTTGTACCAAATGACATGAGATTTGTTGATTCACTAGAATACCAAGAGTGGAAGTAAAATTTCCCCATAAAAAAAGTAAATAAAAATCAATTGATTAATTGATAGCTATGTCCATGTT
Organism: Larix kaempferi; assembly: GCA_027924585.1. Taxonomy (NCBI): domain Eukaryota; kingdom Viridiplantae; phylum Streptophyta; class Pinopsida; order Pinales; family Pinaceae; genus Larix; species Larix kaempferi. The sequence goes on along the minus strand of BSBM01000418.1, from coordinate 5,837,935 downwards.
GTATAAATTGAAATGTACTTGTGAATAAATTTCTCAACAAAAATCTCCATAAGCTACATTGAAGTGGATTTTGTATTGAGCATTCCAATGTATTTGCATTTCTCTATAAATAATTCTTGATGTCATACATAAATTGACAAACAACCTAAGAAATACAATATAGTTTTATTTTAAAATTACATATCACATTTATACATTCATATTAATGCATATTATAGGCAATTTGAAGTTATTAATTGACTATGTGCCTTGTTGCCTTATAATATGATAGTATTGCAATTTTACAAATATCAATTGATTTTAGTGTGCAAATGTATTAAATGTTATGGATTGAGAAATCAAATATCTTATAGTTCAGAATGTTCAACTCATTCACATATGACTAAATTCCCATTAATTTAGCACGAATAGTACAGTTAGCTTTTATTATCATGTAAATTATTCAAATCTCACTTATGTAATGTTTTTACCAAATGACATGAGATTTGTTGATTCACTAGAATATCAAGAACGGAAATAAAATTTCCCCTTAAAAAAAGTAAATAGAGATCAATAAATAACTATGTGCATCGATGGCTCATATAAGATTATTTTAATTGCAAATAATCCATTGAACAACACAATTTTGAAAACAAAAGTATACACTAGAAAAACAATTATTTTGTTGCAACAAAGTCAATGCAAAAGCAATTATAAACAGTAATGCAAATGTATATTAATGTGCTATATTTCAAAAAAATATAAAGTTGTACAAATTGATTCGCCAATAACTATGTCCATGTTGTATTGAAAAATTGAAATGTACTTCTGAACAAATATTTCAAAAAAATAATCTTCATCTGCTACAATGAAGTTGTTGCTCTATTGAACATTCGAATGTATTCACGTTTCTCTTTGATACAATGAAGTGTCTTAAGAAAGGGGAATAAAACTTTTTTAAGCCAAGTATCTTGCTCCTGTCCTGTATACGCCTTTGTCAATATATGGTTTGACCGATATCTGACGAAATGAGAACTAGGATTTGATGTATCTATTAGCATTACATTTGATTCTCCATATTTATCTCCATACCGGGACCACACATCGCTCAACCTTTTCTCATAAAATTGTATCGTACTCCCTCCTTTGATTTTGTCTGCAAATGACAATGAGACCTATCCCATGTGAATTGAAATTCCTTGATATCAATGTTTGATTTTTCAAGTACTTGTCGGATGTACTTGTCAGTGACATTCAATGTCCATATTGCAACATCATAAAATTTTGAGCAGTATTTCAATAATTCCAAATGAAAAGGCCTAAAAAAATAGCACATGTCACCAAATTCCCAATCTGGTTTTCTTTGAATTTGACAATTTGTATCATATCTACTATATGATGAGAACAATACTCCTTCCATTTCAAAGATCAACAACGTCTTGCGACTGATATCAATTCTCATCTGCACTGCAACCACATATATAGACATTAACATAACTCCACCTCATTACTTTTAAGAACATCAAAACATTATATTAAAATCATTTTGAAAAATCATCTAATTCCCATTTATTATCACTTATTTTTTAATTTGTATACAAAGGAATTTTATGAAGTAAATTAAAATTAAAAAAAATAATTATAGTGGCCCCATTATAATGAACTAACCAATGGTATGTTAATATGTACATCAACCTAATAAATTTATTCTATATTTATGGAACAAGTATTTCATGAACACATCATATAACTAACTATTATAAAAAAACAAGGTCAATTCATTTTACCATTCATAGTTGGGTGTTTGAGAAATCAATGATATGCTTGAAAGTCTTTGCATTGGGAAGGGGACATCACGAACCTTGGAAGACTATTTGTTTTTTATGTCTTAACATGATGCTCATGTGAAATCCCTACATTGTTACAACTTGTAAGAAGGATGTGGTTCATCTAGTAACATAATCGATAGGGGCAACGAAGGAGAGTGAGAAGTAACACAACAAAGTAGGAGTGTGAATATGAAGTCAATGATTGCTCATTAAAAGAAAAAAAATGTTACTTTGAAGTCTTCTTAATATTGGAACTCCATCAAATTCATCACAAATCCAAAAAATATCTTGCTCCAGTTAAACTAGATTGCCAATTAAGAAGTCTAAACAATGGAGAATCGAAATCATTATGTAACTTGCAATCCAAAAACCTTTGTGAGGAAACACATGGAAAGATTATGCAAATTTGAAATTGACAAGGATAAGAAACCTGTAATGATAACTCATAATCAGATGCAATTTTTACATTTATTAGAAAATCTGACTTGTAGAAATGGTTTTATCTTAGCCACCTTGAACTATAATGTGATTTGACTGGAACAAAAAAATATTACCCCATCCATATGCACCACAAGAAGAAATCTCAGACTAAACATAAAAAAAAATGATGTAATGTGCTCCATATCTTCTTAGAGACTGTAGTAGTTTAATAGTAGCAACCACAAGATATTTTTCAAAGAATATTCTAGATATGATAAAAATGAGCCGGCTAATCCAACTACCACACAACAATATGTACTGAAAAAATATATCCTTCTGCAATGACAGTTGTTGTATTATCAGTGGCATTATGATATATCATGCTCATTGTCTTCATTAATGCCTTTGTTCTTATATTTCCCTATAATACAAATTCAAAATTTGTTATAAAAAGTGACAATTAAATAAATTTAAAAATATAACAAGATGAAAATGAAACAAATTATGCACCTGGTATGCTATCTCCTTCTCCTTCTATTTCCATGTCTAGATGTTTTTCAACATTGTCCAAAATATATTGATTGTTGCATTGTTTCCCACAATCTTCATTTTCTATTTTACAATCTCCATCAATAGTCAAATTAGTAAAAAACTTGCCAATTAAGAAAGCTAAACAACATAAAATAGAAACATAAGTTCAACAAAGCACGTTGATGGATCTTGGGTTTGATTATTGAACAGATAAGAAAATAACAAGAGAAACAACCAATAAATTTATGTACCTGGTATGCTATCTCCTTCTCCTTCTATTTCCATCTCCAGACTTTTTTCAACATTGTACAAAATATTTTGATTCTTGCATTGTTTCCCTCAATCATCATTTTCTATTTTGCATTCTCCATCAATAGTCAAATTAGTAAAAATACTTGTCAATTAAGAAAGCCAATCAACATAAAATAAAAATAGAAACAACAAAGGAAGTTGATGGATCTTGGGTTTGATAATTGAACATATAAGAAAATAACAAGAGAAACAACCAAGAAATTTATGTACCTAGTAGGATATATTCGTCTCCTTTTATTTCTATTTCCAAACTTTTCTCAACATTGTCCACACTATGTTGATTATTGCTCTGTTTCCCACAATCATCATTTTCTATTTTACAACATCCATCAGTAGTCAATGTAGTAAAAATATTTACAATTAAGAAATCTAAACAACATAAAATCAAGATATAAACAACAAAGGAAGTGTATTACCTGAATTTTCCATAAAGTTGGTGGATCTTGTGTTTGTCAGCTGAAAAGAGTTGTGAATATCCCACATGTTTGTCCTTTGTGACTCTGTTTGTACAATGCATGCAATTCTCCTTTTATATGTAGAACAAGCCTTGATCAAATTGGTCCCCGCATAAAGAGAAATAATCACTTTTGCATCTCTACATTGTTGATGCTTTTCTAATAAATCCATCCAGAAATCAAAATCTCTCTCACTTTCATCAATTGTGTCTTCAAAATTGTGAGTGTATTTTGAAGCCTCAAATTTCTTTAAGTCTGAAGTATAGAAATGTATAGTCAAGACATTATCATGACTATAATAACTATTTTGTTTTTTATATTCATAAAGGCCAATAGTCATGTTGTAGTTGAACCTGGACTTCTTTATTGCAATTTCCAAAGCCTGCTGCACATCATTAAATGACCAAAGTTCTGCAAAGAGAACCATAGTAAAGTCATCCAACTCATTATTTTCGATCAAAAATTGAAAAAATTCTAGATAATAACCCTTGTTGAATGCTTTTTTTTTCAAATCCAACGTATCCAAAACAACAAGGTCAGTCCATAGATTTGGCTGCAACTGATGAGGAAAAGAGTGCAAAAGTGTTGACAGAAGACCTAGTCCCCCAAAAAGGCAACCGAATTCAAAATTGTTGTCAACTTGTTGTATGCTTGTTGATCCATTTATTATTCTATCAAGGACACCACATGCTTGCTGAGAAAGGGACTCTATTTTTGTATTTCTTGTTCCTTTCACAAAAGTTGATCCTGCAACAGTTTTGCAAAAGTTGGCAAAAATGATATCATCAATTTCATAATGCTAGATGATATTGAATGTTGTAAGAGTCTTATCATTCAATTTCTCATCATGATCTTGACAATATTCAACCATTGCATCTAAGACTGTTCTATTGGTTTTCAATTTAGAACAATAGTCTTTTAATTTTATTGCATTGGTTGGATGGTTCATTGGAGTAGAAAACCAAATAGTTCCATCCAATAGCTTATCTGCCACAACAGTAATCTCTTCAATGGTTAGTCCTTGAAGGGGGTGCAAAGTAGCAGCTGTCAAACTCTGTAAGGTATTTGTCTTGTACTTTTCAAAATCTGGTTGACTAGGAGAACACTTCAACGTGCCAAGTTGGTAACAATTAAAAACAGTGTCCCATTTATCCCAAACAGCTTGATCAAGATACAATAGAATTTTTTTATCAGCGAAATTTGAAATTGCACAATTGAAGAATGGACACAACATTTCATCATCAACCTGTAAAAAATTAAATATAAACTAATAAGAATTCAATGTAGATATAAATAAGTCAATATATACTAATAAGATTTCACTATGAATATGAAACTAATAAACCATGAGGTGCAAAGATAATAAAAAGTACATACCTTGTCTTCTGTTGTCTTTGAATTTCCAATCCTCCTTCTCTTTAATTTGTCATTTGCAATTAAGAAATTTCTTGCAGAGCGCACAGAATCAATGAATGGAGTTTTGAAGAACACCTTATTTGCAGAATTTAATTGACAGCAAATGCGAATCACAACACTTGGTTCAACTGAAGGATCCAAGAATCAAGCACTACGTTCTTTATACTTTTTCTTTGCCTCCACAGAAACACTATAGTTAGGATTTGTTAGAATCTCTTTGGCTGACTGAATGGTGTGTTGGCCATCAACTATCCAAAAGTTGATGTTCTTGGCATTTATATCTGTCTCGTTCAAAATTTTGATAGGGTTCACTAGTGGATCAGACTCATTGATATCGAATGGAATCAAAAGAGCATCAGGCAATGTTGTTTGAAATTTCTCTAGGAATGATTTCACTAATAGTTGAACATTGCAATCATCCTGTGATCTCAACTTAAAAACTTTGGGGGCTTCTTTACATCTTTCAACATAAACATTTCTTCTAAAAGTTGTTGAAAATAAATAACATTCCTTAAAGGCCTCGTGAATTTCATCACATTGATCTACTAGCTTTACCATCTGAGATTCAATTTTACTAGCCTTCTGAAATTCTGCAGTAGGTATGAATTCACTACCTACAATGGTCACTTCCAGGTCTTTTAGATATACCCTTCTCAAAGCAAGTAAATGTGCATCAAGTTTATCATCTGGTATTTTAGTAGGTAATTTTCCTCTTTGATGCAAATAAATAAGGACAGATGATGTTTTCATGCATTTGAGATTGTGATATTTTAGAACGTTAATGATACGTTCTAAAAGATCTGTAGAATTGGTTAACCCAAATTTATAGAAGCTCTCAAAACTATCCAACTTAAACATTGAGTCTTTTATTGTATTTGAGGCATCCAAACTTGAAGCTTCTACCAAATATGGTCTAAATTTGTTGTACTCCACTTGGCAAGAAACTAATTTGACTTCATTTTCTTTTACAACCTCCACTTGAAATATAATAGCACTATCACCATCAACATAACAGCTAACAATTATTCCCAATATATCTGGATTTTCTCCATCTGTGGATCCAAATAGATACATATCGGGGTACATATTTGAAGGAGTATCTATTTGAATATACCAATCCCTCACAAAATCAAATTTATTGGGAGTATTAAACTGTCTGATCATTTCAAAAACTGAAGTGGTAATAGATGGTGAAATTGCAATCTGGGGTGACCTCCTTCTTTGTTTTTTTGTTGATGAACATATCATTTTGTTTCCTTTTGAACTGATAGATTCTAATAAAAAAAAAGTTATTATTAGCATAAATCAAAAAGAAATAATATTTACAAATTCTATCATATATTTTGCATAAGGACCATCTTATATAAAAATTTATAAAGGAGAATAGATAACGTATAAAACTACCATACTAGATGGAGGCATTGTTTGTGTATCAATTTCTTTTCTTTTTTTGCCAATTGCTTTAGTTTGAATCTGAACTACACCAGGTCTATCGTATCTGGAAATAATAGTAGAAAACTTTGTTTATAATTTCAATTGGATGTAAAAACATGAAATAAAAAACATTATTTATCTACCTGAGAATACATAACAAGGAAGTTAATGTCGTATGCAAGCTTGCAACCCAAAATCATGATATATCAAACTTCATTTAGTCTCAAATTTCATACTAAAATATCCTATAACTATTACTAAATGACTATAAACTAGATTAAAATGCATACCAGTACCACGATACATGAATTGTGTCGTATTTTCATTACCTTTTTTCTTTGATACTTTCTTTGCAACCCCACTTGCATCATTCTTCTTGGCATCTAAAATCAATTGTAGAAACATATTTAAATAAATTTTGATGGACAAAAAACACATCGATTATAAAATATTTACAAATCCTCTTCTAACACATCATTGCATTAATATAATCAAGATGAAGAAAGTTCTAACCATGGGCAATCTTAGTACAAGAAATTCGATTGTGTAATCATTTATAACGAAATATAAACTAAGTTTGAAACAACCATACCATGTAAAGATGTTTTTCGTGGTGTTTTTTTTGAAGTTTCCTTTTTCTGGGATGACTCCTTTGAAATCTCACTTGCTTGGCATTCCATCATTTCTAAAATAAATAGTTAAAAACTATTACCAAATTTTCAAATTATGGAAGTAAAAATTAGATTTCTAGCTTTGTTTTATATTTGAATAAAAAAATTATTTCTCCAAACAAAAGCTCATAAACACATCACTAATAACAACATTCCACTAGTAACAAATTGACTTTTGCTAGTTTTCTTTAGCCCTAAGCACAAGGCCATTTCTAATAACAACATTGCATAAATTGGAATATCTTGCATGTGACAGATATCCTTCCAATACAAGCACAAGTAGAAGCACAAGCACAAGGGCATTTACAACAAAAAAATTGGATGTTGAATGAAAGCTAACACGTGTTATGTTTCCTACCAATACAAGAGCATTGCAATCGAAAACATTGCACCATGAAGGAAATCTAACACATGTTATATTTCTCTATAGCACAAGTACAAGGGCATTTTTTCACAAGAACATGGTATGGTGAATTAAATCTAACACGTGTTAGCTTTCCTACCCGTACAACCACATTGCACCATGAAGAAAATGTAATGAATGTTAGCTGTCCTTATAGCAAAAGCATAAGGGAATGGCATAGTGCATGTTAGATGTGCTTCCAGCACAAGCACAAGGGCATTTAGAACAACAAAATCACATGGTGAATGAAATATAACACGTGTTAGGTTTCATACCAGTACAAGAACATTGCAATCAAATACATTGGACCATGAAGGAAATATAACACATGCTTTCCATCTAGCACAAGCAACACAACATTTTTCACAAGAACTTTGCATGGTCAATGAAAGCTAACATGTGTTAGATTTCCTCCCCGTACACCACATTGCATCATGGAGACAATCTAATGAATGTTAGATTTCCTTGTAGCAAAAGCATAAGGTCATTTCATAGTGCATGTTAGATGTGCTTCCAGCACAAGGACAAGGGCATTTAGAACAACAAAATTGTTTGGTGAATGAAAGCTAACATGTGTTAGGTTTCCTACCAGTACAAGAACATTGAAATCAAATACATAGCACCATGAAGGAAATCTAACACGTGTTAGCTTTCCCTCAAGCAGAAGTAGAAGGGGTTTTTTCACAAGAAAATTGCATGGTGAATGAAAGCTAACATGTGTTAGCTTTCATAGCGGTTCAACCACATTGCACCATGAAGAAAATCTGATGAATGTTTGCTTTCCTGAAAGCAAAAGCATAAGGACAATGCATAGTGCATGTTGGATGTGTTTCCAGCACCAACACAACGACATTTACAACAAAAAAAATGGATGTTGAATGAAAGTTAACACGTGTTATGTTTCCTACCAATACAGGAGCATTGCAATTGGATACATTGCACCATGAAGGAAATCTAACACATGTTATATTTCTCTCTAGCACAAGTACAAGGGCATTTTTCACAAGAACATGGCAAGGTGAATTAAATCTAACATGTGTTAGCTTTCCAACCCGTACAACCACATTGCACCATGAAGAAAATCTAATCAATGTTAGTTGTCCTTATAGCAAAAGCATAAGGGAATGGCATAGTGCATGTTAGATGTGCTTCCAGCACAAGCACAAGGGACCATGGAGGAAATCTAACATGTGTTAGCTTTCCCTCTAGCACAAGCACAAGAGCATTTTTCACACAATTGAATGGGTCCCCCCATTTTAATGCTTTACCAGCGTATTCATTATCAATGACAATGGGCCTAGCTGCCCAGGTAATATTTACATGCATGGCTATTTATTTCTATTTTAGGATTTGAACTTTTATTGGTATAATTTCTACAATATGAGCCATTCAATTTTTCGATGGAGATGTCAAGAATGCGGTGTTATGCTACTTCACTTATGGATATCCATTGACATCATTTATAAATGATTCACCTTTTGGATTCCATGACTGAAAGCATGGAATCCAAAAGAGGAATGATAGTTCAATTATTTTGTTTTTTGTTAACTATGCATCAACTTAATGGAATTCTACAGCTTATTCTAGATCACCAAAATGCAGGTATAAGGGAAATGGTAATTGTCTTCATTGAAATTGTGAAACAAATGAACCATCACTTCTTTGTAATACCTCTACTAATCAATATCAATATTTTAAGTTTATTTCCAAATAAATTCCTAGTGTTACTCATAAAGTATTTGTCAAACAATCCCCATCAAAACATTAAATAATATTAACTAGTAATTACTTTTCAAAGAGTATGGAGATTTTTTTGAAATGTACATAGCTAATACATGTTAAAAAAGTATAGATAAAATTTTAGCGATTAAAAATTGAGTTTATTGCATTTGGGATGATTATATGTCCAACTTCATGAATAAATTTGTATTTCTTTCACCTATAAAATTCAAGATGATTTATAAACATATTTTAATTTGTTAGGACATACTTTTGGGTAATAGTATATATTTGATATCATGAAATATAGGCTTGTGTATGGGATTGGTGATAATTTATCAACATTGTCTGAGAAAGACTATGGTCTATGTTAACAATTGATTTTTGTTCCAAGATCTCTAAGAACCATTTATATTATATCAATTCATTTTATTTACTATTTTTTATTATTGAATTGTTTGCCATGGTATTCAATGATTGACCCCTTCATTCAATTGTGACTCAATATGCCTATTATGAACCTAAATTGACCCTTTCTCTTGATAATTTGTAGTTACTAGTCCATGCATAAACGTGGAATGGCGAGCCTCAATTGCCTAATAATTCAACATGAGTTAAAAGGTTGATTTTCCAATTGATTTCGTAATGCCATCTTTCAAACCCTGGTTTGTTAGTAGTTGAATTTTCATTCAAATATATATATATTATAATATATATATATATATTTGAATGAAAATTGAATAGAATTCTAACTAGACCTTCCAACCAGTCCTTGATTAATGGAAGTTTGTCCCTTGATTTCCTAACTTTATGAAATTCATTACAAAAGATTACTTTCCCTTGTTCTTTAATGCTTGGCATATTCTGAGAATCGAGAAGGGACACAATCCCTGGATTCTCACACACACATGGATAGTTGTCTAGTCTAGAATAGTAGTTGATAGTAATTGAAGTGAACAAACTTTATTTTTTTAATATTATGTCGACATTCAACATTAGTTGATGAAGCACATCCAAATATCATGTTTAAACATCCTAAGATCAAATCCATTTACACATTCCACAACTTTAATCAAGGAATAAATATAAACTTTAACGATTTAGCACTTCGTCATGTGTCACGTATCTTTAATTACTCATTTCTCCATTATTTCGATTTGACGCCATTAATTTTTCAAACACCATTGACTGTCATTTAGTAAATGAAATGAATAAACTCGATTCATTCGTTGGGATGATGTGTACTTTCTCGTCAGGTCCTTACATTGCACTTGTTAATAAAACCAAGGTCTCCTCTCCACCTTAGCATATGTTATCATTACAGCTCCCTAACCTGGCATCAATAAAAAACAGGTCTTCTCTCCACCTTAGCAAATGATATCATTACAGCTCCCAGACGTGGCATACTCGATGGTGAACGCTATGCGTGAAGACATGTCGTGACAATAAAATATAGACTTCCTAAATGACACCTATCCCTCTCATGCACAGATTATTAATGCAACACTTACAGTCTTTGTACCTTGTCAGTTATTACTTGACACACCAAGCCAAAGGCAGTGAGGACCATACCTTAGTCTCTATACCTTGTCAGTTATTACTTGACACGCCAAGCCAAAGGCAGTGAGGACCATACCTCAGTCTATGTACCTTATCAGTTATTACTTGACACGCCCTATCTTAATACTTCTCGAAAAACTGACAAGCCAAGGCGGTGAGGACCATACCTTCCGGATGTTTCCTGTGGGACGGTTTTTACAATGCATTCACCCATCAAAATTATGGTTCACTCTCGGTCTAGTTCTGTTTTTTTCTCGCTGCAATCCTAAGTTTTGGAATCATGTGTTACCTATTCTGGTTCTTAATACTTCTCGAAAAACTGACAAGCCAAGGCGGTGAGGACCATACCTTCCAGATGTTTCCAGTGGGACGGTTTTTACAACGCATTCACCCATCAAAATTTTGGTTCACTCTCAGTATTGTTAAGTTTTTTTCTCGCTAAAATCCTAAGTTTTGGAATCCTGTGTTGCCTGTTTTGGTTCAGTCTCTGTCTCATTCTGTTTTTTTCTCGCTGAAATCCTAAGTTTTGGAATCCTGTGTTGCCTATTCTAGTTCTGTCTCTGTCTCGTTCTGTTTTTTTCTCGCTGAATTCCTAAGTTCTGGAATCCTGTGTCGCCCATTGTGTTCATGGGGAATCTTTGCAGATTTGAACCTGACAATGCAACTGCTGTTGAATCGGATTCCAAAATTCTCAAGGGTTTTGAGAGAGCTGGGTGGATAGAATTCATCAGGAAATTTCGTGGCTATAGTAGAGGAGTCACAGTAGCCTTCGCTAAATCGTTTGATGGAGAAAGGGTTGCGGTTGGGGATGTAAAATTCCAGATTGATGAGGACTTCATCGTTGTGGCCACGGGTCTATCAAATGAGGGTGATAAATGGGGCAAGCACACACAGCTCAAGAATGTGCCATGGAAGCAGCTATTAGCTAAGCCTATCGATCCTGAGCAATATACTAAAGGTATGGCTTTGACCTATTTCAAACCTAAATGGAGGAAGATGTTTAAACCTATCTGTTATTTTATCACCTGTGACGGTCGATATAGCAACGTTTTGAGGTATCATGTTAGGCTTTTCATGGCCACATTGGGGTTTCAGTTGAACTTACCCCATTTCCTACTGCTTAGCCTCAAAGCTATGTCATCGCGCTATCATGGAACATATAAGTAATCCGAACAAGTTTTATGTCATTTCGACCTAATTAGAATCCTCGTTGAGTTCCATCTTAAGCAATTGGGCCAAACATGGCTTGACTTCTTAGAAAGAAATGGGTTCGATAGGGGGATATCATAACAGTTAGCAATAGCCCCAGATGTTGAGTATCCTTCCCCTCCAGATATGGATCAAACTTCTATCCCTGAAACTGAAATATCCTTTCTTGTGGATACCACTCTTGACCACCCTGATCCAACATCTTCTTTCAATGAGGAATCGGTCTCATTGGAGCCAGCGAAAGAAAATCAGGTTCACTCAGAGTTATGTGTCCAGGGGGATGTTCAGCCACTACGTAGTGAAGAGGTTTCACGATGCCAGGATAAATGCTTGAGTGAAAATATAACCAAGATTAAACCCACATTTACTGTGCAATTGAAGGATTCAATGCCTTTGTCACCGAACTGCAGTGAATTCATAGGTACAGTTGCTCAAACACACTATCAATCTCATCTTTATAATGAATCCCTGGATGATATTATTGATTCTGTTTTAGAAATTTCTGGGGTTGTTTGTTTGTTGAATAATTTGAATAAATTAAAAGATTTGGTTCAAACGAATGTTCCTAAGGTTAGCAATGTAAATGCAGTAGCTTATACTGTTCAAAATTATGTTGCAGTTGAACAAAACAACGTTTCTAGCAATATAGTGAAAATTTATTTTGCACAGAGGACGATAAAAAATGACTAGATTGAAGATCACAAGTCTCTAGGAAAAAAGATGTTCCGCCAATAAGAAATCTGCGACCTAGAAAGACTGCTGGCAGGCCTGTAAATAATGTAAAATCCAAAAGACAATCCATCTTCTATCCGGCTATGCTAGGTATAGTAAGGCAAAAGAAAACAAGCAGAGAGGTCAGCCATAAACGATTTCGATCATTGACATACCAAATCAGGATGAATCAAAACCTGACGCAGATCCACAAAAGAGGGAGAACGAGGTAGTGACAGACTCTGATAATGTCACTCCAGAATGTGAAAAAAGATTTGAGAAGTGTTCTGATGTAGTTGTAGAAAAATTTAAAAAACAAGAACAACAGAATTCTCAACCTTCTGGTCCTGGTATAGATGTAACACTTCAGAAAATTAACGAAGAATCAAATGTTTCAGACAGTAAACAACAAGCAACAAATATGGATGTGGGTGAAAAGCAAGGTTGTACTGCTAATTGTAGGAATTTGGTAGATTATTATCAGGCTACCATGTATTCAATGGTACAACAAATTATAGATCTTAAAGGTAGAATTGGAGATCTCAAAACAGAGAAAGGATTGTTAAATGAACAACACCAGGCCAAGGTGTGTGAGCTTAAGAAGAGGCTCAAAAAATCTACTGGTAAAGCAGTTATTAATACAACAGGCGTAAATATCTTCGTCAACCCCAGTTTCAATGATTTTGTCAAGAAATCATAGTATCATTTTGATTTTTGTCCCAGTATATGTAGCTACTTATATATATTTTGTTTGAAGGTAATTTTTAGTTTGATTTAAATTTTTGAGCCTTATTTTAATTATTAATTGGTGTTTAGCTCTATAATAAGAAACAGCTACAGAATCAGAAATTCTGCAACCACTTCATGTTATATTTTTTTTTTTTCATATTTTTACTTATTCATATTTTTTATTTTTCTCTATCTCAGATATGTGGATCGTGGATGTGTATTTTGGTCAAATTATATCGAGACCATATGCCGGGCACTGATGCAACATACATGGCTCAACGAGTAAGACCCCTGGAACTCGACAGATCTACTGGAACTGTTTTCCTTAAAACCATAAGGGCACAGGAATATAAATTCAAGTTAGTTTTGATTGTAATAATTAATTTAGGATAAACCTTGAACAATATTCCTAAATTAAGTTCTTGGGGTTTCAACGATGATATACTAGGAAAAGTATTTTGTTTCTATATTGGGATATGGTTTGTTTATATACTAGGATATGAGTATGAGGAAGACGATATCCTTTATCTGTTTTCTGAAAACTGTTGTGGACTAATTTCAATAGATATTAACACGAATGTTTAGTGCATTGATGTTTCAAATTTGTTTGGATCTGAATGTCTTATCTTATTGGTAAATTTTGTAATATTAATGTCGTTTGTTTTTTTAAATGTTCTTATTTTATAACTGAAGATCATGACAAGGATTCCTCTCCTTCTGTTTCTCCGTTATTCGGCTGAATTACCAATCATATGTTATATGGGTAATTCAGTGATGCTAGTACTGCTTTCATGATCCGTGTAACCATAACTTATGCCTTACAAGTAAGAATCCTAGTACAGAGCATTTCTAGAATAAAAGCCTTATAATCTCTATACGTGCTGAGTTACATAAATTAAATACTAGTACTTGTGTCATAAGGCTGGTAATCCTCTTCTTACATGTCTAAACGGGTACTATCTGTCACTGGTTTATGGTTTTAGAGTAAAGCATATGCTAGTAATTTTTTAGTTGTAATCAATTCTATTTAACGCTACTGTAATTATACTTTTTATTTAACATAAACGAATATTGTATATAAAAAAAAGTCAGTGGTTTTTAACCAAATCAGCTGAGTACAATAGTTAATCAAATTATTTTTGATCAAATTCAGCTTTGCATAGCCGAGAGCCTATTTAGTCCAATAATAAAATGTAATAGGGAGGCTAGTTTCCTATCATCTCTTTAAAGTCTGATAGATCGTAGAGTTGTGCATGTATGCTGGTGAATAACTTCCACTGTATCCAACCAAGAGTGGGAGTGACTCTCCCTGTGCCTTCAAATGAAATTTCTATCTTAAATCGATTAGAATTTTCCTTTTACTCTGCAAACAGAGTTATAACCAATAAATTCTACTCAAAACACTCTGATCGCTGCAGGAAGTTTACATCTATGTAGAATGGACATTCAAGAAAGCTGCCACTTTCTCAATCCATGAGTGGGATGAATCCCCCTATGTCTTCAAATGTAAATTCTGACTAAGATCGCTTCAGAATTATCCTATTTATCTGTAGACAGAGATATAACATTCAAATGCTCAAATTCTGCTTCAAATAATGGGAGAGAACTAAATTAAATCTGGAAGGATTTGTTAAGCCTTCTGCCTTCTGGATTTGCAAATATAAAGGCCAAAAGTCAGTGCCAGGATTCCTTTTCCTCTGCTACTGAACTACTGTAATTATACTAGTAATTAGAGATAGCTCAGATTAACTGGCCTCAATGTATTTTATAAATCATGCCTCTTACTAAAAACATATATATCCTTTATCTGTTTTCTGAAAACTATTGTGGACTAATTTCAATAGATATTAACACGAATGTTTAGTGCATTGATGTTTCAAATTTGTTTGCATCTGAATGTTTTATCTTACTAGTAAATTTTGTAATATTAATGTCGTCAAGAAAAAATGGAAAAAAATCTAAAACTAACTTTAATCTGAGAAAGAACCTTAGAAAATGCTTCTATAAGTGCAACCAGTCAACTTTCTGTGAGATATGAAGAAAGTACCTATGTTCATTGCTGAATGGATTCGAAACCTGAATGCGTGCTCTTTAGAGTCTTTGACTAACCAAACACACATAACCTGTTTCGGCAGATGAAAAATGCATAGATCAACTCAAGAAGTCCTGGAAGCCGAAAAAAATCCCAAATTAAAACCCCGCTCAGCTATTCTCGCATGCGTGCTATTTGGAGACTGACTAACCAAACACACACACAGTTTGTTCCAGCAAATGAAAAATGCAAAGATCAACTTTCTGCGATGAGTGCTCTTTGGATATTGTTTGGGCCTAGATCAACACTTGGCACTGCATGCTCTTTGGACCAAACGAAAACCGTTTTCCTGCTTGATCTAGCAATGGAAAATCCATATCAATGTTTGAAATTGGCAACAAGGATCCCCATATTAGAGTTTGCCAGTGTTTGAAATTGGCAACAAGGATTTTTGGTTTGTTTTTTTTTTGAAAAAACATTCCCTCATTTATGTATTTGTTTTGTTTTTAATTAATTTTTTTATAATTGATTAATTGATTCATTTCTAGTCTAACAATATAAACTTTTATGTTTTTTTTTTTATTTCCTTTTGTTTTTTTTTAATTCCTTTTGTTTTTTCTTTAATTCCTTTAATTGATTAATTGATTATAACTTCTTTTTTCTTTCCTTTTATTTTTTTTAATTCCTTTAATTGATTGATTGATTATAACTTTTGTTTTTTTTTATTTCCTTTTGTTTTTTTTTTAATTCCTTTTGTTTTTTTTTAATTCCTTTAATTGATTAATTGAATCATTTATAGTCTAACAATATAAATTTCACATTAAACGTAGTCTAACAATATAAATTTCACATTAAACGTACTACATTTAAATGATTTAAATGTTCCAGCAATATTATACCCTAGATGTAACTAGGTTTAAATGGTTTAAATGTTCCAACAATATTATAGCATAGATGTTGGGATACATCATGGAAATTTCTAACAAACTAGCCTAGCTCTTGGAATACATTGTGGAATTTTCTAACAAATATAACATGGATAAAACATACTTTGAGGAATGTCCAAGAAGGATGGAATATTTAATAACTTTGTGGTTTAAAATATTGTTTGTAGAGAAAGGAATAATGAATATTTCACCGCACCCAATCAAAGTGTAAACTTCACATGATGGGGAAGCCAATGGAATTAAGGGAGGGTAATGAATTCAGAAGTGAAAATATGAATTAAAGTTGAAATTTATGGAGATAAGTGATCCCTAAAATCCAACTAGGTGACTTGAGAATGAGGGGAGAAGTCATATTAGATGATGGTAGAGTAAATTATGAAGAAAGTATAAGAACCATAGAGAATACCATGGTGAGTTTCCAAGAAGAGGGAGGTATAAGGAGTGGTTGAGGGATTCCATATGAGGGAGGTATAGGGAAAATGATAGACTCAAGTGGGGCATGTCTAGTCACAATGGCAAGAATTTTGGCATGTCTAGTCATACTAGGTACCTTGCAAAATGCCTCAGTTTGTTCTTTTGGATAAGGATCCATATCCATGTGTAATAACTTTTAGTCTCGTTCCCCCTATTGGTTTTTCTACATTCTAGCAAGTGTATAATGCAAGCTATTAGAATGACAACAAGCCCTATGATTGCAGGTACTTTGCTGAAAGACACCAGTGACATGGTATTTTAGTTCATGTAGAAGAGGTTTTGAGTTCCATTCCCAACCTTGGTGTTCTATTTATGTAGCAATTCTATTATGAAATCTATCAGTGAACGGGGCTACAACCTTATATAATAATTCCTCTCACCCAACATAGGATGTCTTGATAACCTTAAGTGTTAGATATCAACATACACATGTAGGTTGCTAAGGGTTTCATAGAATCACCTTTAGGATTGACACAAGTTTAAAATCAATTGGAGACCTTAACCAACCTCCTGTAGGAGATGTCCAAAGAAAAGAAATAACAAAGAAGACATGCAGAGCACTCGATGTTTGTTAGAGGGTCACTACAATATTGAATTCCTTGTTTTGAACAATTATGTCATGACGGCCACATCAAACACCTTCCCGATGGGAAGAAAACCATACTAGTGCAAAATCTATAAGTCATAGGGACATTATCCCAATAGGCATCCCATGCGACAAAAATATCACACATCTAGGAACACAGTATTCCTTCTACCGAAGAAGTATATGAAAGAAAACATGATGGATGCATATATGGTGCAAGCATCTAAGACAAGCACAATGGGGGGTGGAAGGTGGATACAGAGGACAAAAATGTTATAGTGGGTTAAACAATCAAGGACACGGTGGATACCCTACTTAATTTATCTTATCTTATGTTTACCTTATATAATAATTCCTCTCACCCAACATAGGATATCTTGATAACCTTAAGTGTTAGATATCAACACACACATGTAGGTTGCTAAGGGTTTCATAGAATCACCTTTAGGATTGACACAAGTTTAAAATCAATTGAACACCTTAACCAACCGACTAGATAGGAGATGTCCAAAGAAAAGAAATAACAAAGAAAACATGCAGAGCACTTGATGTCTGATAGAGGGTCACTACAATATTGAATTCCTTGTTTTGAACAATTATGTCATGATGTCCACATAGAGGGTCACTAAAAAATGATGGATGCATACATGGTGAAAGCATCTAAGACCAGCACAATTGGGGGGTGGAAGGTGGATACAAAGGACGAAAATGTTATAGTGGATTAAACAATTAAGGACACAGTGGAGCCCCTACTTAATGTAGCCAATGGAATTAAGGGAGGGGTAATGAATTCAGAAGTTAAAATATGAATTAAAGTTGAAATTTATGGAGATAAGTGATCCCTAAAATCCAACTAGGTGACTTGAGAATGAGGGGAGAAGTCATATTAGATGATGGTAGAGTAAATAATGAAGAAAGTATAAGAACCATAGAGAATACCATGGTGAGTTTCCAAGAAGAGAGGGGGGTATAAGGAGTGGTTGAGGGATTCCATATGAGGGAGGTGTAGGGAAAATGATAGACCCAAGTGGGGCATGTCCAGTCACAATGGCAAGAATTTTGGCATGTCTGGTCATACTGGGTACCTTGCAAAATGCCTCAGTTTGTTCTTTTGGATAAGGATCCCTATCCATGTGTAAGAAATTTTAGTCTCGTTCCCCCTGTTGGTTTTTCTACATTCTAGCAAGTGTATAATGCAAGCTATTGGAATGACAACAAGCCCTATGATTGCAGGTACTTTGCTGAAAGACACCAGTGACATGGTCTTTTAGTTCATGTAGAAGAGGTTTCGAGTTCCATTCCCAACCTTGGTGTTTTATTTATATAGCAAGTCTATTATGAAATCTATCATATGGTGTTTAACACATGGAGTGGTTCAGTGAATGGGGCTACAACCTTATATAATAATTCCTCTCACCCAACATAGGATATCTTGATAACCTTAAGTGTTAGATATCAACACACACATGTAGGTTGCTAAGGGTTTCATAGAATCACCTTTAGGATTGACACAAGTTTAAAATCAATTGGACACCTTAACCAACCAACTAGATATGAGATGTCCAAGGAAAAGAAATAACAAAGAAAACATGTGAAGCACTCGATAGGAGATGTCCAAGCAAAATAAATAACAAAGAAAACATGCGGAGCACTCGATGTCTGATAGAGGGTCACTACAATATTGAATTCCTAGTTTTGAACAATTATGTCATGATGGCCACATAGAGGGTCACTAAGACATGATGGATGCATACATGGTGCAAGCATCTAAGACTAGCACAATTGGGGGGTGGAAGGTGGATACAAAGGATAAAAATGTTATAGTGGATTAAACAATCAAGGACACAGTGGAGCCCCTACTTAATTTATCTTATCTTATGTTTACCTTATATAATAATTCCTCTCACCCAACATAGGATATCTTGATAACCTTAAGTGTTAGATATCAACACACACATGTAGGTTGCTAAGGGTTTCATAGAATCACCTTTAGGATTGACACAAGTTTAAAATCAATTGGACACCTTAACCAACCAACTAGATAGGAGATGTCCAAAGAAAAGAAATAACAAAGAAAACATGCGGAGCACTCGATGTCTGATAGAGGGTCACTACAATATTGAATTCCTTGTTTTGAACAATTATGTCATGATGGCCACATAGAGGGTCACTAAAACATGATGGATGCATACATGGTGAAAGCATCTAAGACCAGCACAATTGGGGGGTGGAAGGTGGATACAAAGGACAAACATGCTATAGTGGATTAAACAATTAAGGACACAGTGGAGCCCCTACTTAATGTAGCCAATGGAATTAAGGGAGGGGTAATGAATTTAGAAGTTAAAATATGAATTAAAGTTGAAATTTATGGAGATAAGTGAACCCTAAAATCCAACTAGGTGACTTGAGAATGAGGGGAGAAGTCATATTAGATGATGGTAGAGTAAATAATGAAGAAAGTATAAGAACCATAGAGAATACCATGGTGAGTTTCCAAGAAGAGAGGGAGGTATAAGGAGTGGTTGAGGGATTCCATATGAGGGAGGTATAGGGAAAATTATAGACTCAAGTGGGGCATGTCCAGTCACAATGGAAAGAATTTTGGCATGTCTCGTCATACTAGGTACCTTGCAAAATGCCTCAGTTTGTTCTTTTGGATAAGGATCCATATCCATGTGTAAGAAATTTTAGTCTCGTTCCCCCTGTTGGTTTTTCTACATTCTAGCAAGTGTATAATGCAAGCTATTGGAATGACAACAAGCTCTATGATTGTAGGTACTTTGCTGAAAGGCACCAGTGACATGATCTTTTAGTTCATGTAGAAGAGGTTTCGAGTTCCATTCCCAACCTTGGTGTTCTATTTATGTAGCAAGTCTATTATGAAATCTATCATATGGTGTTTAACACATGGAGTGGTTCAGTGAATGGGGATACAACCTTATATAATAATTCCTCTCACCCAACATAGGATATCTTGATAACCTTAAGTGTTAGATATCAACACACACATGTAGGTTGCTAAGGGTTTCATAGAATCACCTTTAGGATTGACACAAGTTTAAAATCAATTGGACACATTAACCAACCGACTAGATAGGAGATGTCCAAGGAAAAGAAATAACAAACAAAACATGTGGAGCACTCGATAGGAGATGTCCAAGGAAAAAAAATAACAAAGAAAACATGCGGAGCACTCGATGTCTGATAGAGGGTCACTACAATATTGAATTCCTAGTTTTGAACAATTATGTCATGCTGGCCACATAGAGGGTCACTAAAACATGATGGATGCATACATGGTGCAAGCATCTAAGACTAGCACAATTGTGGGGTGGAAGGTGGATACAAAGGACAAAAATGTTATAGTGGATTAAACAATCGAGGACACAGTGGAGCCCCTACTTAATTTATCTTATCTTATGTTTACCTTATATAATAATTCCTCTCACCCAACATAGGATATCTTAATAACCTTAAGTGTTAGATATCAACACACACATGTAGGTTGATAAGGGTTTCATAGAATCACCTTTAGGATTGACACAAGTTTAAAATCAATTGGACACCTTAACCAACCGACTAGATAGGAGATGTCCAAAGAAAAGAAATAACAAAGAAAACATGCGGAGCACTCGATGTCTGATAGAGGGTCACTACAATATTGAATTCCTTGTTTTGAACAATTATGTCATGATGGCCACATAGAGGGTCACTAACACATGATGGATGCATACATGGTGAAAGCATCTAAGACCAGCACAATTGGGGGGTGGAAGGTGGATACAAAGGAAAAAAATGTTATAGTGGATTAAACAATTAAGGACACAGTGGAGCCCCTACTTAATGTAGCCAATGGAATTAAGGGAGGGGTAATGGATTCAGAAGTTAAAATATGAATTAAAGTTGAAATTTATGGAGATAAGTGATCCCTAAAATCCAACTAGGTGACTTGAGAATGAGGGAAGAAGTCATATTAGATGATGGTAGAGTAAATAATGAAGAAAGTATAAGAACCATAGAGAATACCATGGTGAGTTTCCAAGAAGAGAGGGAGGTATAAGGAGTGGTTGAGGGATTCCATATGAGGGAGGTATAGGGAAAATTATAGACTCAAGTGGGGCATGTCCAGTCACAATGGAAAGAATTTTGGCATGGCTGGTCATACTGGGTACCTTGCAAAATGCCTCAGTTTGTTCTTTTGGATAAGGATCCATATCCATGTGTAATAAATTTTATTCTCGTTCCCCCTGTTGGTTTTTCTACATTCTAGCAAGTGTATAATGCAAGCTTGCAGGTACTTTGCTGAAAGACACCGGTGACATGGTCTTTTAGTTCATGTAGAAGATGTTTCGAGTTCCATTCCCAACCTTGGTGTTCTATTTATGTAGCAAGTCTATTATGAAATCTATCATATGGTGTTTAACACATGGAGTGGTTCAGTGAATGGGGCTACAACCTTATATAATAATTCCTCTCACCCAACATAGGATATCTTGATAACCTTAAGTGTTAGATATCAACACACACATGTAGGTTGCCAAGGGTTTCATAGAATCACCTTTAGGATTGACACAAGTTTAAAATCAATTGGACACCTTAACCAACCGACTAGATAGGAGATGTCCAAGGAAAAGAAATAACAAAGAAAACATGCGGAGCACTCGATAGGAGATATCCAAGGAAAAGAAATAACAAAGAAAACATGCGGAGCACTCGATGTTTGATAGAGGGTCACTACAATATTGAATTCCTAGTTTTGAACAATTATGTCATGATGGCCACATAGAGGGTCACTAAAACATGATGGATGCATACATGGTGCAAGCATCTAAGACTGGCACAATTGGGGGGTGGAAGGTGGATACAAAGGATAAAAATGTTATAGTGGATTAAACAATCAAGGACACAGTGGAGCCCCTACTTAATTTTTCTTATCTTATGTTTACCTTATATAATAATTCCTCTCACCCAACATAGGATATCTTGATAACCTTAAGTGTTAGATATCAACACACACATGTAGGTTGCTAAGGGTTTCATAGAATCACCTTTAGGATTGACACAAGTTTAAAATCAATTGGACACCTTAACCAACCGACTAGATAGGAGATGTCCAAGGAAAAGAAATAACAAAGAAAACATGCAGAGCACTCGATAGGAGATGTCCAAGGAAAAGCAATAACAAAGAAAACATGCGGAGCACTCGATGTCTGATAGAGGGTCACTACAATATTGAATTCCTAGTTTTGAACAATTATGTCATGATGGCCACATAGAGGGTCACTAAAAGAGGATGGATGCATACATGGTGGAAGCATCTAAGACAAGCACAATGCGGGGTGGAAGGTGGATACGAAGGACAAAAATGTTATAGTGGATTAAACAGTCAAGGACATAGTGGAATTTCACTAGGGCACATCAAGAGGAATTTCACTAAACCTCAATCCATGTGCAGACATTGTCATATTATAGAGCACAAGATTACATATTTCCTATAGTTGATATAGAAATAGAGATAAATGAATATGATCACTACAAATCCTTGAAACAAGGAGTATAGAACTATCTAAGATTCGAACATCATTGTCACCTATCTATATAATATTGGAAAATAGATATAAAACTATGCAATCAGAAGAGTGAAGGATGCTGAAGTAGACATCAATGGGGTAATGACAAAACAATGCAACACTCCCAAGTACGATGAAAACAATGCAACCCTCCGTCTCAAGTAGGATTTGAGGCCGTTAATTTAAGAGTGGTTTCCCCATTGGATCTTGCAAAACAATGCAACCCTCTTAAGTACGATGAAAATAAAACCTTTCATTGATCAATTAGAGGAGTTTATACAAGGAGAAGTAAGGGTTCAGGCATTGGATGTAACCTTAAGAGGAACCTATGGGTAATGGTTGCTAACTCACAGAGATAGCATAGCCAAATGGCATTATCCAAATTTACTTTAAAACAAAAAACAAATTATCTAAATTTATCTAGTAATATTGTTTTTGGAAAATGCCAAAAAAAATACCAAATCAACTAAATTTGCCGCTCAAAAAAATATGGGCTGCCCTTGCGCTACCACATTTAGCGGTTAACTTATTAAGTTATTGCCAAACTGAAGCACTGGTCCGAGCTGTTTTTGAGTTGCCAGATCCTTTTTTTCGCTCTACATGTTTTCTTTGTCCTCTAGCTCATCATAGGATATGTTCCTGGGTGTGGGTGTGGCTTATTTTGGTTACATTGTCCAAAGAGCACGCGTGCAAGTAGAAGATAAGCTACAGGTCGACTGAATCACTGGTGGAGATCTAGGTTTTGGGGGCACAGTCGAGGCCAGTACTGAATCTGCAAACTTGTTGGGACAATCTCTCTTAAAGGTATGGTTGGAAAACACTCTGCCACTATGTTGTGCATCCATTGTATTTAATCAAACTATAACATATTTGTGAATGGTGCAATATGTTCAACATTTTCGTTCATTTCTGATACCATCATAGCAGTATTATATAGTAAGTAATGGAGTTTACTCATTAGTGATTTATATAAACAGAGTAGGCTATAGTTCTTACTAACTTCTATCATCACCTAGCTTCTATCATCATTGAATTACTTGAAAGAAGCAGGTTCTAGAGAGTCGCTTTTATCTCAGAGAGCTAATTCATTTAGTTGCTCCCATGTAAG
This sequence comes from Larix kaempferi, assembly GCA_027924585.1. Classification (NCBI taxonomy): domain Eukaryota; kingdom Viridiplantae; phylum Streptophyta; class Pinopsida; order Pinales; family Pinaceae; genus Larix; species Larix kaempferi. The sequence goes on along the minus strand of BSBM01000418.1, from coordinate 5,813,837 downwards.
TTTCCTTTGATTGAGATTTTCTTTCCCTTCAATTCGCAAAGCTAGAACGTTAAGTTTTTAATAAATAGAATAATCACCCTCTCATAACGTAAACCCACATCTTCCACCATTCTTTCAAGCAAGTGAACATCCTTCATCTTTCAAGGTGAGTTCTCACATTACGTTTGTATGATAGCTAGGTCTCACAGTCCCAATCCTATGGGGATTTAAACATCATGGGTGCAAAATGGAAATAAAGGGGTATACTCTACCATGTTGCTATCATGAATGCAGAGATAAGCATACATTACATAATTGCTTCTGCGGCTTCCTAAAAACCATCTCTGTGCAGCCCGAACTGTGCGGCCGGCTGAATAAAATTTGTGCTCCAGAATTTCAAGGAGATAAAGTAGAAATCATGGATTCAGCAATGGAGGGTCATTGTCCCAGTTGAAGATTATTGAGACAGAACAGTCAATATCATGGATTCAACAATGGAGGGTTATTGTCCCAGTTGAAGGTTATTGAGACAGAGAACAGTCAATATGGTAACATGTTTAATTGGAGACTGATACTCTTCATGTCCATCTTTAGCACCTTCGGACCATCCATTGTCGAAGTCATGAGTCTTGCAAGGCAGAAACCTCTGTTTGCATAAACCCAATATTTATTTCACCTCATTATGGACAAACTCGTAGAGGGCGCCAATGACCCATTCACAGGGTTTCCATTGTGGATTCAAGCGCTGATTTGTACCATCAATTTATTTTGTTTGATGCATAAATTTCACAATCTAAATAATTTTAGCATATATTTATTATAAAAAAAATTAGCATATATTTGTTATAAATTTTTGTAGCATATATTTGTTAGTGGACTTGCTTTGGATTTAAGAGCATTTATGCAAAGGTGATTTTATGGATGTTTATTATCTCATGTTTACAAATATCCTCAAGACCTACACCATTCCCATCCATATTTTTTTCTTACAGGATATCTCATAGAATATAATGTTTGATTCAATGTGACTGACACACGTGGATACTGTATAAATGGAAAGGATTATGGCATGAAAAGTCCAACCATGGAGATATAATGCTCATTTAGAATTTTTTAGATGATTCCATACATCTCTTAAGGCTCTATATCATGTGATTGAATTTATATCATGTGATTACAATTCAAATCCCCCTCTCTTGCAATATTTAGTAATCTAAGTAATCACATAGAAATCAACTTGAAAAGTGTGTGAGTGGATCGTAGCACACTAACAAAGATTTGAAATATATCAAAAACGTGATTTGTTGCATTTGCAATAACTTTCATTCCATCTAGTAAAGGTCTTTCATCGTATAGTTACAAAGGTTCACTATTGAAGGTGGTCACACAATGAACCCAACCTCGTCATGTTCCTCCAAAGGTTCACTCTATTCTTCAAGTTGAGCACTACAACATAGAGTCAGTGGTGGATAACCCATTTGTTAAAGTATAGTATGAGCATGCCATATATGTGAAATACATAATTTCTTGACTACCTTTGAAAAAGGAGAATGTATAGCACCTTTAGTTGGTAATAGTGCCAACCCTAATCACTTGTTAGATTGCTTAGTGCTACCCACATGTTCCAAAGCAAAGCAATGAACTATTATTGGCCAAATCAAGCCACCGAACCACTACTGGACATTTGTCAACAAGTAATAGGTTCACATGCACATTCTCAACATTTTTTCAATATTTTATGAAAAAAACTATAATGTTGTGTGGGGCATGAACGAGACAAATTCCTTATTTTCAACACCATGAAGTCTAATTAGGTTGTTACATTTGAGATAATCCGTACTCATTGCACAAGGCTATTACTAGTTGTCAACATTTTTTGTGCTATAAGGGTGTTGGTTAGCTTGAATATACCTATCTCGATGATCACATCATTCTCCTATTGAATCCTCCAAAAAGGATTCATATCACCACCATATTTCTACCCAAGGTGAAGATTTCATTATTGAAGGTCTTTCATCGTATAGTTACAAAGGTTCACTATTGAAGGTGGTCACACAATGAACCCAACCTCGTCATGTTCCTCCAAAGGTTCACTCTATTCTTCGAGTTGAGCACTACAACATAGAGTCAGTGGTGGATAACCCATTTGTTAAAGTATAGTATGAGCATGCGATATATGTGAAATACATAATTTCTTGACTACCTTTGAAAAAGGAGAATGTATAGCACCTTTAGTTGGTAATAGTGCCAACCCTAATCACTTGTTATATTGCTTAGTGCTACCCACACGTTCCAAATCAAAGCAATGAACTATTATTGGCCAAATCAAGCCACCAAACCACTACTGGACATTTGTCAACAAGTATTAGGTTCACATGCACATTCTCAACATTTTTTCAATATTTTATGAACAAAACTATAATGTTGTGTGGGGCATGAACGAGACAAATTCCTTATTTTCAACACCATGAAGTATAATTAGGCTGTTAAATTTGAGATAATCCGTACTCATTGCACAAGGCTATTACTAGTTGTCAACATTTTTTCTGCTATAAGGGTGTTGGTTAGCTTGAATATACATATCTCGATGATCACATCATTCTCCTATTGAATCCTCCAAAAAGGATTCATATCACCACCATATTTCTACCCAAGGTGAAGATTTCATTTCAAAAAAAAAAATTCACTAAACTATTGATTGTTGGTTTGGAAAATTTACGTTCCTTGGAATGTAAAGAATTCTACATTATTCCAGCCAAACAAGTTAATGTGTTTCACCATATTAACTAAGCATACCTATAAAAAATACAGGTAGATATCCTACCTCTCTCTTACTTACTAGAAGAGAGAGAACCACCAAGTAAATTACCTACAATCCCTTACTTCCTAGGCTTGGGAATGCCCTCTTGCATGTAGCTTTCATTCAAAGTGCAATGTTGTTGTTAAAAGGAAAGCTAACACACGTTAGCTTTCATTGACTGTGCAATTTTGTTATTAGAAGGAAACCTTACACGTGTTTGCTTTCACGTTGTTGTTAGAAGGGAAGATAACATGAGATAGATTTCACGTTGTAGTTATAACAATTTAAGCTAACATCGATTAGACATCTTGTAAGATAGGGTTTCGTATTAGTTGATAGTGATCAATGTGGTTGTGGTAGAAGGAAAATTGCCATCTGAAAGCTAACACACATTATGTTTGACAACAATGTGGGTGTCCTAGAAGAAAACTATCATATGAAAGCTAACACCCATTAGCTTTTGTTCATTGTGCAATGTTGTTGTTAAAAGGAAAGCTAACACATGTTAGCTTTCATTGACCATGCAATATTGTTAATTGAAGGAAAGCTAACACGTGTTAGCTTTCATTGACCATGCAATATTGTTACTTGAAGGAAAGCTAACATGCGTTAGATTTCATGTTGGTTAGAATGAAAGCTAACATGAGATGGATTTCACATTGTTGTTATAACAAAAGCTAACATGCATTAGACCTCTTGCAGTATAGGGTTTACTATAGTCAAGCTAGAGTATCTAGTCAAGTTGATGGGGTATTGATTAAACTTGGCTCCTATGTTATGCCTAGTAAATGATGTTAATTGCGATAGAGGCTAGATAGTGATCTTAGGTGATAGTGATCAATGTGGTTGTGCTAGAAGGAAAATTTCCATTTGAAATATAACAAACGTTATTTTTTACCACAATGTGGTTGTCATAGTAGAAAAATATCGTATGAAAGATTGCACCCATTAGCTTTCATTCACAGTGCAATGTTGATGTTAAAATGAAAGCTAACACGTGTTAGCTTTCATTGACCATGCAATATTGTTAATTGAAGGAAAGCTAACGTGTGTTAGATTCATGTTGGTTAGAATGAAAACTAACTTGAGATAGATTTCACATTGTTTTTATAACAAAAGCTATCAAGCGTTAGACCTCTTGTAATATAGGCTTTAGTATAGTCAAGCTAGAGTATCTAGTCAAGTTGATGGGGTATTGATTAAACTTGGCTCCTATGTTACACCTAGTTACTGATGTCAATTGTGATAGAGGCTAGATAGCTAGAGTATCTAGTCAAGTTGATGGGGTATTGATTAAACTTGGTTCCTATGTTACGCCTAGTCAATGTTGTCAATTGTGATAGAGGCTAGATAGTGATCTTAGGTGATAGTGATCAATGTGGCTGCGCTAGAAGGAAAATTGCCATTTGAGAGCTAACAAATGTTATTTTTGACGATAATGTGGTTGTCCTAGTAGAAAATTATCATATGAAAGATTGCACCCATTAGCTTTCATTCACAGTGTAATGTTGTCATTAAAAGGAAAGATAACACGCGTTAGCTTTCATTGACCATGCAATATTGTTAATTGAAGGAAAGCTAACGTGTGTTAGATTTCATGACTATCTCATCAAGTGGATGGGTTATTGAGTCAACTTGGAAACTACGTTACACCTAGTCATTGTTGTCAATTTCGATAGAGGCTTCATAGTGATATTAGGTGATAGTGGTCAACGCGGTTGTGCTAGAAGGAAAACTACTTTCTAAAAACTAACACACGTTATCTTTGACGACGATGTGGTTGTCCTAGAAGAAAACTATCATATGAACGCTAACATTCGTTAGTTTTCATTCACCTTGCAATGTTGTTGTTCAAAGGAAAGGTAACATGCATTAGATTTCATTGACTGTGCAATATTGTTATTAGAAGAAAAGCTAACATCGTTGTTGTTAGAAGGAAATATAACATGATATAGATTTCACGAAGTTGTTATAATAATAACTAACATGCATTAGACCTCTTGTAATATAGGTTTTAATATAGTACAGATTTAGTATCTAGTCAAGTTGATGGGGTATTGAGTCAACATGGCTCCTACGTTATGCCATGCATTAGACCTCTTGTAATATAGGTTTTAATATAGTAAAGATTTTGTATCTAGTCAAGTTGATGGGGTATTGAGTCAACTTGGCTCCTACGTTATGCCAAGTCAATGATGTCAATTTTGATAGAGCTTTCTGAACAAAATTTGTTACAAATTTGTTGTTTGCTTTAAAGTATAAATATTTATTTTGAGTACAGTGTATTTCTACAATTTTATTGCTTTATGTTGTGCTAGATTATTCTATTGTACTTTAATGCTATATGACACTCTAAATTTGTGGATTTTCATTTATGTTTTAACGTGTTTAAAATACATATTCTACTTAGTTAGCTTCATGCATTAATTACATAGGGATTGATCTTTCATAGTAGTTCCCAAGTTATTCACAATGGAACTCTATATCTAGTTTTCAATTCATTGCCAGTGGAACTCCATAAATAGTGTGCTGGTGAACGAAATCTGTTACAAATTTGTTGTTTGTTGTAAAGTAGAAATGTTTATTTTGAGTACATTGTATTTCTACAATTTTATTGCTTTATGTTGTGCTCTATTATTCTATTTTTCATACATTAGTGAAATATATGACGCTCTAAATTTGTGGGTTTTCATTCATGTTTTACCTTGTTTACAATGCATATGATTTCTAATGGGGTATTGAGTCAACTTGGCTACTACGTTAAACCTACTCATTGTTGTCAATTTCGATAGAGACATGATAGTGGTATTAGGTGAAAGTGATCAACGCGGTTGTGCTAGAAGGAAAACTACTATCTAAAAACTAACACACGTTATCTTTGACGACAATCCTAGAATAAAACTATCATATGAAAGCTAACACTTCGGTAGTTTTCCTTCACCTAGCAATGTTGTTGTTAAAAGGAAAGGTAACATGTGTTACATTTCATTGACTGTGCAATATTGTTATTAGAATGAGAGCTAACATCATTGTTGTCAGAAGGAAATATAACATGATATATATTTCATGTAGTTGTTAAAAAAATAACTAACTTTCATTAGACCTCTTGTAATATAGGTTTTAGTATAGTCAAGCTTCAGTCTCTAGTCAAGTTGATGGGGTATTGAGTCAACTTGGCTCCTACGTTATGCCAAATCAATGATGTCACTTTCGATAGAGGCTTGTGAACAAAATCCATTACAAATTTGTTGTTTGCTATAAAGAATATATATTTATTTTGAGTACAGTGTGTTTCTACAATTTTATTGCTTTATGTTTGTGATTGATTATTCTATTTTTCGTACTTTAATGTTATATGACACTTTAAATTTGTGGATTTTCATTCATGTTTTACCTTGTTTAAAATACAACATATTATTCCAAATACTTTAATTCTATATGTTGTGCTAGATTTGTTGGATATTTCATTCAAATGTTATCTATTAATGGACAATTTTTGTAGCTATATTATTATTACCCTATGATGTGCTAATTTGTGTATTTTTAATTAATTAACCTAAAGTAAGCTACAAATGATCTATTGTGCTTGTGAACAAAATCTGTTACAAATTTGTTGTTTGCTACAATGTAGAAATGTTTATTTTGAGTACAGTGTATTTCTGGATTTTCATTCATGTTTTACCTTCTTTACAATGGATATTATTTCTAATGCTTTAATTCTATATGATGTGCTAGATTTGTTGGATATTTCATTCAAATGTTATATATTCATGGACATTTTTTTTTCTATTTAATATAATTGCCCTCTTATGTGCTAATTCGTGGATTTTAAATAATTGTCAACATTGATAATAGGGTTATTCTAAATTGGAACTTGACATGGTTAAACTTATTTACAAGTTACAATTCAATTGTGTTACAGAATTGAAAGGAGTTTCAATGGAAAACATAAATTTGACAATAGGGGACTATGTTGACCTCCTGATTAATGGTCAAGTTATTGGGCTAGGATAGGTTGACTCTACAGATAGTGGAACTTATTATTGCGGAGAAAGAGTTAATGCAGGCTATGTAATGATTTTGATAATTAATGTCACTCAACCACATTTGATTGTGGAAGATGTTGATGAAGGGGACACACATCCATGGAAGATCATGGATTTGAGGCATAACAAAGGTAAATAAAAATCTTGAAGCATGTGTTAAATGTTATTTATATTACATTGAATGTTTTTTTTAGCAAATACTAAACTTCTTTAATTTGGTGTACAGGTGCAAATGTCTCTTCTGCATTTTCTATTGGCGACAAGGTAGATCTTCTGCAACATGGAGTGAAGGTGGGTGAGGGATCCATATTCAATACAGATCTTGGGCATAAGGTGCATGGAAGGATGGTAAAGAAAGGATGCATAGTGGTTAAAATAGAGAAAGCATTAAAACATGATGCTCTTCTACCTCATCCGACAGGATTTGAGCATACATTAGAGGGTGCATTGGAATCTTATGAGATTTGGCCAGAATCAGATTTGGTCACACATTGTCATGATCATCCAATAAATATTCTCCAAGATAGGGTTAAATTCGCATATAAAAAGGTTTCTCTTACACATGAATGCACAGGAGCAAGCGTGTGCATTGCCAAAGGGATCGTAGTTTATGTCCGCGAGGATGACATGGTTGAGGGTGAAACTCTAGGTGAAATGGAATTTGGTGTTTTCGTGGAAGAGATATATGGAAATTGTGAAAGATGTAGAATTGGGGATAAGTCTATACATTGTTTGTTTAGATGGCCAATAAATAAGTTGGTGGATGATGAAGGTGAGATTTTAAGGGTGAAAGAAAATTTCAAAGAGCCCCCCACGGAAATGGTGGTATGGGATATTATAGAGGACACAAGTCCCTTAAATAAATGGGAGGGGGATCTTTATAATGATAAAAATTCAATTGATATGCATGTAACGAGGCCATATAAAATGATTAAACGTGTTATTGCTACAAAAAATGTTGGAAAATGTGAAACACAGATAGATGACGAGAAAGAAATCTGACTTTTGGCAGCGGCTGAACATTGCAAACAAGATTGTCTTCAACATGTGGATAGGAAATCCATTGCAGATGCTAGAAGGGGCTTGAAACTCATAAATAAAAATGGTATTAGGGAATTTGTATTGAATTCTCTCTCTGCAAACACAATCATTTCAAAGAGTCATGGACATGGGCTACCTCCAACTGTTAGGAAAGTAAAGGACATGAGATTTAATGGAAATATTATTTGTAAGAAAGCATGGCACAAGATACACAAGATTCCTCAAAGCACCTTCTATAACTACCAAAAATATTTCCAACAAGGACACATCAAAGCCATTCATGGTAATACCAACAAATGTAAAGCACGTGCACATACCGTGGCAGCCATAGAAATATTGCACAAAATTGTCATGGATAATTCATATTTTTCACCAAACCAAACACGTCAAGTTGAAGAAGATGGAACATCTGCTCCTTTAAGATTGCTTCCTTCAACTTACACACAAAGTTCTTTGTTAAAGGAGATCAATGAAGGTCTTCAAAAGCTCAATTATTCATCAATATCACAACCAGCAATGAGCAAGATCTGGAATACTCATTTTAAAGAGGTAGCATTCTCAAAGAACACCAACTTTAGTAAATGTAGTGAATGTATCGTTTTGAAAGCACAAATGAAGTCAGCGACTACAAAAGAGTTGGAATAAAAGGCACGAGGTAGACTAAACAAACATAACAAGACGGTTATGTGTGGAAGATATTGCTAGTATGCACACAGGATTATGTCAGAGCGGTTTCCAAAGGAGTATTTGAGCATTATCCATGATAAAATGGACAAAACAAAGCCTTCAATCCCAAGATTACGTGTCAAATCAAAATCTATTGCATGAACAAACTTGGGTTTGTCATTGACAGGTATGCTAACACATAGGCATAACACAGGAGGTTTTGGTCATTTCTCCCTACCATTTGTACACATGGGATCACAATTTACCATTACATCTCTTGCAAAATGCTTGAGGGACCTTGAAGACCCACACCATGATAAGTATGGCGATCTCCTTTATGAGAGTGGAAGTTCAAGAAACCCACTTTCTAATGCATTACTTGAAACCTCTATTTACTCAAATTGTAGAGTGTACAAGGATGATTTTCTATCTCATGGAAGATCAAAAAATCAGGATGTTGATTTCAAACCCCTTCCTCCACATTTGTTGTTACAGTTGGACAATGCAGCAAGTGATAATAAGAACCGTTATGTTTTCATGTTTCTAGCACTTTTAACTGCACTTGGTGTCTTCATCACTATTGAGGTTGGGTTCTTGCTTGTGGGTCACACCCATGAAGACATAGATGGAACCTATGGAAGAATGTCTTCCAACTTGAAAAATAAAGATATATATTATTTACCCAAAATGATGGATACATATCGCACAATAGAAGAAAAAAGAGTGTTTCCACCTACACTTATTGACAAAGTGTATGACTTCAAAATTTTCCTTAATGGATACATCAAGGAGGGAAAAGATGCACTAGTTGGACATCTTAATGTCCAGTACTTCCAATTTCTTGTACTCAATGATGTTCCAGTGATGAGGTATAAAGAATCAATTAGAGATACTGCATGGTTAGAACCAATTGAGTTGTGGAATATAGATGATGAAGGTCGACCTAAATTGCCCACAGGGAACCCATATTTTTTAGGTCCCAAAGAGAATGATGTCCATTTAAAAGAACTAAAGGAAGGAATAACATCATACATAAAAATGTGGAAAGATACTATTGGCAATGAGAAATTGCCAATTGTTACAGAGGAATGGAAAAATAAAGTAGAGTATTGGGAAAGAGTTGTTGATGCATTAGATGAAATATCCAATAATCATATAACAATGGATGGAAGTGATTCATCTTCTGTGGATTTCTGGCCCAAGACATGACAAATTGTCAATGCTGATTGTAATGCACTCAGTGTAATCTCAAGTATTATGGATGAGGATTTTGATAATGTGACAGATGAACCGGTATATGTTGGACCCAAGTGCAACAAGACAAAGCCAGCATTCAATCCTTTGAATGATGTTGAGAAAGAAAATATGTTGCTAGTTAGATCAGGAAATGAGGATAAAGGAGAGCTGATTTGGATGGCAAAAGCCCAGTCAGATATCTTTGAGGATAATGAAACTGAGACTCTTTATGTAAAGGTTGATTGGTGGATGCCTACTTCAGGGAAATACAAGGGAAAATTTTTAGAACAATATTGGGTACCAAATCCCAATGACACGGAACTTGGATCTATTCCAATTAATGCCATAATTTGGGCATGGATGCCAAAGAAAGAACAATGCAAGAAGACCAAGATAAATAAATTTGGTGTAGAAGCTGTACTTGATCTATTTGAGCGGATATAGTGAGATTAGGTGGAGATGATTCATGAATGTAATTTTTTTCTTTGAAGGACCTATTAATATACAAGAAGAAACACTTTTCAATGTTTGTAGTATATCAAATATTCTCTTCATATTATTTTTTGAGAAATATTATATTATTTAGTACAACTATTCAAATTGTGGGTTTAACTTCAATGTTAATTAATGTCATGTTTCTTTATGAGAAATACATAAAACCAAACAATATTAAACTTTTCAATGTTTTGCTCAGATCAACATATCCTCTCAATATATAAAATGTTCATATCAAATTCAATAATGCATTTAAAAACATCTTTTAGACTTGGTCTATGAATAAATACTAGGCACTTGAGATAAAGTTTGAAGTGATTTTTTCCTAATATATATTCCTTATTATATTTGATATAAATCATTCATTAAACTACAACTAGTCAAATGCCTAATTCATATCAATTTGATTTTGATCATTAAACTACACAACTAGTCTTCTAAGTTTTTTTTTCCTCTAGTAGACTTTAAAGTGAAAACAACATTGTACTAGTATACAAACTTCCACTCAACACGGGCAAAGAAGTAACACTTGTGTCATTATTAAAATGGTTAATAATAATCACAAACACAATATTAATATGTTGTTAAATAACTTGAAATTTCCTACACAATTTATTATTCATGAGTCGAGTATTGATGAAGTTTTTTTTAATATAGAAATATTAATATTAATATGTATATTAATATAATATAAATATTGTAAGGAATATAATATAGATGAATATTAATATGTTATTTACAATTTAACATGTTCAAACACTACAGGAGTAATCTTTGATATTTGATTGCAATATGAAATTTCTCGCACAATCTTTGTCCATGAAGTAAACATTTATAAACATAATTTTTAACAATAATAATACAAATACATTATGTTGCTATTCTAATTTATAATTTATTTTTATCATCATAAGGGTAAAACATAGACTATAAATTCATAAAATGTTTTTGGGCAAAGAAGCAACACTTGTGTCATTATTAAAATGGTTAATAATAGTCACAAAAACAATATTAATATGTTTTTAAATAACTTTATATGTAAGAAATTTTCTACACAATTTATTATTCATCAGTCAAATCTTGATGAACTTTGTTTTAATATAGAAATATAAATATTAATGATAATATAAATATTGTAAGGAATATAATATAGATGAATATTAATATTTTATTTACAATTTAACATGTTCAAACACTACAGGAGTAATCTTTGATATTTGATCTGCAATATGAAATTTCTCGCACAATCTTTGGTCATGAAGTAAACATTTATCAACCTATTTTTTAACAATAATAATGCAAATAAAATATGTTTCTATTCTAATTTATAATTTATTATCGTCAAAAGGGTAAGTTACTATGAGAATAATTTATTTTTATCGTCAAAAGGGTAAGTTACTATGAGAATAATTTATTTTTATCGTCAAAAGGGTAAGTTGCTATTCTATTTATAATTTATAATTTATTTATTTTTTACTATAAAGTGGTGCTAACTTCCTAAAATAAAACGTCATACTAAAGAAAGACAAAATAAGTTACTATGACAATAATTAAAGTTGTTGTAGTAACAAATGCAATGCCTATATTATGTCATAATTTCACAACATTATAGATCACTATAATTTAATGATGTCAATCTCTTAGACTTACTATGGATACTCAACCTAGACACAATACTTAATATAATATAAAATTAGAACGAAATTCCAAGTTAATAATAGTAACGAAACTTATATATTAAATCGTATATATAAGAATAATAGCGAACTCTATTTATTATCAAATATAATAAGGAATATATATTAGGAAAAAGTCAAAATATAAGGTTCGTTACTATTAAATAATAAATTCCATTAAATAACTTTAATAATATGTAAGAATTTTTTTCACAATCTATATTCTTGATGTAATCCTCGATCGACTTAAATTTTAATAGAAAAATAAAAATAAAAATCATGTATGGTTGTGAAGTTTAGGGTTGTAGCATCTCTAAAGAATCTTGGAAAATGATTGAGAAAATCTAGCAGCATTTAATAACTTATAACTTAAAAATAAAAGCAACACGCCCTACCCTATTCTCCTAAGTGAAGTGTGGCTTTCCCCCATCGAGAGAATGGCTGAGACTATGTTTATGATGTACAAGTACAAGATAAATTAATATAGCCAAGATAAGAACAAACTCTCATGAGCTCCATAGTGAAATAAGGCGTTGAATAGTTCCTAAAATGACGTGGGCGAAAAGAATTTTCCATCTCCGTGAGACTATGAGCATTTAAAATGAAAATCACTTTCTCTTAGAGTGTCCCGTGTACAACCATATTATATTTTACTTTCATCATCTTTGTTGCAATACAAACCTTCCTAGCCTTCTTATAATCCATAATTATGGTGAACTCCAAACGGTTCTCCTCAAGCGTTTTGAGCATATGAATACAAATTTAAAGCAAACCAAATAAATTCTCATAAGGTCCAGTAGACCAAAGTAGGTAACAGTGGACATTAATAACCATCATCATCATCATCATCATTATCATCGTCATCATCAATAAAACATAGTACTCAACACAGTCAATATTTACTATCCATGTCTATAATTAAAATTGTTATAGTAACAAACACATTGGTATTATGTTCTTAAATAGCTTTTATGTGGGTCGTTCTAACATTGTGCGAACCTTCTACTTGCATAGTAAATCAATTGATAGACATAGTAGTTACAATATCAAATCATAAATAAATGGTTAATCATATTAACATGCACAATTTTGATGTCATTAAATAAATTTAACGAACTTAGCTTTTAATACAAACTATAATTAATATTAAAATAAACTAGCATAGACCCATCTTAAACCTATATCTTTCAAGTACTAGAAGGGATCCAATTTCTTAAGGTGTAATTTTATAAAATAAAATTAAACTCAAGAAATTTGATTTCTCTTGGTTGATAGATCTCAGTTTAAATTTTCATTTTTTATTTTTATTGACGGACATCAAATTTTTTAATTACTTTTAATAAAAAAATTATTTTATCATCCAACATGAATTTTTTTTTTTTATTTTGTGTTATGTTACGTACATTACCTTACATGAAAACATCTCCCCCATACGGGGCTGCAGAGCACCTCACTCCTCTTACTACAATAATGTAATGAAACCAAGTATAAGGATTTACTCATTTTGAAAAAACTCAATCTATATTATTTTATTATTCTATTATTCTATTTTTAATCAAATATGTGTGCCCTCATTTTGAAAAAACTCAATCTAGTGTAAGTTCTAAATTCTAGATCCACTATATTATTCTATTTTTAATGAAATATGTGTTATAGATAGAAATGTGCTCTACAAGGACAATAAAAATCGATTTTGTATGTGTAGAGGCATACACTTGCATCTGTACATTTCCTAAAAGTATGGTTAAACTAGTATGTGTGTGCAAAAAGTCAGGTGCATGTTCAGTTGTTAGTGCTTTGTATTTTTTGCCAACCATGTTTTTTCATTCCCGTCTCAAGGAAATTAGGAATAAGTATCGAATAAAAAATGAGTGCTCAACTAAGTAAAAAGGAGTTCCATGCAATTGGAAATGATGAACTGGGACAGTGGCAGCCCTTAAGAAATGAGAAAGAAATATACACTTTAAATGGGTGTAGGACATAGGTCTTTGTTGTGCCTTTTCTCTTACAGCTAATATTTAAGCACAAGATTGTAGATTGGATTGTTTTTGGTCAAGATTACATTGTTTAATTAGAAGCCCTATCTAGATGGTATTGTTGAAATCATATAGATATATGGGGGTGTCATCTTCTTGTAAAAGCAGTAGAGGGATAAGGGGGTACCTTTTCTCTTCCATTCAAGTCGAATCTTCGACCTTGCCAAATTATTTTTTTTTTAGAGATTTTACCAAGACAACAGTAACCCTCAAAATGCCCATTATGCCTTTATACCATTGCCATTTCTGGATTACCTCTAGTTACTTTTGTCAAATTTAAAGACTTTGCTATCAGTGTGAACAGAACTATGCTGTTGTTGCTAGGATGAAATTGTTTCTGTTGCATGTTGTTGGTTCATTGCAGGTTCCGCTAGGATTAAGGCCCGTCTCTTCTTTTCTTTGAAGGAAATGTGCTTTATTCTCACTTCAGCCTCCCTTTCTTGTTAAGACTACTCAGAATTGTGTGGATGTGTGGGAATTTTCTTTGGTTTGGCTCTTGGTTATACTATTCCTTAAAGTTATTTTCACATGACTTTGTCATGGTGGGAGCACAAAGAGAGACATTGCAGGATTTTATATGCTGCTTTCGCAGAGCTTAGGAAATCTAGCACCTATTGCAAATTGCAAAGATACTAAACTGTGGCCTTTTGTCCATGCTCAATCTTATTTTCCTCAAAACCTGCAAGAGTTTGTGATAGGGATTGCATTGTCATTTGACATGTCCTTCTCCCTATGGTACCTAGAATGGGGAAATGACACTTGCAATATGTAATATTTAAATGTTTAGAAGCATCAGAAAAGTAAGAAGCTTATGCAAATCCAACCCAATTTTAATGAGCTAGATTAAACTGATTTCTAGCCTTATGCTAACTGAGATTGCATGCCTAAAGTATTCTAGCATTGAAATAAATTACATGAATAATGAGCAGAAGGAACACTAAATCTCTGACTCTGTATTCAGGATTAACTCAATGTTGAGATGCCTTTGCTATCTGGTATTATATATTTGAATTAAAGAGTTACAAACATATTAAGATTATCTCAAACATATATATTAAGTCACCTGGTTCGAATTCATGTTCGAGTTCAACGACCTTGAAGTTCGACAAAAATTCGGCATTAAATTCGAGAATATAAAATTTGAAAAAAAATATATATATATATATGAATTTTTTTAATAAAATTCAATATGCAATTAAAATTATATTTGAAATATATGCAATTATAAAATTATATATTCAATTTAATTTAATTTAATTATATATGAAATTATAAAATTATATATATATATTCAATTTAATTTAATTTAATTAATATGAAATTATAAAATTATATTATGCAATTTAATTTAATTTTAAAATTCAATATCCAATGAAATTGTATATCTAGTTCCCAATTAATAAAAGGGTGTCGGGCAGGGGGAGAAGCTCCTTCATGAAGCGCAACTTGGACACCAAGGGTATGTTAACCTATCAACTAACGAGTCCAAAACTCAGCCTTCACCAATACCTTGAGCTCTCATGTCACCAATAGTCTAAGTCTCATGCTGGTTGCCCTGGGGTGTTTTAGACCTGTAGCGACAATTATGGGCACATCTTAGGGTTGTGTTTCAATTCTGGGCATCCCTGGGCATGATTTAGCCCTATTTTTAGCCTTAAATACCAGTAAAGAGGCCTCAAATCCAAAGCTATGCATATTCTGAGCAAGTGGCTTTCTTTTGCTTAACAAAGATTTTCCTCTCTGGCTTGTGGCTGTTATTTACACAATGTCTGTAAATGAAAGCTATTTTATCATGGTGGCATATCCCGATGATGGTCTTTAGTTCCACATTAATACTCCCCTCTATAATTATAGAATTAGAAAGAGACACTTGAAGAAAAAAAATGCCCCCCAAATCTAAATACTTGAACCCCCAAGTGACCAAGCTGGATTGTATGGTGGGAAGAAGTGATTGCCAGATTAGTCAAGTCTACTAAGGGGGGGGCCATGGTGGGATGGGGTAGGCCAATTGCTAGAATCATAAGATTAAGAGAAAACAAATAAGGTGAACATCTAGCCTTAAGTTGGATTGGATTTGGAAGCAAACCCATTTAATTTTGAAATGCAAAAACAAGCTCCCCAACCCAGGCAATTCCTGAAAATTTCCAAAAGGTTAGAAAAGCCGATGGTGCACAAATCAGAGATAAACTGAACTGGAATCTAGGGTGGGGATAAATGAACCAAATTGTTTTTTCAATCTCTTAAACAAAAGCAAGAGTTTAAACTTTAAAGACATCACTCTACTAACCAGGGATTATAAAATCCTAGCTAAATGCCTTTCCAAGAGAATCAAATTTATCCTCAAAAGCCACTTCTGAACCCTTCGTCCTTTTAGATCCATCGGACAAGTTTTCCTTCTGGCACCAACCTGATATGTTTTGGCTACTGATGTTTGGGTTGCCATTTTGAGCATGACTAATACATGGCTAGTCAAGAGAATAGATTAGAAAATCCTAGCTAAATGCCCTTCCAGGAGAATCAAATTTATCCTCAAAAGCAACTTCTAAACCCTTCTGGTGTTTTTAGATTCATCCGACAAGTTGCCTTCTAGCACCATCCTAAAATGTGTTGGCTACTGATGTTTGGGTTGACATTTTGAGCACGACCCATACGTGGCTCGTCAAGAGAATTTCACTGCTCCAAAATAAACAACTCATGCATTTTACTCTTCTTTCCAATGCTATTCGAAAACGCATATAGCCTGTTGACCAACATTTTCATAACCTTTCAAATTCTTATAGACACCTAGAGAAGAAAAAATGGGCCTTACCAGACTTAAATAGGGCTTGAATGATGTTTCCAAGTAAGTGTGTTACACAATGAGATGGGCCGTTAATCCGTGAAACCCTCCGGCCTATCCAATTTAGGAATCAGAGCAATATAAGTGCCATTAAGCTTTTTAGGGACGACAGCTTTCTGCCTAGATTCTTCCACTTCCCTACAAATATCTTCACCCATTAAGTGAAAAAAATGAGTGAAGAATTCAACTGTCCAGCCGTCAGGGCCAGGAATTTTCTCCTTGACCAACGAGCAAAGGGTCTTCTTGACTTCCTCCAAAGTAACTGGCACATCCAACCCTCTACTCTCTTCAATATTGACAAAACGGAAAAAGAGCTTAATGATGTTCAACTGCTCTTCCAGATTGTGTAGGGATGGAATTCTGAGTACGTTTTTTTTTTATATATATATATAGATGAATTCAATTCCGTCTAGGATCTATACTTTTGAATATAAGTATAATCATAACTCATCTTGCATGCTAATCATTTAGTTATAGGCAAGTGATGTTTAAACAATCTTTTATTGTTTCACAGGTAAGCAACTAAATCACTTTCAATTTCTACTACTAGTAATTAATTAAAACCACATCTTAACAACTAAATCACTTTCAATTTCTACTACTAGTAATTAATAAAAACCAAACCTTAGCAACTAAATCACTTTCAATTTCTACTACTAGTAATTAATAAAAACCACACCTCAGCAACTAAATCACTTTCAATTTCTACTACTAGTAATTAATAAAAACCACACCTTAGCAACTAAATAACTTTCAATTTCTACTACTAGTAATTAATAAAAACCACACCTTATTGAATCCCACTATGCAAACATCACCCATGTAATTCACTACTGTCTTCCACAATTGTCATTTGAACATTTAAAAGAAACGCTTTACCTACTATCATAAATTATACACAATGTACCTAACTATTAATTCTCAAAATTGCTATTGAACGTTAAATACATCACTATATTTATATCTATCATGTGTTATCGATTCTTATCATTGTCAATAGTAATTATAATGTGTGATCGACATTCATCACTAACCTTCTTTATTGTCAATGGCAGGTAACCGTTCCTCACTCTTCCATACTTTTCCAAGGCAATATAATTGAGATGAATATGAGTGAGGCATGAATACGGAATATAAATAACTCTTAACTTTATTTGCATTCAATAGCATGTGTTTAAGAAAAACCTTAGACTAAGTCATAGTGCGACTATATAACTTTCATATGTTTCAATCGAAATTTTATAAAAAGGTAATGCATTTTAAATTAATATATAATCAATTTTCTTTTCTAAAATATCGTCAAGGTATTTCATATATGTAAACTACCAATGCAACATAGCTCAATAGTTAGACGTTTTATATTTGAAGTTAAGTATGATGCACGCATGCTTCTCAGGAGTATTTAATTGGAATTTATCCTTAACAAGAGCTTACTCCAGAAATTACGCCATGGCGAAGTTTACAAGAAGAAGTGTGCTTTGTTCAACTGATCGGTATTTTGATAAGGTTGTGAATTAATTAAAT
The DNA here is from genome assembly GCA_027924585.1 of Larix kaempferi. Classification (NCBI taxonomy): domain Eukaryota; kingdom Viridiplantae; phylum Streptophyta; class Pinopsida; order Pinales; family Pinaceae; genus Larix; species Larix kaempferi. The sequence goes on along the minus strand of BSBM01000418.1, from coordinate 5,795,499 downwards.
GAGGCGGAATTTATATTGGGACTTAATTGTTTCATGAATGAAAGAACAATCGTAAGCTTCTCTATCAGATCTACGATTCCAGGCAATATAAATATAATTTTTAAACACAGATATACCGAGTTTCAAGTAATACATCCTGCAATCTAAATCCTCAGACCTATGACGATAGCATGAAAAGGGATTTGAGTACACTTTCAAGCAATTCCTATGTCCAGGTTTACCATGCACAAAAGTTATAATGAAGAGTAAGCTGCACTGATTCAATAATACCAGAATACAATGTACAGAGGTCGAAAATGAAGGGCATTGAGCGGGTCTGAAATTTTGATCTCAGAGTACTGAGATAAAAATAAGGACTTAAAATTATACAGATCCCTACTACCAATTTCAGAGTGCAGAGATGTATTTAAACATTCAATACCAGAACGGATTTCAGATCGGGATTCGATCGCAGGGTATAACAGATGCTAAGAGCAGGGTTCAATCGGATCATTCTCAGATCATACAGTATTTAAGTAAAGAACAGGGTTCATCATTCAACAAATGAATGCACAGCAAAAATCCAATGGTAGATGACCCCACAGAATTTGCAAATCGAGTCGGTGGGTTTAAGAAAAGAGTTTATTCCAGACATCAACAATCACCACAAAGCCCAAGCTGGGCGTATAGCAACTCAGATCATATTGGTTTCAGATGTTTAGCATGGTAGATTCAAACTCAAATTGATAGGCATAAAGATTATAGGTGCTGAGAATTAAAACAAAGATTACAGAGTCTTTATAAATTTATACACAGAACGTTGGAATAAGATCGCATTGGATTGATACTGCACTCAATGTCTAAAGATGTTCGATCTCGGATGAAAGGAGAATTGAATGGAAACCCAGATCTATAACAATGCGAGATGGTGTTAATCAGCAGCGTTCGGGAGTTCACATTGAGTTCACTGCACACAATGTCTAAAGATGTCCGATCTCGGATGAAAGGAGAATTGAATGGAAACTCAAATCTATAACAATACGAGATGGTGTTAATCAGCAGCGTTCGGGAGTTCACATTGAGTTCTTCACATGTATCTCAGGGATTTGAAATATGCATAAATAAATAAAAGCAAAGTTTATAATTTACAGAACTAGATCAATTTTCCCATATAAACAGAGTTACTCGTTTTAACAGAACCCAATCGAATCACAGAGGTAAAACAAAGTTACATATATATTTCTGCAAACTAGATCGAATCATACATAAAGCCAAGTTATATGTTTTAGCAGAACTAAGTCGAATCCCATAAATAAAACATAGTCTTATGTATTTTTACAGAACTATTCCGATCCTCCTATATACAACAGAGTTATATACCTTCCTACAAAACTAGATTGATTCATACATATAAGAACAACAATATTAATCCCAAATACTGAAAGAAATTAACTGAAAAACAATGAACCTGATTTAGATCGTCGAATTCAAGGTCAAATGTCTGTTGTGGTTGCAGCTGAATCCGTGCTGAAGATGATCCTTGTTGTGCTACCACTGGAGACCTCAATCACTCACCGGCGGACACCTCGGTAAACCACCCAACCACTCTGGAAGTACTCTTCTTCCTTCCAGACCCCTGAGCTAATCGGGCCGTAGAGTTCACACATGTATTTCAGAAATTCAGCTTGGGATTCCCTTCCCACCAGGATTTCTTAGCCAAACCCTTAGATAGCAGCAAGTCTTTGAGGCACTCGAAAATTACGACGATCGTCCAAATTATGGGCCCCTTACCCATTCCCTAAGCCTTCCTTATAAAGGAAAATCTCATGCGACACATGTCGCTTCATGCATAATTAATTATTTTTAATTAATTATTTAATTAAAACACTCACCCATCCAAGTGTCAGTTTCTCTGGGAAGTGCACCAACACCCCTAAGTTTGCTCTAGTTTGTCCCCCATATATTTTAATCAACTCCTAGCTTTTAGTTGACTAGGTGTCTAATCTTAGGATTCTATTTTGCTCCTAAATAATGATTTCTATTATTTTAAATGCTCAACAAAAATAACTATTCATGTGCAAATGTCTAAACTATTTTTATGCAATTGCTAAGTAATAATCTAGAATTATTCTCATAAGTTTTTATGCAGTTTAATTTAATAATCAAACTCACTAGGATCACGGTGCCGCGCCGTTGGGCTCCTGGTTCCTTAATTTTTAATTCCCTGACATGGCACCACTCCGTCGGGTCCAATCATCCATGGTTTCCATTCCTTGGCATGGTACCGCATCGTTGGGTCCTTGCGTCCATTCTTTCCGTTCTCGAAAGGGTACCGCATCGTTGGGCCCTTCTGCCACCATCTTTCCGTTTTGACTTGCGGGAACTCTTGTAGGGATTTTAGGAATCATTACCATCCATCCTCCGTCTACATGCTATCTAGGGACTAATGGCGCTGAGGAGTGAGTCCGTTCTCACTGCGCGCCCCTCAACTCATACGTGACCAGCTCCGTCGTGGCCCACCTCGTACGCCCTCACGCATTCCTCTTGAGCAAGCAGATCAGTGCTTATCTGCTCATGTGTGGTATTCTTGTCAGAAGTCGACATCGTCGTCGCTCCCCTGTGTGTGATTCACCCGTACTCTACGACCCTTTATGTTCCTTGGTGTGTCCGTTGGTCAACCGTCTCACTTGTTTCTACACACACTTCTCACAACAAGTTATTAGTAGCACTGTCCTCAATAATCATCATCTGATTTCTAAATCTAGTATTGTTAAACATTTATGATTTGTTCAAACTTCTTATTCATCTAATCAAATATACATTTCGTCGACAATCACATAATCACCGTACAGCTAGTCGTTAAGCATTATCTATCAACATAATTTTCCATAGTCATAGCTAATCGTTTAACATATGCAATTATTCATTTACATCAACAGTTCAGATACACATACTCAAAAATAAGGCCAAAAGGTTATTTAATTAATGTTTCAATGCAATTACTCATTTACATCAACAGTTCAGATACACATACTCAAAAATAAGGCCAAAAGGTTATTTAATTAATGTTTCAATCGGCCGGGTCACTCAGTAGGTGCCCTCAATGTCTACAAAAGCCTAGGGGCACTACAGATTGTTAACATGATCTTGTTTGTAAGCTACCTTGTAATATTTCTCTGTAGATTCCTGAATAAAGCTCTGATCAGATCTATAATGACTGTCCTCCCCTTTTAGCTCCCAAATGGAGTTTTTGTTACAGCGCATGCTGGAATATCTCTGAAAAAATTTAGTGTTGATATCACCCTTAGCCAGCCACAAGGCCTGGCACTTTAGGCACCATGTACTTTCTTTTTGGCCCAGTAAATCCTCCCTTCGTTTGCAAAGGGTTCTATGAACATGAATATGAACATGCCTCATTAGCATACTGAAATGGGGTATCCTAAGAAACAAACATATATTGAGAGACAAGAGACTATATGAAGAGCATCTTCACTCTCCATAGCTAGTATTAGAATCCATCATGACTATACACATTCATTCACAAGTGCAATAGAATCTTGTTGTACCCATACACTAATACATTACGCATGCATTGTACATTGATTTACACTAATTAGAGGAAATTTGAGGTCTATGGGTAAGATTTCTCAAACCAATAGAATTTTAGTATTTTGGTCAACCAATAGAATTTAAGTATTTTGGTCAAAGATGCTTATGTGCCATAGGTTATAAACCTTACCTTGGTTAATATTTTGAAAAGTTTATCTCAAAATATGATAAATATACTTGAAATAATAAATATAGAGTATTTTATATTATCACTACTTCTAAGTTCTTTAAAATATAAATCTCACATTAATTAAGATGTTAGTGGAGTAATTTTGAAATAAAAAAAAACATTTATATAATTAATCTCTCATAAATAAAAATAAATAATATTTTAAAAAAATCATAAATAAAAACAAGGAGAGAGAGAGAGAGAGAGAGAAAGAGAGAGAGAGAGAGAGAGAGAGAGAGAGAGAGAGAGAGAAATAATTGTTTTTTATTTTTGCGATAACCTTCTCCTCTCAACTCGGAATTTGTCTATCTTGGTACTGTTGGAAAGGTCTCTATGAGAGATACAACTTTTGTGCTTTGAGTTTTCGGAGATTCCGCACCAATATTTCGGGGCACACATTTTAGTAATTCGACAAGAGATAAAATGTATGCCCCAAAACAATTGGTGTGTAATCTCGGACAACTCAAAGCACAAAAGTTGTATCTCTCATCGAAACCTTTCCAACGGTACCAAGAGTGTCAAATTTCGAGTTTATAGGAGAAAGTTATCGCAAAAATAACAAACAATTATTTTCTCTCTCTCATATTTTTTATTTATGATACTTTTTTAAATATTATTTATTTTTATTTATGAGATATTCATTATATAAATCGGGCATGAAGGTGAGTACAAAAAAATCTTCATTTCATATTAACTCTATGAATGATCTGGAGATTAACAATTTGATGCAAAGGATGCCCTATCAAGTCTCTCCATTGGGAGAAGGTTTTAAATATCTTGGGTATTACATTAAACCCAATGGTTACTTGATCCAAGACTGGCAGTGGTTACTCCAGAAAATAGAAGCCCGCATTGGACATTGGTCCTTCATATTTTTATCTTTAGGGGGGAAGCTTGTTTTGGTGAAATCTGTTTTATCTAGAATTCCGGTCTATTGGATTTCACTTTTGCCAATTCCCAATGCTGTCATTAAAAACATGCAGAAGCTTATTAGTACATTCCTTTGGTCTGGAGGAGGAAACAATATTGCCATTTGCATGATTGGTTGGGACAAGTTATGCTTACCGGAGAGTGCAGGAGGCTGGGGTATTAAGGATCTTTATTCCTTCAGTGAATCTCTGCGTCTTAAATCATTCTGGCGTGGACTTTTCAGTGGAACATTGTGGTCAGATGTGTTGCATTCGAAATATATCAGAATGGAAATTAGTCATTGGTTTAGATATGCTGCAAATAAAACAAAAGGTGTTTCACCAATATGGAATGGTTTCTTAAAAGTTTATAAATGGCTTGCTGTGGATATATGTTGGAAACTGGGTGATGGGCATGAGATTTCCATCGGGGTGGACCCGATTGTGGGGCTATAGGATGGATATGGTTTATCCAATAGTATTTTGGCTCACATTAGAAGCAGGGGTTGGTATACCTTACATCAGATTATAAAAAATAACTCATCAGGTTATTGGTACAATTCTCAGGATATTGGGCTGACTGGGCAAGACGCTGTTGACTGGGATATTTATATACAGTCACTCAGTGAGACTGGCTGCAGAGCGTCGGGCGATAGAGATAAGCTATTATGGTTGGGGAACTCGCAGACTGGAAGTGTGACAGCAAAATCTGCATATATGAGGATCATCATGCATAAATGTATCTTTCCGAAACATTGGTGGTACAGTTCAGTTTGGAGTTGGAAAATTCCTATAAAGATGAAGTACTTTATGTGGTTTGTCTTCATGAATAGACTCAAGACATGGGATAATATCACCAGAAGGGGTTGGATTGGCCCTAGTATGTGCAGCTTGTGTAAAACAAATGCGGAAGATATGCCACATATATTTATTTTCTGTGATTTTTCAAAACTTGTTTGGGATAGAGTTTGTCACACTCTCAGACTTACAAATGACTGGGGAAAGTTGGATATCATATCAAACACTGCTCAATGGATATCGTCTCATAAAGCCTTTATAATCCTTCCGGTTTTGGTTTGTTGGAGCATTTGGTATGTGAGGAATCTGGCCATTTTTTAAAATCATTCACCAAATTTCATTGTGGCAGCTGATATCTGTCTCAAGCAATTTGCACTCTATCAAAACAGGAAAACTGGCAGTAAACCTAGAATGGTGGCAGCATTGAATATTCAGTTTGATAGCCCAGTTCTATATTTTGATGGAGCTGTAGGTCGGGATCATTGTGTAGCTGGTGGAGTATTATTTCTTAATCAGGATCATTATTATACATGCAAATTTAAATGTGGTAAAGGAACTAACATGAAAGCTGAAATTGTGGCACTTTGGATGATTGTTAAGGTGGCAAATCTTTTTGGGCTGGCAGATGTTAAAATCTTTGGTGACTCTCGGGTCACTATAAAGTGGGCTTGTGGTGAATATAATCTTCAGGTTGCTGTTTTGATTCCATGGTGTGATCGCATCAGACTGGAACTCTCTAGCTTCCATACATTTTCTCTACAACATATTTTTAGAGAAAACAATACTTTAGCAGATAAGTTATCTAAGGAGGCTTTGGAGACAGAAGAAGGAATCTTATTCTGGGAGGAATTCATAGAATCCAAGTTAGATTCTGCTGGTTCATTTTCAATTTTTGAGATTTAAGGGTAGATATATGTGTGACAATCTAGCTTTTTGTAGCTATTTGTATTTTTTTGGACTTATATCTTCAGGATCTAGCTGATCCAGAATGATTATTTTGATACTCTAGATAAAGCAGTGTTGAAATATGCCCATCGTTGTACTATTTGATTTATTTCTATAAATAGCAATAGTACACTTTTTTTCGCTGAAAAAAAATGTTTTTATTATTTCAAAATTACTCCACTATCTGTTAGATTTATATTTTAAAGTACTTGAAAGTAGTGATAATATAAAATAAAATAAAAGTACTAATTTTTTATTTTAAGTATTATTGTAATTATAATTTTAGTATTTTTTTAAGTTTTAGATTTTATTAAATATATAAAAAGTAGTGGTATATTTATAATAAAAAAATTAAATAAATTATAATTTAAATTTAAATTTTTTATTATAATATAATTTATTGTGTATGCACAATAATCTAAACCTTTCATTATTATTTTCAACCATCATCTCTTAACTTTACACTAACCCAAAATACTTGTCAACTTTCATTAATTAATGGGATATTATAGGTTGACCTTCACTAGATAATACCTTTAACTTAGTGTGACATGGCATATTTGTAGTGTGACATGGCATTTTTTTATTATTTTCCTTAGGAGGTCCATTTTAGACCTCAAATTTCTTCTAATTGTCATCATCAATAAAAAAAAAGAAGAGAATTCAATATGCCATTGATATGAAAAAACAAAAAAACAAGTTTTACAAAATGAAACTACTTATTTAAATCACCCACTTCTTTTTCATAGTATTGTCATCGATGTCCTCTTTCATAGTATTTTTATTCACTTGAATGCAATACTTTTTCACATACAATTAAATTTATTCATATTATTGTATATTAATTAATGTATTTTGTAAATTGATTATTTTGTCTATGCAGATGTATGATGTATGATCATAAATCTTAAAGAATTAAAAATAGTTTTGATGTGTAATGTTTTTATCATTTAGTTTTATTAGTATGGTTGGTTTCTATGGGCATTATTCTGTATGGTAACTTGAGTTTGAATTCTACAAGGTAGCCAAGACAAGGCATTTAAAAATCTATTCATACTAAAAGTTGGTAATTTTGAAGAGACTTAATATCGATTAAAGACACTTAGTAATCTTGTTGGCTATACTATAATGCATATGGACTTAAGATGCCAAATATGAAACTTTAGTTACAAAGCTTTACTATTTTCTCATCAATCCAATACGAAGCTAGGCTGTTAATTTACGTATTTGCATTTATGGTCTTAACTAAGTAGGTTTTCAAATTTTTAAATTGATATATATATATAAATATAAAATAATGAGAACATATGTCAGACTTTGAAATGATTAACAAAGGGGTAAAGAATTTTTAGAGCATTCAGATCAACTTTAACCTATTAAATATTATTAAACGTTGAGAAGCCAACAAACTAGCATGAATATTTTGTTATTTTTTAAAATATTATATTTATATTATAAACTTTTCTTCAACAACGAAAAAAAATCAATATTTTTGAGAATGATTGACAAAAAAAAATCAATATTGTTGAGAATGAATGACAAGGATGTCAGGAATTTTTAAAATATTCAACGAACTGCCATGAATACTATTATTTTCTAAAATATCATATTTATTATACCTGTCAAAGGCAAGGTATATAATAATGGGTTTGCAGTCAATTTCAATTGACTTTTTAATTATTATGCAATTTCTAATATATTTTTTCCATAATTTTTAAATGTTTCATAGAAAATAAATATTAAACTAAATATTTTAAAAAATAAAAAATAATTTTTAAATTTTAAAAATGACAAATTCCTAATTTTTTATTGGAGGAAAGCTTTGAAGTGACAAATTTTCCCTACTATAAATATTATTTGTCAGAAATAAAAAATAATTAAAAAACAAAAAATTGAACATTTGTCATCTGTCTACACTATTATTATTATGTCATGGGTAACACCATCCCAAACGTACGATTTACTAGATACTGCTTGCTAGAGCCTGGAACTTTACTGGATACTGCTTGCTAGAGCCTAGAACGGGAATCGAGTATGGGCCTGGAACTATATGCAACATGAACTATTACATCTGGGACTTGATGCTAATGTTAGCCCTCGACATAGCGGCAAGGTATACATTTCATTTCATGGCTATAGCATAAATTCATAAGACTTGGCCTAAATTTTTAAGAGAATTTTAAAGCATATTGTTTCACATCGTTATTTCAGTGATTTCGTTATTTCAGTGATTTGAGTTGATTCGAGCCATTGGTATAACAAGGGTAACTCATGCCTGGAATTAATGGCCAGTGGCCACCTCAGCAGAAATATGAAAACTCGTGTCGGGAGCTTTTTTAAATTCAACACGAAACACATAATACTTTACTATTAATACACTCTATTATATGACTTTTTAATACACTGGGTTCGAAAATACTTAATACAGGTTTGCTTCATTTTACAGCTTACCTTCCCTGTGGTTTGTTGCGTGTTGCTACCTTCTTCGGTGAGTGGTTTACTGCGTCCTGCTACCTTGTTCAGTGAGTGGTTTGCTGCGTGCTAGTGGCTTGTTCGGTGAGTGGTTTACTGTGTGTTGCTGGTTCAGTGAATGGTTTACTGTGTGTTGCTGGTTCATTGAGTGGTTTGATGTTCAAATCTCATCCTGCTGTCAGAGGAGAGACACTTGCCAGAGGAAAAACACTTGCCAACGTTCAGGGATTAAGCTTTTCGTCCAAATCTCGTCCTGCTGTCAGAGGAGAAACACTTGCCAGAGGAAAAACACTTGCCAGCATTCAGGGATTGGGCTTTCCAGGTATGAAAACGGAAGCTTTTAGGGACTTTTTGGTGCATTTTACTACCATGTTACCTCTAAATGTTTCTCTCAATTTGCCTATGTTGTAACAATAAAGCACAAAAAAAATTTGGTCGCATCCTGTTTTAAGGGGATTTGAATATTATTCTGATTTACAGTTCTTGCAAAAATAACCTAGATGGCCCTCTTGAATTAGCAGCATATGGCGATGGATAGACAATAATTAATTAAATTAGCTCCTTAGATGAGTCTCGACCTGCTACTGCTAATATGGTGGCAGAAGCTGGTAGATTTTTTTGCTGTGATGCTCTTCGTCTGAAACCCATAAACTGTACCAATTCTTCATATACTTCCTCATCAAATGAAGTTGGCAAACGATGCAGCTTTCTCTCGTATGGTGAGAGCCTAAAGTAGCTCTTGCCAATTTCTTCTCTTTCAGTCCCTTTTTCCCACTCATAAACCTTCCTAAACTCGCCGAGCATATTATCCCATTTTGTTACAGCGGTCTTGGCATCACGGTTAACTCCATGCTTGTTGAGGAACTGGGTGACCTCCTTATCTTTCTCTGCTCTGGTTTTGTTTTGTTTAGCATATGTATCAACTGAAAAACTCCCCTCCAGCGTAATATCCTACTAGGATTTTGATGGGTTTGCGAAGTATTGGATTCTCCAAGCCCTGGGCAGCCATAACATCTCATAGGGCTTCCATACTAGAGAAACATATTTGCCTTTTCTCAAGGCGAGGCCAGAGCTTTTATTGCTTTTGTTTGAAGCTATCTAGGGTTTGTAGTTTGCAGGTCGGCTTGCCATGTGAAAAAATTAACCATGTCCTCGGGGGCATCTTCTTCCAAATGGAGACATCCCCTTGCAGTGCCCAACTCTCTAGGGGTGGCAAAACACAAGAGATTCATCCCCAGGGGGTGGAGATTAATCCTCGTGCTACACTTCTTAAAAGAAACTTTAACAATAAAGTGTAATGCCTTGCAGATAGTTTAATGAATATGCTCTGCAAAGTGGCCCTGTAGTTGATAAGCAGGATTAAAATAAAGTTCTTGAATTAGATCTTTATGTACTTTAAAAACTACTAAAATAGGAAAAAACTAATCCAACCAGCTTACATTTATGATTTATCTGAAACCTCACAGAATGTAATCTGATTAATCTGACCCTAGTCATTGCCTGTGTGAAGCCCCCTATAGCTTTCGTATTATCTGCCAATTGAAAGCAGCCTTCATCTGTGCGAAATTTATCAGCAAGCAATAAATTTAACAAATATTGGATATGCTAGAGTAACTTATTACTTTGAAAATATATGCCAATCAGTTCTGAAATTAACAATAGTGAACCCAATGTCAAGTACAACTCTCAACATACCAACTAGCTCTAGCTAGACCAAATTTGCTGTAACATTAAACTTTATATGGGAGGCGTTTTGCTATAGTGCCTTGTATTTGGCTTAGCTACATTAGCAAGAAATCTATGTTCATGCCAATCAGTTGCGAAATGAGTAATAATCAACCCAATATCAAGTATAACTGTCAGCATACTAATTACCTAGTCCAAATGTGCTGTTAGATTAAAGTTTGCATTGGAAGTGATTTCCTCTATTGTTCTATGTTTGGTTGAATTATGGTAGCATGTATTCTATGTTCATGCCAATAAGTTGTGAAATTAATAATAATCAACACACTGCCAAGTACAAACAAATCAAGATCAATAGTAAAATACTTCTAGAATAGATCAACAATATAGACATAGCCATGAATTGACAATGGAATCCTTCAAATTTATTGCCATGAAATTGCAAGATAGTTAAAGGTTAAACATTAGGTAAAGGAAAAGAATATTATGCGTAGTAAAATAGTTAGCATTTTCCTATAACTCTTCAAAACCGCTAATTTGTCATATAGTAAGAATCTTGTTTCAGGTTATAAAACCGCTAATTTGTCATATAGTAAGAATCTTGTTTCAGGTTATAAAACCGCTAATTTGTCATAAAGTAGGAATCTTGTTTCATGTTATCTACGATTGGATACATTAGCTGTGTTAGCTAGTTCAAACTTGATGTAGGATTAAATTTGCAACTCTCAACATACTAATTGCCTAGTTCAAACTTTCTCTAAGATTAAAGTTCCAACACATATTGTGAGATTTATGGTGATGGAGACATAGATACAAGCAATAAAGGATGAAAGGACATTCTTGAAAATGAAATCTAAAACTAAAAATAGCTGTCAAATGCAAGGGTGCTGGATTTTGTTGAAATGAAACAAAATGAAGTACAAATTCATATTTCGTAAATGTGAGCTTGTTAGGTTCTGTATATCAGATGCAACAGACTTAAAGATTGTCGAGTCTGCATTTGGGCAAATTTCAGAAGACTAGCCACAAAAGAGTGTTGAATCTAAGTAATTTTTAAACAATAGAAAATCAAAATTGTTTTTAGCTTTGTATGGCATCTAATATAATTCAGACTTCATTGCAATTTATGTATTATGCATTTAATATTTTGTATACTGAGTCATAGTGCAAGTGTTCACTGGACATTTTTCTTATTCTATTTGATCAAATGATCAAATTGCCAAATATCCTGCTATTTTTCCATTTGTTGTTTTTGCAAAGAGTGTATATGTTGTTGGATATCTATGTAGTGGAAAGCAGTATTTGAAATTGCAATAGTCCTTTAGTGTTGTTTGTGCATTTTGTTTTGCCTAATGTTGCAAGCTAAAATTAATCTGTTATATTGAGGTGCGTAATTATGAGCAGAAAACATAGGTGCAAATGGGATATTGGTGTTTGATTGTTAGTGTCAGTATTTGGAATTTGGATGGTGTGGTATCCATAAGACTAAGAAACTTCTTGGTAATTGTACAATGCAGTTGACAATGAGTCTTGTATTAAAGATAAAAAAAGGTGCATTGAACATACCTAGCCTAGTTTCTCAAGAATATGCACAATAAAGGAATGCAAGTTGACAAGAATGAATGACATTGTTGAAAGTGAAATCCACAGTTTAAAAATGATTCTCAAATCTCAGAGGTGTGAACTTTATAAAAAAATGAAGCAAAAATGCCAAGATCTTCCATTTGAAGCTTGTCAGGTCTTGTATATCAAGCATAGGAGACTAAAACATTGTGAGGCTTTAGTTTGGGGGAATATGCCAAGACCAAGAGAGAAAGAGTGTCATATTATGCCAAGACCAAGAGATAAAGAGTGTTAAATATGAGCAATCTTCAAAGAATGGGAAGTAATTCGACATATTTTATTATGTAAAATTCAAATGAGTTTTAAATGCATTAATTATGTTTTGTAGAAAATAAATATGCTAATGCTCTTGGCAAGTCAGATAACCATGACACATGTAGTATAATATAGTAACAAAATGGAGTGCATATAATGAAAAAAAGAGACAATTAATCTGTCTTAAGAGATATGACATAAAGTATTTAGATGCATTGTACAATGTGCAATTGCAAAAAATGAAGCCGATGCTCGCATAGAATAGGAAATGAGCAATAATATGTAATATGCACAGGTACATAACTACTAACACAGATAAACAACATGTTGAATATGTTGAATACTACATACTTATAACAAACAGATCTGCTTCATCAGTTTCTAGTAAAGTTTTTCAAAGCTGAACTATTATGTTTCATTAATCTATTCCTCGTCTCAGTATTGTAGGTTGCGAAACTACAGTCACATCAACAATGATAAAAAAATATCGAAAGGAATCACCTGTGTCAAGATAAAATAAAAATGATAAAAAAAAATATTAATAATGTTCAAGAAATAACCTCAGAAGTAGGCTAGGGTAGGCATGCCCACGGATCTCCTATAACTCCTTTGCCTCATTCTGCCTCAAATAATATGTAGAAGAAAATACTTGGTTTTATCTTTCAAACTAATCTCTTTCAGGCAATTAAAATAACACAGACAGATAATATAAAAAAGCTTCCAGATTGATGCAAGTCTGATGTTAATAGGGTAGGAAGACTTAATACATAGATATCTAGATACTTCAATGTAATTGTTCTTCATACTATGCTTTTAGTTTGAAATTATTATCGTGGATTGTTTTGATTGGCATCATTTGAGTGAAGGTTTTGCTCTTCAACAATAATACATTTGCTTTATGAATGCTTATTCTGTGCCAAATTCTACTAGAATGAACAATTATCCGTTGATCTATATTATTAGCTTTGTAACCTATAGTTTGGAACTCCATACTTTTTGTCGCTGAAACTATATTCAATATATTAGAAGAAATATGGCTAGACATAGTTTTAAATACTACAAATATAATAATAAGATTAGCAATTAAACATTTTAATAAATTTTATTTTAAAAATAAAATTTAGATATAATACAATTTCTGTATTTTTTAAATAAAAGTGAGATATAATACCATTTCTGTTTATTTTTTAAATATAATATAATTTTTATGTATTTAAAACTGCTCTAAGTTACATATGAGAAAATCATTCCTAGAGAAATAACCTTAAAACATATCCTCTATGTCTGATAATATATCGGGAGAGAGCAGTGTTCCTTTATCCTAGCTTGAACATTTATTTGCATATCACATTTTAGCCCATTGATAAATTAACAAAATAGTGGAACTGCTACACTGCTATTCACATTCCAATAATTGACTGGTAATTTTAAAAAGAAATCTATCAATTCTCAAAATCAAATTTGAAAATCAAGGAAAGAAAAATAGAATAAAAAACGAAGAAATACAAGTTTTCATAATTGATGTGCTAACTTCTAGAAGATTTGTCTGTTGCTTTTCCTTACACCCTCAGATCTGTCTCATATTGCAATTATGCAGTTAATAATAAATATCATAACGCTTCTTGGAATGCTTGGTTCTTTGATATAACATTTTTGTTTTCCACATTTTATGTCCCTTGATTCTAAGATCCAATTTGGTTGTTGACTTTCAGGAAAACACTTTGCCTCTTATTCAAGTGCAAGTTGAAAAAAGAAACCGGACCAAGTATTCTTAGCAAAGGAGCAAGCGTGCAACTCAACAATAGAAATCGTACACAAGGTATGGAGCCAATTGAAACTCAAAATACACAGAAAGCAAAAAAAATAAAAATACATAACACTCATGCTATTATTAGACGATGTAAAGAAAATAAACAAAAGGTGATTTCGAATGTTGAATGTAAGAAAAGACAATATCTAGAAAAAGGAAACAATACCCAGAGAACATTTCAAAGTAACGTAGACCAAGAACGTGCCATCGATGTCATTTTACAAAATTACAGTCTATATCGCTTACGCAACTTTGCATATACTGTTGGGAATTGTTTGTTTGATACTTTCGAAGTACTCCTATGCAATAGATATACATCTATAGAATTGAGAGCAGACATAGTAGAAAATTTTGAGGTTTGTTTATAAATGCATAATGTCAATGATCCAAAGATTTATTTGCAATGCATGTTAAAATCAGCCTCTATTGCTCTACCACTAGAACAAAGAGGCCTCTGGGGAGACATTTTCTGCATACATTCGTTGTCAAAATGGCTCAACATAAGAATAAGAGTATGGTCATTGACACAACTAAAGTCATACTTAGATTTCGATTCATCTCTAAACAACAACGTATATGACATATTGTTTCATTTTAACAATCCTCTTGCTGGCCATTTTGAACCATTACTAGGCAAAACACAAATTGCCATTATCAATAATCATCAACAGAAAGAAACGTCTATGAAATATGGAAACATAGAAAAACATTGGAAACAAATACAAAGCAAAATGTTAGCGAATGGACTTCAACGAGTTCAAATATTCACTAGTGCCCATGGTGAAAGTTGTTTTCAACCCATTTGTTATTTAACAAATGACGAATATGATGTGCCTTGCTTACGACGTATAATCGCACAAACTTTTACGAATTTAGTAATGCAAAATGATTCTTTCCCAATAGGATACATAGAAAAATATGTCTAAATTGAAATACAAAAAAAAAATCCAAGGGTAGCAAATTGGCAAGCATATATGGTGCATTTGGCACTTCCATATGAGAAAGGAAACATAGAAGGTGGTCTTTTTGTTTTTTCCTCGATAGCCTATATTTGGAACATAGAAATACGCATATGGTCTGCTGAGACATCTATTCTTCTAGCTACATTCCATTCAGTGGAAAAGGAATCAAAGATCTTTAATGTTATTAGATATCAAACGGACATAGGGCATTTTCATTTTGAGCCATTGTCTCCTAACAAAAGAAACATAGAAGCCAAAAACATATCTTTGCGCTCTCTTAAAAAAACAATTAGGGGTAATGTTGTAACACAGGAAGAGACAATGGCCACCAATTTAAACATGGCTAAAATAAATGGGGGATTTAGACAATGTAAAGAAAAAAACAAAAGGTGGTTTTGAATGTTGAATGTAATAAAAGACGATATCTAGAAAAAGGAAACAATACCCAAAGAACATTTCAAAGTAGCATAGACTAGGGACATGCCATCGATGCCATTTTACAAAATTACAACCTATATCGCTTAGGCAACTTTGCATATACTATTGGAGATTGTTTGTTTGATAGTTTCGAAGTACTGCTATGCAATAGATATACATCTATAGAACTGAGAGCAGGTATAGTAGAACATTTTGAGGCCTGTTTAGAAAAAAAAGATAGTGAAGCACTATTTTCTTATCAACATGAATTAAACAAATATGCATTGATGGAAATGCATAATGTCAATGATCCAAAGATTTATTTGCAATGCATGTTAAAATTAGCCTCTATTGCTCTACCACTAGAACAAAGAGGCCTTTGGGGAGACATTTTCTGCATACATTGGTTGTCAAAATGGCTCAACATAAGAATAAGAGTATGGTCATTGACACAGCTGAATTCATACTTAGATTTCAATTCATCTTTAAACAACAATGTATATGACATATTGTTTAATGATAACAATCCTCTTGCTGGTCATTTTGAACCATTGTTATGCAAAAAACAAATTGCCATTATCGGTAGTCATCAACAGAAAGAAACATCTATGAAATATGGAAACATAGAAGAAGATTGGAAACAAATACAAAGAAAAATGTTAGCGAATGGACTTGAACGAGTTCAAACATTCACTAGTGCTCATGGTGAAAGTTGTTTTCAAACCATTTGTTATTTAAAAAATGGCGAATATGATGTTCCTTGCTTACGACGTATAATCGTACAAACTTTTACCAATGCCATAATGCAAAATCAGTCTTTTCCAATAGGATACATAGAAAAATATGTCAAAATTGAAATACAGAAAAATATTTCAAGAGTAGCAAATTGGCAAGCATATATGGTGCATTTGGCACTTCCATATGAGAAAGGAAACATAGAAGGTGGTCTTTTTGTTTTTGATTGGATAGCCTATATTTGGAAAATAGAAATACTCATATGGTCTGCTGAGACATCTATTCTTCTAGCTACATTCCATTCAGTGGAAAAGGAATCAAAGATCTTTAATGTTATTAGATATCAAACGGACATAGGGCATTTTCATTTTGAGCCATTGTCTCCTAACAAAAGAAACATAGAATCCAAAAACATATCTTTGCGATCTCTTAAAAAAGCGATTAGGAGTGATGTTGTAACACAGGAAGAGACAATGGCCACCAATTTAAACATGGCTAAAATAAATGGGGGGGAATTAAGTTCAAAATATGCAGCATGCAAAGAAAGTAACAAAATTGTAAAAAGAAAAAGGCAAGGGTGTCCTTATCGAATTAGAAAAAAACAAAAAAACATATGGTCCTGAACATTAGCTGAGAAAGAATTCGAGAAAACTGTTGCTGACATGCCTATTTACAATTGTTCAGTTTGTAGTCGCACATTCTTTAGAAAGGATTTGGCATGCATTAAACAAGTATGTACACAAAAATTTGAGATTGATAGAGAAGAAAGAAAGTCCGAAGGACACCCAATCGACAACTTAAAAAATCAATACACTTGCAAATCTTCCAAAAACAATTTGTTGAAGGAAGAGATACCCAAATTCGCGTGTCCACAAAATATTAGGCGAAATCAGAACATAAAGATATTGAAGGAATTGAATGAACTAGAAGAAAGGCTAATATCGTTGAGATTACCTTTCTTACAAATTAGAGAACTAGGAAAAAAACATAGAGGACAACAAATGGGTCTAACAGGAGGTGTTATCAATGTGCCTACCGATACATCTTGAATTCAACATGCATTGCCTCGTGACATAAAAGAGACTGACACAGTTGCAGTGGCAATTAAAAAAAGGCTATGTTACAAAAATGTTTATGCTTTTGGTCGCATTCATGTAAACCTCGTCATAAAAGCATTGAAACAACTTTGCAAAACCATGTTGTACAAAAAGGAGAGAGTTATGATAAACGAAAATTGGAAACAGATGTTCAATGAGGCCAAAGATGCATTTGAAAGTGACTCTGATGAAGAAGTTGACAACAACAACGACGGAAACAACACAGAACCAATAACAAAAACATTAGTGCATGGATTCACTGATTCACATAGCATATATGATCTTCAAAATAATCAAATAAACATTGCTCCTACAGAAGGCTACATGCCATTAGGAATTTTCCAAGACAAATATTCAGAGGAAATGAGTTTCCCTACACTCTTTTATGGACAAACCCGATCTGATGATATTACAAAAAATTTTACTTACCAAAAAATTGTTCAATGGGAGTTGCTATACAAAGACCATGACTTTGCCTATCACACCACAAACTTGTTTTACAAGGCAGTCTGTATTATTCTTAAGCAAGTCTTGAATTGTATCTGGATTAGGATAAGAAAAGGACAGCTCAAGGGAAGAAAAATAGTGGCGAAAGATGTCAAATCAAGGCCAAATTTAGATCGTATACTAAAATCAGATATTGGTTACATGGATCTCAAATCAATATGCACATCACCAGACTACTTTCTAAATTTACGTAGAAACCTTTATGCAATGATACGGCAATTAGGCCCACCAACATTCTTTGTATCATTCAGTAGTGCAGAACATCGTTGGAAACCACTGATAAATGCACTGAAGCATATAAAATCAAAATGCAAATTAGCTACTGAAAATGACACACAAGAAGATGAAGTTGAAACCTTGATACAGAATGATCCAGTAACTTGTGTAAGATATTACAGAAATAGGGTGAATGCTCTGCGTCAACTAATATCTCATGATCACAAATACTATGGCGAGATAAAAGACCACTTCTTCGTGACAGAGTTACAAAATAGAGGAATTCAACATGAGCATGGCTTACTATGGATAAAGGATGCACCTATCTATGGAACAAGCACAAATGCTGAGATAGAGGACTTTGTAGATAGGTATTTGTCTTGTGACTCAGGAATACTCTCAAATGATTTGAAAACAATTCAACATCATCATCATACAAAATCTTGTAGGAAAAAAAAATGTTCATTGTAGGTTCAATTTCCCCATTCCTCCAATGAAAAAAACAAGAATACTTGAACCGGCGTAATTTAATGGTCATAGGACAAAGGAAAATGCAAAATTGATTTTTGATCATTTAGAGCACGCTAAATATAGTGAAACAGACACCTTTGATAGTTTTCTGGAGAACATGGGTTTGAAAGAAGAAGAATACATAGATGTTGTTCGATATAGCTTAAATAGAAGAACGATCCTACTAGAGAGAAGACCAATAGACATATGGACTAATAGTTTTTGTCGACATATGCCAGAAATTTGGGATGCCAACACAGATTCCCAATTTGTACTTGATTCATATGATGCAGCTTCATATTGTAGCTCTTACATGACAAAGCTTGATAAAACAATGACATCAACATTTAGGCATATACGAGAAGAACACCAACAAACAAATGTTGACATTGTGCAAACAATAACTAGGCTTGGAAAATCTTTATTAAACCTGCAACAAATGTCTTCACAATAAGCCATATATATTTTTCTATCTCTACCTTTAAACATAAGTTCAAGAAAATGTATATTTATTAATACTTCGCCCAAAGACCATCTTGCATTTATTTTGAAAAAACCGAAAGAGTTGCAACAAGAACCAGACAACTCAAAAGACGTAATATGTGCATCAATCATTGATTACTATCTACAACATCCTGCAACCATTGAACATGTATGATTAGCAGAGTTTGCATCAAGCTATACAAAAAAGGGAAAGAAACAAAGAAATAGCGATGCTCCATATATCATTAGATATGTGAAATATAGTGAGCATAAAGATCTGGATAACTACTACAGAGAGCAGCTAATGCTATATGTCGCATTTAGATTTGATGAAAACATTTTTAGGCTACAATACTCAACTTGGAAAAATGCATTCCGTAGCTTGAAAGATATCATACAACAAAATCAACAAAAGTTCACATATTCGATAAATAAAGCATGGGGTGATCTTGATGTTGCCTCGACTGTTAAATTTTGAGCATTAATTCACAATACTCTAGGATCTTTACTGAGAGAATAACATATACAGTATATCAATGCATGACAATCACAATAAGTATGACAAGCATCACAAGAATCAAAAGCATAAGAGACAAGAGACACAGAGTTTCCGTGGGGAAAACCCTGAGGTGAAAACCCCACAACTTCCTCAGAGATAGAGAGAGCAATGGCTCAACCAAAGTACAACCAAAATACACTGAGATAGTCTCCTAGTAGCAGATGATCCTCCTTCTCACTAGTGCGCCACTTTCTAAGTGAGAGAGATGTACTTTTCCGAATGATCTAAAATAGAGATCACCTGATCTCTATTTATACTAATCTGTTTGCCCAGTGACCTTATGGGGCTGACTTGTCTATCTAGGTACATCCACATTATAATATATATATTTCAGGGCCGACCCCACACATGGTGGTCTAATAACCCATCGGCAAGTACACACACTTGCGACACTTGTCAATCCACATGGTGACACTTCCTTATAGAGGAATAACACATCTCTTATAAGGGTACAATAAATATATATAAAATACACAGATGAAATACATTCCGAAGTTACATATACATCAACACTCCCTCTTAACTAGGAAGGTATTTCTTGACACAGATCTGCTAGACAAGTCTTCTTCTCGGGATCATCGTCATCGTCATCGTCACTGTTGCTGCTATCTCAACCAATCTCTGACTCTACTCGTCATAGGAAGTTCTACAGAGCCAGTCCTTTTTCATACTGGATGTAGGCCCACCACCTGCAGGTCTTCATCATTACTGGCCATACTGTGGAATTCTCAGGACTTATTACGTGTGTCACAAAACCTGGCTACAGCATCCCAGGCTATTACGAGCACACGGCTCTACCTGTAGGATCTCCCAGGAGCACATTACATGTGACCCATCACAAAACCTGGCTGAAGCATCCCAGGCTATTACGAGCACACAGCTCTACCTGTCGGATCTCCCAGGAACACATTACATGTGATCTCACCACAAAACCTGGCTGAAGCATCCCAGGCTGTTACGAGCACACAGCTCTACCTGTCGGATCTCCCAGGAGCACATTACATGTGGTCCACCACAAAACCTGGTTGAAGCATCTGAGGCCTTTTTCATCCTATCCAGATCTCCTAGGAGCAAATTACATGTGTTCATGGAAAAACCTGGCTGAAGCATCTGAGGCCTTTTTCATCCTGTCCAGATCTCCCAGGAGCAAATTACATTCCATAGGACAAAACCTCGCAACAGCATCTCAGGATGTTACGGGTACACAACTACGACCTGAAGATCTCCCAGGGCACAAATTACATGTCCTCCCAGAGCAATGTCTCGAAAGAGCATCCCAGGCTGTTATGGGTACGCAACTCCGACATATAGGATATCCCAGACATGCTCATCTGCACAACCTGATCCACGGCCACAAAGTATCATCTGATACTCACCATACATCATCCTAATGTACACATGATCATCCTGATCATCATCACTGCAACATCCTGCTGCATGACATCTGGAGAAGCTCGTCATCCACGATCATCCTGATCATACAATGCATCCACCTGATACATATACAGATACATGGTCCAAGCATCCAACATGATGCATATAAAAAATACATACAAATGATCCAACCGATCATATCCAGCATCCAACATGATGCGTACATACATATAAATGATCCAACTGATCATATAAAGCAGAAACTAGAACATCATCCTGATGCTCATCATCCAGCGCTTACATCCATAGCCATGTGAAGGATCCTCCTTCCAACATGCTTGGAATGGCTTCAGCAAATGTGTCCATCACTTCTTCCTCGAAGTGTCCTCGATCTGAAGAACACCAAGCCTCTCCCTGAAGTACTCGAACTTCACCCTGGCTAGTGGCTTCGTCAGCACATTTGCAATTTGCTCGTCCGTCGCAACATACAGGAGCTTCACAGCTCCTCTCTGCACCATATCCCTGATATAGTGATATTTGATCTCTATGTGTTTCGACCTGTCATGAAACACTGGGTTCTCAGACAGCTTCACACAACTCTGGTTATCGCAGAAGATACCAGTAGCATCCAACGGGAGATCAAATAACTCAGACAGTAGCTTCCGTAGCCATACTGCCTCACAACTAGATGAACAGGCTGCAACATACTCTCCCTCAGCTGTACTCAGTGCTATGCAGGACTGCTTCCTGCTAAACCAAGAGATCACACTTGATCCCATACTGAAGCAGCACCCAGATGTGCTCTTCCTATCTGCAGCACTTCCAGCCCAATCTGAATCAACATAACCCTGCAGGTTAAACTTTTGATTCGCTTCATACTTGAGCCCATAATCCACTGTACCCTTCAGGTACCTCAGAACATGCTTTACAGCAACCAGGTGAACACTCCTCGGATCCGTCAGGAACTGGCTCAATGTGTTCACAGCAAAGCAAATATCCGGTCTTGTGTTTGTCAAGTACATCAAGGACCCAATCATCTGACGATACATAGAGACATCAACCGGCTCAAATGAAGCATTGCATAGAAGCTTCAGATTCGATGCCATAGGTGTGGCCATGGCCTTGCAATCCATCATCCCGAATCTCTTCAAGATATCTACTGTGCACTTCCCTTGACCAAGGAAGATCCCACGTGCACTCTGCCACACCTCCATACCTAGGAAATAATGCATCATTCCCAAATCTTTCATATCGAACTCAGCAGCAAGCTTCCTCTTAGTATCTGCAATCAATCTGTCATCTCCTGTTACAAATAAGTCATCCACATACAGGAGTAGAACCACAGGATTCCCTTCTTCAACCTTGTAGTAAAGGTTGGAATCCGCTTTACTCTTGGTAAAACCCAAACTAGATAGGAAACTGTCCATCCTACCATACCAGGTTCTGGGAGCTTGTTTCAAGCCATACAAGGCTTTCTTTAATCTGCACACATATGACTCCCTGTCATGTATTTCGAAACCGAGTGGCTGCTCCACATATACTTCCTCTTCAACTATACCATTCAAGAACGCAGTCTTGACATCCATCTGGTGTATTTTCCATTTCATCGTTGCAGCCAGGGAAAGTACTGTTCTAATGGAAGTATACCTGGCTACAGGTGCAAAAGTTTCTTCATAATCTATTCCCTCTTTCTGAGAGAAGCCACGAGCTACGAATCTTGCCTTGTATTTCTCCACACTGCCATCTGCAGCATGCTTGATTTTGTAAATCCATTTGGAAGTCACAACAGACTTAGCTTTAGGTCTTGGGACAACATCCCAAACATCATTCTTCATTATTGATTGATATTCCTCAACCATGGCATCCTTCCATTCTTTCTTTTCCGTTGCTTCTTCATAACTAGAAGGCTCTTTGTTCATAATGTCACAGAGTAAAGCAACATAGATAGTATGTGATCTGGTTCTCTTCTTTGCTCTGTGTTCCTCTTCTGGAATGCCAAATCTTTCTGCATCTTGAATGAGCTCTCTAGCCCATGCAGGTTTCCTCTTGTGAGAGTTATCCTCAAGGGGTGGATCTATAGGTTCTTGCGGATCTTCAAACTCACGAACAACTTCTGGAACTGCTTCAATCATGGTAGTGTCTTGAAATCTAGTTTCCTTAGGTTCTTCATAAACCTCGATCGGTGCCTTCCTTGATTTGATAAATGCTGAGTTTTCATCAAATGTCACATCCCTACTGACATCAATCTTCTTGAACCCTGGAAAGTATATTCTGTAAGCCTTTGAGCTTTCACTGTAACCCACAAAGATACCCTTCTTTCCTGAAGGATCTAGTTTGGTCCTCTTTTCCTTTGGGACATGAGTGAATACTGGACAACCAAATATTCTGAGATGGTTGAATTCAGGTTTCTTACCAGAAAAGACCTCTTCTGGTGTCTTGTTGTCCAATATCTTGTGGGGTGTTCTGTTCTGCACATATACAGTTGTTCTAGCTGCTTCTGCCCATAGATGCATAGGTAGATCCTGGTCATGGAGCATTGCTCTTGCTGCTTCCATGATTGTTCTGTTCTTCCTTTCTGCAACTCCATTCTATTGTGGATTGTAAGGAGCAGTCAACTCCCTCTTAATCCCTGAATCACTGCAAAGCTTCTTGAAGTCACCTGAGGTGAATTCTCCACCATTGTCGGATCTGAATGTTTTGATCTTCTTGTCAGTTTGATTCTCCATCAAGGTTTTGAATTCCTTAAACTTATCAAACACCTCATCTTTGTTCTTCAAGAAGTATACCCAAGTCTTCCTGGAGAAGTCATCAATAAATGAGACATAGTAAACATACCCACTTAGAGAACTGGATGACATAAGACCACATACATCTGAGTGGATGATTTCCAGGATGTCTTTTGCCTTGCTTTCACTGCTTGGGAAAGCCTTCTTAATGTTCTTACCTTTTGCACATCCTTTGAAAACACCTTCATGTTTGGTCTTGATTTTAGGAAGACCCTCTACAGCCTTGCTTGCAATTGGAAGTGCCCTATAGTGCATATGAGCAAGTCTTCTATGTCAAAGTTCACTTGGCTCCATGGATTCATGTACCATGGCATGTTCAGGTTGTCCCTTCAATTTATACAAACCTCCCTCTTGCTCTCCAATCACTACTGCATCATCTATGTTCTTTCCCTTTGGCCACATTAGGACTTGGCCATCCACAAATGCAACCCTCATACCTTTTGCATCCAATGCAGAGATGGAGAGTAAGTTCTTCTTGAGCCCAGGTACATAAAGAACTTCTTTCATCTTCAAAGATTTTCCAAAATCTAGGTTGTAGGAGACTTCACCACTTCCTTTGATTGGGTATTGATAATCATCCCCAAGTTTCACCTTATGGGGTGATTCATGTTCAGATAGATTCACAAAAGATTCTTTAAACCCAGTCATGTGTTTGGAAGCCCCACTATCAATCAACCAATCATTACAACCATGGGAGATGGTACCTGTGAGAGTAGAGATCAGAACATACTCTTCTTCACTTGATGAGTTATCATCACTTTCTGCCCTAGCCTTCTTCTTTGGTGGTTCATCATCCTCGGCAGCATGATCATGAAACCTTCTTTTGCTGCCCTTCTTCTTCTTGTTGGAGTTGTTGTTGTCCTTCTTGTTCTTGGGACAATTTATGGCAATATGTCCTTTCTCATTATAGGTGAAGCATATTCTTCTTTCTTTGAAGTGATGTGAAGATTTCTTGGAGTGAGATGGCTCTCTCTTAGACTTCCCTTTCTTGGTGTGAGCTGTGAGAGCTTGATCTTCATTCCCCATCTTTTCTTCTCGTGCCACAAGCCTTGCTTCTTCTTGTGAGCATTCTTCCCGTAGTCTACTGAAGGAAATCAACTTCTTTCTTGCACAGATTCCTTGAATGAAGGAGTCCCATGACCTAGGTAAGCCATTCAGAGTGGTCATGACAACTTCACCATTATCTACCATTTCATCCACTGCTTCTAGTTGTTCCTTGATCTAGGAGACTCTTGAAAAATAAGATTGAATGGTTTCTCCATTCTGAAACTTTACTCCTTTCAATTGGTTCCGCAGGGTCATCTTCTGATTTATGTTCTTCCCTTCAAATAGCTTGGTCAAAGAGTCAAACATCTCTTTGGGTGTCTTTAGAGAAGACACATGGGGTATGAGATGGTCTTTGATAGAATCAGCAATGATTCTCTTTTCCTTGACCAAGTTCTTCTTATGCAATACTTTAGCCTCTTCATCCTCTGGGATAGGGATGTCTTCTTTTATATATGAGTCCAACTCATTCTCTTCCAGGATTAACCCAATCCTATACTTCCAAGCTCGGAAGTTATCAGCCCCTTCAAGCTTATCCTCAAGCTTGGTGTGGTGAGACATTTTAAAGAGTACTTCAAATGGAAATAGAAAAGATTTAGGTCTTACCACTTGAAATGCTGAAAACTGGAACTCGTCCCGGATTAGGGTTTGTTAGAAAAACCCTAAAAATTCAAAATGTGAATTTCAAATTTCTGAGAGGATAGAAAGATGCGCCTTGATGAGCTGATCAGCCTGGTGCATTCAGAATTTGAGATCAGCAAAGTTTTACCCTTCAGATTTGCCTTTTTGTCCTCCCGGGTTCACTGGGGAGAGCCTTGAATTAGGGTTTGAGTTTCCCGGGTTCACTGGGGAGAGCCTTGAATTAGGGTTTGAGTTTCCCGGAGATCTACCCAGCCAAAAATCTCGATCCAAAGCTCTAAACTTCGATTTTTGCAAGGAGCTTCCAGCTGTGTCTTCAGATTCCAGAAATTCCTATTTTTGTGGAAACCCTAATTTTTAGGGCCAAATCTGAAAATGCTCGGAATTGAATTCTGATTGGACAAATAGATGCGCCTTGATGAGTAGAGTCAATATACTATACTGCTTTTCCAAAATCTGTGGAGAGAAACCCAATAAACAAGAAACTCAAGTTTCCGTCACTGCAAAATGTCTTCTTCTCAAGTTAGCTCTGATACCATGTTAAATTTTGAGCATTAATTCACAATACTCTAGGATATTTACTGAGAGAATAACATATACAGTATATCAATGCACGACAATCACAATAAGTATGACAAGCATCACAAGAATCAAAAGCATAAGAGACAAGAGACACAGAGTTTCCGTGGGGAAAACCCTAAGGTGAAAAACCCCACAACTTCCTCAGAGATAGAGAGAGAAATGGCTCAACCAAAGTACAACCAAAATACACTGAGATAGTCTCCTAGTAGCAGATGATCCTCCTTCTGACTAGTGCGCTACTTTCTGAGTGAGAGAGATGTACTTTTCCGAATGATCTAAAATAGAGATCACATGATCTCTATTTATACTAATCTGTTTGCCCAGTGACCTTATGGGGCCGACTTGTCTAGCTAGGTACATCCACATTATAATATATATATTTTAGGGCCGACCCCACACATGGTGGTCTAATAACCCATCGGCAAGTACACACACTTGCGACACTTGTCAATCCACATGACGACACTTCCTTATAGAGGAATAACACATCTCTTATAAGGGTACAATAAATATATATAAAATACACAGATGAAATACATTCCGAAGTTACATATACATCAACATCGACTATGGTTGAAATTAGAGATTATCAAGTGTTCAATAGGGATGCAACTAAAGAACATGCATCGACTTTGAATGATACCCTCTTCAATGGCAATAAATACTATGAAGAATACAATATTGACATTGACGTTCAACATTGCCAGCGTGTGAAAACAATAAAAACATCAGTCAATAGGCCTTATTATATTGTAAAACAACCACATATATTAGACAACATAACATTCTTTGCCATGAGAAGAAAATTGAACAAAGAACAAGCAGCTATAGTGAAAGATATAGTCACTAGGAAAAAAAAGGCACTGAATGAACCAATTTATTTGTTTTTGACGGGAGGTGCAGGAACGGGGAAAACATTTACTGCGATAGCAATATTCCAATCGCTTGTGCGCATGTATAACAGTATAATTGAATATGACCCACTTAAATTAAAAGGAATCATAGGAGCCTATACAGGAAAGGCAGCATTTAACGCAGGAGGTGTCACTCTACACTCTGCATTCTACATGCCCTTTAACAAAGCACAATATCTACCCCTTAATAACGAAAAGCTGGATACAATAACAAAGCACTATGAACAACTTGCTGTTGTGCTAATTGACGAAGCATCACTCGTTGGTTCAACATTTCTGTACCAAATCGACAAAAGATTGCGAGAAATAAAACATAGCCCTACAACATATTTTGGAAATGTCGACATGATATTTTGTGGGGACTTGTATCAAGCACAGCCAGTCAAAGACTCTTTAATATTTGAAACCTCGATATTGAACAAACAGAAATTATCATATAAGTTTTGGCAAGAAAAGGTAAGATGCTATGAGTTGCACATGCCAATGCATCAGAGAGATGAAAATTTTATAAGAATCTCGAACAAAATGAGACTGAATAAACAGACTGATGAGGATATAGAATACATAAATCAACATTGTTATAGATCACCACCACTAGATCCATTATTTCCCTATTTGTTCTACAAGAACAAAGATGTCCAAAGACATAATGAAAAAATGCTTTCTCAAGTTGATGAAGAATTGATTGTTCTTCAAGCACTTGATGAAGTTGTGAACAATCAAGAAAACTTCACAGCTTATGAGAAGGCAACAACATTGCCATCCAATATACTAGTTAAAAGAAACGTTCTGGTTGAACTATATGCTGGAAACTATAACATAGAAGACAGTCTTGTTAATGGTGTCGATGGAGCAATGAGAAGTTATTCATATGGTGAAAAAGAAATGGATGTTATTTGGATAGAATTTGTTGACCCAGCTATTGGCAAGATGCAAAGAAAAAGGTTCCATGGATTATATGACAACAATATTTCACCAAGTTGGACACCGATATTTCATATTGCAAAACCGTTACCATGCGCTAGAGGAAATAGCCAAACTACAATACAAAACAATTTCCTATACAACTAGCGTGTGCTAGAACAATACATAGAGCACAAGGATTGACTCTAGATAGACTTGCATTTAATCTAATCAACATTAGGGCACATGGATTAGTGTACACAGTGTTGTCACGAGTCAAATCCATGGATTCATTGTTTTTAGTCAAAAAGTTGTCACAACAAAACTTTAATGTAAACAAAAAAGTGACAACATAAATGGAGCGACTACTTGTACATGGTTCATGGAAATTGGACTATATACAGAGTTCAATTACATGTTCCAACAAACTTTCAATTGTAACTTTCAACACAGGTAGTTTATATGCACATCTTAATGACATTGTACAAGATGAAGACCTTATGAATAGTATGATCCTGTGTTTCCAAGAAACACGAACAGATTGCCCACCAAACAAAAACAAGTTTCTGAAGTACAATTTTAATACAACATACTCTGTCCATGGTGTTCTTTCTTGTATAGATAAAAACATAATCATAATTTCAACAAAAAGCTTTTCTAGTCATAGAGTGGAGCTCGTCATGTCAGAGATCTATGTCGAAAAGCATATTTTTATAATGAACATATACGTTGCTCCACTTGCACCAATATCAACAATGATAGAAACGATCTCAATGGCCAGAGAAGAAGTTAATCATAGTAATTGTATATTCATAATCATTGGTGATTTCAACATAGACATCCATCGAAATACTCAAAGAAGCAAGCAACTCCAAGACTATATGCATTCTGAACAATTGCAAGAGATAACAAACAGATTCACTCCGAAAACAAAAACTCAAATTGACCACATATGGACAAATCTTCCATTTGACCATTGTCAAGTCAATGTATTAGATGCATATGGGAGTGACCATGATTCCATTCATGCTTTACTACATATAATTTAAATTCGTATCAAACAATTAGCTCAGGTTCATCCATAATTGAAAAACAAAAAACCTTCATTTCGAAGTGATTGTGTCCATCAATTTCTACCAGAGATTCTTCAAATATCTTTTGCAGAATACAAATTTAATGTTCAAAGCTCATCTTAAACTTCAGTGTTCGTACAATGGCACCATTTTATGCTATTCAAATATCTATCAATGATAGTGACTTCAACCACAATTAGAAGCATAGAACATCATACCATATAGAATTATTTCATAGAACAACATGTTCTGAAGTGATGGCAAATCATTTTCCATCAAATTGAAGGTAACTTTTCTTGCCCTTATATTGATCTCATAGAAAATAGTGATTACATTTTTTACATTGGTTGACACTCTTATAGCTTTTGAATGCTTGCGTTAATACTATATTAAACATAAATTTATATCATCCGTCAAATTGCTTTCTGCTTTTTGTTAACCAGATTTTGTAGTACCATCTATACTGCAACTAGCAAACTAAAGCACGCTTTAACTACTTAAAGTTTATTGTAACTAATCTAACTTCATGTGCAATTGGTTTTTGCTTGATTGTTCTGTTATGTGACAGGTATCTTTGTTGGCTATAGCAACATGAAAAGACAAATTGAAGATCAGCCAGAAAACCAAGCATCACAAGCAGACGAGAAAAGGTGAGTACAGCTAAATCTAAATCAAATTTCAAGAGATTCCCTTTTGTTTTTTCTCTAGCTAACTTGTGGTTGATTGCTTTTGTTATATCTAGGGTTGTTCCTTAGACTTATACAGCCCTTACCTAATTTTCATTCTTTTTCCCATTTACCTAGTTTATGCATTCCCTTCATTTTTCTTAAGTTTTATATCACCCTAGTTACTTTTTGTTATATTTTCATAATTAAATAGGATAAGGCTCTTGTTCATATTTATTTTCAAAATAAGGTTTAATTTCTTGGTTCAAAAGGCATTTCAAATGTTTGGAAACTTTACAATTTATCCAATTTGATTAAAATGTTAAACTGATAGCATGTGCCAAAATTTCAAATATGAAAATGCTGTCAGTACTGTAAAAAATGCTGTCAGTTTCGCAGAAATGTGAAATTATGATTTAAACAGGGGTTTTAAAGTTTGTATTTATAATTTGAATTTATCATAATTCGAAATGAATTATGAATATGCATGCATCTTATACCCCTATGAGGCGTGGCATCCCATTACACATGACACATAGCAATTGAACAGTACACGGTGATGGGTACAGTTCTCCAGGCATCAAGATTAGCAGAGTTGATGGATAGAGGTATGTGGTTTCGGGAATGAACCCTGCACTGTAGGGTTATTGCAGCACTAATTCATTGGGTTTTGATTAGGGTAAGAGATCGAAGAAATCTCACAGGGCCAGGAGAAGAGGAAGCCAAGTGGCCTCCTTTGCAGGGCCAAACCAAATAACATTCAGTGGCTTATGCAGTTTCTGAGATCAACAAAACTGATGAGAGATTCAAGATGGTTGGTCTACTGCAAAAAACTACAGGGTTACAACCTTCAGGTAACCAAGGCTTTCATAAAAAATTACAAAGATGGAGTTGTTGACTTCAAGAGTTTCAAGTTCGTGGTTAATGAACAATCCATAGCAGAGGTCATCGGCGTTCCAGCTGAAGGTGAGAACTGGTTTAAGCAAAAAGAATTTGAACGAGATTACAGTGAGTTTTTGCTGCCAAGGTTTGAGGATTTAAATAGACAGAATGGAATACATGTCAGCAAGGTGAAACCCAATTGGAAAATCCCTCTGGAAATGATCTAGAATTACATTACTTGTGATGGCCGTTTCGACAAGGTCCTGAGATGCCATATCCGATTGCTAATGCATTTGCATGGAAGCAAGAAATTGAATTTGCCATACTATTTGTGGAGAAGCTTACAGAAAATGGTCCTGTGGGTTCAAAGTCACCCGAAGCATACAGACTGCTCCATTTTTCAGCAAGGGCTTATCAAACTCTTAGTCCTTCATCATTTGAATCAAGTTGGGAAAAGTTGGGACCATTTCCTCCTCGAACAGGGTTGTGAAGTCAAGAAAAAGAAGAAGCCATCTAAGGAGAAAGGGAATGAGACAAAGTTGCCAGACAAACAGGTGCATGCTGAAGATTCTGAAAGAAAAGGTGAGATAGGGCAGACCACAATGAATGTGGTTGAAGGTAAGAGCACCCCTGATCAGTCCAGCATAGAAAAACCTGATATGTTGAGTTTGATTATTAAAAATCCAATTTCTGATGAAGACGAGCCAATAAAAACCATAAATACAGAAAATGTGGATTTAGGGCCGAGAACAAGATCTAGAACCAAGATAATTGCAGAAACTAGATTTTTGAAGGAGCCTATGAAGGAAAATGAAATTATTCCAGTCAATGATTCTGATAATGAGATCGATACTCAAGAAATTGATGTTTTCATTTTTGAAAATAAAGATTTTATAGATATGTAGGTAGATATAGGGCATATACGCGAGGCATTGTTTGAAAATAAGCAGGTTTATGCCAAAAATTAGGCATCAAGCTTTAAGGGTGTGTAGAAGGAGGATGTTGCAATGGGTACAGAAGAGATGGAGATAGTCCCTGAATTGGACAAGGTTAAGAAAACCCTGCAGTCTTACAAAGAACAATTCCAGTACCTGCAAAATATAAATGAGAACCTAATGTTAGCCAATAAGAGGCAGCGAGAGGACTTGGGGCAAAAGGATGCAGATTATCAGAAGTTGGCAGCCATAGCTAAAGAAACATTACAAAAGAAGAGAGCCATGCACAAGGAATGGAGACAAATGAAGACCCAGCTGGACGAGTTGCAAGGTCGAGAGCATAATGCAGATGCTCAATATACCAAGTAACAAAGAAGATCACAGGTTCTTGATGACTTGGTTGTTCTAGCTGAGTCTTCTAGAAGCATCTAGTTTATTTGCTATGTTAGGTGATAGGCATTCATAGGTGGCAATTTGTTGTTTTTAACTTTACCTATGTTAATGATTCGAGAGACTTGAGTTCAAAGCTCTTTTCCATTTTTGAAGGGATTAGATCCAATAGAATAGGATCTGTTAACTGTTTTATTTTGAAAAACCTTTTGTATATATATGAGACAGAAATGAATTAGAGGGGGTTGGAACTTGAACAATATGATGGAAGTTTGGTTTTAATAGCTTATGTAAGGCATGTATGCTATTTATTATGTTATCTTTTGCAGAAATGATTGTTTTTGAAGTAAATTATGATCTTTGAGCCTGTCTTATTTTAATTTATGAAGTATATACTGTCACTATTTTGTCTATGCGTGGTCTTAATTTCATGTTGTGATTCTCTTGACCAGTATATAACTATGCCCCTATTATGAAATGAAACTTGAGCTCTTACATTTATATTTATGATCACAGTCATCTTCTGTTCTTGTGTAAGTATTGAAATTTTATATTATCCTTGTCATTTGATTTTGAATATCCAACCTAAACCATACATTCATTTTCTACTAGAACTTCATAAGAATTACTGTGTAGATGCCCTATGTCTACTGTCTAAGATTTCCTTAAGCTTGAACCCCCGTAGTCTAGGCTCAACTTTAGGGATAACATCTTTTGGCGCCGTTGCCGGGGACGGAGAAACGAAAGTATATCTTCCCTGGGTGTTTGACATCTTTATAGCTGGTTTTGAAAGGTGACAAGATCAGTACATTTATTTTACAGACTACATTCACCTGACAGTTTAGAAAGTTACAGTGGCTTCAAAGCCGATTGGTAAAAGAGGAAATCCTTCATCTCCTCTACATACAGGAGTTTTTTATCTAGAAAAGATTATAAGGGAGGCTAGAAGAAAATTGAATAATCCATCATCCAGTAACCTTAGCTTTCCACTATTGATACGGATCTAGGATCTTCCTCCTCAGATTTTGTGAACAGCCAAGAAGAAAACAAATTGGATTTATCTTTGTGCATTCCTGAAAGTGATGATTTAAATCCAACACAGGTTGGTGATTTTGAAGTATATTCAAATCCTCTTTCTGTAGAGCATAAACACATTCCAGGGGAAGTTTTTACCTTGAAGTCTTTAACAGCACCTAACATACCTCTTACAAGTAGGATTTTCATTGGCTAATTGAAAATTGAAGTACCTTCTCCTCCACATACTAAACCACCGTCTCCACAAAATAAGCCATCTTTCTCACAGATATCCCATTCATCAAATATGGCTGGTCAACCCCCTCATATGATGGACTGTATGGTAGCAGTAAGATATGCCCCATTGGTTATGCCTCGACCCTTAAATCCTTTGCGTGGTGGTGACTACCAGAAATACTTGCCTAGGTTTGATGGCCAGGGTTGAAGAATTGCAGAAGAACATTGGGATAAGTTTTGTAGTTATGCTGATAATTACAACATTGAAGCTAGAGATGTTTGGATCAGAATGTTTGTTTAGAGTCTAGATGGAGAGGTTAGAAAATGGTTCAGGGAGTTACCAGAGAATTCTATAGATGGCTTGGAGGAATTACACCATGTTTTTATCAGACAATGGGGAGATGCGAAAGATTATCTCTACTATTATACAGAATTCACAGCATTGAAAAGAAAACCAAATGAAGCAGTTGCATAATTTTCTAAGGGGTTTAATAAAATGTACAACAAGATTCCTATCGAGATTAAACCTACTGAACCTGCAGCAAAATTAACTTATGCAAATGCTTTTGATTATCAGTTTTCTTTATGGTTAAGGGAGAGAAAAGTTGTGTCTCTGATGAATATGCAAGATGCAGCCTTAGAGGTTGAATCCAATATTTTGGCATCAAATAAACTTAAAGAAGAGGATGAAGGTCAAAAGATGGATCGAAAGGGTAAAAAGGAGATGATGCCTTCTTCTTCTTTTACAAAGGTTTCAGATAGAAAATATGATGAAATGCATAAAACCATAAAAGATTTGTCTGCAAAGCTTGATAGATTGGAAATCGAAAAGAAAAATCAAAACAGACCTGCCCATGATAATGATAATAGAAACCAAAATCAGTTCAGGCGCACTTACCCTCCTAGATTCATTCCCAGAGAAAGAAGGAACAATGATATTCAAAGGGAGAGGAGAGAAAATGAAGATCAGAAGATACAGCCACCTTTTTAGGACAATTTAATAAGAGATGATGATCCTTATGAAACAGCATTAGAAGAAATTGAAGGTTCAGAGCATGATATTAATCAGTTGGATGATGTTTCTTCTTTTAATTTTGTGACTAAAGAGGATTATTATGGTGCAACAAATTTCAACTATGAAGAAATAGATTTTAATGAGCAACAATCTGAAATTTGTCAGCAAGAGCAGTATAAATCATATGGACTTAGGTCAGGAGTAAAACAGGCTACACCATTCAAAAAGAAGTTAAATTTGTGCCTAGCAAAGAGGTATTGCCTTCTAGAGAACAACAAGAACCATAAAAAAATAAAAACAGCATTGTTAAATCAGCAGAAGTAGGAAATATTCTTGGTTTTGATTTGGAGCATGAGATAAATAAACTCAAGGTCCCCATCCCTTTAACTGAATTGAGAAGGAGCAAATCTTATAGAGAACCTGCCATGAAAATCTTGAACTCATCACATGTTCATGCCTCAGCAGATGTGATAAACTTGTAGGAGAAGGATCCCACTATTATCACTGGTTCAAAAGTTTCTGACCATTCAGATATGAAATCCTATTATCCCCCACCATTCTATATCACACTTCCCATACATGACCAGATGTTGCATAATTGTCTCCTAGACTCAGGTGCTTCACACAATCTTATGCCAAAGGAGGTTATGGAAGCTCTAGGATTATCTGTCACAAAACCCTATCATGACTTATATTCTTTTGATTCTCGAGCTGTCAAATGTTTAGGAGTCATAAAAGACCCTATGGTTAACCTTGCCCAGTTACCCATGAAAAGTATTCTTATGGATGTAGTAGTAGTTGATATTTCTCCTAAGTTTGGCATGTTGTTGTCAAGATCATGGGCTAAAAAGATAGGTGGCACTCTGCAAATGGATCTATCATATGCTTCAATTCCTATATTTAGAGGTGAATATAGAAGATTATACAGAGAGGTACAATTGGCATTCTTGGTAAGTGATGACAGAAATCCTATGAATCATCCTATTTATACAATACAAGAGGATATGGGTTCTTGCATGTTACAGGTAAATGATGATTCTGCAGGGGTTTTGCAAGTTCGGAAAGACAATTTAGTTCAGTGCAACACAGAGGAACAGGAGGGCATTTGGCAGATGTATTTTGATGGGTCATCAAATAAGGATGGAGCAGGGGCTGGTGTGTTGTTAATTTCTCCTGGAGGTGAGATGATTTCATTAATGTATAAATTGGAATTCCAAACCACAAATAATACTGGTGAGTATGAGGCACTAATCCTTGGATTGAGAGCTGCAAAAAATATGAATATTCAAAGTCTTGCAGTATTTGGTGACTCTGAATTGGTAATTCAACAAGTGAAGAATGTTTATCAGGTAAAGCAGTTGTTATTGAAAGTTTACAGAAATGAAGTATGGGATATTATAGATTTTTTCTGTGCTTTCAACATAACATATGTTCCAAGGGATTGTAATCAGACTACAGATTCATTGGCATTACTAGCAGCTTATTTCAGAATTCCAAAATTGACACATTTGAAGTATCCCATTGATGTGAGGTATAGACTAGCAGTCCCAAATGATATTAATCATTGGAGGGTCTTTTAGGATGAGCAGGGGATAAAAGAATTTTTAGAGTTAACTGAGGAATTTGCAGATGACTAGGTTGATTTAGATGAAGATGTAGATCTGGCTTAATTTTCTACCCATGCAAAACATTCAATTGCTGATAAAAAAATTCTTGATTTAAAAAGCAATTTCATCCCTAAGGGACTTGTTCCATTGGAGAGGTTGTTCTCAAAGAATGACACACTGTTAAAAAATAATTTTCAAACCACTGAAGAAAATGTTATAAGCTGTAATATTGGGTCTGCAGCAGAACCTAGGATGGTCAAAATATCTAAGAAACTGTCAGAAAAGGAGAAGAATAAATATATCAATTTGCTGAAGGCATTCATAGATATTTTTTCCTGGTCATATGAGGATCTTAAAAACATATGACACTAGCATTATCCAGCATAAGATCCCATTGAATCCCAATACTAAGCCTTTTAAACAAAAACTGCGAAGGCTTAATCTAGCACTTTTACCAATCATTGAGAAGGAAGTGAAAAAATTACTGGATGCCAAGATTATTGTTCCTCTCAGGTATTCATCTTGGGTAGCTAATCTTGTGCCAGTACGCAAGAAAAATGGAGAGATAAGGTTATGTGTGGACTTTCGCAACTTGAATAGATCATGCCTTAAAGATCATTATTCCTTACCTAAGATAGATCAGATCCTGCAGAGAGTCGTAGGTGCAGAAAGAATTTCAATGATTGATGGTTTTTCTGGTTATAACCAGATTGCAGTTCAACCAGAGGACAGAGAGAAGACAGCTTTTACAACCCCCTAGGGTACATTCATGTATGATAAAATGCCTTTTGGGCTAATGAATGCAAGTGCCACATTTCAGAGGGAAATGGACATAGCCTTCGTAGGTGAGAATGAAAAATTTGTGGTCATTTATCAAGATGATATCACAGTCTTTTCCAAATCTGATGAAGAGCATTTAAAACATCTAAAACAAACTTTCCTGAAATGCAGAAAGTTTGGGTTGACACTGAACCCAAAGAAGTCTCACTTTGCTATGACAGAAGGTAAGATATTGGGTCACATAGTTTCTGTAGATGGGATTAAAATAGACCCAGAGAGAATGAAAGCTATTTTAAAGATTGTTATTCCTAGAAATAAAAAAGAAATTCAGTCTTTCAAAGGAAAAATCAACTTTTTGAGATGGTTTATCCCTAACTTTGCAGAAACTATTAATTATATTACTGATATGCTCAAGAAGGACAGGGAAGTAAGATGGTCTGATCAAGCTAAACAATCATTTGAAAGAATTAAGCAAGCATTGGTAGAAGCTCCTGTATTGATAGCCCCTGATTATACTAAAGATTTTGCAGTCTTTTCATTTGCATCAGAAGAAACAATAGTTGTTGTGTTGTTACAGAAAAATTCTGAGGGATTAGAGTAGCCAATTTCATTCTTTAGCAAAACATTAAGGGATTCAGAGTTGAAATACACTAGTATGGAGAAACAGGCCTATGCCTGGGTAAAGGCACTTAAATTTTTCAGAATATATGTACTCCATTCTAAAGTTTTAGCTTATGTGCCTAATTCAGTTGTTAAAGAAATTTTAGTACAGCCTGACAGTGAAGGAAAAAGGGGCAAATGGATTGCAAAAGTGATGGAGTATGATGTGGAAATCAAGCCTACTAAATTGGTAAAAGGGCAGGGCTTAGCCAAGCTTCTCTCTGAGTCAAATTGTCAAATATTGGATCTGCATATGATGGCAGAAAATTCAGAACATTGCGAAGAACAAGTTCACAGCAGGTATTATGACTGTCCTTCATATGTTGAAATTGTATATTACTTGTTAAATATGCAGTGTTCCCCAGAGTTGAGTAAAAATGAATGCAGATCTGTAAAGTTGAAGGCTCTCAAGTATGTTTTGATGGATCAAGTTTTGTACTGGAAGGACCCTAGAGGAATACTTCTGAAGTGTTTGGATAGAGCAGAAGCAAATGATGTCACTGAGGAATTGCATGCTGGTATATGTGGTGGACATAAGTACTGGAAGGAAACAGCCTTCAAAATACTAAGAGCTGGGTATTATTGGCCCACTCTTT
This sequence comes from Larix kaempferi, assembly GCA_027924585.1. Lineage (NCBI taxonomy): Eukaryota > Viridiplantae > Streptophyta > Pinopsida > Pinales > Pinaceae > Larix > Larix kaempferi. Next base: position 5,757,666 of record BSBM01000418.1, on the reverse strand, counting down.
TCACAGATGTGTATTAGCAGATTAGGGCTTGTGAAAAATGTCAAAAATTTGCAGGCAAACATCAACTATAATCTTTACCCCTAAAACCTATATCAGTAGATGCTCCATTTCAACAGTGGGGTTTAGATTTTATCTGTGAAATTCATCCTGCATCAAGTGGCCAACACAAGTGGATCTTAACTGCAACAGATTTTTTCACCAAATGGGTAGAAGCAATCCCAACTAAAAAAGCAACAGGTCAGGTTATCATTAATTTTCTACAAGAAAATATTCTTAGTCGATTTGGATGTCCTAGAAAACTGATTACTGATGATGCTCCTGCATTCAAATCCAAAAAAATGATAAAATTTGCTGAAGAAAATAACATTTCCATGAGACAGTCCACACCATATTACCCCCAAGGCAATGGATTAGCAGAATCCAGCAATAAAAGCATTGTGACTAGCATCAAGAAAATGTTACTAGAAAATAAAAAGAACTGGGATACTAAGTTAAGATTTACTTTATGGGTAGACAGAGTTACCATAAAGAAATCAATTGGAACTACCCCATTTCAAATAGTATATGGAACTGAAGCAGTATTCCGTATTCAGTTGATTTCTCCAGTGATTAAATTTGTGCAGGAATTTGAGGAAGAACCAGAAGAGAAGAAAAGAAGGACATTTCAGATAATTCAGCTGCAGCAAGAAAGGGAAGCTCTCATGGAAAAAGCTGAAATACACAGAAATAGGATGAAAGAGAGTTTTGATAAAAAGGTAAAAACGAATGTGTTTTCAGTGGGTGATAAAGTGTTAAGATGGGATGCTAGAAATGAGGATAAAGGAAAGCATGGTAAATTTGACTCTTTGTGGTTGGGACCATTCATGGTGATGAAAATCTTGGGAAACAAAACTTTTGTTCTGCAAACTCTGGGTGGTAATGAGATTCCAAGTCCAGTTAATGGACAATTCTTAAAACTATTTCATACATCTTAGAAGGGAAGATGCCTTGTACATATTCATTGTATATACCATTCCAAGCAGGTTTTAGTAGACTCTAGCCCAATAAGATAGATTTCAAAAGGCACAGGTCACAACATTCATAAGGTCTCACAGGGAGGACCTTATCCCCAGGCGGAGCCAAATGTTATCTCTAGGGTTGTTCCTTAGACTTATACAGCCCTTACCTAATTTTCATTCTTTTTTCCATTTACCTAGTTTACGCATTCCCTTCATATTTTCTAAGTTTTATATTACCCTAGTTACTTTTTGTTACATTTTCATAATTAAATAGGATAAGGCTCTTGTTCATATTTATTTTCAAAATAAGGTTTAATTTCTTGGTTCAAAAGGCATTTCAAATGTTTGGAAACTTTACAATTTAACCAATTTGATTAAAATGTTAAACTGACAGCATGTGCCAAAATTTCAAATATGAAAATGTTGTCGGTACTGTAAAAAATGCTATCAATTTCGCAGAAATGTGAAATTATGATTTAAATAGGGGTTTTAAAGTTTGTAATTATAATTTGAATTTATCATAATTCGAAATGAATTATGAATATGCATGCATCTTATACCCCTATGAGGCGTGGTAGCCCATTACACATGACACATAGCAATTGAATAGTACATGGTGATGGGTACAGTTCTCCAGGCATCGAGATTAGCAGAGTTGATGGATAGAGGTATGTGGTTTCGGGAATGAACCCTACACTATAGGGTTATTGCAGCACTGATTAATTGGGTTTTGATTAGGGTAAGAGATCGAAGAAACCTCGCAGGGCCAGGAGAAGAGGAAGCCAAGTGGCCTCCTTTGCAGGGCCAAACCAACTAACATTCAGTGGCTTATCCAGTTTCCGAGATCAACAAAATTGATGAGAGATGCAGGATGGCTTGTCTACTGCGAAAAACTATAGGGTTACAACCTTCAGGTAACCAAGGCTTTCATAAAAAATACAAAGATGGAGTTGTTGACTTCAAGAGTTTCAAGGTCATGGTTAATGAACAATCCATAGCAGAGGTCATCAGCATTCCAGCTGAAGGTGAGAACTGGTTTAAGCAAAAAGAATTTGAAGGAGATTACAGTGAGTTTTTGCTGCCAGGGTTTGAGGATTTAAATTGGCAGAATGGAATACATGTCAGCAAGGTGAAACCCAATTGGAAAATCCCTCTGGAAATGATCCAGAATTACAATACTTGTGATGGCCGTTTCGACAAGGTCCTGAGATGCCATATCTGATTACTAATGCATTTGCATGGAAGCAAGAAATTGAATTTGCCATACTATTTGTGGAGAAGCTTACAGAAAATGGTCCTGCGGGTTCAAAGTCACCCGAAGCATACAGACCGCTCCATTTTTCATCAAGGGTTTATCAAACTCTTAGTCCTTCATCATTTGAAACAAGTTGGGCAAAGTTGGGACCATTTCCTCCTTGAACAGGGTTGTGAAGTTAAGAAAAAGAAGAAGCCATCTAAGGAGAAAGGGAATGAGACAAAGTTGCCAGACAAACAGGTGCATGCTGAAGATTCTGAAAGAAAAGGTGAGACAGGGAAAACCACAATGAATGTGGTTGAAGGTACGAGCACCCCTGATAAGTCCAGAATAGAAAAACCTGATATGTTGAGTTTGATTATTAAAAATTCAATTTATGATGAAGACAAGCCAATAAAAACCATAAATACAGAAAATGTGGATTTAGGGCCGAGAACAAGATCTAGAACCAAGATAATTGCAGAAACTAGATTGTTGAAGGAGCCTATGAAGGGAAATGAAATTATTCCAGTCAATGATTATGATAATGAGATAGATACTCAATAAATTGATGTTTTCATTTCTGAAAATGAAGATTTTATAGATATGCAGGCAGATATAGAGCATATACCCGAGGCATTTTTTGAAAATAAGCAGGTTTATGCCAGAAATTAGGCATTAAGCTTTAAGGGTGTGCAGAAGGAGGATGTTGCAATGGGTACATAAGAGATGGAGATAGTCCCTGAATTGAACAAGGTTAAGAAAACCCTACAGTCTTACAAAGAACAATGCCAGTACCTGCAAAATCTAAATGAGAACCTAATGTTAGCCAATAAGGGGCTGTGAGAGGACTTGGGGCAAAAGGATGCAGATTATTAGAAGTTGGCAGCCATAGCTAAAGAAACATTACAAAAGAAGAGAGCCATGCATAAGGAATGGAGACAAATGAAGACCCAGCTGGACGAGCTGCAAGGTCGAGAGCATAATGCAGATGCTGAATATACCAGGTTACAAAGAAGATCACAGGTTCTTGATGACTTGGTTGTTCTAGCTTAGTCTTCTAGAAGCATCTAGTTTATTTGCTATGTTAGGTGATAGGCATTCATAGGTGGCAATTTGTTGTTTTTAACTTTACCTATGTTAATGATTCGAGAGACTTGATTTCAAAGCTCTTTTCCATTTTTGAAGGGATTAGATCCAATAGAATAGGATCTGTTAACTGTTTTATTTTGAAAAACCTTTTGTATATATATGAGACAGAAATGAATTAGAGGGGGTTGGAACTTGAAAAATATGATGGAAGTTTGGTTTTAAAAGCTTATGTACAAGCATGTATGCTGTTTCTTATGTTATCTTTTGCATAAATGATTGTTTTTGAATTAAATTATGATCTTTGAGCCTGTCTTATTTTGATTTATGAAGTATATACTGTCACTATTTTGTCTATGCATGGTCTCAATTTCATGTTGTGATTCTCTTGACCAGTATATAACTATGCCCCTATTATGAAATGAAACTTGAGCTCTTACATTTATATATTTATGATCACAATCATCTTCTGTTCTTGTGTAAGTATTGAAATTTTATATTATCCTTGTCATTTGATTTTGAATATCCAACCTAAACCATACATTCATTTTCTACTAGAACTTCATAAGAATTACTGTGTAGATGCCCTATGTCTACTGTATAAGATTTCCTTAAGCTTGAACCCCCATAGTTTAGGTTCAACTTTAGGGATAACATCTTTTTGCGCCATTGCCAGGGACGGAGAAACGAAAGTATATCTTCCCTGGGTGTTTGACATCTTTATAGCTGGTTTTGAAAGGTGACAAGATCAGTACATTTATTTTACAGACTACATTCACCTGACAGTTTAGAAATTTACAGTGGCTTCAAAGCCGATTGGTACAAGAGGAAATCCTTCATCTCCTCTACATACAAGAGTTTTTGATCCAAAAAAGATTATAAGGGAGGCCCACTCTTTTCACAGATGTGTATCAGCAGATTAGGGATTGTGAAAAATGTCAAAAATTTGCAGGCAAACATCAGCTACAATCTTTACCCCTAAAACCTATATTAGTGAATGCTCCATTTCAACAGTGGGGTTTAGATTTTATCTGTGAAATTCATCCTGCATCAAGTGGCCAACACAAGTGGATCTTAACTGCAACAGATTTTTTCACCAAATGGGTAGAAGCAATCCCAACTAGAAAAGCAACAGATCAGGTTATTATTAATTTTCTACAAGAAAATATTCTTAGTCGATTTGGATGTCCTAGAAAACTGATTACTGATAATGCTTCTACATTCAAATCCAAAAAAATGATAAAATTTGCTGAAGAAAATAACATTTCCTTGAGACAGTCCACACCATATTACCCCCAAGGCAATGGATTAGCAGAATCCAGCAATAAAAGCATTGTGACTAGCATCAAGAAAATGTTACTAGAAAATAAAAAGAACTGGGATACTAAGTTAAGATTTACTTTATGGGTAGACAGAGTTACCATAAAGAAATCAATTGGAACTACCCCATTTCAAATAGTATATGGAACTGAAGCAGTATTCCGTATTCAGTTGATTTCTCCAGTGATTAAATTTGTGCAGGAATTTGAGGAAGAACCAGAAGAGAAGAAAAGAAGGACATTTCAGATAATTCAGCTGCAGCAAGAAAGGGAAGCTCTCATGGAAAAAGCTGAAATACACAGAAATAGGATGAAAGAGAGTTTTGATAAAAAGGTAAAAACGAATGTGTTTTCAGTGGGTGATAAAGTGTTAATATGGGATGCTAGAAATGAGGATAAAGGAAAGCATGGTAAGTTTGACTCTCTGTGGTTGGGACCATTCATGGTGATGAAAATCTTGGGAAACAACACTTTTGTTTTGTAGACTCTCGGTGGTAATGAGATTCCAGGTCCAGTTAATGGACGATTCTTAAAACTGTTTCATACATATTAGAAGGGAAGATGCCTTGTACATATTCATTGTATATACCATTCCAAACAGGTTTTAGTAGACTCCATCCCAATAAGACAGATTTCAGAAGGCACAGGTCACAACATTCTTAAGGTCTCACAGGGAAGACCTTATCCCCAGGCGGAGCCAGATGTTATCTCTAGGGTTGTTACTTTGACTTATACAGCCCTTACCTAATTTTCATTATTTTTTCCATTTACCTAGTTTATGCATTCCTTTCAGTTTTCTTAAGTTTTATATTACCCTAGTTACTTTTTGTTATATTTTCATAATTAAATAGGATAAGGCTCTTGTTCATATTTATTTTCAAAATAAGGTTTAATTTCTTGGTTCAAAAGGCATTTAAAATGTTTGGAAACTTTACAATTTAGCCAATTTGATTAAAATGTTAAACTGACAGCTTGTGCCAAAATTTCAAATATGAAAATGTTGTCAGTACTGTAAAAAATGCTGTCAATTTCGTAGAAATGTGAAATTATGATTTAAACAGGGGTTTTAAAGTTTGTATTTATAATTTGAATTTATCATAATTCGAAATGAATTATGAATATGCATGCATCTTATACCCCTATGAGGTGTGATAGCCCATTACACATGACACATAGCAATTGAATAGTACATGGTGATGGGTACAGTTCTCCAGGCATCGAGATTAGCAGAGTTGATGGATAGAGGTATGTGGTTTCAGGAATGAACCCTGCACTGTAGGGTTATTGCAACACTGATTCATTGGGTTTTGATTAGGGTAAGAGATCGAAGAAACCTCGCAGGGCCAGGAGAAGAGGAAGCCAAGTGGCCTCCTTTGCAGGGCCAAACCAAATAACATTCAATGGCTTATGCAGTTTCTGAGATCAACAAAACTGATGAGAGATGCAGGATGGCTGGTCTACTGCAAAAAACTACAGGGTTACAACCTTCAAGTAACCAAGGCTTTCATAAAAAATACAAAGATGGATTTTTTGACTTCAAGAGTTTCAAGGTCATGGTTAATGAACAATCCATAGCAGAGGTCATCGGCGTTCCAGCTGAAGGTGAGAACTGGTTTAAGCAAAAAGAATTTGAAGGAGATTACAGTGATTTTTTGCTGCCAGGGTTTGAGGATTTAAATTGGAAGAATGGAATACATGTCAGGAAGGTGAAACCCAATTGGAAAATCCCTCTGGAAATGATCCAGAATTACATTACTTGTGATGGCCGTTTCGACAAGGTCCTAAGATGCCATATCCGATTGCTAATGCATTTGCATGGAAGCAAGAAATTGAATTTGCCATACTATTTGTGGAGAAGCTTACATAAAATGGTCCTGCGGGTTCAAAGTCACCCGAAGCATACAGACCGCTCCATTTTTCATCAAGGGCTTATCAAACTCTTAGTCCTTCATCATTTGAATCAAGTTGGGAAAAGTTGGGACCATTTCCTCCTCGAACAGGGTTGTGAAGTCAAGAAAAAAAGAAGCCATCTAAGGAGAAAGGGAATGAGACAAAGTTGCCAGACAAACAGGTGCATGCTGAAGATTCTGAAAGAAAAGGTGAGACAGGGCAAACCACAATGAATTTGGTTGAAGGTAAGAGCACCCCCGATCATTCCAGCATAGAAAAACCTGATATGTTGAGTTTGATTATTAAAAATCCAATTTTTGATGAAGATGAGCCAATAAAAACCGTAAATACAAAAAATGTGGATTTAGGGCCGAGAACAAGATCTAGATCCAAGATAATTGCATAAACTAGATTGCTGAAGGTGCCTATGAAGGGAAATGAAATTATTCCAGTCAATGATTCTGATAATGAGATAGATACTCAATAAATTGATGTTTTCATTTCTGAAAATGAAGATTTTACAGATACGCAGGCAGATATAGGGCATATACCCGAGGCATTTTTTGAAAATAAGCAGGTTGATGCCAGAAATCAGGCATCAAGCTTTAAGGGTGTGCAGAAGGAGGATGTTGCAATGGGTACAGAAGAGATGGAGATAGTCCCTGAATTGGACCAGGTTAAGAAAACCTTGCAGTCTTACAAAGAACAATGCCAGTACCTGCAAAATATAAATGAAAACCTAATGTTAGCCAATAAGAGGCTACGAGAGGACTTGGGGGAAAAGGATGCAGATTATCAGATGTTGGCAACCATAGCTAAAGAAACATTACAAAAGAAGAGAGCCATGCACAAGGAATGGAGACAAATGAAGACCCAGCTGGACGAGTTGCAAGGTCGAGAGCATAATGCAGATGCTGAATATACCAGGTTATAAAGAAGATCACAGGTTCTTGATGACTTGGTTGTTCTAGATGAGTCTTCTAGAAGCATCTAGTTTATTTTCTATGTTAGGTGATAGGGATTCATAGGTGGCAGTTTGTTGTTTTTAACTTTACCTATGTTAATGATTCGAGAGACTTGAGTTCAAAGCTCTTTTCCATTTTTGAAGGGATTAGATCCAATAGAATAGGATCTGTTAACTGTTTTATTTTGAAAAACCTTTTGTATATATATGAGACAGAAATGAATTAGAGGGGGTTGGAACTTGAACAATATGATGGAAGTTCGGTTTTAAAAGCTTATGTACAGGCATTTATGCTGTCTCTTATGTTATCTTTTGCAGAAGTGACGGTTTTTGAAGTAAATTATGATCTTTGAGCCTGTCTTATTTTAATTTATGAAGTATATACTGTCACTATTTTGTCTATGCATGGTCTTAATTTGATGTTGTGATTCTCTTGACCAGTATATAACTATTCCCCTATTAAGAAATGAAACTTGAGCTCTTACATTTATATATTTATGATCACAGTCATCTTCTGTTCTTGTGTAAGTATTGAAATTTTATATTATCCCTATCATTTGATTTTGAATATCCAACCTAAACCATACATTCATTTTCTACCAGAACTTCATAAGAATTACTGTGTAGATGCCCTATGTCTATTGTCTAAGATTTCCTTAAGCTTGAACCCCCGTAGTCTAGGTTCAACTTTAGGGATAATAGCTTTCTATAGACAAAAAACAACAACATCCAACACAATAACTATTGAAGAATTGACAAGCTGCAAAATAGGAGACGTTTTTGAAGGCGTCGTAATTGTTAAATATAAAGCAATGCTTGATAAACTAAACAAGACAAATGAGATTTTGCGAGCAGACCTAACCGATGCGAACGGTGAGATGACAGTTACCTTAAATGCAAGTGGCAATCTCATTCACCAGTATGAAGAAAAACTTGCTCCAGGAAAAAGCATCCGTGTAAGAAATTTCAAAGTTGCACCGTCAACTAATTACGACCATGGTGATTGCGACTGTATCCTGATAGTTGACCACCATACGACTATAGAAAACATAGAATTCGTTTGTAAAGAATACTTCTTTATACCAAACACAACTATCAGACGACTTCTAACAACAACAGATCAATATGTTGATGTATATGTAACTTCGGAATGTATTTCATCTATGTATTTCATATATATTTATTGTACCTTTATTAGAGATGTGTTATTCCTCTATAAGAAAGTGTCGTCATGTGGATTGACAAGTGTCGCAAGTGTGTGTACTTGCCGATGGGTTATTAGACCACCATGTGTTGGGTCGGCCCTGAAATATATATATTACAATGTGGATGTACCTAGCTAGACAAGTCGGCCCCATAAGGTCATTGGGCAAACAGGTTAGTATAAATCGAGATCAGGTGATCTCTATTTAGATTATTCGGAAAGTTATATCTCTCTCACTCAGAAAGTGGTGCACTAGTGAGGAGGAGGATCATCTGCTACTAGGAGACTATCTCAGTGTATTTTGGTTGTACTTTGGTTGAGCTATTGCTCTCTCTATCTCTGAGGAAGTTGTGGGGTTTTTCACCTTAGGGTTTTCCCCACGGAAACTCTGTGTCTCTTGTCTCTCATGCTTTTGATTCTTGTGATGCTTGTCATGCTTATTGTGATTGTTATGCATTGATATACTGTATATGTTATTCTCTCAGTGAAGATCCTAGAGTATTGTGAATTAATGCAAAAATTTAACATGGTATCAAAGCTAACCTGAGAAGAAGACATTTTGTAGTGACGGAAACTTAAGTTTCTTGTTTATTGGGTTTCTCTCCACTGATTTTGGAAAAGTAGTATAGTAGATTGACTCTACTCATCAAGGAGAATCTATCTGTCCAATCAGAATTCAATTCTGAGCATTTTCAGATTTGGCCCTAAAAATTAGGGTTTCCACAAAAATAGGAATTTCTGGAATCTGAAGACACAGCTGGAAGCTCGTTGCAAAAATCGAAGTTTAGAGCTTTGGATCGAGATTTTTGGCTGGGTAGATCTCCAGGAAACGCAAACCCTAATTCAGGCCTCTCCCTAGTGAACCTGGGAGGACAAAAAGACAAATATGAAGGGTAAAACTTTGATGATCTCAAATTCTGAATGCACCAGCCTGATCAGCTCATCAAGGCGCATCTTTCTATCCTTTCAGAAATTTGAAATTCACATTTTGAATTTTTAGGGTTTTTCCGACAAACCCTAATCCGGGACCAGATCCAGTTTTCAGCATTTCAAGTGGTAAGACCTAAATCTTTTCTATTTCCATTTGAAGTACTCTTTAAGATGTCTCACCACACCAAGCTTGAAGATAAGCTTGAAGGGGCTGATAAATTCCGAGCTTGGACGTATAGGATTGGGTTAATCCTGGAAGAGAATGAGTTGGACTCATATATAAAAAAAGACATCCCTATCCCAGAGGATGAAGAGGCCAAGGTATTGCATAAGAAGAACTTGGTCAAGGCAAAGAGAATCATTGCTGATTCTATCAAAGACCATCTCATACCCCATGTGTCTTCTCTAAAGACACCCAAAGAGATGTTTGACTATTTGACCAAGCTATTTGAAGGGAAGAACATAAATCGGAAGATGACTCTGTGGAATTAATGGAAAGGGGTCAAGATGTTGAATGGAGAAACCATTCAATCTTACTTCTCCAAGGTCTCTCAGATCAAGGAGCAACTTGAAGCTGTGGATGAAGTAGTGGACAATGGTGAAGTTGTTATGACCACTCTGAATGGCCTACCTAGGTCATGGGACTCCTTTATTCAAGGAATCTATGCAAGAAAGAAATTGATCTCTTTCAGTAAACTATGGGAGGAATTCTCTCAAGAAGAAGCTATACTTGTAGCTCGTGAGGAAAAGATGGGAGGTGAAGATCAAGCTCTCGCAACTCACACCAAAAGAAGCAAGCCCAAGAAGGAGCACTCTCGCTACAAAAGATCCTATCAAAAGAATAAGAAGGATCTAAGATGCTTCACATGCAATGAGAAGGGTCACTTTGCTTCAGATTGTCCCAAGAACAAAAGGGATAATAACAACAACTTCAGCAAGAAGAAGAAGGGCAGCAAAAGAAAGTTCCATGCTCATGCTCCCGAGGATGATGAACATCCAAAGAAGAATGCTAGGGCAGAAAGTGATGATGACTCATCAAGTGAAGAAGAGTATGTTGTAATCTCTGCTCTCACAGGTACTATCTCCCATGGTTGTAATGATTGGTTGATTGATAGTGGGGCTTCCAAACACATGACTGGGTTTAAGGAATCTTTTGTGAATCTATCTGAACATGAATCACCCCATAAAGTGAAACTTGGGGATGATTATCAATACCCAATCAAAGGAAGTGGTGAAGCCTCCTACAACCTAGATTTTGGAAAATATTTGAAGATGAAAGAAGTCCTTTATGTACCTAGGCTCAAGAAGAACTTACTCTCCATCTCTGCATTGGATGCAAAAGGTATGAGGGTTGCATTTGTGGATGGCCAAGTCCTAATGTGGCCAAAGGGAAAGACCATAGATGATGCAGTAGTGATTGGAGAGCAAGAGGGAGGATTGTATAAATTGAAGGGACAACATGAACATGTCATGGTGCATGAATCCATGGAGCCAAGTGAACTTTGGCATAGAAGACTTGCTCATATGCACTATAGGGCACTTCCAATTGCAAGCAAGGCTGTAGAAGGTCTTCCTGAAATCAAGACCAAACATGAAGGTGTTTGCAAAGGATGTGCAAAAGGTAAGAACATTAAGAAGGCTTTCCCAAGTAGTGAAAGCAAGGCCAAAGATATCCTGGAAATCATCCACTCAGATGTATGTGGTCCTATGTCATCCAGTTCTCTTAGTGGGTATGTTTACAATGTCTCATTTATTGATGACTTCTCCAGGAAGACTTGGGTATACTTCTTGAAGAACAAAGATGAGGTGTTTGATAAGTTCAAGGAATTCAAAACCTTAATGGAGAATCAAACTGACAAGAAGATCAAAACATTCAAATCCGACAATGGTGGAGAATTCACCTCAGGTGACTTCAAGAAGCTTTGTAGTGATTCAGGGATTAAGAGGGAGTTGAATGCTCCTTATAATCCTCAACAAAATGGAGTTGCAGAAAGGAAGAACAGAACTATCATGGAAGCAGCAAGGGCAATGTTGCATGACCAGGATCTGCCTATGCATCTATGGGCAGAAGCAGCTAGAACAGCTGTATATGTGCAGAACAGAACACCCCACAAGATATTGGACAACAAGACACCAAAAGAGGTCTTTTCTGGTATCAAACCTGAAGTCAGCCATCTCAGAATATTTGGTTGTCCAGTATACATTCACGTCCCAAAGGAAAAGAGGACTAAACTAGATCCTTCAGGAAAGAAGGGTATCTTTGTGGGTTACAGTGAAAGCTCGAAGGCTTACAGAATATACTTTCTAGGGTTCAAGAAGATTGATGTCAGCAGGGATGTAACATTTGATGAAAACTCAGCATTCATCAAATCTAGGAAGGCACATATCGAAGTTTATGAAGAACCTAAGGAAACTAGATTTCAAGACACTACCATGACTGAAGCAGTTCCAGAAGTTATTCGTGAGTTTGAAGATCCGCAAGAACCTATAGATCCACCCCGTGAGGATAACTCTCACAAGAGGAAACCTGCATGGGCTAGAGAGCTCATTCAAGATGCAGAAAGATTTGGCATTCCAGAAGAAGAACACAAAGCAAAGAAGAGAACCAGATCACATACTAGCTATGTTGCTTTACTCTGTGACATTATGAACAAAGAGCCTTCCAGTTATGAAGAAGCAGCGGAAAAGAAAGAATGAAGGGATGCCATGGTTGAGGAATACCAATCAATAATGAAGAATGATGTTTGGGATGTTGTCCCAAGACCTAAAGAGAAGTCTGTTGTGACTTCCAAATGGATTTACAAAATCAAGCATGCTGCAGATGGCATTGTAGAGAAATACAAGGCAAGATTCGTAGCTCGTGGCTTCTCTCAGAAAGAGGGAATAGATTATGAAGAAATTTTTGCACCTGTAGCTAGGTATACTTCCATCAGAACAGTACTTGCCCTGGCTGCAGCAATGAAATGGAAAATACACCAGATGGATGTCAAGACTGCTTTCTTGAATGGTGTAGTTGAAGAGGAAGTATATGTGGAGCAGCCACTCAGTTTGAAATACATGACAGGGAGTCATATGTATGCAGATTGAAGAAAGCCTTGTATGGCTTGAAACAAGCTCCCAGAACTTGGTATGGTAGGATGGACAGTTTCCTATCTAGTTTGGGCTTTACCAAGAGTAAAGCGGATTCCAACCTTTATTACAAGGTTGAGGAAGGGAATCCTGTGATTCTACTCCTGTATGTGGATGACTTATTTGTAACAAAAGATGATAGATTGATTGCAGATACGAAGAGGAAGCTTGCTGCTGAGTTCGATATGAAAGATTTGGGAATGATGCATTATTTCCTAGGTATGGAGGTGTGGCAGAGTGCAGGTGGGATCTTCCTTGGTCAAGGGAAGTACACAGTAGATATCCTGAAGAGATTCGGGATGATGGATTTCAAGGCCATGGCCACACCTATGGCATCGAATATGAAGCTTCTATGTGATGCTTCATCTGAGCCGGTTGATGTCTCTATGTATCGTCAGATGATTGGGTCCTTGATGTACCTGACGAACACAAGACAAGATATTTGCTTTTTGGTGAACACATTGAGTCAGTTCCTGACAGATCCAAGGAGTGTTCACCTGGTTGCTGTAAAGCATGTTCTGAGGTACCTGAAGGGTACAGTGGATTATGGGCTCAAGTATGAAGTGAATCAAAAGTTTAACCTGCAGGGTTATGTTGATTCAGATTGGGCTGGAAGTGCTGCAGATAGGAAGAGCACATCTGGTTGTTGTTTCAGTATGGGATCAGGTGTGATCTCTTGGTTTAGCAAGAAGCAGTCCTGCGTAGCACTGAGTACAGATGAGGTAGAGTATGTTGCAGCCTGCTCAGCTAGTTGTGAGGCAGTATGGCTACGGAAGCTACTGTCTGAGTTATTTGATCTCCCGTTGGATGCTATTGGTATCTTCTATGATAACCAGAGTTGTGTAAAGCTATCTGAGAACCCAGTGTTTCATGACAGGCCAAAACACATAGAGATCAAATATCACTATATCAGGGATATGGTGCAGAGAGGAGCTGTGAAGCTCCTGTATGTTGCGACGGACGTGCAGATTGCAGATGTGCTGACGAAGCCACTAGCCAGGGTGAAGTTCGAGTACTTCAGAGAGAGGCTTGGTGTTCTTCAGATTGATGACACTTCGAGGAAGAAGTGATGGACACATTTGCTGAAGCCATTCCAAGCATGTTGGAAGGAGGATCCTTCACATGGCTATGGATGTAAGCGCTGGATGATGAGCATCAGGATGATGTTCTGGTTTCTGCTTTGTATGATCAGTTGGATCATTTTTATGTATGTATGTATGCATCATGTTGGATGCTAGATATGATCAGTTGGATCATTTATATGTATGTACGCATCATGTTGGATGCTGGATATGATCAGTTGGATCATTTATATGTATGTACGCATCATGTTGGATGCTGGATATGATCAGTTGGATCATTTATATGTATGTACGCATCATGTTGGATGATGGATATGATCGGTTGGATCATGTGTATGTATTTTTGTATATGCATCATGTTGGATGCTTGGACCATGTATCTGTATATGTATCAGGTGGATACATTGTATGATCAGGTGGATCATGTATGGTGATATGTATCATGTATTTGTATTTGTATCAGGTGGATACACTGTATGATCAGGTGGATCATGTATGATGATATGTATCAGGTAGATACTTGGTATGCATCAGGTAGATGCATTGTATGATCAGGATGATCATGGATGATGAGCTTCAGGATGTTGCTCCAGATGACATGCAGCAGGATGTTGCAGTGATGATGATCAGGATGATCATGTGTACATCAGGATGATGTATGGTGAGTATCAAGTTGATACTCTATGGCCGTGGATCAGGTTGTGCAGATGAGCATATAATTTGGCCCTAGGAGATTTGCATATAGTCTTTCGAGGTTTTGCCTATGGCATATAATTTGGCCCTGGGATATCTGGCAAATGCTCTTTCGAGGTTTTGCTCTGGGAGGACATATAATTTGGCCCTGGGAGATCTACAGATAGTCTTTCGAGGTTTTTCCTATGGCATATAATCTGGCCCTGGGATATCTGGCAGATGCTCTTTCGAGGTTTTGTCCTATGGCATATAATATGTCCCTGGGAGATCTGATAGGTTGGTCTGTGTGCCCGTAATAAGTCCCGGGATTCTCTTGCGAGGTTTTTCCATGACCACATATAATCTGTCCCTGGGAGATCCTATAGGTAGAGCTGTGTGCTCGTAACAGCCTGGGATGCTCTTGCGAGGTTTTGTGGTGACCACATATAATCTATCCCTGGGAGATCCTATAGGTAGAGCTGTGTGCTCGTAACATCCTGGGATGCTCTTGCGAGGTTTTGTGGTGAGGTCACATATAATATGGCCCTAGGAGATCCTATAGGTAGAGCCGTGTGCTCGTAACAGCCTGGGATGCTCTTTCGAGGTTTTGTGACGCACGTAATAAGTCCTGAGGATTCCACAGTATGGTCAGTGATGACGAAGACCTGCAGGTGGTGGACCTACATCCAGTATGAAAAAGGACTGGCTCTGTAGAACTTCCTATGACGAGTAGAGTCAGAGATTGGTTGAGATAGCAGCAGCAGTGATGATGATGATGACGATGATCCCGAGAAGAAGACTTGTCTAGCAGATCTGTGTCGAGAAATACCTTCCTAGTTAAGAGGGAGTGTTGATGTATATGTAACTTCGGAATGTATTTCATCTATGTATTTCATATATATTTATTGTACCCTTATTAGAGATGTGTTATTCCTCTATAAGGAAGTGTCGTCATGTGGTTTGACAAGTGTCGCAAGTGTGTGTACTTGCCAATGGGTTATTAGACCACCATGTGTGGGGTCGGCCTTGAAATATATATATTATAATGTGGATGCACCTAGCTAGACAAGTCGGCCCCATAAGGTCACTAGGAAAACAGGTTAGTATAAATAGAGATCAGGTGATCTCTATTTAGATTATTCGGAAAGTTATATCTCTCTCACTCAGAAAGTGGCGCACTAGTGAGGAGGAGGATCATCTGCTACTAGGAGACTATCTCAATGTATTTTGGTTGTACTTTGGTTGAGCTATTGCTCTCTCTATCTCTGAGGAAGTTGTGGGGTTTTTCACCTTAGGGTTTTCCCCACGGAAACTCTGTGTCTCTTGTCTCTCATGCTTTTGATTCTTGTGATGCTTGTCATGCTTATTGTGATTGTTATGCATTGATATACTATATATGTTATTCTCTCAGTGAAGATCCTAGAGTATTGTGAATTAATGTTCAAAATTTAACACAATATACACTTGGAACAATTGTTGCAATTGTAACATTTGCAAAGAAATTAGGCACACAATAGTTGCTTGAAATCAGAGATGGCTACTCAAAAAAGGACAAGGCAACTGTAAGACTATTTCTACCTATTCATATTTGTAAAAAGTATCTTCTTTGTCTTTATTCCTGCTATAAATAACAACAAAAAATAGCTTTAACATAAATATGTTTTTAAAATTTAGATACATTTATATTCAATGTTCGAGGCAAAGTTCAATGTGATTGAAGAACAACTTTCAAAAAAAGAGTTCCTTATCTTCCTATTCAGAAACCTGGTGAGACAAAAAGAATCACATCCAAGTACACTGCGTACAGGGCAATCAATGTTCATCACAATGCTAAAAGCAGAGAAACCATTGAATGATCTAACAACATTGTTGAAGTCCACAAATCAGGTAAGGCACCACAACTATATAAACATACATTATATCAAACATATTTTCCTTAAATAGATTTAGGCTAACAAGGCACATTGCATGTAGCGAACATATATTCCAATCCATTTCAGCCCACATGGTCAAAATGCAATTTAGCTATAGAAAATTTTGGAACAGTGCAAGGTACAACTGTACATTGTGCCAAATGTAGTGGTGAATGTCCTGTCAACTATTTGCATTGATTAAACTATACCATAATTAGTACAAAACATGAAAAGGTATCGGAAAATGCAAAAGTATCATGCATACTGAAGGATGACATTTTAACAAAGGTGTTCCCAGATTTGATTGCACTCTCATATGAAGATTACCTAAAAAAAAAATTGTTGTTATCTACATGTTGCATGACTTTTTTATTGACAAGAAGTTTACACTCAACTATGAAAATATAATACTTGACATCAAGAGATAAGCCACGCAATGAATGCATTATGCATACTGAAGTGTCAATGAAACAGGTATGTCTAAAACTATTGCGCTTTTGAAATTCTTTATAGTTACAATTTGCAAAATGCTAAATACATTCTTAAACTTGCTTATATTATCTATTGCAGATATGTTGACAACCTTGGAAATACAAATAGAGAAAGGGCATTTCTGTTACTTGTACAAGAATGCCGACGCTGACAAATTTCCTTTTTTGACTTGGAACTGTGCAAACAATTGCTTACTTCTTACAGTCCAGATTTTTGGAAATGTCCACTGCGTTCAATAGTAGTTTTTCAACTATTCTAGCAATGTTGCAATTTTGCATTTGCACATATGGCTTGACATCAGAACACATGTTGAACTAATATAAAACAATAGCTCCATGGATGTTACAACCATCTAAATCTCATACATTTCAGCTACAAACTTTTGTTTTGTGAATTACGTTGCTACTTATTTTTCTTCTCTTTTTAATTTCACTGCATATACTAGTTTTTTTTGTTCTACCATATATATTTTTTAATTTACAAGAAAAAAATAGGTAATTATGATGTGAGAAGGAATGTGGTTAAAGTGTTAAAGTCATAATTAGTAGAAAATATAATCTTCTTTTATTATAATTATCTTCCATAATTTTTAAACTCTTTTTTAAAAGGATATATGTTAAGTTGTTTCTGGTTTACATAGCTATTCAGATTTAATTTCCTTGGATGCGGCAAGTTGTCGAAATATATTACATTGTTTTTGGTTTGTTTCCTTTTCCTAAATGTTGCACCTTATGAAATATATATATCAAGCTGCTTTTAGCTTGTTAACTTCTTCTAGCGACAAAAAAAAAGTGGGTTTAGTACATTATTTCACTTTGCATGTTATCTTTATTCATATAAGATGTTTATTCGGATAATATGTTCAATTCACAAGCAATGGAATATAATTTCAGATAACGCTTTTTGTAGCTTTTGTTCGAATGTCTTCAACAATGGTTTATATTAGTTCTTTTATATAGTTCATTTCATTGCTTGTCAGGCTGTTGACATAGAATCTAAACTTGGTTTCAGGATCTATTCAACGATCTTATTTCTGCTCTATTTTTGAATTTTTTTCATGGAAATAGCAGTTTCATTTTATTAAAACGACATTCTCATTTATATTAATTCGATTTTGCATCAGATAAAGGGATCATTTGTGGTGATTGAAATCAATAGTGTTACCAATGACTTCCTTTTCATAGTTTAAAATGTTTTCCATCTGCTTTGATTATCATACAATTAATCTGAAAATGCATTTCGAATTAATGCATCAACTGTGTTTATTTTTGCTTAATTAGAACGGTCTTTTCTTTGAACTTGACTTACTTTAGTATATTTAAAAAGGAATTTATAGCATCATAAAAACATGGATGTCCTACGCCCCTACAGGATAGGACCTTAGATTAGTTTGTTGGCTTTCTAACATTGTTCCAGAATTCATTAATTTTTAAATTACTTGATTTTTAATAAATATGGAGCATAGAACAATATTATAATTATTAGTTTTTTAATCATTTTTAAAAAAATAATATCAGCATTAAATTTATAATACTAGAATATATTTTAATCATAATTATAAATTATTAAAAATTCATTTTTATCATTTTTTTGTTATTATTTAAAAACAAAATAATTTGAATACTAAGTCATTACAATATAGCTATAGATATCATATTAATTATAAATTGTATTAACATAAATTATAAAACCACACTTCTATTCTACTACTAAATCTTGTTTTAAGATTCTACATATCACACTTCTATTCTATTACTAAATCTTGTTGTTAATTTTTAGATATGAGCTTTCATATGTGTTTTTTCAAGATTGTTGGAGTGTCTATTTGAAATGTTATATACATAAGCTAATTCTGAAATGTTAGATTCTTAAATTTAAACACAGTTATATAAGAAGTTATAGCAGTTTTTTTTTTATGTTATACATAGAAACAGGGTAAGATTTAGCTCTGCGCAAGAAAATGGAGAGGTTGGACAGGCTTTTTGAACAGTTCGATTCGGTGGTATATGCATCATTTCAAGATCTGAGAACTGCGTAGAGTTTGATGATCAAGAAAGAAACTTAGTTCATTCATCATTGTAAATAATTAGATTGTAGAAGACTTTCGAGCAATTAATTTATATAGTATGATCTCTCCTACTTTTAGATTAATTTTCATTACTATTTCAACTTTTTAAATTTGGATAATAAATCATTATTACATTACAACATTTCTAAATGGCAGGTATAAGCACCTTTGGTGCTAATTTTACTTGTTTTAGAAACTTTTCCTAAACATAAAAAAATTCAATACTGATGAGAATGATTGACAAAGGGGTAAGTAATTTCTAAAATATTAAGATAAACTTTAACCTATTAAATACTAATAAACATTGAAAAGGCAACAAACTAGCATGAATATTGTTATTTTCTAAATATTTATTTTAGAAATTTTTCTCAAACATCTAAAATTCAATATTGCTTTTAAATTTTTGAATTGCAAATTTATTTTAAAAACATTTTAAATGTTCTTGTTGCATGTTTCATGTTTTATT
Source organism: Larix kaempferi (assembly GCA_027924585.1). Lineage (NCBI taxonomy): Eukaryota > Viridiplantae > Streptophyta > Pinopsida > Pinales > Pinaceae > Larix > Larix kaempferi. Next base: position 5,738,216 of record BSBM01000418.1, on the reverse strand, counting down.
TATAGTTGTTAATTTTTAGGTCTTTTTAATTTTTAAAGACATATAAAAATAATAGGTAATATTGAAGTTAATGTCACTATTTCTTATATATCTATTTTTTTTTAAACCTTTAAATCTATACTTGTGATAGGTCCAACACTTTATTGATAATAGTTGGTAACTCCCATGCCAAGGAGTGACAATGCAATAGTTGGGTATGGTGTAACGCCCTAAGCGTGACGTCGGGATAGGAGCCCACGCTAAGTAGGGTGCAACTTGAGCAAGGGGGCATGCGCCTACTAGGCTGCATTTGCGTGGCAAGCAAGGAAAACAATGACAGAAGCGCATGAGAGTGGTGGTTGGGCACAACTCCAAGGAATCATGTCGGCAAGGCGAATGGCACGGGTTGGAGCATGCTGTGAGGGGCATGCGCTCGACATAATGAAAAGAGGTAAGTCATCTTGAATCTAGCTTGTGGAAAATGTGAAGCACAAGTCAAGCGTCGACATACTTAGAGTGTGGGAGAGGGGCACCACAAGGTAGAGCCTTGGGCGCACCCTCACACCAATGGCAAGTATAAAAGAGCGAGCGCATGGATGGCTTAAGGATTCATTCATTCAACCAAGAGTTGGAAAGAGACCAAGGGTGCAACCAAGAAAGGTGTTGCAATGCAGAGAGTATGACACATGGGCAGACCTAGCTCGGCTTGGGAGTAGAATTCTTGGCAAAGTTCAATGGATGAACATATTTCAGTTGGCAGCAACAAAAGACACGAAGGGTGTAATCTTTGGGGTTCTTCTTTAAGTAAGCTTGTTGGGTGCTCCTTGGATGGGTTGGCATGCAACCACACTCTATTGTTATGCTATGCAATCTATAACCTTGTTTATATGTAAGAGCTTGTGGGCACATGGGCTTGGCCACCCACCCAGATACCTGTGTCTCTTGTAATCTTCGGTGTATTCGTTATGTTCTTTTTGGCTAAGTATAAATGTGAACTAGATAAGTGTAAAGATAACACAAGTATAACCAAACATAAGCGTAACAAATTTAAGAGTAAGACTTAAGTATTCCATAAGCTGGAAGTCGTAGTTTGTTGGCGATCCTATTGAGTTGGTCACACCCTTGGCAAGGTGCTAGGCAATGCCGAATGTGTGAACTGGGGGCCGTATGGCCTAGCCGCAATTGATACCATGACAAATTGTATCAGAGCTCAGAAATTGGCAAAGACAAACTTTGATGGGAACGTTGTGATGCATGCACCAAAGGGTATGGCGATGTTGCTAACCCAACCACTAAGGAATCCCAAAGAAGCACCAGTGAGATGGCACTTGGATTGACTCGCGAGGTGGAAAAGGGTGTCATGTAGAGATATCATTCCTTTGGATCTGGTTGAAGCTATGACAAACGGTTGGAAATATGGTTTGCCAGCATGGTTGGCCACACTTGTGGGGTGCGTAAACTTGTGCATGAGCGTGCGCACGAAGTTGGTTCCACTTTTTAGTGCCATTTTAGAAATCGAAAATGCATGTCTGAAATATAAATCCATAACACATATGCGTTATTGTGTCTAGGTTCTAACAAACCCGAGCCCAAAACCGAGGCTAAGCTTAGCTAGCCTATATCGCATGTGCGATATATCACACTTGCGTTTTGTAAGAGTTACAAATCGCAAGTGTGATATATCGCAATTGTGATATAGCGCAAATGCGATTTGTAATACCATAAATGTGTTACAACATTTACAAATTGTTTCATCAGAAGACTCGGTTTCAGTTAGAGTGCACTCTTAAGGAATTCCTTGCCACTTAGTAGGTTCAAGCATTGACTAAACTTATGTGTTGCAAGTGTTGCAGCTCAGGCATTCATGGAGGTTATAGTGGTAGTGGAATGTAACCTGTGTCATTTGAGTATGAGCAAGACCAAGTTGTTGATTGAGCCAAATTAAAAAAGAAGTTATAACATTTATGTGATATTTTTTAGGTTATTTTAACTACTAAGTTCATTTTTATAATGGAAAGAAAGGCCTTTTAAAATTTAATTAGAGGATGTGGATGGAGATATCTCCATTTGACACCGAATTTTGATCTAAAATATTTTATAATTTAGTTAGTGCACAACAACTCAAAGCTCTAGGTTGATGTAAGAATTTTTATTTCTGATGAGAAGTAGTACATTCTCCCAAATAGGGAAACTCAAATTAGGAAAAAGGTATTACATAATCAGTCTTATCTTAATAATATAAAGAAATGCATAGTATAAAGTAACATAGAAAGAGTGAAAATGCTTTTAAGAAATAAAATAAATAATAATTTCTTAAAATGAAACGTTAGATTTTATATTAAATACAATATGTTACAACATATGTTTCATTATATGCATTGGACACATCATGAAGGGATTGAGGTGTTGTTTCCCAACTGTTATCATGATCAAGTCCATGTGACCTTTCCACAAGGCATTAAAAAAAATTTAATGGCGTCAATATCCAAACCTTATGTCAAAGACACCCTAGTGGGGGCTTGCAATGCTATAGAGAATCATCTACGTTTTAGGTGTTATTCATGGTGCTTGAGCTCAAGAATCCGCCATTAAGGTTTAACCCCCTTTATTTCCTGGTCACCATAGTTTTTCCTTAAGGTCCATTTCCATTTCTCAAAACCTACACATGGCCTTTGTATCCTACTAGGATGAAGAAAAGTGGTTGTGGCCTAGAGAATCATTCTGGTCTTCTTCTCATACCTACTCATTTTAGAGATCAAGACCTATTACAATCGGACCCCTCGACCATAAAGTGTTTGAGAAATTCTCACATGTTTTCTTAATGTTTTTGTTGATAGTTTGGGTCACTTTGTGAACTATTGTAACAAGGATGTGGTGCACATTAATAATGAGCATACATTTTTTGTTAAATGTAAATGAAAATTCAAAAAGCATGATCTTATTTCTTACATTTATATGAGAGATTAAATGGCCTGTTCTATGATTTTACTTTATTTTATTCCTCTACTATATTGATTTTTATTTTGTTTAATATATTTCTCCACATATTATCATCCTAAATGTTAGTCGACATTGTCCAAATAATAACTATTGGCATGGATAAGGTGGGACTAATACTAAAAGCATTTGTTTGTTATGGAAACATGGTTCAAAAAATTTACAAGTGATATATCACATGTGCAATATATCGCACTTACGTTTCTTAAGAGTTACAAATCGCAAGTGCGATATATCGCACTTGCGATTTGTAATACCCCCCAAAAAATAGAAGTCCACGGCCTCATTTTCGCATGCACATAGTCAAGGCCAGCGTTATCGGGAGGGCGACAAAACGCATTGTCAATTTGAGTTTAAGAGAAGGAGGAGAATTTGGAAGAGCCAATTCCCAATTCGGATACAATGGAAGGTAGGTGGCCCTTTCCTTCCAAATTCCTTTCAATTTTCGTTCAAATGTTTGTTAATTTAATTGCTTTTGTTTTTCTTAAAACCAATTTAATAAAATTTGTTACATATTAAACCAAACAACAAAATTTATTAATTAAATTTTGAATTTGTTGTTTTAATCCTAACAAAGAACACAAACCCAAACACAAACCCAAACCCAAACCCAAACCCAAACCCAAATCCAGACACAAACCCAAACACCGAGGAGGAACATGACCGGAATTCAGAGATTCTAGCTCGTTTGGGTGCATTGAGGTGCCTTAGCTCACTGTTTAGAGGGGGGGGGGCATTTACGACAATCATTAGCCAAGGCATTAGATACCATAACAAACACAATTGCCAATGCCCAGGGAGCACTGTACACATTAGCTCGTACATAGATTCCTAGAGGCAATACTATTCCACTGGGTTGAGATACAAATCTGTGAAAAAACTAAAGATAACCAAAGACCAATTGTTTTCATTATTCTGGGACCCTAGCACCATATTGGTTCCACCCACCAGTCAACCACACATTTCCATAGACTAGTGCATGGAACCAAATGTGAAATCCAATTGGATGGATCGCTGGTACATGGTCTTCGATGAAGACCCTCATGGGAATAGAGACATCCCATTCTATTTCCTAAGGAAGCTGTATGCAGAATTTATCTTGGGGAAACATGTGAACTATTTTGATATTTTAGAGTTCCAGGGTGTAGGTCATGGGATTCCCCAAGATAAGGAAGGGGCTAGGACCAATCCTAACTATGTGCAACGTCCTCCACGAACACCAAACCCCCCTCAAGTATATCCTCCTGTGGATCCCGTTATCGATGATACACAGGAGGCCTTATTCCATTTGGCAGATACATTTCTTCGGCATGGGACTACTGTCGAAGGCAATGTAGGCCAAGGGGTTGGCACTGCTATTAGACTTAATGTAGGACAAGGGGTTGGAACTTCTAAGGCTGGCCCATCTGAGGTTGGACCATCGCACAATGAGGATCCACTTACTGGGTCTCCAGACCGTACTAAAGCTACAGATCGCACTGGGGACGTAGAGGGTTCAGAGAGTTGTGTTATTCCACACCCTTGCATAGTGTGTCGCAACATATTCTATGGGCCTGATTTAGAGTTTCAGGGCGATGGATTACTCCGATATGTAAGTAAAACTCATTCTTTACATAGTATATTTTGTTTTATATCACAGATTTCAATTGTTTTGTAATTTATTTATATTTAATTATCTGACACTTTACGTGAACAAAGATACAACTAGTGTCCAATGACACCCCAGATTCACACAATCCGGCCGTTAATGTTGATGACCTTGATGCAGCAGTCAATGCTGCATATGATTTTGGTTCTTCACCATTAGCTGTAAGAACTTTACTTTTTAATTTGACATTGTGATTTACATATTTATAGTAGAGATTGCAACATTCAATACGTCTTAATATGGATACAATATGTTTTATGCAGGGTGGGAAAGATGAGTTTGTGGAATCTCAGGAAGGTCCCTCGCATGTAGAGGTAGATTCCCAAACACAGGTATGCTTTTAATTATGCTTTTAATGATTCAACATGTATGCTTTTAATTATTAGAAATTTTCTAATTGTATATTTATGTTTTGTTACGTAGCATGATTACTATTGCCACCGAGCGACCTTGTTTATGGATGCATATGCCCATCCATTTAGTCCAATGTTAGTTATTGAACCCATTGTTGACCCACCTCTGCCCCCCCCAGGTATGTGTATGTCTTGCTTTCTTTGAAAAAATCATTGTCTGTCCATGTAGTACATATATGTCTTGTTTTCTTTGTATTTGCTGACATTGACATATGTTACTTTATGTAGGAATCTACTAAGGCAGTGGTTCCTGAAGAGCACCAAATCGAGGGTTTTGGTGACCCACCTATGCCCCCCAGGTACGTGTAGGTCTCGCTTTCTTTGAAAAAGTCATTGTCCGTCCATGTAATACATATATGTCTCGTTTTATTTGTATTTGTTAACATTGAAATATGTTACTTTATGTAGGCATCTACTGAGTCAATGGTGCCTGAAGAGCACCAAATCGAGGGTTTTGGTGACCCACCTCTTCCCCCCCAGGTACGTGTATGTCTCGCTTTCTTTGAAAAAGTCGTTTTCTGTCCATGTAGTACATATATGTCTAATTTTCTTTATATTTGCTGACATTGACATATATTACTTTATGCAAGCATCTACTAAGGCAGTGGTGCTTGAAGAGCACCAAATCGAGGGTTTTGGTGACCCACCTCTGCCCCCCAGGTACGTGTATGTCTCGCTTTCTTTGAAAAATTCATTGTCCGTCCATGTAGTACATATAGGTCTCGTTTTCTTTGTATTTGCTGACATTGACATATGTTACTTTATGCAGGCATCTACTGAGGCAGTGGTCCCTAAAGAGCACCAAATCGAGGGTTTTGGTGACCCACCTCTGCCCCCCCAGGTACGTGTATGTATCTCTTTCTTTGAAAAATTCATTGTCCGTCCATGTAGTACATATATTTCTCGTTTTCTTTGTATTTGCTGACACTGACATATGTTACTTTATGCAGGCATCTAGTGAGGCAGTGGTGCCTGAAGAGCAACAAATCGAGGGTTTTGGTGACCCACCTAAGCCCCCCCCCAGGTACGTGTATGTCTCGCTTTCTTTGAAAAAGTCATTGTCCGTCCATGTAGTACATATATTTCTCGTTTTCTTTGTATTTGGTGACATTGACATATGTTACTTTTAAATGCAGGCATCTACTGCCAAGGACCATGACTTACACATGCACATTAAGTAAAAATGTTATATTTGCTTGGAATTTGAACAAATGTACATAGAGTTGTATTTATTTTTATAGCTTGGTAAACTAACTTAGAAATTTTGGTTTGTGTGCAATCTCTGTAGATGAGAATCAATCCTCCTATTCAGCGTTGGGGAATGCCATCGAGCATCTAAAAAAGAAAGATAGACTTCTCAAAAGCCACTGACATTGGCAGTGAAAAGGGGGATAAATAGAATTCATGTATAGGGGGGGTAAATAGAATCCATGTATAGGGGGATACATACATGTACCGTTTTGTTTGTATGTACACACAGATGTACAGTATGATCCACTATTTTGTATTATGGCCATGGCATGCCATTTTTTAAAACATTATATGTACATATAATATAAAGTAATGTTCAGATTTATATATATGGTTGACTTGATATGGGAACACGATGTGCATTATATGCCTTGTAGATATGCTTAACTATGTTTTTAGGTTTATGGCCTTGTGAAATGATGAGTTAACAAATTAGGCATCTAACTAAAAATTAGGCATATGGCATATGGCCTTGTGTTTGTTTGATGTTGTTGTTGCGTTAAATGTTTAAAAAATTGAAAAAAACCCGTCCCAAGAAAGCCTTGAAAATTAAAGGAGATGGTTGAAACAAGTCTATAAAGATATGCTCAACATGATGATCAAAATCATAATTATAAATTGATGCATATGGCTGAAAATTCTCTCTCATTTTTTGTTGTTCTAAAGATGTATCTAATTCAGATTTTTAAGATGAACTAAAGCTTACTAAACCCTCATCAGCATGAGGAAATTCCCTACCAAGACATCAAAACCAATACCTTGCATTCCCTTGCAAAATAGTTCAAACAAACTCAACAAACATCTTCACGAGTAACACCAAAATCTGACACACTGTCATCATCATCATAATCATGTCAAGCATACTATGACAACAATGCACCAATAACTGTTAGTGGTAAATTAAGACAATGTTCTACCTCTTTTACTGACTGTAAATTCCCTTTTGGGTAGCCCTAAGTTCCTATTTTGACACCCTAAACTGTCCTAAACTAAACCTAGGACATACCCCCTTCATCTAGGCTTCCTAGACTCTCAAAGCAAGGTATTTATTGCCATCTTTTACTGCCTAGACACCTACAGGATTGCCACTTTTTTTTTACTGTCCTAACCCTTTATTGCAGCCCTACTTCACATCATTTCACTCCCTAACATCCCTATCCTAACTTCCCTAAAGTCTTCAACAACTTGGCCATCCAAAACATGCTACAAGAACATTTTAAGGACTGCCAAACATAAGTAATTTCCAACTATAATGTGACTTTTATTATCACTTGGCACCGATTGGGAATATATTTGGATTGCAAAACATTTAATTACTTGGCTGGAAACAATTATAAGTTTGACAGAGATATAGAAGATATTATCAAAACAAAGACATTGAAAATCTTTATGTCCTTGAAAGCTCGAATTAAAATCTTGTTTTGATACTTATACTTCTGGGACTTCATATTTGTCTGGTTGGAATCTTTCCTTTATGACAGTGGTATATTGATACTTGGCAGAGATTTAAATTGTCTACAACCCATTCAAATCAAGACCAATAATTGGTTTGTTGTCATAACTTGTCTTGACTCGAATGTATGTATCAACACAAGGAGATATCACTCATATGTCATAGAAAATTTAGGCCTTGTCTTTGACTTTGAACTATCCTTTCCCATAAAGCATTGGTTCATGAAACCCTTGGTTTTTAGTTCTATGTCTAAAATGTGTGAACCATAGTTTTTTAGGTTTGTGGTTTGTGGTTTTTAGTTCTCTAAAAATCATCCTATCTATCCTCTTTACAATTCTAATATATACCTTAAACTACCACCTATGATCCATGTTCATCCCTAGTCGGTTTGTTGAATTTAAGTACATAGCATAGGTATATGGTCTATTAGTTTTTACATGAATGATTATAACCAATCTTATGATATAAACGTAATTTGTTCATAAAACCCTAGTTTGTAGTTCCATCTCTAAACTTGTGAACCCTATTTATGGTATGCAATTTGTAGTTCATGAAACCCTAGTTGGTTTTGAATTTGTAAGTGTAGCCTAGGTATATGGGCTATTGGATTCTACTTTAATGAAAATAACATAGCCTCTGATCTCTATACTCATGGATTTCTTATAATTCATGAAACCTTAGTTGGTTTTGCTTGTAATTCATGTACATGTGTTTTTACTTCTAATTCATGCATGCATGTGAATTCCACTTGTGATCCATGTTCAACCCTATTCATTTTGTTTCATGTATGTGCATAGCCTAGGTATATGGCCTTTTGGTACTAACCAATCTAATGATCTAAACCTAAAGAGTTCATAAAACCCTAGTTTGTAGTTCCATGTCTCAATTTGTGAACCCTAGTTTGTGAAACCTAATGATCTATTGGTTTTTACATGAATGAGAATAACCAATCTTATGATATAAACGTAATTTGTTCATAAAACCCTAGTTTGTAGTTCCATCTCTAAACTTGTGAACCCTAGTTATAGTATGAAATTTGTAGTTCATGAAACCATAGTTGGTTTTCAATTTGTAAGTGTAGCCTAGGTATATGGGCTATTGGCTTCTACTTTAATGAAAATAACATAGCCTCTGATATTTATACTCATGGATTTATTATAATTCATGAAACCTTAGTTGGTTTTGCGTGTAATTCATGTACATGTGTTTCTACTTCTAAGTCATGCATGCATGTGAATTCCACTTGTGATCCATGTTCAACCCTATTCATTTTGTTTCATGTATGTGCATAGCCTAGGTATATGGCCTTTTAGTACTAACCAATCTAATGATCTAACCCTAAAGAGTTCATAAAACCCTAGTTTGTAGTTCCATGTCTCAATTTGTGAACCCTAGTTTTATTATGCGGTGTGTAGTTCATGAAACCCTATTTGGTTTGTAATTTGTAAGTGTAGCTTAGGCATATGGTTGTTGGCTTATACTTTAGTACAAGAATAATATAGCTTGTGATCTCTAAACACATATTGTTTTCTTAATGCTGCAACATGTTCAAATGTAGCATCTATAGAGTTTGATATACAACGAATGATTAAGTCACTTGAATTAGACCCATGTGCAGTTGTTGAAACAACCAATGCAAGAGTTCCATTGAAGGAAACCGAGCAAAACCCTAGTTTACGAAATGAATGCACAATGAAGTCACTAGGATATGAGAACACGAGGGAGAGGGCCCCCTAGAGGTAATCGCACTCCAGGAGACCAACAGAGTCAACAGTTCATCGATCCGACCTCTGGTTGTTGAGTTATGTTGAGTTGCAAGTCGCATGAAAATGTCGTTCAGGGACACTTGGTGACTTTCGGTCCGGGAGTGAAAAACAAAACGGAGCAGCAAGATTGTGTGCCGTTGGCTCCTGCAAGTGTGTATGGGAAATTTCGACATGGGAACACTACCAACACTGGCTCGGTGGATGGTTTTGCAGAGTTGACCCACCAATGCGAGAGTTGCATTGAAGGAAACTGAGCAAAACCCTAGTTTACGAAATGAATGCACAATGAAGTCACTGGACCATGAGAACACGCAGGAGAGGCCCCCATAGAGATAATCACATGCCAGGAGACCAACGGAGTCGATGGTTCGTCGATCCGACCTCCGGTTGCCGAGCTATGTCGAGTTGCAAGTTGCATGAAAATGTCTTTCAGGGACACTTGGTGACTTTCGGTCCAAGAGCGAAAAACCAAACGGAGCAGCAAGATTGCATGTCGTTGGCTCCTACAAGTGTGTATGGGAAATTCCGACGTGGGAACACTACCAACATTGGCTCAGTGGAGGTTTTTTCAGAGTTGACCCACCAATGCGAGAGTTGCATTGAAGAAAACTAAGCAAAACCCTAGGTTACGAAATGAATGCACAATGAAGTCACTGGGCCATGAGAACACGAGGGAGAGGGCCCCCTAGAGGTAATCGCATGCTAGGAGACCAACGGAGTCGACGGTTCGTCGATCCGACCTCCGGTTGCCGATTTATGTTGAGTTGCAAGTCGTATGAAAATGTCGTTCAGGGACACTTGGTGACTTTCGGTCCGAGAGCGAAAAACCAAACGGAGCAGCAAGATTACGTGCTCTTGGCTCCTAAAAGTGTGTATGGCAAATGTTGATATCGGAACACTACCAACACTGACACGATCGAGGGTTTTTCAGAGTTGACCCACCAACACAAGAGTTGCAAGAGTTGACCCAGCAATGTAATTAAATGTACATTAATATAAAAACCATAAAAAAAAGTAAATTGCAACAACTCGAGAGCATGTTATTTTCCGATTTCTATTTGTTGGTGTCTAAAGACACTGGGTTGTTCTTGGCGCCTCCAATGTGCCATAGATCGTGTTTGTATCCTAAGAACACAAAATGCTAAACATTAGTACTCTCATAAGAAAATAAAGAGAACCCAATGAAAATGTGCAAACATTATTTATAGATAACTCACCTGAGGTTGTAGGATTGTGTTTATAGTGTCCAGTATCCTCTGAATAGTATTATGTCTATGAATGGTATCCGTCAATCATAGGTTAGTACATTGGGAATAAACTAAAGGCTAAATAATTGAAATTGTGCTTCAACACTCACTTTAAAGATTAAATAACGCACTTGACAATCTAGCCACACTGGACAATCTAGTAACACCTGACAATGCACTCACTTGAGTAGGCCATCTGGATCATCTCTGCTGCCGATGGTGACCATCAATCTCTCATGCTCTAAATGAGGTAGCAAGTATCGTACATGTGACCTATTTTTGTTTGAAATTGTGCGCAGCTTGATGTTTATACCAGCTACCAGGTTGGTGAAGTGGTATACAATAGCTCCTAGTCTATAATCCTGATATACATACCCACCCTTCCTTTTCTGTTGTGCTGCTAGTGTCAAGTACTCCCCTTTTATAACCATCGAGCCAGTTGGGAATTCAATATTTTCATCATCTGTAATAGGTTGGAGAATGGTTTCTTTCCCCTCTAAGCAACGTGCCAACCAATAGTAAGAACCCCATTCATTATTTTTTGGGGAAACCACTGCATATATCTGACTTGTGAAAGGAAATCAGAAAAGGTTAAAAATACATTTATTAAAAAAGGTCTTGCATGTAGCATAAATAAAATTTCTTTCAATGTAAAGGATTGTAGTGATTTAGGTACTACTAATTTACTTTTTTGTACCTGCTTGTATGAGATCTTATATGTGATCATAGTCTGTAGAAATATATGTTTGATCATCTTCCAAATGGTCTATTTCATTAACCCCCTTGAAATCGGTGCCAAGTGTCACTGGATCCCATGTATCAACTGTATCTATATACTCACAATAATCCCATTCATCGATGCTACAGGAACTGCAAAAGCAAGCCTTCAATCTTGTCCAACTTTGTAGGGCCAAGTTGTCTGAGATTCTAATTGAATGAAACTGTCGAGTTCCATGCACTGTGTTCACCCGATGTGTTTGGGATCGGTCCACATCTGTCACCTCCCAGAATATTCTCCGCACTAGGTATTTCCTTGTTGCTTGTTCTCCCATCACAGATGCACACCATTTCACTATAGATGCAGCGTCTCGAAGGCGAGCACCTGTAAACTTCATCTCTTCCCTTCAAAGGGCAGTTTTTATGCATGCACCAGCACCATCGTGCTCTCCTTTTCCATGACTTGTTTCAAAGTAGTTCCATGTATGTGGCACCTTGTATTTTATGTGCAACAAACACAACCATTGAAATACACATGCATTCTTGAACTGTCCAGCACAACCATCTGACTAAATCAAATGACGATAAAATGGTATATCCATAGCTATCACATGATCATAGAACAATTGAAAGCAATGTTGCACGTAATGGATGTCATGGGTCCGGTTGTCACTTATGTAAAAGTGACTTTCTTTCAATATCACACGTTTCTCTTCATTGTTATCTGGACCATGTCGATAAGTGATATGGACCATTATGCTCACCTTCTTTAAGTGATAGTATTGACTTTGTATTTCATTTTGTGTTTGTAGGGTGTAATTTTCCGCAAAGTCAACCACTAATAGTATTGTTTCGAAAGGGTAGGTGTCCCGGCATATTCTGAATTGCTCATCTTGCCACCGTGCCATATCGACATGCTTAATGTACTATTATATCTTTCCACATAACTCTGAAATAAAATCACATACTTGCACCTGGTGGAAAAAAATAAACAGTGTTATAAAACAACATAAAAAGATTTACATGAATATTAATATGTCAATATTTAACAATGTTATAGAACAACATAAACAATGTAGACTCAATTAAATGAATATTATTCGTGTAGATTGTCACCTTTGAGTCACCAATTTAATCTTCCTACTTTCTTTCCCATCATGTAGCTGATATGTCTCATACTAATAGTTCTGCTTCTCGACAATTGCATTCCCGAATGCTTTATCTTTACTTGCATGGATGCAATCGGACCATAATGATAGCCCACCACAATTGTTGCAAGAACCCTCTACACATTGTTTTAAGTAATGTGTATGCCCATCTTGCCTCAGACACATTATGCTATGGATGAAATCTCTAGATGACATTGGCGGTACTGTACTTGAGCATTCCTACACATGGTTAGGATGCAAAAAACGACGTATATGTGCAAAGGTATGATAATATAGATCAAACTCTATGTGGTATATACAACAACAAGTGTTCCGGATGGTATTGATTTTAACATACCAAGGCTTGCATTTTTCAAAAGATCTTTTCCTGAGCCTTAGCTCTACGTGGGCAACTTTAAACATCTCAAACAATTGAGTTTGTGTCATGTCAAGATAATGTTTAACATGAGATTCATTGTTCATAGAACCCCTACAACGTTTTAACACATCCTTTGTGTTAGAAGAAGTCCTATTGTTATCGTGCCAAAAAGTGTGCACTAGTCCCTTCACTGCTTCAACTAAATTCATGTCTTTGTGGGGAAACCTACTGCTAAATGCCCATAATGTTTCCATTTGTCCCTCTACATCAAGGTCGTCTCTTCTTACTGAATATTTTTTAAGTGTCTTTGGATGTAAAGGCACAATTTGTGATGTGCATTTAAGTAAACAACATTGCCTTGTGGATCTACATACAATTGATTCAGCTAATACGCGGCGAGCCACATTATAGTCCTGTGAACGAGTTTTTTTACCAATCGATGTGAATGCAATAGCAATATTTTTAACAATGTGATTACTTGATTCGGTATTCTTCAATGTTCTAATGCCTAACTTTCTTCTAACAGTTTCCATACTTCTAGATTTAATCAAAGCTAAAAACAATTGGCATTTACCGGCTTCAAATTTTTTATCAAAATATTGTTTCATTATTTGAGAACAATGACGAAGGATAGTGCGTTTAGCCACCTTACCTTCCATGGAAGTCAATTCGCTCTCGTCCACTTGTATGCGTTTAGGAGTTCTCTTTTGTTTTGATGCGAGATTTCTTGTTGTTTAAAATGCTGGAGTGACGTTTACATCCACTACAGATTGACACCTTTGATTAGGAGATTGAACCACCTAGCATGGTTGTTGCGGAGTCACATTTTCATCGTCAGGAACATAATAATTGAACTCTTCACAAGATTGTCCGCTTAATAATGAACCAAGATTATCATCTCAGCTATAACCAGCTTGCATTAATGTTGCAATATCTTCCTCAGCCTCTACGTCAGGTATCTGTTGAGCGCGAATGGGAAGTATTTTCTCATCCAATGAATGCCGACGATCTCTTGAATCTTCCCTCTTATTTTCTTTTTTATTTGCAGTGTCTTCGGGTGTAAGCACCTTCCTCGCTAACTTCTGACCTTTATTACGTACATTCCCCATTGAAATCCACCCAAACTTGTACCAAACCTATGGATTTGTGTAATAAATGATTAAATGGCAGGTTGAATAGTACGTTGTGCACGGGTTCAAAAGAATTTTGTCTTTTGCTAGAGTAAAACTGGCCCACGGCCCGCAACCCAAGATTTTTTTATAAAACCCATATCACATATGCGATATAACGCATGTTCGTTTTAATGCATATGCGATATGCATTCTATGCTTTTTACCTAACGCCCATTCTATGCATATGCGATATATCGCACATGCGATATATCGCACATGCGATATATCGCATATGCGATTTAGTGCATATCAAATATTGAAACCTCATTTAACCTTATAATGGAACCCATACCCATGGTTAAGACCTCGAGACCTATTCTCAGTGCACATAACCTCATAATGGAACCCATACCCAACCTAGAGGCCAAATAGCCCATCTAGAAGGCATGTGTGGTGATTAAAGGACTCATTTATAGCTCATGAGCCATAAAAGCTTCATTTAGGTCCTAAGACCCTACCTTTTCTTCCATGACCATGATCAAATTCCCAAACCTAATAATGACACCCTTATCCCATTTAGACTCCATTTATAGGGCTTGTCGTAGTCTGGGACCTTGTCATATGTCCATAAACCATAAAAACATCATTTAATCCCTAGAAGATTGGATTTATCCTTGGACCATGGTAGTCTCTTCAGAACTATCTCTTATTTGGAAATATTCATAATGGTTCCTATATGACCATGGTCAACACTTCGAGAACAATCTTCAATGCATAAAATAGTCTAATGGCACCTATATCCCATATTAAGGCTAAATATCCCCTTTAAAGGGAATGCGTAGTGGTTTAAGACTTGTTTCTGTTACACTTTTGTCCCATTACCATGGTTAAGACCCTGAGACCCATCCTTAGTGCATAAAACCTCATAATGACACCCATAACCCACTAAAGGCCAAATATTCCATCTATAAGGTATGTGTGTTGATTTATAGACTCATTGTCTTTTCTTCCATGACTATGTTCAATGTCCAGAGACCCATCCCTCCCATCCAAAACCCTATAATGGCACCCATATCCCCTTATAATACCATTTAGACTCCCAAGATTCCATCCAGACGGTCTATGGGGTGGCTCATGGCCCAACATTACATTGATTAAGCTAAAGAGGGGTGGGGGGAGTCAAAGGAGGGAGAGGAAGGTGTAGAGGGAATCATGGGAGGGAGGGATGGGTAGGGGATAGATATGGGGGGGATGAAGGGGGGAGAAATATAAGGGGAAGGGAGGGATGGGTAGGGGAGAGATATGAGGGTGGACTGAAGGGAGAAGAAATATAAAGGGAAGTGATTGGTGGGATGGGAATAAATATAAGTGGGAGTGAGGGAGGGATGGGTGAGGGAAGAGATATGGGGGGGATGGAAGAGGGAGATATATAAGAGGGAGGGATGATTGGGTGCAAGAAAGATATAGGATAATGGATGGAGGAAAGATATAGCATAATGGATGGAGGGACAAATGGGGGGGGTCGTTAAAGAGTGAGAGGGATGGATGGAGTGGTGGTATAGAGAGAGGTATAGAGTGAGTGAGTGAGAGAGACAAATGGGGGGGGTGGTTAAAGAGTGAGAGGGGGAGAGTCAGAGAGAGAGAGAGAGAGAGAGGGAGGGAGAGACAATGATGGATGGAGGGATGGTTAGAGGGTGAGAGAGTGGGATAATAACAATGAGAGAGTAGGGATTTAGGGAAATGAAGGATGGTTACACCAATGGATAGAGATGAGGGATTGTGTGTGTGTGTGTGTGTGTGTGTGTGTGTGTGTGTGAGAGAGAGAGAGAGAGAGAGAGATGGATATTAAGGAATGGAGAGTAAGATGGAGAGATGAACGAGGGATGAAGGCTTGAAGGTGGAGAAAGGAGGTAGGGGGAGAAAGTGAGGGATGGAGTGTGTAATGTCCCTTTTTCAAAAATTTATGAAAATGCCCAGTTTTCCAATTTTTCCCAAATTCGAACTTTGACTAGTTTTACTGTTTTGGCCTCCAAATTAACCCAAAGGCTCCCAAATATTCTGTAAGGGTGTATGAATGATATTTAGACTTGAATATTAAGTTCAGGGATGATTTATAACCCTCAAAATACTTCTGCAAATTTGATTTGTATTCTGGTAAATGTATGGTATTTTAACTAACAATTTATGCATCAAATCCCCCCTGCGTAAACAATGAAAATGGCCTCCCAAATGCTTCCAAACTCCTTCGAATCTCTGAACAGAGGTAGGGGATGTATTAAGGATTTTATTAAGGTCTCATGTGCATCATTAATTTATTGTTATCTCTGTTCCAACCCTCTCCCATTCAGCTTCAAAAATCACAAATTCGACCCTTGGTGAAATGGCACTATTTCTTCTCCCAATGCAATTAAACTGAGTACAAATACTTCAAATGATCAAGTACAGTACATGAAACTTGTAAAATACATCCATGGAAGTATATTAATCATAAATGTATCATAGAATCATCCATTCATTCGAATCATCAGCATTATCATGCTATACATCAATGTAGTGGGGAAATGGACATTGTTTGCTCATTAATCAACATTTTTGCATACAATCAGTGGGTATTTCGACCCAAAACTTTCTGAATATGAATAATAGGGGATATGAATCTATTACAATTAGAAATATATTATATGAAGCTCTCCCAATGAGTACAAGTTCTCACCAAAAACGCCCTCCCTCAAGGAGCATGAATATGCCTTCAAAACTGGAAATGGTGGAGAGGAAATGCTGCACTAAACCAAACCATGAAACTTCATGTAGCTGCTGCCTACAAATACAAACTCCATTAAAGCACCATGAAATACTTGAGTGGCCTCTCCAAACACCAATTTGGATGGGAATCTTTCACCCTCGAAATTGGCTAAGGCAAGTAACTAGTCATCCACTAGCTCTCTCTTCACAAATGCAATTTTTCTCAAATCATCAAAAGCCATTCTCATACTTGATTTCTACATTTTATAAACAAAATTAGCCTTCTAAGGGTCGAAATCCTCTCATTATCTTCTAGATATTTCCACTTAGGAAATATTCCACATTTGCCACTTGTCTCCTAGTTTCCAACCCTCCATCTTCTCCCAAATTCGAGTAGGAGTCTCTTTAGCTTCCCCAATCTCCATGAGTGCCTTATTGAGCCTATTTTTGGGATTGACATGTCATAATGGTCAGGTGTAAGAAGTCATATCTGAATTTTGTCATAGATGTCATAGGTGCTTCATCATTGTTGTCATAAGACTAGGGAATCTATCCCAAGTGTCCACTAGTCTTCAATTTGACTCTTCCTCTTCCATGGAGGTTACTATTCCATCACATTTCGACCTAAGATGCTCCATGCCATGTGTATTCCTTACCAACTCACCCAATAATGTTTTCCTTCCCATGGATTTGAAATGCCAAGTGAGATTTTCCATGTGGCAATGAGAAACCAAGCTAGTGGGGGTCCAACATCCTCCAAATGTCATCAAAACCATTTGCAACCTATAATTCCTCTTGGATTCATTTATTCAACTTATTTATTAAATACTTGGACTATTCTAATGTGTAAACATTATTCCTTTTCTCCCTTATTACAATTCCCAATGTACCCATTCAACCTAGGGAACTTGGTAGGATTGATGGGGATTGTCTACTATACAATTATTTGAATGGGGACATTACAGTCCTCCCCACCCAATATTGCTTGTCCTCAAGCAATTGAAAATTAGGATGTTGCAAAATCTTCTCCTCTTCCCATGTGGCATCTTCATTTGGTAGGTCCTTCCATTGTACTAAATATTCTTTGATAATTCTATTCCTCAACCTCCTTTCCCGTGTCTTCAAAATCTTTTCTAGAACAAGTGTGAGCTGACCTTCATCATCCAAGGGAGGAAGTATTTCTGAAGTGGTGATTTGCTAACCAAGGGCTTTCTTGAGACAAGAAACATGGAATACATTATGGATTTTACTCCATTCCGGAAGTTTTAGTTCATATGCTACTTCTTCGATCTTCCGCACTACCTTGTATGGCCCATAGTACCTTGGTTTTAATTTTTCTGCTCCATTCTTTTTTAGAGATGTTTGCTTATATGTATGCAACCTTAAATATACTAAATCATTGACTTGAAAGGTTCTTTCTTCCCTATGTCTATCAACATATTGTTTTTGTTGATTTTGAGCAACCTGCAAATTGTCTTTCAAGAGCTTTAAAATGTCTTGGCTCTCTTCCACCCAATATTTATCCTTTGGGGATCTACTATCACCAAATATGATTTGAGCAAATGTAAGTTCATCATAACCATATAATGCTTTGAAAAGAGACATCCCTATTGACATATGATAAGTGGTGTTGTAGCAAAACTCACCCAAGTGTAGCCATTTTGCCCATGCTTTTTGCTACTCTCCCACATAGTTTCTTAGGTACCCTTAAAACCACTGATTCACCCTCTCTATTTGTCCATCAGTTTGTGGATTATAGCTGGTTATTGGAGTCAATTGAGTGCCCACCAATCTAAAAATTTCTTGCCAAAAGGAAGCCATGAATCTACTATCTCTATCACTAACAATGCTCTTGGGGATCCCATGCAATCTGAAGATTTCTTTGAAAAAAATATCAGCCACTTGTGCAACACTAAAATATGATGTAACAACAAAGAAATGAGCAAATTTTTTCAACCTATCCACTACCACATAGATGCAATCCTTACCCAAAGATTTAGGCAAATCGGTGATGAAATCCATGGAGATACTGTCCCATTTTGGCTCCGAAATGGGCAATGGTTGTAATAGCCCAGCTGGACATGTGAGTTATGATTTGTTTTGTTGACATACCTTACATTCATTCACATATTTCTGAACATCTTCCTTCAACCCTTTCCAAAAAAACTTTTGCCTCAACTGTCTATAAGTTTTGAAGATCCTTGGATGGCCCGCTAGTGGAGAATCATGTGCTTCTTGCAAAATTCGGTACTTGAGCTTTGAGTTCTGAACTAAATAAATTCTGCCATTATAATATATCATCCCATTCAAAATATTTTAGTTATCATCCCCTTTGATTCCATCCAACACATCACAAGCAAATTTGTCTTTAGCATATTCAACTAGTAGCATGTTTTTTCAATCCTTGGCAATGTCCATGAGAGAAAAAGAAGGTCTTCTTGACAAAGCATCTGCTACTATATTAATTTTTCCCTTAACATATTCAATATCAAAATCATAAGCTTGGATTTTGCTTACACACTTTTGTTTCCTTTCATTTAGATCTTTTTGGGTGAGAAAGTGTCTTAGACTATTGTGGTCAGTTTTCACCACAAACTTGTTGCCCACCAAGTATTGTCTGAATTTGGCCAATGCATGCATAATGGCCAACATTTCTTTATCATAGATGGAGTAAATTTTTTCATGAGGCTGCAACTTTCTACTCTCAAAGGCTATGGGGTGTTGGCCTTGCTTTAAGACAGACCCTATTCCTCCACCTGAAGCATCACATTCCACAACAAAAGGTTTAGTAAAATCAGAAAGTGCAAGTATGAGACAACTACTCATTACCTCTTTCATTTTTTGGAAGGCCTTTTTAGCCTCTTCATCCCACTTGAAAGTATCCTTCTTAGTCAAATCAGTGAGTGGAGAAGTCAACTTGGAGAATCCCTTCACAAATTTTCTGTAGTATGTGCATATGCCAATAAAACCCCTCAATTCGGTGATGTTTTTTGGTGATGGCCATTCTAAGATAGCCCTGATTTTTTCCATGTGTACCTTCACTCCTTCTTTCCCAATAATGTTCCCAAGATACAGTAATTATTTCATCCCAAATTCACACTTTGACAACTTAGCAAATAAGGACTCTTTTTGCAAAACCTTCAACACAATCTCTAACTGCTGCAAATGCTCTTCCCATGTTTTACTGTAAATGAGAATGTCATCAAAGAAAACCAAAACAAACCTTCTTAGTTGCTTGCCAAAGATCCTATTCATGCATTCTTGAAATGTGGCTAGAGCATTAGTTAACCCAAAAGGCATGACAAGAAATTCAAAGTGACCATAATGACATCGAAAAGCAGTCTTTTGCACATCTTCATCTTTCATTCGAATTTGATGATACCCTGATCTAAGGTCAATTTTGGAGAAGTATTTGGCCCCATGTAGCTCATCCATGAGCTCATCAATCCTAGGAATAGGATACCTATTCTTGATATTCTTTTTGTTCAAATCTCTAAAGTCTATGCACATTCTCAATGTTCCATCATTTTTCTTCACTAGCACTACTGAAGAAGCATAAGGGCTAGAGCTTGGTCTAATGAGTCCCAACTCTAGGAGTTCTTGGATAGATTTTTAAATCTCATCTCTGAAATTTTTAGGATGTCTATAAGGTGGTATCTGAATGGGTGAAGTACCCTCCTCCAAAATAATGCTATGCTCAACCCCCCTATCCAGTGGTCTACCATGTGGAAGGTCTCTAAAAACTTTTTCATATTTTTGCAAAAGTATCTCTATCTCCTTTGGGTGTTCAACAACATTTATATTTGGCTTGGGAGATGTAATATGACATTCAGCAACCCATTCTATGTCCCCATGCCTCAATATAGATCTCATACTATTGCAAGTCACTACTTGATTTGGATAAGTGTGATGCCCTCTCACAACTCTTTGTACTCCTTTTGAATCTTGGAATTTCATTTCCGGAATTTGATAATTTACTGTATGCTCTCCTATTGAATACAACTATTTCACTTCCAAAACCACATTAGTATCAACAACATCAACCACATAAAAAATATCAACAAAAGTATAGTTACCTATGGTGACTTGCAGCTTTGGAACCCATGTTTTGCATTGCATTGTGTTGTCACCGGGAATGACAACCGTGAAGCCATCAAATGGTTCAATAGGTATCTTTATTTTCTCCACCATCTCTGCATCAATGAATTTATGGGTGGCTCCTACATCTACCAAAACTAAATTTCTTTGTTCTTGTACCACACCCTTGCATCGGATAGTATGATAGCGAGGTACTGCTGAAAGTACTGCCATTCTTGCTTTGTTCGGTGAAGGTTGATTTTCTTCTTATCTTTCCTCTTCTACTGCTGTCTCATATGCCTCTTCTTGATATGAAATATGTCCATCTTCATCCATGCCCCCATCATACCCCTCATTATCAAAAAATACTTCTATGTATTGAGCCTTTCCTTTAGTACATTTGTGCCCCGGTGTCCATGGTTGGAAGCATGTGAAGCACAGCTTCTTTTTTCAAAGTGCATCCCTGTTTAGTCCTTCTTTTTTATTCCTTTCAAATGACTCTCTTTGCCAAGGTTTCTTATCATATCCATCCCTTTGCCAAGGTTTCTTTTCAAATTTGTAGCTAGGCTTGGGAGGAAATTTTGTTCTAGGAAGCACATTTTGGAGATCCCTAGTCAAGCTCATTGCATCTTTTAATGTAGTTGGCTTGTGGGATTTGACCAAACCTTTTAAGGGTTCAACCAAACCTTCAGTGAACAACAATACTAATCTTCCCATAGAGACATCATCCACCTTAACTGATAGTTTTTGAAAGTCCAATATATATTCAGTAGGGGTCCCAGTTTGCTTCAATTGAGCTAGTTCTTTGAAAGGCAATTTTGGATCTTTTTGTTCAAATCTCTCTAGTACCCTGTCAACAAATTCTCCATATGTTTTAACCTGATTATGACCCAAGTTTTTCAGCCCATGAAACCACCATTCATTGGCATCTCCTTCCAAATGCAAAATGGCCATTTTTAATGCATCCTCTTCCAACATAGGATTCAACTAAAAATATACATCCAATTTTTGCACCCAAGTGTTAACAGAATTTTGAGAAGAACCATCAAAAGTAGGAAGTGACATTTTTCCAATAGCACTATTTAATTCTTTGTTTTGGAATGGACTCCTATTGTCTTCCCTCATTTTCATTTTTTGTATAGCATCAATGTAGTCACTAAATGGTACACCTCTTTTACACTCTTCATTCAAATCATTCCAATCGTTTGCTAGTTTCTTATAATCCACCTCAATATTGGGCTCTTCTTTGGGTGTGATAAATTTAGGTGCAGTATGCCTTTGTGTGCTTTGGAATTCATCAGGTCTATTATGTGGTCTTGTGCTTGAAAAAATATGCTCACTCCCTTTTATCTTTTCCTCTGAATGTGAACCACTGTTATCTCCTATCATCCCTTTGCCTGAAAGTTGGCTACCCAACAATTCGAAACTTTTCATCATTTGTCTACTCATATCTAGAATACCCATGGTAATTCCATCAAAACATGGCTTTAAGGCTTCAATAAATTCCTCCTTATGTCTTAATTTTTCTTCCTCTCTACCCATTGTTTTAGAAAAAAACTCTTTTTCTACTACTATCTCTTCTTCAACCAAAACTTCTTCAACTACTGATTCAAAGGGTTGTGGTTTATTTGTTTGGATTCTTGTTAATACCATAAGGTGCAAAGACCATGCTTTGATACCACTTGTAATGTCCCTTTTTCAAAAATTTATGAAAATTCTCAATTTTCCAATTTTTCCCCAATTCAAACTTTGACTAGTTTTACTGTTTTGGCCTCCAAATTAACCCAAATGCTCCCAAATATTCTGTAAGGGTGTATGAATGATATTTAGACTTTAATATTAATTTCAGGGATGATTTATAACCCTCAAAATACTTTTGCAAATTTGATTTGTATTATGGTCAATGTATGGTATTTTAACTAGCAATTTATGCATCAAATCCCCCCTAGGTAAACAATCAAAATGGCCTCCCAAATGCTTCCAAACTCCTTTGAATCTCTGAACAGAGGTAGGCGATGTATTAAGGATTTTATTAAGGTCTCATTTTCATCATTAATTGATTTTTATCTCTGTTCCAGCCCTCTCCCATTCAGCTGCAAAAATCACAAATTCGACCCTTGGGGAAATGGCACTATTTCTTCTCCCAATGCAATTAAACTGAGTAAAAATACTTCAAATGCTCAAGTACAGTACATGAAACTTGTAAAATACATCCATGGAAGTATATTAATCATGAATGTATCAGAGAATCATCCATTCATTCGAAATCATCAGCATTATCATGCTATACATCAATGTAGTGGGGAAATGGACATTGTTTGCTCATTAATGAACATTTTTGCATACAATCTGTGGGTATTTCGACCTGAAACTTTCTGAATATGAATAAAAGTGGATATGAAGCTATTACAATCAGAAATATATTATATGAAGCTCTCCCAATGAGTACAAGTGCTCACCAAAAATGCCCTCCCTCAAGGAGCATGAATATGCCTTGAAAATTGGAAACGGTGGAGAGGAAGTGCTGCACTAAACCAAACCATGAACCTTCCTATAGCTGCTACCTGCAAATAAAAAATCCATTAAAGCAGCATGAAAGACCTGGGTGGCCTCTCCAAACACCAACTTGGATGGGAATCTTTCACCCTCAAAATTGGCTAAGGCAAGAAACTAGTCATCCACTAGCTCTCTCTTCACAAATGCAATTTTTCTCAAATCATAAAAAGCCATTCTCATACTTGATTTCTACATTTTATAACCAACATTATCCTTCTAAGGGTCGAAACCCTCTCATTATCTTCTAGAGATTTCCACTTAGGAAATATTCCACATTTGCCACTTGTCTCCTAGTTTCCAACCCTCCATGTTCTCCCAAATTCGAGTAGGAGTCTCTTTAGCTTCCCCCAACTCCATGAATGCCTTCTTGAGCCTATTTTGGGGGCTGACATGTCATAATGGTCAAGTGTAAGAAGTCAGATCTGAATTTTTTCATAGATGTCATAGATGCTTCATCATTGTTGTCATAAGACTAGGGAATCTAGCCCAAGTGTCCACTAGTCTCCAATTTGACTCTTCCTCTTCCATGGAGGTTACTATTCCATCACATTTATACCTAATATGCTCCATGTAATGTGTATGCCTTACCAACTCACCCAATAATGTTTTCCTTCCCATGGATTCGAAATGCCAAGTGAGATTTGCCATGTGGCAGTGAGAAACCAAGCTAGTGGGGGTCCCGCATCCTCGAAATGTCCTCAAAACCATTTGCCACCTATAATTACTCTTGGATTCATTTATTCAACTTATTTATTAAATACTTGGACTATTCTAATGTGTAAACATTATTGCTTTGCTCCCTTATTACAATTCCCAATGTACCCATTCAACCTAGGGAACTTGGTAGGATTGATGGGGATTGTTTGCTATACAATTATTTGAATGGGGACATTACAGAGTGAGTGATATGATGGAACACATGGAGGTAGAAGGAGATGGATGGGGGAAGAGATAAAGTGTTTTGGCAAGAGGGAGGGGCAACAAAGGAATTGTTTTAGAGGGTGTGTGGATGTGTGTGAGAGAGAGAAAGGAGGAAGATTGGTTAAAGAGGGAGAGGGGTGTGGTGTTTCAAGACCAAGAGGTGTGTAAGTTTGTTTGAGGGGGGAGTGGTGAGATTATGAAGGAGGGGAGATTTAGGTAGAGAGAGGGGGAGAGAGAGAGAGAGGGAGGAAAAGGGGAGAGAGAGAGGGTTGAGGGACGGTTATAGAGGTAGAGAGATAGTGATGGAGAGA
This sequence comes from Larix kaempferi, assembly GCA_027924585.1. Taxonomy (NCBI): domain Eukaryota; kingdom Viridiplantae; phylum Streptophyta; class Pinopsida; order Pinales; family Pinaceae; genus Larix; species Larix kaempferi. Next base: position 5,713,499 of record BSBM01000418.1, on the reverse strand, counting down.
GGGTGTGTGGATGTGTGTGAGAGAGACAAAGGGGGGAAGGTTGGTTATAGAGGGAGAGGGTGTGTGGTTTTTCAAGACCAAGAGGTGTGTAACTTTTTTTGAGGGGGAGTGGCCAGATAAGGAAATATGGGGGAATTTAGACAGAGAGGGGGAGAGAGGAAGAGAGAGAAGGAATTATGGGGGGAGAGAGAAGGGGGTGGAGAGAGGAGGTAGGGGGAGAAAGTGAGGTATGGAGTGAGTGAGAGGATGGAACACATGGAGGTAGAAGGAGAGGGAGGGAAGGGAGAAGCAAGAAGGGAGAGAGATGGAAGGGAGAGAGAGGGAAGGGGGAGAGAGAGAGAGAGAGAGGGATGATGGATGGTTATAGAGGTAGAGGGGTGGTGAAGGAGAGAAATAACGATGTTTAGATAAAGAGGGATAGAGAGAGGGTATGTGGATGTGTTAGATAGACATAGGGGGGGAGGTTTGTTATAGAGGGAGAAAGTGAATGGTGTTCCAATACCAATGTATATGTATTTTTTTTTTTTAAATTGACATATTCATATACAGAGCCTACAGTTGTTGTTTACCTTGTTCCACCCATTGAGGTTGATCATGCAGAGGCAACAAGAAAGGCATCATAACTTGGTAACCTCATCATCCTAATACCTCATTTGGACTAGCCCTTGAACCTCCAATAATCTGACCTCATTATCCATAATGATTAACAAAGTTTAGGCTAAGCGTTGTCCTTTTGCCACACTTACACTAAACCGCTTTGGAGCAGCCAATAATTACCATGATCTTTTTATTTTAGATGGGGTTTCTCCCAAATCCTATCCACTAACTTGGTAAACTCTTTTTTACTCTCGTAACAAGCTACTAAAGATTAAACGCATATGCGTTGAATCGCATATGTGTTATAACGCATATGTTATAATGCATATGCGTTTTATCCTTGTTCATATCGCATATGCGATATGAACAAGGATAAAATGCATATGCGTTTTTTTTAAATTTAAAAAATCGGCGGGAACAAGGCTTGGCATGATGTTCGGAAATAGCTTCGGACTACCGAATCTATTGGATAGAACAAATAAACCAGGGCTATTGTCTGTATTTTAGAACTCTATCAATATGTTCAGTTTCAATGGCGTGTTTTGCTATGACAAACACAATATTTTTTTATGAAAATATATAATATTGTAGAGTACGATCTAACGATTCTGAATATGTAAGTTTTTCCTAAAAATGAATGTTTTATTTATGTATTATTATTTTTCTAAATGACACACGTCAGTTTTAAAAAATAGATACATCAATTGGTTTTTATATAACTTTTGATTGCCTTCACCATTTCCCAAGAAAACTATATGGTGCACTAGAGGAGAGTGAGCTCTCCAAACTTATATATAGAAATCAATGATTTCATTAAATTTTGCCCCTAAAGTGTTGCACCCACAAATAACATTTTCATTTCAAGGTTTTTTTACTTCAATAATTAATAATAAAAAAATAATTCATGAAATTTTTTGAATAAATACTGTAGCACTAGGCCCATATGTCCTTTATATTTCTGCAATATTTTATCCAAAATTGACATCATTTACCTCAATAAGTGATGCACCCGCACAAACATATATGTTATGATGTGCTGAAAATTTGAAAACACAATTTAACAGAAACTAATTTTATAATAATTTACACAATTTTTTAATAGATTAATGTTATATATTATGAAAGCTTATTCAATTACTTATCTTTTGTCGTTTTACTTCATCTTCAAATCCATTAGGGAAGTATCCCTAATTGTCACCTAAAGTCATAGGTTCCATGTTTTTTCAGTATTATGTGGAATCTATTATGTCTTTAAAGGAGTCCATGATTGTGCATCAGCCCGCATGCTTGAGATCGAAGAAGTGTTCCCAAGGAGCCCCATGACTAGGAAGCTTGGGTGCTCCACAACAGGACTGTTGTGACAGTCTAGTGCAGTTGTGGATGCACAATGGGTGCGGTATATTCTTGATTACCATGTCGTCTCCCTTTTTCATTTCTTCTTCTCTACATAGCGACTCATAATATATATATATATTGTAAATGATAAACTATAGTAACTCTCATATAAAGTCCCATGAGGGGATTATGGAGAAACAAGAAATTATTTAATTAAAGTATCATACACTGGTCATTCATTGTCCGTTGCAGAAGTCCCCACTGGTTTGATGATGGAAACAAAATGCTAACATACACACCCAAGACCCAACCCATTTATGCAGTCTCCCATGGTGGTACATTTAGGACACTGCTTACAATTTGGTTCTACTTCTAATTTCTATTTTTTAATGAAAACATGGTCATATTTAACTCAAGTAAACCATACACAATAAAGTTTGCAGTATTGGATTCAGAATTAAAAATTTTCAGTCTGTGGGAAGGCTGGGGAGTGTTTCTCTCAATCACAACAACACTTACAAATCACTACAATCCAAAACTATCACCTACAAGATAAATTTCAGCAAAAAAATAACAAGCTTGCATGAGTAACAATAGACTGCAAGCTACAGGAACGGAGTAACAACAATCTGCATCCTACAGGAAATGAGTAACAAGTAATTTTAACTTTGTTTTGATGACCCCTACATTCATAAAACTTAGGCTGATACTTTGTTCCAACACTTGAACAAATTTAACACAGCTACAATGAAAATAAACTCAGAAATATGACTTGCTACAACAAAATCAAATTAAATACAATATGAGTTTACAAACTCAGACAAAACATAGCATTATAAAAATGCAGAGTAAAAACTCTGTTTTTCAACATCAACTTAACAAATCGTATAACTCACTCTATTAAAATCAGGGTTACATGGATGGACATTTATAGTGCATCAAGGTGATTGGTCATTAAATTCATATTAACCCATCATTGTAACTAAAGCAAAAATTAACCCTTCAGAAATTTCTCATACTTGTTATAAATACTCGGCCTCATTGAAATTCAACAGGCAGACAAAATCAGGACTGCATTGGCCCTTCAGAAATCCAGTGGATGAATGCGATTGCTGGTACTTGTTCTTCATGTTCTGTAAAGTAAAAATTCTAATGATAGTTCCTCTTCACAACTTTAATAAGCTGAAATAGGGAGATGACTTCCTCATCAAAAACTAAATGGATAAAGTGGTGTGGCGGTGGAGTCTTTTCAAAATTTTGGCGATTACAAATATGAGCAGTGAAATAATTAATTAATTTCCAACAAGGTCGTCATTTCCCATCATAAAAGGATAAAAAAATATTTATTATACAAATTAAAATTAAAATAAAAAATTACTTATCAAATATAAAATAAAGATTATTTTTAATTTTTTCATTTAAAAAGAAGGAAAATTGTTATAATAATAATACTTTTCATTATTCCTATAGGATTTTTTTGGCTACACCATTATAACCATTGTAGTCTAGAAAATAATGTTACCATTTTTCCAATCTAAAGAAACTAGAATGCTATATGTTTAATAGAATAAACTCCAAACTATTATTGCATGGAGTAGAGGTTTGAGTAGTCTGACCAAGCTCTAAAAGTTTCAGCTATTCACTTATAATGCATGTGTATACATTTATTTCTTAAATGTAAAACTCAAGTTGTTGTAGTTGCCCCAACAAAGATAATTTAGAGGATCAATAGAACCAAGAGCAAAATTTTCAACCTCTATTACCATGGTTATATCTCTCAGTGGAAGCGATGCTGGAGATGTTAGTCAAGAGATGGATGATGGTGATGAAAGCATTGAAGCATAAAAAATGACTAGATGTGTGTTGCTGCGCAAATGGTTCGTTTACTCTTCTGCAACATATTCAAATCTTGGGTAGAGTGACTGTATCCTACCTAGTACTTGAGACATTTTATGTTTGTGGAAAAACATTACTTTAACTTTTATTGTAAAGTTTTATATTTGACCAACTGTCAAGGATGACAGTAAATGAATAATATTATTATTTAATAAAACAAAATAGTGGACACTCACCCAAAGAGACTGTTGAAAGAGTGTTTACTGACCCACTAGGAGGAATGGAATCTGGGGTAGAAGGCAATGGACAAGTGGAAGCATCTGAACTCAGTAACTAGTTGTTGTTATGGGACAAGCTCTCTTAAATTGTGGTCACGTTCCCAAGGATGTGGAACTAGAGTTGATGGATCATTGAATGAAAAACTGACCACCAAAAGCCCTAGGCAATCTTTTTATAGCCATCGAATTTGAGTAGAGGCTCACACATTCTCATAGGAGATGGAAATTATTCCTTGTGGTTTTGATGGAAATTGCACACAAGAGATTCGGTGAGAGGAAGCTACGTTTTGAGTTACAGAGTAAGACTGTCTTATTCCTGCTAAGTGCAAAGGTTTCCTGCTTAGTACAGAAGTAGTGATATGTATGCAAGTCCTCATTGATTGCTGAAGCACATATGTGAGGTGTGTATGCAAGTCTCCATTGATTGCTGAAGTACAACCTGAGTGCCTTGCTTCTACATAGAGACTTCGTCCTAGTGGTTCAGTAAACAGGATTGGGGGTCCAAAGGGCAAGTGACTTGGCTGCTTTTCTGGAGAAGGTTGGAAGGAACATGCCTCTTTGGGTGTTTTTCCACCCTATCAAGTTACCAAGTTCTACTTGTTATATTTTTCATTTCTGAAAAATGTTGAACTAATCTGGAACTGTATGTTAGTTATATATCAGTTAGCTGTTTAAAAATGATCATTTTTCTAAACTGTTAGATTTATTATGTGAATTGAATGAATGAATAGATGATATAGATGAATGGATAAATGTCTTCCTATATTTTTCCTTTCTCCATAAGCGATGTACTATAATACAGGAATAATTTAATCAACATAGATTAGATATGATCTCTAAACACTGATGAGAAATGAATGTCTTTTATTTTCATGATTTTTTCTAAATTCCTTATTGTAATTTGCAGAAACAGTAGTAGTTCCTTAAGCCATATATGTTTGCATTTCTAATTAATAGATTTCAGAACAAGGAAATATTGTAATACTATCATTATAGTATTTGCATAGGTATATTTATATCTGTATAACCATAAACTGAAACAAAGTTAATACTTTATATATATATATATATATCATGTTCTACACATAATTATAAAGGAAACCCTAGGTTATATATATATGGCTTCTAAACCGAACTACACTAGTAAAGTCAATACAAATAGACACACTACTACAATAGGGGGCTTTTTAAGACATTTTTTTAAGACAAAATCATTCGTACCTCGTTACCTACCTTACTTTTTGGTTTTTAATTTGACCCATTTACTTTTTGTCTTCAAGGCGACAAAATAAAGTTTCGAAAAGGTTTTCATTCAGTGAAAAAGGGAAAATACCGCGTAGTTAGCCATTTGAGTTTCTTTGCTGGACAGGTGTTTGGCATTGATGTAGCTTCACAAAGAATGAGAGCAAATGGCAATGTAATGCTTCATGGAGACTTCAATCCCGTTTGGGTGACTTGGGCTTTGCTCAGCTGATTGAACATGGTGAGACATCTCCGACTATAACCACCAATCTTGTAGGGATGCCTGGCTACTCTGTGATCGAGTGCGGTTACATTGTGAAGGCCGTTACAAAGTCTATGTTTTCATTTTAGGGTCATTCTATTGGAGGTGACCAGTGCCAGGTGGGTTGTGAAGCGAAATCCACAAATATAAATGGAAAATTTTATAGATTGTAAGTGTGGTATTTACAAGCAGCAAAGGGTTTCAAGATTAAAGATCCCAGATACAAGAGGACTGACATTGTGGTGTCTTAGAAGACCATCCAACAAACTAAACTCGATGATGGCTTACAGAGCAGGGAGGTTGGAAACAGTGGGCATCCAAAGCTCAACGGTAGAGCCGCACTTTCATGGCTGTAGAGAAAAAATTGATGGGCGCAGCAGAAAGTCCCTCAAAGGTGGAAAAGGGGAGAGGGTTTATGGCATCTATCCCCATTTCTCCTAAAATGGACAGATCCCTGTGCATTTATGGCCGTATTCCGCACATAGAAGCCGATAGAAAGATCCGAGAATACATCAAAGCTAACCATTTTCGAGGTTAATTTCATTTAGTTTTCCTTTGAATTCTCCATTTGGTTCATTCTACACACATTATTTAGGGTTTCAATCTTTCATTTGTATGTTAATTTGGTCATTAGTAGATTTAATTTTGTGGGGTTTGAGGTGATTATCCAAAACTTAAACATGGTGGTGGATTGCAGAGCAAGTAGGCTGGCAACGGAGGCTTCCAACGATCAACAGTGGAGTCGCACTACCATGGCCGTAGAGGAAGAACCGAAAGTACTACGAAGGTGGTGAAAGGGAGAGGGCTTATGCATCTGTCTCCATTTTTCCTAAAACAAAGAGGTAATATCTATGAACACATCAAAGCTATAACAATCTCCAGGTTCATTTGAGTTAATTTTCCTGTAAATACACTATTTGCTTCATTCAACATACAATGTTTAGGGTTTCAGTGTTCTATTTGTATATTAATGTAGCCATTGGTATATTTAACATTATGAAACCATTATGGGGTTTCAGGGGTTTTTGAGATTTCCATTTGCAACAGTTGAGATTTAATATAACTTAGCTAATTTGTGCCTTTAATGGGTTCCCTCTATATGGCTCTTAATCGAAGGGAAGAGGTGATTCCACAACTTTTTCTCTCTGTTGAATCATTATTCAATTAAGACTAAGTGGCTTAGTGAAAATTGCTTTTCATATCTGGTCGTGATATGCTATTCATATACCATTTTGGAGTTTTACTGTTTACAGTCTGTTCCATCCAAGCTTTTCAATTTTGTACTGTCTTGTTCGCTTTGCAACTTTGCCTCGGTGAATAGGGTTTCCTCATTCTAACGGTGATGGATTAGGGTAATTTAGTAAATTCTTTTTTCTGTGTTTAGAATTTCATTTTTTTTACCATGAACAGATTCATAACGTTAATAATTTTTCCTCATTGGGAAAACGTTTGTGAAATTCAATTAATATATAACAATAATTACAACATAGATTTATATAGTCCGTTAATGGCATTAGATCCTGCACCAACCACATACATGCAATGTGATGTTATTTATGTTGTGTAATGTGATATGGATGTTTACATTACCTTATGAGATATGGGAGAGATATCTCAATTACGAAGCGACATCTAATAGTAAGGAAAATACAAATATCTATGCATTTTGATTATTTTATTTAAGTATTTACACAACTTTAGGGTTAGCGTTACAAAGTGGTTATATGAGCTCAAAAACCTTAAAAGAGTTGTAAGTCCCACTTTATTAATAAGGAATTAATTATTAACATCTTGTTGCAATCTCTTTTGTTTTCTTATAGGTTTTATACAAAGTTATTGCTTATGCTGTTTTTCAAATTAACAGAATTAATATTTAGGAAATCCTTTTGTCCTTCTTACAGTTATATAGAAAACAACAATTTCAGTGGTGTAATTCCGGGGTACTTTTCAGTAATTCATATTCTAGTTTATATTTTGAACGGAATCTCTTTAAGATTTTGAAGTCATATTTTCTCTACCAGCATTGCCCCCACACACATCTAAAATAAAAATTGAATTGCAATCATAATTGTTGTTACTGCACACAGGTGGAACCTTATTATCAAAGCGTCTAAAATTTTGCTTTCATAATTACAACTTTACATAGATGAATGGATGCAAACAATTCAATGATTATGGTGCCCAATCCAACAAAGAAGTCCTGTGCCTTTACTCGAGATGACATTTCGACTGCCACACAAAACTTTAGTAAGAGTTAGATCGGACGAGGGGGTTTCACTTGGGTGTTCTTTGGTCAATTGCTTGAAGTAAAAGAGATAGCTGCGAAAGTGCCATCATTATTCTATAGACAAGGAGTTAACCAATCTTTTAATGAGGTTTGAGATTCTTAAACTTACAATGTAATTTAGTTGAATTAATTGGATTTATTTAAAGAATGTTTTATTTAAAAATTTAAGTTTTTAAAATTTTGGTTTCATACTTTTTTAAAAATGATTAAAAAATAAAAAGATTTATTCATTTTTTTAAATTACTTTGGTGCATATGGATTGAGTTGACAATACATTAATCACCATTTTAAAAATCCATGTTGGAAATTTGGTGTCTTTATAAGTAATATGGATATATAAATACATGGATTGGATCGAGTTGATTATAGGTTGATCTTTTTTCTTTCAAAAACCGTATGGAAAATATATTGTTTTAAAATTTATTTATTTAGTTGGAGAGAGTTGAATAGTTTAATGGCTAACATATGATTTCCCCAATACCTATTGACATATATTTTCTTCAGATTTATTTTTGAAAGTTAGTGAAAACAATGGATTTTAATCACTGCAGGACATACATGTTTACGGTTAATTTCACATATTGACACATGTGTATGCTCTCGGCACTATTGAGATTTTATGACTCTGAACATGAGCATTAAAATTTAGAGATCGATCCTTTGGTGCATTCAATAAATTACTCCTGTTGAATAGAGCCAATAAATAGAGCTTTGCACCTGCTTCTGTTTTAAAATGTTGCAGTAACTTGTTAAAATTTAGAGCTTTTATGACTCTGAATGAGCCAGTAAATAGAGCGTTGCAATTGTCTATTCTTCTTTGAAATACACTTTTACTTAAAAGCTAACCCTAGGGTTTATTGTTTGTTAGTATTTTTACTTTAATATTTTGACATTTTGTATACTTTTAAGTTAACATTATGCTATGCTTTTCAACATTTTTACTTCTTTACCTTTTAAGTTAAAATCATGCTATGCTTTTTAGCATTTTTACATCACAGTTTTTTCAATGTGGGTGGCCTTACGTCTTGCTTTTTGCATTCACGGTTTGGTTGGTTAACTTACCATCCCTCCAATTCACAACAATTTTTTGTGCCATTCATTTGATTTGATTTGGAATTCTCTCCATCTGTGTCTTTGTTTCTTAAGACACCGGAATTTTAGGAATGGAAGAACAATTGAAAGTTGAAACTCATTAGTTAAGCTTATTAGCTTTATGATTGATAGGAATTTTGGGCTTGCCGGCTGATGGTTCTCCAAGCCCAACTCGCATTTTTTGCTTTATTGTACTTTACTTCATACATCTTGTCTTATAGGAGATTGTTTGGTACTCCTTCTTTGTAATGTCATCATTGTACTCAACAATCCCTTTGACCTACTTTTGTGGTCATTAGTTAATAGTTGGACACTAATAAAATGATCTTATCTTATCTACAAAATCAACATACCAATCAACATTGCTAGTAAAATGCCTAGATGCTCTTGAATCAGCATATCAATCAACCTTACCACTCTTTGAATCCTTGTTTCAGGCCATGAACACATAGAACTCTTCCTCCTCCTTGTGTTAAGTCGCATCAGCATGTTTCTTTTTGGATTGATTATAAAAAAATGTTCTTGGCTGTGCTTTTTATCCCACAATCATTTCCCGCAAACTTTGTTTATATGCCCTCATTTTCCATAATAAAGCATTTAATTGCTTTTCTGACCGAGCAGAGTTAGCCTCGTCATTTTCTTCCCTTTGTTTGCTACCCGTACTCTTTCATTTTGCTGCAAGTGCCACCTCAGAAGCCTCATTCACACCGTTATCCAAATTTCTTTTTCTACCTATCTTGCTGCAAGAGCTTAGTGCAACTACTAAAATGTCATATCTTTATCACTGCTAGTAATGTTCAAGGTTTCAATAAGTTTTGAATGGGAAGAAGGAAATTTTTTTAAAGTTATAACCACTGTATCTTCCTCTTCCATGTCCTATTATTTGATTTCAATTGATCTCGAATATCTATGACTTTTAGCAAATGATTTGGTAAAGAGTTAAATTCCTCCATTTGAATTGAGATTAACATGTTTTTAGGAAAGAATGATCCACTTTTGTCTGAGGTTTCATGCATATTCAATAGGTTACCCCATTGAGATCATGCAAAGCTTTGGAGCTGTTTTGAGGTTATCTTTGTGTTATTTCTAGGAGAAAATCACATCTTCTTTTTATTTTCAGCGGTTACTTGACTAACAAGCAAGTGTGTGCATGGATACAAGTTTGTTCTTGGAGTTTGTTGTATTTTAGTGGATGGCCACTCTAATCTTATCCTTGAGGATTTACTTGTGACCTATTAGTGCAGGTTGTTATCTGCAAAGTGTTACCTCTTACTGCAGGATCATCCCCTTGCATTGCATTAATTGGTTGGCCATACTACCTCATTTTCCTAACCACTTATTAACAAATGCCGTAATATCCATTTATTAAGGTCATGGATAGCACCATGACTTTAGTACATGTGAACTTTAGTATTGGAGTGTTAATTCTCCAACAGGGATGAGGTTGGGAGCGAGTCCTAAGTGACTTTGGTGGAATAGATATCCCTCTGACATGGCTTCTAATGGCTTCTAAGTTGAGGGATTATATTATTTTCAGTGCAAACTCCAGAACCTAGGAGCATGTTTCTTAAAGCGGTTCCAACAAAAGTTATTTTTGAAAATTTTCAGTTTTTTGAAATTTGAAATTTGAAATGATTGAAAAATAATTTTTTCTAAAGTTTATTTAATAAAGTTCATTTCTTTTAAAAATTGAAGCTTCGCTACTTGAAATATAAAAATGTTATAACTTATACAAAAGTAGAGAAATCTTTTAAGGATTTTTTTATGATGATATAATGTTGTTTTACTTTTTGCATTGGTATTAGGTTTTGCATGTTGTCTCCTTTGTTATGTGTTTATGGCTGTTAGTTGTTTGACTTTAGTCTAGAAGATTTCTGAGCAAGTTAATGCTTAGAATGGGCTAATTTTCAGTATTTGATATGGATTTAATTATTTTGGGTCCAAACAAAAATCAATGAATATTATAATGAGTGTGGTTTTGCATTTCCATGTACATTTATGTTCTTAGTTTACTTCAAGTGGTTTATAATAATAAGATTTAATAAAGTTTTATACAACTGCAAAAGCAGATGTTTTGCAACCACTCACCACTTGTTTCATCTAGACAGTACTTTTGACTAGACTGTTTCATGTTTGTTTATAACTTTTTTCTATTCTTAAAATTTTGAGTTACTAAATTTTTTGGCATTCCTTGGTTTGAATTGCCTTGTTCCAGGGAACTATATTTTCATAAGCATGGATATCATTTCACAACTACAGGAGCAAGTCAATAAAATTGCGGGAGTAACCTTTAACACGTTTGGTACACTAGAGAGAGATGCCCCAGCTGTACTACTATCTCCAAATTATCCAAAGCCACAATCTACCTCAACAGAAGATCCATCTATAGTGGCAGAACAACCCAACGCAATGACCACTTCTCTTGTGAAGGCAACTAAACAAGTAAGTCTTTTCTATGTAATTGACTTTTCAAATTTTGGAAACCCATTGATTAATATCCGGATGTGAAGAAAATCAAAGCATTGAACTTTTTTTCTTTGCACCAATTCTTCTACAGTCTTCTATAGTGTATGTCCATCTAATCACCTTTTGTTGTGCTAGAAAAAAGGATCATGATGTTTGTTGCTTGTTAACACTGTTTATTCTTTTATTTTATTTTCTTCCCCTAAAAACTAATTGTTTCTATGTCATCTATAACACAATGGACATTTGTATTACAAAAAGTGACATTTCTATGTCATCTATAAACCATCCTCTCTAAGAATGGGTCTCACAATATGAGGTCAAACTGTTAAAATTGCAGGTTATGTACATTTTATCATATATAACAACCTTGATGCAAGAACATGTAAACAATTGTACTGCAAAATTAAATTTAAACTAATTTAAAACATAAATGACATAATTGTCATCTCTTTCAACTTAATGCTCCATTTAGTCACTGCATTAATGTTGGTCCTCGAGAATCATCAAATACTAAGTTCAGAAAAAATAAAATAAATGAACTATGAACTGCATTAAGGAATTAAATCAGCCATTTGGAATCAACTTATACTCAGATAGTTTTGATCTTGTCACTGAAAGGACAAGTCAAACTAAATAAACCATATACGTATCTTAAGAGAGAGAAGGTTTAGGTAGAATAAAAACAGACCTCAAGTTCTTCAATTAAAATGACAGTAGTAAGAAAGACACACAGGTGCTGCAGACTACAAAGGTCAAGCACGTAAGCAACCACTCACTCAGAGTTTAATTATAGTGATAACTGCTGAATGCTACAGGCAGAATAGAGAAACTGTGAGACTGCTGAATGCTGTGAGTCAATCAAATGCTACAGCCAAAATAAATAAACCATGAGACAGTCACATGCTATAGACAGTTAAATGCTACAGCCATGTGAAGGAGAGACAGCTGTGAAGTAAAATCCCCGTGGAGATATAGCCGTGAAGGATGACGCCGTGAAGACAGTCAAGAAATCTAAATGTGAGCAGACTTTACAAGCTACAGCCAGAATGGAAATGTTATATCAAAAATAGAAAAACCAAGAGAGCAACATTCGAGAGAGAAACAGTCGTGAAAGCAACCCATAAAGATAAACCCGTGACAGGGATTCCGGAAAACCGAAGGATAAACCCGTGACAGTAATCCGTGAAGAGAACCCAAAATATAAACCCGTGACAGTAATCCGTGAAGGGAAATCAAACCGAAGGATAAACCCGTGACAGTAATCCGTGAAGGAAATCAAACCGAAGGATAAACCCGTGACAGTAATCCGTGAAGGAAACCGAAAGATAAACCCGTGACAGTAATCCGTGAAGGAAACAATTGCTACAGCAGGAAAAAACCGGAATCAATTGCTACAGATCCGTGAAGAGACAGTCGTGAATTTCAAATAAGAGAAGCCGTGAGAGAATGGCAGCCGAGGAAAGGAAACACCCGTGGAGAGACAGCCGGGAAGAAGAGATAGTAACTGACAATCAAATGCAAAGCTAAACCGAAAAGCAGACCCGACAAAATTACCGGAGAGAAACAAACCGAATCGTGAAGTGTGATATCACGTACGATTCTAGAGTCATAAGATTTGTAAAGTTTATATAGATTGGGAGTTAACAATCCTTAGGAATAAAATAATAATAAAAACTTAGGATTAAAAAATAAGGAATAAGTAAATAATAAATAAAATAAAAGTAGGGACCAATGGTCCAATAAATAATAAATAAAATAAAAGTAGGGACCAATGGTCCAAGGGAATTTAAATAAATAAAAGTAAGACTTTAAAATAAAATAAAATAAAATAAAAAAAAACTTTATTAATAAACTCATAAAGTCTTTATTAATAAAATCATAAAGATTTTATTAATAAGACTAAAATAAATATTTAATGAATTTATTATAAAGTGAAAAACCAAAGGTCCAACATAAAGTAAAAAGACCAAAAACATAAGTGGGACAAGGCCCTATAACAAAACATGATAATACATGGTCCAATGAACTTTAATAAACTCCATAAAGTAGGAATCATCAGGGTCAAGTGAGCACATGAGTGAGAGTGCTAGGACCAAGTAAGAAAATGACCATGAGTCAACAACCACAAGACCAAGGTGGGCATGCAATCAAATAGGACCAACAAGACCAAATTTTTTTCTCTCTCTTAAGATACATAGTTTATATATTTTTGTCATCACTGTATAAGGGAGAAGATCCAAATGGATGGTGCAATCCTTTTGTCCTTAACGCTGCTCCTAAGGGTTAGGTACTAGAGTCATCACCAAGGGGTGGCCAGTCCCTTGAGAAGCAACCTAGCAATAACCGATTAGGAGAGGGGACAACAAAATCTTCCATTCTCAATGAATGGCTTTCAGCTCAAGGCTGAACCTCAGTCCTAGACTGGGACATGTTGATCAACCATCTGGTCTATGACCAGGATCTCCATTCTCCCAGAGAATGGTCCTCAGCCTCAAGCTGAGCATTCAGTCCTAGGCTGAATGTTGATCAACCATCTGCAGGACCTAGGAAGTCTCTGTCTCAACCTGCAGGATCTGCTTGGTCATCATGACCAAGAAACCGTCTGGTTCTAGACCAGAATACCCTAGAGACAAATAGGGGCCCTAGCCACATGCTAGGGACTTTGCCATGGCAACAAACTGCTTGGTCCTAGACCAAGAACCCCAGGAGACAGCTGGGGGCCCTAGGGTACCTTCTAGGGTCTTACACATCACTCTGCCTGGTTAACTTGACCAGGAACCCTAGTTAACTGACTAGGGTACCATTCTCTCTGAGAATGGGTCTCGCAGCTGCACTGAAAAATTAACACAAACAAGGCTGCAAATGTTCACAACTTTCCTAATCTATGCCCATATTTCATGGTTTAGGGCTGTCATTATGCCCAGATTTCACCAAAGCATGTTTTAGGTTGTTGTTCATTACCTTTTTAGGGCTATAATATGCCCAACATTTTCTTTTAACCCTCTAATTCGGGCCAAATTCAGAGATAGGCCTGTTGTTGATGTATATGTAACTTCGGAATGTATTTCATATATTTATTGTACCCTTATTAGAGATGTGTTATTCCTCTATAAGGAAGTGTCGTCATGTGGATTGACAAGTGTCGCAAGTGTGTGTACTTGCCGATGGGTTATTAGACCACCATGTGTGGGGTCGGCCCTGAAATATATATTATATTGTGGATGTACCTAGCTAGACAAGTCGGCCCCATAGTGTAACTGGGCAAACAGGTTAGTATAAATAGAGATCGGGAGATCTCTATTTTGATCACTCGGAAACTCACTTCTCTCACTCAGAAAGTGGCGCACTAGTGAAGAGGAGGATCATCTGGTACTAGGAGACTATCTCAGTGTATTTTGGTTGTACTTTGGTTCAGCCATTGCTCTCTCTATCTCTGAGGAAGTTGTGGGGTTTTTCACCTTAGGGTTTTCCCCACAGAAACTCTGTGTCTCTTGTCTCATGCTTTTGAATCTTGTGATGCTTGTTATGCTTATTGTGATTGTTATGCATTGATATACTGTATATGTTATTCTCTCAGTGAAGATCCTAGAGTATTGTGAATTAATGCTCAAAATTTAACATGGTATCAGAGCTAACCTGAGAAGAAGACATTTTGCAGTGACGGAAACTTGAGTTTCTTGTTTATTGGGTTTCTCTCCACAGTTTTTGGAAAAGCAGTATAGTATATTGACTCTACTCATCAAGGAGAATCTATCTGTCCAATCAGAATTCAATTCTGAGCATTTTCAGATTTGGCCCTAAAACTTAGGGTTTCCACAAAAATAGGAATTCCTGAAATCTGAAGACATAGCTGGAAGCTCCTTGCAAAAATCGAAGTTTAGAGCTTTGGATCGAGATTTTTGGCTGGGTAGACCTCCGGGAAACTCAAACCCTAATTCAGGGCTCTCCCTAGTAAACCCGGGAGGACAAAAAGGCAAATCTGAAGGGTAAAGCTTTGCTGATCTCAAATTCTGAATACACCAGGCTGATCAGCTCATCAAAGCGCATCTTTCTATCCTTTCAGAAAGTTGAAATTCACATTTTGAATTTTTAGGGTTTTTCTGACAAACCCTAATCCGGGACCAGATCCAGTTTTTAGCATTTCAATTGGTAAGACCTAAATCTTTTTTAATTCCATTTGAAGTACTCTTTAAGATGTCTCACCACACCAAGCTTGAGGATAAGCTTGAAGGGGCTGATAACTTCCGAGCTTGGAAGTATAGGATTGGGTTAATCCTGGAAGAGAATGAGTTGGACTCATATATAAAAGAAGACATCCCTATCCCAGAGGATGAAGAGGTTAAAGTATTGCATAATAATAACTTGGTCAAGGCAAAGAGAATCATTGTTGATTCTATCAAAGACCATCTCATACCCCATGTGTCTTCTCTAAAGACACCCAAAGAGATGTTTGACTCTTTGACCAAGCTATTTGAAGGGAAGAACATAAATCGGAAGATGACCCTGTGGAACCAATTGAAAGGAGTAAAGTTTAAGAATATAGAAACCATTCAATCTTATTTTTCAAGGGTCTCCCAGATCAAGGAACAACTAGAAGCAGTGGATGAAATGGTGGAGAATGGTGAAGTTGTCATGACCACTCTGAATGGCTTACCTAGGTCATGGGACTCCTTCATTCAAGGAATCTGTGCAAGAAAGAAGTTGATTTCCTTCAGCAGACTATGTGAAGAATGCTCACAAGAAGAAGCAAGTCTTGTGGCACAAGAAGAAAAGATGGGAAATGAAGATCAAGCTCTCACAGCTCACACCAAGAAAGGGAAGTCCAAGAGAGAGCCATCTCACTCCAAGAAATCTTTACATCACTTCAAAGAAAGAAGAATATGCTTCACCTGTAATGAAAAAGGACATATTGCCATAAATTGTCCCAAGAACAAGAAGGACGACAACAACTTCAACAAGAAGAAAAAGGGCAGCAAAAGAAGGTTTCATGCTCATGCTGTCGAGGATGATGAACCACCCAAGAAGAAGGCTAGGGCAGAAAGTGATGATGGTAATGATTACTCATCAAGTGAAGAAGAGTATGTTCTAATCTCTGCTCTCACAGGTACTATCTCCCATGGTTGTAATGATAGTTAATTGACAGTGGGGCTTCCAAAAACATGACTGGGTTTAAGGAATCTTTTGTGAACCTATCTGAACATGAATCACCCCATAAGGTGAAACTTGGGGATGATTATCAATACCCAATCAAAGGAAGTGGTGAAGCCTCCTACAACCTAGATTCTGGAAAATCTTTGAAGATGAAAGAAGTCCTTTATGTACCTGGGCTCAAGAAGAACTTACTCTCCATCTCTGCATTGGATGCAAAAGGTATGAGGGTTGCATTTGTGGATGGTCAAGTCCTAATGTGGCCAAAGGGAAATACCATAGATGATGTAGTAGTGATTGGAGAGCAAGAGGGAGGTTTGTATAAATTGAAGGGACAACCTGAACATGCCATGGTGCATGAATCCATGGAGCCAAGTGAACTTTGGCATAGAAGACTTGCTCATATGCACTATAGGGCACTTCCAATTGCAAGCAAGGCTGTAGAGGGTCTTCCCGAAATCAAGACCAAACATGAAGGTGTTTGCAAAGGATGTGCAAAAGGTAAGAACATTAAGAAGGCTTTCCCAAGCAGCGAAAGCAAGGCAAAGGATATCTTGGAAATCATCCGCTCAGATGTATGTGGTCCTATGTCATCCAGTTCTCTAAGTGGGTATGATATCTATGTCTCATTTATTGATGACTTCTCCAGGAAGACTTGGGTCTACTTCTTGAAGAACAAAGATGAGGTACTTGATAAGTTCAAGGAATTCAAAACCTTGATGGAGGATCAAACTGACAAGAAGATCAAAACATTCAGATCCGACAATGGTGGAGAATTCACCTCAGGTGACTTCAAGAAGCTTTGCAGTGATTCAGGGATTAAGAGGGAGTTGACTACTCCTTACAATCCACAACAGAATGGAGTTGCAGAAAGGAAGAACAGAACAATCATGGAAGCAGCAAGAGCAATGCTACATGACCAGGATCTACCTATGCATTTGTGGGCAGAAGCATCTAGAACAGCTGTATATGTGCAGGACAGAACACCCCACAAGATATTGGACAACAAGACACCAGAAGAGGTGACCAAAATCAACTTAGATTTCAAAGTTGAGGCTGATTGAAGGTTGAGAACTACCCATAACTCTTCATTCTATTCACAAACGAGCTCATAATTGCAAAGGATGATGTTTGTTTACCTTTATAGGTCAGAACCATGCATAGGAATGTCCAACTACTACCCAGAAATGATGTTGTAAGCTTTTACTGTTGAAAAGGAGGTGTAAGATTTCCCACAAGGTTGTTTATTAGGTTGAAATATGCCTAGGTTCTTTATAGTACTTCATTTATTTGTTTCAAGAGAGCTCAAACATGCTCAAAATTGTTGATCGCTTACTGAATGGCTCATTTGACTTTATTTCATCATTTTCTGACCTCCAATAACAGCTTAATATCCGCAGGCATCATGAAAATTCAGGCATGAACCTTCAAATCATCATCGTGGACAAACTCATCCTCTTTTCTAGGCTGTGATCAAAATCACATGTGGACACCCATACAAAATGGGGGGTAACATGGTGGACTTGAAGAAGAACATGGCTTAGGAGGAGCTTTGAAGGCTTAAGAAGGTGGAACTCCAAGTTGAAGACAACCAATAATCAAGGCTTTTTAAGGCATGAGTACTCCATGAGATGTGACTCTTGTAGAGGGAGTGCTTCACATGTTAGATTACTTGTGTAGAGTTAGGTTACTTACAATGGATTAGGTACACTTTATATGGTTGACCTCCCTTACCTCTCCTTAACATAGATGAATTTTATATTCCTTTATTCATTCTTTCACACACTTGTTAGAGATGTGAGGAGTGGATTAGGTACACTTTATATTGTTGACCTCCCTTACCTCTCCTTAAAATAGAGGAAGGATATATTCCTCTATTCATTCTTTCACACACATGTGTTAGAGCTGTGAGGAGTGAAAAGCAATTGCCTCTCTCTCTTGTATTCTTCATTGTATTATTTATTTATCTTGAAGCACTAGGGTTCTTGGAGAAGTTCAAGGGAAATTCTTGGGTTAGGGTTTCAGCCTAAGTAGGAAAAAAAGAAAGGGTTTGTGATGAACCGAGAGGGTAAAAGAATCATTGTATCTTTTTAGCTCGTGTGAGAGAAGAAGACTGGATTTTTGGTAACCCTAGTGCTACTTATTATGCTTGTTGACGATGAGAAGAGAAGAAGATGTTTTGCATGTGCCAAGGAGAAATTTCCGGTGATGAAGCTAGCTTGTTGAGAATCTTTGGTGTAGAAACTAACTTTGTCTAGGACTAGGAGTGATTCCTAGCAAGGAGGAGTTGGTGGCTTGGGTTTTTTGTGGCTTCTGTAACTAGGGTTTCGAGAGCTTGAGATTGTACCAACTTGTGATAAGTTATTATGCACATGTACTTCATCTCTTATATATGAATGAAGTGTTTCAACTGTTCAATCATTATGTACTTTCATATTTGGTTTTCAGCTTGTGTTGTCTTCTTGATTGTGTAAATTTCAGCATTTGTTGTTCATGTTGATTTGATATAACATTGTTAAGAAATTGTTAAGAAATGTAACATGCATCTTGAAGATAAGAGGTCAAATTTACTACTATAAAATCTGGTGTAATAAATTTATTTGAGCTTTTTATATGTATGAAAGTGTGCCCTAAGGGTTGTAACTTGTTGACATTGAAATACACTTGTTTGGTCTCTTTTCACTTGAGCTACCTAGTTATTTGGACGAAAGTAAAATGAAATGTTTACTTTTGTTCACTACTATAATCAAATATTTTAGAACAACCGTAAGTTTGAAAGCTCTCATGGGTTAGATCTGGGATAACTCTAGCAAGAGGTTACATTTTTGAATTTGCAATACAATCCTAAATAGAAATTTCCACATGGTATCAAAGCATATAAGGAATTTCTACAGAAATATGGGTCACTTGAACTTTCACAGTTTCTAGTTGATGAGTAGATTGAAGATGGTACATGGATTACTGTATTGCTGCAAGATTGTGTTTGCACAAGATAGGTTCTAGTGGATACAAACCAAATAGATATTCTTGACCAAAGTCTTCTTCGGCCTTGTTGGATTGATAGGAAAATTGAATTTTCCAATCCTAATAAAGAGGTATGTTTTTCCCTTTTCCCGCAAAACTTGTAGAAATGTCTGTCAAGAAAACATTAATTTAGCATCATTGTTTTTCTGAAGAAATGTTGGAATTGTTGTATGCTTCTGGTATGATTGGAAAACGAGGTGGTTATCCTCTTTGTTTAAACTATTTTTAAGGCAACAAAATAACTGCCACCATATGGAGACCCATATGTTAAATTTTATAGTAATAGATTTGAATTGTATGACAATTCTGAATGAGTTATAGATTGTAAAGTACAATGATTTTGTCCCCTTTACAAGGTCAATTTGGGAAATTGGCAATATTATTTATCTATCTTTTGGGATAAAATAAAACTTCCAATGCAGAAGAGCATTTTGGTTATGTTTTTATTAAATTTTTTAATGCCCTTTTTTGACGAGTGAAATCATCAATACCTCTCCCCAAAAATCCCAAAATCCCAAACTATTAAATTCCCTTCAATGACTGAAACCATCAATCTCTATCCTCTAAACTATTAAATGTCCTTTGACAAATGAAACTAACAATGTCTCTCCCCCAAACTATTAAATGCCCTTTGACAATGCCTCTCCCCCAAACTAAATAAATAAGTGAATCAATACATTACATCCATGTTCAAAGTCCATACTTGTTGTCTTTTCTCATCAAATTAATCATTAGATATTCTGAACTTGTGATAAAAAGTATTTCTTATGGAGTATGGTGTATGTTTGTCCAAGTTTCATGACTTGGGGCATCATTGCTAACTAATAGCTAAAAGCTAAAAGGTGTCACTGCAGAAGAATAAACCTACCAATGCAGAGGAACATTTTGATTCTCTATTGATTAAAACATGATGAGTGAAACCAACAATGCCTCTTCCTCAAACTAAATAGATGAGTGAATAAATACTTAAATGAATGAAAAAATTACATTATGTTCCATGTCCATAATTAGTGGCTTTGCTCACCAAATTAATATCTATATCATTTGAATATCTGCTAAAGAGTATGTTCTTATAGAGTATTGTGTATGTTTTAAATAGTCACGAGACTCATGACTTAGAGCTTTACTACTAACTAACAACTAGGTGTCTCTCTCTTTTTGGTTCTTATCCTCTTAAGACCTAGGAGTGAAGGTGATTATGATTATATGTATCTAAACCTGAGAATGATTAAGATATGAAACCAAGAGGTATTATGAAACTGAGTAAATTTTTGTAATAAAGGGTAGGGAAAACTAAAAGGAATGGTGTTCATCCTCAACCTATTTTGTATCACATTTTACAAATTCGCTCATCCCAAAGTGATTTTGGGTTAGTCCAACGACCAGTTTCATTATGGAATTCATCTGCATTGGTCCTATTTGGAAACATTCATTTTATCCTTTATCCTTTAACCTCAAAATCTTGGATGAACTAGACTTGATATAAGATAATTCTTTGAGTGGATAGTTTTAATTATGTAAATTTTGAATGGCATCCATTTTGCAACTAGGGTTACCACATGAATTTAATTCTTATTTCCAATATTGTTAGTTTTATTCAAAAGATTTCTAATACACATGTCATTAATCAATTAATTTTCCTGCAAAATATTGCAGTCTCGTTTTGACATTCTAAAAATCCATTCAAAGAAGATGAATCTATCTAAAGAAAATTGCTGAAAAAATGAGTGGTGCATCAGGTGCAGAGCATAAGGTAGAATTTGCATTTCATTATGTATTTACAGTTTATATGTATCCCATTTGTTTCTCTATGGGAACTGGGCTATAGCTGACATATGTCATGCAATTGGCCAGGTTGTATGAACAAAAGTAGGGACGTTTTTTGCCAAGGTTATAAAAAGAAACAGAGAAGAACATGTCACTTTGGAAACAATGGAAGGAAAACAAGGAAAGGATCACTGGAATTTGTTTTTAATTCATTGGTGCTTGAAGATGTCTTGGTTTATATATTCTCTGTAGGAAGCTTGGAATTTGAATAAAAAAATTAGTTGATTTCCAAGTACAAAAACATCTATCTTATTTCAGCAAGAACTAGAAATGTGATCTATTTAAGTGTTGAATATCATGTCAGACATGACACGGTTTTTCAAATGAGGGTTTTGAATTCTCTTAAAGATGTATATAGTAGTGCACTTCTGTAAGAAATTTTTTATCGTTATTTGATCTTGATCTAGCAAGATGCAAGGCTTAAATTTAGTCTTCTGATTTTGGATGAGCTAGTAATTAGGTTGAGTTCTGATATTTAAATTAGTATATGTAGTAAAATCATATAGAAATTTATATGTTAACAAGAAACTCTAAATACTAGTATTGGTTGTTCAAGCAAACATAACACCCATGTTTCTTTTTTTTCCAAGGAAAACGTCACAAAAAACCATTCTTCTTCCTTCGGTAATGTCTCCTACTAGACTTGTCTTATTGTTTATGGAATAATATACTTTTTCTTTTATGTTTTAATGGCAATTTGTCAATCATTTTCACTTTGTGCAAAATTTCCTTTTTTGTTACACCATTGACAAAGGTGCATGTATTTGTTAAATTCTGTAATTCTACTTTATTTTCCTTTAGTTCAATGTTCCATTTTTCTATCCATTCCAAGGGCCTTTTTAATCTGTGTTTTTCACCATGTCAAGAGAGTGCTAATTTTCGTGCAGTTATTTTCTAAGATTTTCTACCAGAATATGAGAATACGGTTTATATACTAAGTTAGGTCTCAAACCATGTTAAAAAATATGAAACTTAAAAATAAGATGAACAAGTTTCTACTGGCATTCTTCCATCCATATAGCATTTCATCCATATAACATTATTGAATTGATGATGTACTTAGTATACCTCACTTTAGAACATTATTTGGGTTTTTAATGCTTGTATCATTTATGCTTCTTGAAACCAGACCTAAGGCGTGATTTCAACATGCTTATGTTTAATATCTTTAACCATGTTTACATTGTTCTAGATTGCAACTTGCCATGGTCTATTTGTAATGCAAAGGCTACAACCATTTCTGAGATAAAGCTTATTAGACTAACATAATTGAGGTGTTGTAAAATGCTAGCTATGACTGTACATCTTCCCTTCTTTTGTGAATTCAACCTCCAGATATTTCTGAATATTATATTGTACATTTGTTGCTTCTATTAGTATGCATTTGCACCTCCTGGGGAAATGGCTAGTTCATAATTATAAGATTCATGCTTGTGTTGGAATGGATATCCTCTCAAAGCATTCTCAAGTACTTTGACTTCTAATTGTCTTTGTTTTATGTGTAAGGTGCAAAAGGACACAAGGATAGAACCTTGATGGTTTGTTCCTCCACCTACAACAATGAAGGAGACAAGGAGGCATCCATTAAGTAGGAGATAACTCTATGATCACATGTCTGTAATTTCTCATGTACTTAGTGTCTTGTTTAATGCACATCATGCCGCCTCAACATAGATGACCAAATCTCCTCGAATATTACATAGAAATTTGGTTGTGGTTATTAATGGGCTACACGCATGTGTCTTGATTTTCATTGTGGATTTTATTGCCTTAGAATTTTTCAGTTTCTTGGGATTTTTCTATCAAAATATTGCTTTGTTTCTCAGTTTAGAATGGAGTTGATCATGGAATCCAAAGAAAGATTTTTTTTAATTTTTTTTCTAGTTGATGCCTTTCTTGGAGATTCTATAACTACTGCCCCTCTTCCACAATTATTTAAAAGGTGCTAGCTCAATGGAAGAGCACTTGCTTTGCAAGCAGGATGTTGGTGGTTCGATTCCACCGTATCTTCTTATTGTATTCTATTTAAAAAAACAAATAGTTATATTCATTTAGATTAGTGGTAAGCAATTGTTTTCATACATTGTCTCTATAAACACTAAAGTGATTTTCATTCTATTTTGTCTCTAGAGAGAATTTTTTTTTGTCTCAACTTAAGACATTCACTTAAAGATAATAGTTGAGACAATACACAAGTTTCTTTTGTCTTGACCCGAGACTTGATATTGTCTTGGGATAGACAAAAATATTTGCACTCTATACTGTCTCTAGAGAGACAATTTTTTTATTGTCTCAATTTAGACACTCGCTTAAAGACAATATTTGAGACAATATGCAAGTTTTTTTTTGTCTCAACTTGAGACAATTTGATCATTTATTGTCTCAAAACACCCCTCAATGTAGTAGTGACATAGTAATTAGACTAATGTTATATACAGTTTCCAAACAACACATTATAAATAAAATATATATACAGAATAGAAGGTTGTTCTGCAATACAATATAAATACTCACATAGGTCATAGAATAATAATATCACATCTTTACAGACAGAGTATAATGTAAATGAAATATATTTACATAAATTATTTAGGAAAAGTAAACAAAGATACTAATTCGGGAACAGAGTTCTGGAACTATGCATATGAACAAGTTATAATATAATAACCATTGATGCTAATCAAATACATTATACAAAGAGTATGTCGATTATGCCAAACTCCATAAATATCTACCATTACTAAGTATCGAATCATGGTACTAATACACACTGTAAATTATTAAGAACCATTCAAATATATAATGGGATTCAATGCCCTTAGTCAATATATTAAAATATGCTTCTCAGGTCTAATTTATACAGACTTTATTGATAATGGTAACACGAACATTATAAACAAGTATTGCAAGAATCAGGTTCGAGACTGAAGGGCTCACCCGAGGGTTCATTGAATTAATATGAACCAGCTTTACGCTTTATCAATTAAAAATACAATGACCCGGATATCCATTTATCAAATTAAATACAGTAAATTATGATATCTGTATAAAGTGTACTATTAAAAATATTAATAGCAACATAGATTACTTCTAGGGTTAAGCTCGATGGCATCCTTTGCATCGTAGCTCTTTCTCAACACACAGGTTAAAAAATAGAATGCCACGGGTTCGAGCCTCAACAGAGAGCACGCCCAGGCAGGGTTTTTACAACATAAAAACTTACAAAAGAAAAACTAATATCGTGACAGGGATATAGTTAACCTTGTAAGTAAAACCATCTTTTAAACTTCTGACTCATTCTTTTAATCTTTCGAAGCTATTGTTTCCAAAATAATAATGCCGTGAGGCCTAAACATTAACACAATAAATAATTTAAGTAAACGACGAGCTTCTCATCATAAGGCTTCAAGCCTGAAACTAAATACATTTTCAACTGTAAACTGACAAGGAGCCGAGACCACATTTTAACACAGACAAGTAACGAAACCGGCGAACCTTATCCATAAAAAAGAAAGTATTACAATCGCAGTAATACTGCTTAGTGATCCAAGGGTCCTCGATTCATCAAAACCCTGGAATAAAACCTTCCCACCTAATTTTGATAACTGAAACCCCAACTTAGGCTCGTTTCCAAGAAAAATACCTACTGCAACAATGCTGCTCTAATGACCTTATGGCCACTCAACAAACGAATATATACTGGGAAGGAAGCAACGAAACCACAAACAACCCTTAAAGTGTTGATAGAGGTATCATCTGGATGAGCCCGAGACTTATCGTGGGCTCACAATCCACTGGAACCAGTTCCTTCTCTCAAAGTGCCATCACTGAGGATTGAAACCTATCCCTTCCATTACAACTGACACAGGGTTAAAAGTTGAACGTTTTAGTTATCAAAACCAACTCATAAACTGCAACATTTAAAGAAATCAATGTATTAATTTAAAAATTACCTCGCAGGGTTTCGAACTCATGTCGAGAAGAACCAAGCAGTTGAACTCCTTACACGACAATGAACACCATAAAGTCCCACGACTATCACTTACAGTTTCTAACCATCTCAGCGAGTGGTGCCGTGGTTGTTCAAACCACCATGGAGGTCGAGAGGTGCTCATCTCGCCATCTCAACGCAGAGCAACACAACACTAATGAAAAGACCAAACCCCGAAACATAGTGATAGGGTTTTGATACCCGAGACAACATTAATGTCATTCACGTGATTGCATTAAAGTCTGGACTTGTCACCCACTAAACGAAATCTAAAACCCATAAGTCTATAGTTGATGCACACAACATGCTCGTCGAATATTATAACCATGACATGAGTTTTGATTACGACCCATCGCTTACATAGTCTATGGCTTAGTTTGGAACACGATCCACCACCCTTGTATAGTCTAGGGTATTTAATTATTTTTAAAATATAGAGCTTGGTTAGGAGTCATCAACCCTAACTCATCAAACCACGAATACCTCCAAGCATGGTATAGCCTTGTCACAAAAAATTAACATAAGATTACTTTATCAAACCTCGGATATATTATCATATGATAAACCTTGCCATATAAAGTCTAACATAAGAATTATTTATGAAACCTTGCTAGGTTGAAATCCAATCTGTAACCTGGACAAAATAAAGGGGTATTATGCATTAGCTTTAAGCTAAGTAAGCCTCAGACTTATACCAGTATTCACTTGTCAACGAAAAGAGTTAAATGCATCCTATCATGCTAAGAATAACCATTTAAAACATAATTATGGCAAGATAAATATCAAACACGTAAGACATAAATATTAATGGTATGTTATCAACATATAAAAATCATTGTAAATATTAATCGAAAGATCAATGGATCATAACAAGGTAGTGACTGAGTCGTAAAGTGGTTGCAACTGCATAGAAGGCTCATAGTCCTACTATCTCACCTTAATGTTAAATGATGACAAATTTATGATTATAGATATAGCATCGTCAGGACGTAATTCTTTTAGACATGAATGATTCCACAAAAAATGACGATTACATATTTAAATATTACGATATTAATTATAGACATAGGAATGCTTATTCATTTAATTGTCGATAAGACAATTAAATTAATTAAAGATAATTTATAAAAAGAATAAATGACGCATTCGGTATTGTAAGTAAACAGTAATTAGAGATGCTGAATTTACACTTCTTACTTCCGCATAGCATTTAATTGCGGTTAGACCACTTATAAATTTTTTAAATTTTTACGAAATTTTAAGGATGTTACAATGACCCCTTATTATGTATGCATGTTTTGACCATACTACATTTCGAAAGGAAAAGTTCTATATATACTTATTTCTTCATCCACTATTAAATGACATTCAAGGCTAGCCACTCCTACATCCTTGAGAGCATGAAAATTATCACGTCTAAAACTCATTGCTCCACTCCAAAATTGAGCCATATAATCCAACCTATATTAATCGATTAAGTGTTTTCTTCCTACAAAATTAAGAGCACAGTATCACATTGGTTCCCATGTCATTGACATTCAAGGAGAATTGTCATTTTTTTTTGCTAGTAAATTTCCTCTCTCACATGGGGTATGGAGGGTCTTGGGTGTAGCCCACAGGGATGTTTTTGAAATTATATCAATTATTTTTATTTAAATGTTTATTTTTAAATTTTGGTTTCAACTTTTTAAATTATATAAATGATTTTTTAAATTTAAATGTTTATTTTAATTTTTGGTTTGAATTTTTTAATATATTTATGATTTTATCAAGATATAATACATTTAGGAAATTAATATATTTTTCATATTTATTATGTTATGTTTGTATTAAATAAAAAACTTAATTATTTTCATAACAAGAATTTAAATGATTGTTGAACATTTAAAAAAATAAATTTGATTAAAAATCTGTATTATGAAAAGAAATGTAAAATAATATTAATCAAATTAAGTAATGTGAATTTACAAAGTTAATAATGCAAAATAATATCAACCAAATTAAATAATGTGAATTTACAAAGCTAATCAATGACATTATGAAAAATTAAAGCTATTTTATATTGATATACTAGAAACATATATTAAATAATGTGAATTACAAAACTAGTAAATGGCATTATGAAAAAATAAAACTACTTTATGTTGATGTAGTCTAAACATATAAAGTCTATATCAATGTCCCTTACATATAATAAGAGATTTAATTACTATAGTCAAGATAAGATAAGAGAATATAAAATATGAAGATAATGTAGTCCAAACATATAAAGTTTATATTAATGTCCTTTATATATATAAAGAAATTTAATTCGATAAGATGAGAAAATATAAAATATGGAGATAATGTAGTGTAAATATATAAAGTCTATATTAATGTCCTTTATATATAATAAGAGATTTAATTACTGTAGTCAAGATAAGATAAGAGAATATAAATATATAAAGATTTAAACATTATAATAAAAAAATATATGAAAAATATATATATATATATATATATAATATTTGATATTTTTTTAATATATATATTTAATGAAAACTTAGGAAATTGTATATTAAAATAAAATGTTCACAAAATGTTAGATTTTTATTCTTTCAAATTAAAATATAATCTTTTAAACTTTATTAACTAGATTTGATAGATTTGATATGAACCCTAGTTAACTGTCCCCCTAAACTATTGTCCCCGGATTTAAAGGATGAACTTACTAATTGAATTCTAACCCTTCCCTTCAAATTTGATTACTGAAGTTTGGCTTCGGCTTTATTAGCCAGACTCAATATGAACCCCTCGTTAAGTGTCCAGCTGAACTATTGTGCCCGGATTTAAAGGATGAACTTAATTAGTAAGTTAGAAACACATTATAAGGTGAGCACTGTAATAAGCCAGGAAGCTACTGCTTCCAATACAAAACGGAGATGATAACTCCAACTGTCTTCCCTAATTTTCATCTGGGCTCCAGAATCCCTGATGAAGGATCAGCGGCTGCAGAATGGATACTGGAAGGCGTCCTAGAAGATGTTGCTGCGTTTGAAGACCAATTACTGCTTGAGGTTTTGTCAGTGTCACTAACTGTATAAGCACGTTGAACTTGGTCAGGTGTGCCAACATCATCCAGATCCGTGAAAGTAGGTCTTGTGGGCGAAGGAAGATGTTCTCGCTCACCTGTCAGCATGGACACCACCCGGGACATTGAAGGCCGCAACGATGCAGCTGCTTGCGTGCACAGAAGACCAATTTTAATCAATCTAATCCATTTTTCCCACGAATAACTGTCCTGCAATGTGGGATCCATAATTTCTGAAGCTTTCCCTGTTTTATACAATCTCCATGTCTGGTTGCCCAATATCAACAAACACAAAACTTTAATTAGCAAGGTATCATAAATGCAATGGAGGTCTTTAATTAGCAAGGGATCATAAATGCAATGGAGATTTTAGGAAACTTCCACTTGAAAGATGAGATTCATAGCCATACTTTTTCGATAAGAAACTCCATGTCTGTAGCCAAACTATTATTTTTTCTTCCGCTGATAATCTCAAGTACAAGTACTCCAAAGCTGAATACATCTGCTTTCTCTGTCAGCTGTCCGCGTAAGGCATACTCAGGCGCCATGTAACCTCTGCACAATGTCATAGTCTACAATGAAATCTCCATGTCTTAACCCTCTTAAAATTATAATTATGGAATCCATTTTCAGATATATGAGCTGTAATTAATTAAATGAGTAGGGGACTGATGTGATGGTATAGAAAATTTTTACATAGTTCCTGCAATTCCAGTGGTAACGTGAGTCTGATCTTCTCCGAAAAGTCTGGCTAATCCAAAGTCTGCTATTTTGGGTCTAAGTTTATTATCTAATAAAATATTGCTTGCTTTAATATCTCTGTGGATGATCCGAATGTCGGACTCTTCGTGAAGATATGCCAACCCACGAGCAGTTCCAACAATAATTTCATACCTCTCATTCCAGTTAAGTAGATGGCGTTTTGTTGGATCTGGAATTAATGCATCAGACAGAAGAAATGTTAGCAAGCTACAAATTATACAAACTCAAACAAACCCAGGATTCATGCAGCAACTCAGAAGTTAAAAGAACGAGAAGAAACCGAAAAGAATCTTGTCGAGACTACTGTTTGGGAGATATTCATAAACCAGTAGCCTTTCTGAGTTTTGAAAGGAGCAGCCAAGCAATTTCACTAGATTCCTGTGCTGAATACAACTGATGAGATTTGCTTCATTCAGAAATTCAGCATCTCCTTGACTTGAACCTAGATTCAGCCTTTTAACTGCAACCACTCTGCCATCTGGTAGATTCCCCTGCAAATCGTTATGGTACGTCAAAATTGTTCTTAATTATTTTATATAATGTCTTTAGATCAAATATCAAATTTACTTGGCTTCAATGCTAAGCACTCACTTTAAAGACGGATCCAAAACCTCCCTGGCCAA
The DNA here is from genome assembly GCA_027924585.1 of Larix kaempferi. Classification (NCBI taxonomy): domain Eukaryota; kingdom Viridiplantae; phylum Streptophyta; class Pinopsida; order Pinales; family Pinaceae; genus Larix; species Larix kaempferi. Next base: position 5,683,659 of record BSBM01000418.1, on the reverse strand, counting down.
GTTTATTCTCGTCTTTAAAATTGGATGTAGCCTCTCTTAAGATATCGTACTTGAAAATTAATTCCAGATTTGAAATAGTCGGATATAAGCCTATTTCTGATCCTTCCTCACCTGTGAAAACAATTACAAGGCGTCTATTTATCTCACCTGTAAAACAATTACAAGGCGTCCGTTTATCTTGCCTAAACAAACAGGTGAACAGTTCATAAGAAACAACCAAATCATAAAGCACACTCTAAATGAATTACCAATTTTTCCAGAAATATGTTCCCAACGTTTCCGTGTAGAAAAAAAAATCCATTTGCATAGGCCTATTACTGCAATCGTCCCAACCACAACGGCTGCTACGCCCAGAGGTATCCGAAGCACGTTAGATTTTTTGGCTTCTGAAAATGTGCAGAACATTATCAGTGGATTTGCTACGTTTTATTCAATTAAAACAAAATATTTACAAAATTATTGTAAATGTTCAATTAAAATACAATAATTACAAAATAAATGTAATATTCTCAAATCATCAAATCCTTTGGATTATTTTGTCCAAATTAAATTAAATTAAGTTGAATTGTAATTTTATTAATGCTTTTTTAGATATCGAAGAGTTGGGAACCTTCCAATATCCATTCTGCAGCGGCTGATCCTTCATCAGGGATTCTGGAGTTGGTACTATGTAATAATGATGGAATTTTAACAGTAAAATGCCAGTCATAGACGCTGATTCCTCCATCCGACGGGCATGGAGCAAGGTCAACCTTTGACTTTGCTCCATGTTTTTGGATGGAGGGAATCAGCAATCAAGATAAGCTCAATGGTTATGTACTATTCTATATTTTATATTAAATATCAGAAAAAGGTGATGTACTATTCTATATTTTATATTAAATATCAGAAAAAAAGGAAGAAAACAGTAAAACCTTTGTATTTAGTGTTGAGGTGTAATTTTTCCCAAATTCCTACCCTACTGGTAGGCTCTTAGTGAATTATGTAATCGAAATAATGCTAAAGTCGTTAAGAAAATACCGGAGGATGGTGGTACGCTCTCCCCTCGCGTCTGTGCCGGTGCTGAAACGTTAAAGAATTCATAAGACTTGGCAATATGAAGATATATATTCCTATTCCTTCCCTATATTCCTATTCCTTCCCTATCAACGAATATAATCCTGATCATCGTAAACTATGTGAAAATAAAATACCGGAGGATATTGGAATTAGGGGCAACGGCAACGGCGAAATAATGCTAAATTCGTTATTGTCATAAATTATGTGAAGAAAATACCAGAGGATGGTGGTGCCGGCGCTGAAACGTCAAAAAATTCATAAGTCTCGAAACGCAATCGGCAATTTGAAGAATAGAATTGTGCTCCAATAACTCCCGGATCCGTACACCATGTATCGAATATTCCGGACAATCCAAGAGCTAAGCAAGCATTGCAGCTGTTTAGGGACATATCTCTATCACACTCCGCTATGCTGTAGATATAGTACGAAGGCGAAGAAGCATCCTTCAGTGAATCTGCCACAAATAGTTTGGGAGTCTGCAAAACTTGCTTGGAAATGTTTGCTAGCCGGCTCTTAGCATCAACTATGGACTGATCTGCAATAGGGGCGACGCCTTTGCTGCAGATATAATTATTTAGCGTACCGTAACTGCTAACGTTGTAAAAATTAGAATTATCGTAACGTAAGAAGCAGCCGTTTAGTTGAATGATTGCAGAAGTGTTGTCGCATTGCAGCTTTGCTTTGGCCGTTTTTGCACAGAGATTGCATTCGGAGGAATTTAAATCTCCCCGGCACTGGAGAAGCCCATAAACCGTACCATTGCTGTTTTGCCCATATTGAATCCGGTCGAAGAAACGTTCTTCACCAAAGAATTCATTTTTGCCGCTATTTCCACAAAGATTCCAAATGTCATTAAGATAATCATATTGATCAGCGGCTGAGAAGTGCAGAAGCGTCCATACATTAACGATCAGAAACATGCAGTTGATTAATTGTTTCATCTTCATAGGGAGCTCAACGCTCGTCTTTTGAATTTGATGTGCTCCTGTAATCCATGAACGGCGTTCCAAAGTTCAGGTTTAATAGCATTCATGTACAGTTTCATATTCCACGTCGGCCCCTTCACAGTTAGCGCCAGGTCGTCGCAAGTTGTTTTCTAGTATTTGGCGCGGAATTTACTCGGGATGGACGCTTCTAAATGAGCATGCAAGTTATTCACGCTTCTTGATTAATTTTCGTCTTCTGGCCGAGTCAACTCCACGCCGTCGTTTTCACGATGAGCAGGCAAGTTTCACGCTTCCGAACAAGTCAATACCACGCCATCGTTTTCGAGAAGCCAAGTGATTCACGCTGCTTATGAATTTTCGTCTGCCGACCAAAGTCAATTCCACGCCGACGTTTTCACTTAATTTGATGAGTGTATGCAGGCAGGGCTGGAATTTGAATTTGAATTTTTGGGCGTGGGATAATTATGAAAAAAATCCATAATTATATAAACAAAACTAGATACCTTCTATAAAGTTTAAATTAGTAATCCATTTCTTTAAATCTTAGAAAAATTCATAACCATTTTACATATTAAATTATATATTAGATAAAATATGTGTATAATCATATTCTTGAAAAAATACCATGTTAATGACATTTAGTTTTAAAAATTCATATTAATATGGAAAACTTATAATATTATAAACAAAGTCCAAGTCTCCAACAATACGTTTTCGTGATTTTTTATAAATGATTTTTTATTAATATATATTATAGGATTAAAAAATTATGTATGAATTTTGAAAAGTTGTATAATTAATATTTTATCACATTCATTTATAAAGGGGATTGGATTTTTAATTGTGAAAAATAAGGTTAATACATTGTAAGTATTGGGGAAACAGTGTAGGGTATGAAGGGTTTATATGTATTAGGAATTATAAAAATAAGTATCTAGTAAAATTAGAGAATATCTTGTAAAAATAGAGTTTTTTTTAATTGGAAATATGTATTGAGAAGGAGGCTTAACAAAAGGATTTTGAAAAGTATTTATCAATATCTATTGAAATTAAGGTATTCAATTTCAATTATGAATGTGAGCAATTTTTAGACATTCATTTAAAAAAACCTATATACAACAAATATATGATCATTGAATATACTCAACACTAAATAAACTAAAAACAAATACATGATCAAGATATATTAATAATAAAATTTTACATAACATATATTGAATTTTTTATTTTTTACCAAATTATTATTCAACATATGTATTCAATTCATAACTCAGAAAACAAAATGTGATTAGTATTCTCAAAATATAGTTTTAAAAAGTTATATTTGAGATAAATTTTATTCATACCTATGAAAACAAAATGTGATTAGTATTCTCAAAATATAAGTTTTAAAAAGTTATAGTTGAGATAACTTTTTCACATAAACATCTCAAATGTAGCACTTCCATTCCTTTGACAAATTCAAATTTTAAAATAATAAATATACGATATGCATTTCATAAATAAAAAATACTAATGAAAAACTTTAATATTTATTTACTATTTTATTATATCTTACCATTTATATCACTAAGACTTCGTGAGCATGAGCTAAAGGAAGCTTTCCCCAAATAGTTGAATATTCCCCATCCTCCACAATATAATATAAAATTGGGTTACAAAATCCGTGAGCGCTTTATTAACTCATTGTATTTTTAATTTGGACACTTAAATTTCAAATTTTAATTCATCTACTTAATGTGCTGGCATTTTTTTCGTTATGAACATGTTTTTGAGGGGATAGTTTTAGATTTTATTCCTCTAATTAATGACCACGACTAGGCTTCCTTTTCCGAGTTCTGGGTCAATGATATGATTGACATAAGGTGCAATAGAGAATGAGTTGGAAGTTTGGAGTCTTGCTAGATTTTGGCAATGGATCTTGTTATGCAAAATGTTATGAGATAAGGTATTTTCCTACAATTTAAGTGTGAAGTAAATTCCATTTGATGGATGAAGGAAGCTTGCTAGCTTTTGGCAATGGATCTTGTTATGCAAAATGCTATAAAATAAGGTATTTTCCTACAATTTAAGGGTGTGAAGCAAATTCCATTTGATGGATGAAGGAATCAATTTTAAAATCTTTGTGAAAGAGGCATAGAACGTAGTAGAGATAGCGTAAAATCAGATTTTGCTAGGAAGGTTGCGATAGGACAATTATGCAAAGCATAAATGTGATCTTAAATTAGGTAGCATTTCCAAGAGACATTGGGGTATTGAGTTGTTGAAACTATTATCTTCCGACAAGCAAATATTCTACAGTGGACGACATCATGGGAAGCTCAAAGGGATCTTAAACTTCGAATAACTTGTGTAAATACATTAGCTCGTCCCTTAATATGGTGCATCGTTGTGAGAGATCAAAGATCAAGGTATGATGAGGATCCTTGAGACATGTATGTGCAATTTGTTTTTTTTCTTTGTGAACAAGGTTCACCAAACCAATGCCTTCCCAACTCCTTTATAGAGAAATTTCCATTCAATTTTTGGTAAGCAATGGGCTTCCTCTTAACAACTTAAGGTTGAGAAACTGAGTAGGGGAATGACACGAGGCAAGGGATGGCAATTTTGATTTCTATCAACTATCAGGGGTTGTACTCAACTCTCTCTTTTAATAGTAACAGTGGGAAATATTATTTTTTAATATCAACACTTACATGGAAATGTGGATAGATTTCTCTAAAATTCAAGATGATTCCTTGTGGTACAATGGGTTTGAGCATAAGCTTTGTAGATAAATAAAAACCTTAGCATTTTAACAAAGCCACGTGACTGTAGAGGATGATAGAGTTTAGATATTAGGGTAAATCATAGTGAACCTTGGTCAACCAACTATGGTAAACCATAGTCAACCAACTAGGGTCAACCATAGCCAACCATGAACCATCATAGTCAACCATGAACAACCATAGTCAACCATAGTTAACATGGTCACCAATAATTGGCCATGAACAACCACAGTCAAGCATGAACAATCGTGGTCGACCTTGAACAACCGTGGTTAATCATGAACAACCATATTCAACCATTGTCAACCAACTAGGGTCAACCATGGTCAAACATAGTCAACCATGGGCAAGCGTAAACAAACATCGTCAACCATGGGCAAGCGTGAACAACCATAATCAATAATGAACTTGTACCATTGTTAACCATAGTTAGCCATGGATAATCATAGTCAACCATGGTAAACCATGGACAAACATAGCCAACCATGAACAACCATGGTCAACCATAGTCAACCATGAACAACCAAAGTCAACCATAATAACCATGGTCAATTAATTAGGGTCAACCATAGTCAACCAACTGGGGTAAACCATGGTCAACCAATGTAAACCATGATCAACCATAGTCAAGCATAAACAACCCGCATTAACCATATTCAACCTTAGTAAACCATGGTAAACCAACGAAGGTCAACCATAGTTAAATGTATTCAAGCATGAACAACCATGCTCAATATATTGATGCACATTGAATGTTGCAATGTCGCAATTTGACATATTCCTTTAGGAATGTCGCATTGGAACCTAACCCTTTATAAAGTTTGCAATTTGACATAACTATTAAGGAGCATAAGCACCCTACATAAGAAAACCTAGATGAATATCATATTGTGACATATCCATTGGGAACCATCGCCACCAATGTAACCTGTAATTTTGAAATGAAACATAACCCTTCACCATTGCAATGGAACATAACCATTGATCAATGTACCATTTTGACATATGCTAACCTTCATGGACATTGCAATGTGACATAACCATGATATCAACCTTCTAAATATTGCAATTTTAATATATAACTTTGTCGTCTCCCAAATTGTCAAAATGTGACATAACAATTTGCAATCATTGCAATTCCATGTAACCCTTGAGGAATGTTCTAGTGTAACATAACCATTTAGGTCTATAGCAGTTTGACATAATCCAAACAAGCTAAATGTGGTTCTATAACATTACCATATTATCATCCTTTAGTTGTTGCAATGTGACATAATATTATAGTCGTCTTAATGTCACAATGTGATCATCCATAATGTCGTACTTTACATTTTATTGAAGTAAACATCTTAATGTCATCATGTGGCATGGTTTTCAATTCAGCTTCATGTTACAACATGACATATTTTTTAGTTAAACCTCTTAACTAAAGTATGAACCATCTTCAAGCACAATCAACATGATTAACCATGGTCAAATTTAGTTAACCATCTTCTACCATAGTCAACTTTAGTCAACCATGTTCTACCATTGTCAACATGGTCAACCATGATTAAATATGGTCAACCATAGTCTTTCATCATATAAAAAAGTAAAACATAGTCCAAGATGGTCATCCAAAGTTAACCCTAACTCTTACATGGTCAACCATACTCTAACAGAGTTAACCATGGTCAACCATGGTCATACATAGTAGATAACATAGCTAGCAATTGTCAATCAGGTTACATTCAACCATGGCCATGCCCAACCACATTATTAACCATAGTCAACCATATTAATAAATGGTAACAATAATGTTTCTTAATATTAATGTATTAATATTAATATTAATAATGTTTAATAATATTAATACTAATATTATATTAATATTAATGTTATAATATTATAAAACATATTTAGTAATGACACAACTATATTATTTAATACTTTTTAATATGGTTCACCATAGTAAGTGACTACATCCACAAAAAGAGTGTCCATACTTAATATTTCCAAGAATCAAGGTTTTTCAATTTATTACTTAATATTTGATGAATAAAATAAAAATATTTAAAATTAATAATTTAATAAACAATATAATAATATTTAAAATTAATTAAGATAATATATATATATATATTATCTTAATTAATTTTAAATATTATTATATTGTTTATTAAATTATTAATTTTAAATATTTTTATTTGATTCATCAAATATTAATATTAATATTAATTAATAACATGATTAATATTAATATTACAACAAGTGAAAAAGCTACACACAACTAATTCCTTGCCATTAAGAGAAAGCAGTCTTGTTCATCTGGACATAAAGCCATACTGCTAAAGCTTAAGCAATGTGCTTCATACAATGGAATCACAAAAAGAAAAAAGAAACCAAAGTCGTGCACACTCAAACATGGTAGAAAGTCGTCATCCACCCACTACAATGACATGTGGCAGTGAAAAAGAATATAACATATTGGCTTATATTCATTCGCTACAGTGCAGCTAATCCCATTAATTTGCCTAATTAGAATAATATAATTCTAATTAAAAGTATTGATATAATTAAAAATTAGTATTTTTCCTGAATTGAAAGATTAGGACAATGGAATGAGTGTTCATTTTCATTCGCTAATTTCAAGTCTCAAGGTGTAATGGAAAGTGGACTTGAAAGGAAGCAAAATGCTGATGCTATTTGGAAAAACTTAATATTTCTTATGCATCACTGGATAAACACAACAATAATTTGTGAATAAAGTAGAGCTAAGCTATGTAGGTGGCTACATGGACGTAAATAATTCACTGTCATGACATAATGGAGAGGGCACAATTTCATGACATCATTGTAATCAATATTACCTAATAATTTAAATCAACAATTAGAATTTAAAAAAAAATTTGAAAAATATATATATATACATAATTATTTTTCTAATTTGAATAGAGTTTTTATACAAATCTTTAAAAGCAAAAAAACCATTAAATCGGTAGATTATCACCTTGTATTTGTAGTATATAAGATGTATTTGTAGTATATAAGATAGTAAAAAAATATCTATGGTTTTATTTAATACCAAAATCTCCTCTAGTGTATCCATGCTATACACATTGAGTATATAAACAAATTAAAAAAAATTATATTAACTACATCCTTGAAAGAGCATTCCTTATTTGACGAGGCTACCCCATTACTAGTGCCCATTCTTCTCCATGATATCGTAGGAGCATAGTGAGTGTTGTATCTTTCCATATGCTATAATGTGATCAGAAAGAAAAGCTATCTCATTATTTATCCTTAAAAAAAGTCGTCATTGGTTCATAGGGTTTCCCTACATATGCCACCATTCATGCTTTATAAGGACTACTTAATTGTGGAATGTCACCCACAAGTGTAATGTTTTTCCAATGAAAGACCTTATCATTATTTGAAAACTTGCTTTGATAACATAGCCTTCTGGGTCGTAGAATGACGTTGAAGGAATTTATAGACCAAAGATAGGTTATAGGGTTTTGAGAGAAGAAGAAGATATCGAGCTGGTGGATTGGTGGAGCAACGTATTATGAGACTACAAATTCCCACTGAAAGTTAAAAAATTTCATTGGTTAGTGCTAAAAAGGAAATTTCAGGTGTGCAATATTTTGGTTAAGAGATTATGCATTGGATTGGGTAGATGCCCCTTGATCAAATAGGGAAATGAAGATGTCGAACATCTCTTTATTTACTGTAATTACTTAAGGAGTATGTGGTCTTTGGCTTCACAATATGCAAGAGTTCATTTTATATGGAACGGGATACAAGTATGTGAAGCGTTAAAAGAATGGAATTCTAATGAACTCTATGAAGACTATGAAGTTCTCCCAACCCTTATATTGTGGGGAGTCTGGCTCGCTAGGAACCAAGCCATCCTTGAAGACAAACATTTTTCTCCTATATTTTATGTTTCCAAATGTTTTTCGATCTTGATATCTCTACCACATATCCATAGTGCTCCTCATGTCAGGAGGGTGGTGGAAGAAGTGATTGACAGATCAATCCTATAGGCTTATTTCGACGGTGAATCCCAAGGTGATCCCACACAATGTGGAGAAGTGTTAATATTTAATATGCTAAGACTGAAAATAGCAGCATTACATTCCATTTCACAATAATAGCATATACAGGATCACTGAAGAAACAACAAGCATAGCATAAACACAAGAGACACAGATTTATCCCGGGAAACCCTCATGGGGTAGAAAACCCAGTAAAGCTTCCTCAATATAGATGACCAGCAATACACAAAGATGCAAACCAAAGATATGATCTCCTCCTCCACCATAGCAGACCTCTCCTCCACAAGTGCTCCTTTCTCAAGTGAGTGTATGTGTCAAATGAGGAACACACCTCCTCTATTTATACACTACACTGACATGTATTTTACACAGGTACACGTAGGCTCGTATTTAACCAATGGGTTAAATACCCCACTACAACTGACTGGGCCGACCCCTCTAGGGTGGTATAATAACCCTTTGACCCACATAACATATACAGGGCCGACCCCCACTAGGGAAGTCTAATAACCCGAGTTACCACATTCCGATGGAGGAATAAACATCTCCGGATATACAATACGATATTCACGGAGGAATGAAACATCTCCGGAATAATAAAGTACAAATATAATATTCTTTGAAGTTACAATATCTCAACACTCCCCCTTAACGAGAAGGATATTATAACAACATCTGCACGAGCAAGGAGTCATCAACATCGTACATGATACATCTATAAATCATTGGAAGCTTTCTCAACATCATCAGTAACTCAAGCAGTTATTGGAACATCTTCAATACTGGAACATCGACATCTTCAGTATTGAGTCTTTATCTTCTGTAGCACTTGAACAGCTACAACAATATCATCATCTGGATCCTCACGATTATCGTCATCACACGATCATCAGCATCGTCATCTCACGATCATCAGCATCGTCATCACACGATCATCAGCATCGTCATCTCATGATCATCAGCATCGTCATCTCACGATCATCAGCATCGTCATCACACGATCATCAGCATCGTCATCACACGATCATCAGCATCGTCATCACACGATCATCAGCATCATCATCACACGATCATCAGCATCGTCATCACACGATCATCAGCATCGTCATCACACGATCAACAACATCGTCATCTAGATCATCACGATCAGCAGCATCGTCATCTAGATCATCACGATCAGCAGCATCGTCATCTAGATCATCACGATCAATAACATCGTCATCTAGATCATCACGATCAACAACATCATCAATACAAGTATAAATATCATTAATACAAGTATCCTCATCAATACAAGTATACACATCATCAATACAAGTATCCTCATCAATACAAGTATACACATCATCAATACAAGTATCCTCATCAATACAAGTATACACATCATCAATACAAGTATCCTCATCAATACAAGTATACACAATAGCAGCATACCCTGCAACACACAAGATCCAATTATGGTATGATCAATCCCTCTCACTTTAGGACATAGGTCCAAGGATGATACAATCCTGATCCGCTTACGGGATGATCAGTCCCTCTCAGTTTAAGACAACTCTCATGTCCATGGATGATGCAATCCAGATCAACTTACAGGATGATCAATCCTTATCACTTTAAGACACCTCACCATGTCTAGGGACGAGGCAATCCCAATCTATTTACTGGATGATTAGTCCTTATCACTTAAGACATCTCACCATGTCTAGGGACGAGGCAATCCCAATCTATTTACAGGATGATTAGTCCTTATCACTTTAAGACATCTCACCATGTCTAGGGACGAGGCAATCCCAATCTATTTACAGGATGATCAGTCCTTATCACTTTAAGACATCTCACCATGTCTAGGGACGAGGCAATCCCAATCTATTTACAGGATGATCAATCCTTATCACTTTAATACATCTCACCATGTCTAGGGACGAGGCAATCCCAATCTATTTACAGGATGATTAGTCCTTATCACTTTAAGACATCTCACCATGTCTAGGGACGAGGCAATCCCAATCTATTTACAGGATGATTAGTCCACTCAATCTCATTTAGGACTATCCTTCCTTTCGAATTACTGGATTTACTGTCCAAGGATGATTTAATCCACTCAATTCATTTAGGACTATCCTTCCTTTCGGAATTACTGGATTTACTGTCCAAGGATGATTTAATCCACTCAATTCATTTAGGACTATCATTCCTTTCGGAATTACTGGATTTACTGTCCAAGGATGATTTAATCCACTCAATTCATTTAGGACTATCCTTCCTTTCGGAATTACTGGATTTACTGTCCAAGGATGATTTAATCCACTCAATTCATTTAGGACTATCCTTCCTTTCGGAATTACTGGATTTACTGTCCAAGGATGATTTAATCCACTCAATTCATTTAGGACTATCCTTCCTTTCGTAATTACTGGATTTACTGTCCAAGGATGATTTAATCCACTCAATTCATTTAGGACTATCCTTCCTTTTGGAATTACTGGATTTACTGTCCAAGGATGATTTAATCCACTCAATTCATTTAGGACTATCCTTCCTTTCGGAATTACTGGATTTACTGTCCAAGGATGATTTAATCCACTCAATTCATTTAGGACTATCCTTCCTTTCGGAATTACTGGATTTACTGTCCAAGGATGATTTAATCCATTCAATTCATTTAGGACTATCCTTCCTTTCGGAATTACTGGATTTACTGTCCAAGGATGATTTAATCCACAACCGTACATTTAGGACCAACGTCCAAGGATGACTTAATCCTCAACCGTACATTTAGGACCTACGTCCAAGGATGACTTAATCCTCAACCGTACATTTAGGACCTACGTCCAAGGATGACTTAATCCTCAACCGTACATTTAGGACCACGTCCAAGGATGACTTAATCCTCAACCGTACATTTAGGACCTACGTCCAAGGATGACTTATTCCTCCACCGTACATTTAGGACCACGTCCAAGGATGACTTAATCCTCAACCGTACATTTAGGACCTACGTCCAAGGATGACTTAATCCTCAACCGTACATTTAGGACCTGCGTCCAAGGATGACTTAATCCTCAACCGTACATTTAGGACTATGTCCAAGGATGACTTAATCCTCAACCGTCCACCAAGGACTTCATTCTCGAAGACATACGTCTACGGCTCTTCTTTAGGACTGAAGTCCAGGGATGATCCAATCCCCTCACATGTTCACCAAAAACTTCATTCTCGAAGACATACGTCTACGGCTCTTCTTTAGGACTGAAGTCCAGGGATGATCCAATCCCCTCACATGTTCACCAAGAACTTCATTCTCGAAGACATACATCTACGGCTCTCTTGAGGATGATGCAATCCTATCATGTCCACCAAGGAATTCATTCTCGAAGACATACGTCTACGGCTCTTCTTTAGGACTGAAGTCCAGGGATGATCCAATCCCCTCACATGTTCACCAAGAACTTCATTCTCGAAGACATACGTCTACGGCTCTCTTGAGGATGATGCAATCCTATCATGTCCACCAAGGACTTCATTCTCGAAGACATACGTCTACGGCTCTCTTTAGAACATATGTTCAAGGATGATGCAATCCCCTTGTCACCTTTGACCCTATCTAAGGACCATCCACCAACCTCTTTGTCGGCATCACTAATATAGGTATCCTCATTATCGACCTCATTGTCGATGCAGGCAATCTCATCATGAGTTATCACATCACTCCCCCTTTCAAGGAGGGTCCTTCTGAACTATATTAAGTTTGTCTCAGAAAAATTTACTTGAGGTAGAGGTTTGGTTAGTACATTGGATCGGTAGAGGTTTGGTTAGTACATTGTTACAAATTCAAACTTTTGGTTCCTTTCTGCACCATATCGTCTGTGTATAGAAACAATATTCAACCTTGTAGCAAAGGTTGAGATCCTCATCACCCATGGTGATCATTAAGCTCATCAATTGATTATCGATCCTGGGTACCCATACAGAACCTGATTCACACTTCTTCTTTAATTACACCATTAAGAGAATGGTCTTATCTAGCCACTTGGAGCAAACATCTTATCATGATTCTCTTCCTCTTTCTAAGAGAATTTTCTAGCCACAAGCCTTCTATAGTGTGTTTGATTTGTAAATCCTTTTGTTTGAACATCCATCGCTTGTTCAGTGTTCATCATTCATCATGATCTTTCCTACAAATAAAAATTAAGTACATGATTAGTAATACTTCATAATCATCAAATCATATTGACATGATAACCTATTATGCATACAGATATCATTTACATAGTTATGTAACTATTTTGACCAATACTTTGGCACAACACTTTCCCATATCCTGTATGCATACAGTGGCTATCTAGATGCCTTCCATCTCTACCAGAACATACTATTGAGAGTGTGCACAGCTCTCAGCATGTCAGCAAAGAGGTTTCATTCTAGACAAGCAACAATGGAATGTTTGTCCAACTTACCAATCATATGCATATTAGTAGTATACTGTTCAATGCTCTATGAATGTTTACACTCAGCATGATATATTCTAGGAATACAAATATGCATACAAGCAATATCATTTACTATAACATCTCAAATACTTATCTTTTATGTTTGTGTGGTTGCCTCCCGCTTGATCTTCTATATGTCTTTTGAACTTCTATTCATTCTGTACCACTGTGCATGCTCAAGTGTGCACTAGTGTCATCCTCATACACAGACATACATTCATTAGTATATTCTCAATATTATCAAAACATTCTAGTTCTAAATAATCTTTGAAAATGTATAGTCATGATTATAGATAATATTCAAGGTTTCAAGGAAGTCTTCTTTTACTTCTTCATATTCTTGTTTGATCATAGTACTCTTCTGGTTAATTAGATCATCAAGATAAGAGACATAATATGCATAAACCCTTGATTACTAACTTTATGAATAAGCATAACCAATCATACCAAGTATACTTATATAAGGGATCCTAAGGTAAGATTCTAACTTGTCATAGGAAAACATACCTGGATTAGTATATCTGCTTAGCTATGTACAACATACCTAAACAATCTCTTCAATGATTTAGAGATCCTGAGCTAGAACCTACATGTCTCATAGGTTAAGCATAATATAACAAAGTCATACATACCTCGTAAGTAGAACAAAGATTATGGATGAGTCTTTGTCTTCATGTTGTCATGTTTTAAGGAGCTTGATTTGTCTTTTGTGATGTACCTGTATCTTGTTAGCAAACGACATCAACCTCATACAACACCATAATGCATTAGTACAATCATATAGCCCTAATCAATGAATGTCTTCGATCATTCACATGCATTCATACTATTACTAGGGTGATAAGACAATTCTAACATTAATCAAGATTGTACTAATAAATAACATGAAGACAAACACATTATGAACTTAATCAAGAATCAGATTTCAAGACATACCTGAACCTCAAGTCATACCTGTCGAGACTTCTTGTAGTCTTCTTATGTAAGGCCTTAGCCTCAACTCCCCCTGAAACTTGATCTAGAGCTTGATTAGGGTTTGCTAGAGAAACCCTAAAAATTCAATCTTTGACTTTCACACTTCCGAATGAATGGAAGGATGTGTCTTGTTGAGCTGATCAAACTAGCATACTTCAATTTTGAAATCTCCAAAAATTGACCCCTCAAAATTGCCTTTCAAAATTCTAGATCTTCTTGACAAGATCCCGAACTAGGGTTTGATGAAGCCCACCCTTTTGCTCAATAAAAAGGTTTGATCCAAGGCTCTAAACTCTTATTTTTCTGAGGAGCTTCCAGCCGTGGATTCCGATTCCAAAAATTCTAACTTTCTCCGAAACCCTAAATTCCGGAAGCCATGAATAAAGGTGCTCCAAAAATAATTATGTTTTGACAGAAATATGCACTTGATTGTTTCTGCTATAACTCTGAAATTTTTGCTCCAAAGGGTATGAAAACGTTTTCTGTAGTAGCCTGACCTGTCATCTTTCCATCCTGACAGGTCTGACCTCAATTGGATTTTCTAAGAGAGAGTTATGCCAAGTGTCGCAACGTGACCTGTTTATGGGATAAAACAGGAGAGTGAACTTGTACGGCATGCCACATGTCACTGTTTGACCTTCAGCCTCTGAAAACTTTTCCTGAGATAGCTCTCCCTGTTAGCTTTCTATCCTGACAGGTCTGACCTCAATTGGACTCTCTGAGAGAGAGTTATGCCAAGTGTCGCAACGTGACCTGTTTATGGGATAAAACAGGAGAGCGAACTTGTACGGCGTGCCACGTGTCACTGGTTCACCTTTGGCCTCTAAAAAAGTTTTTTGAGATAGTACAGTCTGTGTACTACCTGTCACTTTTTACAAAATTTCATTTGGAGCTTCCTAGCCCAAGTTATGACCTTTTTTCCAAGGTTACCTGATTTTGAATGAGATCTGGAAGAGGCAGAAACCCTAACTTGTACTGATCATAACTCATAAAGTACAACGAATCTGAGGGTACCCTTTGGACACAAGGTACCTGGGGATGTTATCTTCGACCTGTAAACTTTTTAGACCCTGAAACTTCGCATAAATGGATTTATAGCGAAAGTTCCACGATGACTGGTTTTTGCTATGTAAAACCCTAACCTTCAAATTGTCGTAAGTAAAGCAAGTGTCGTAAGTGCCATACCTTGCCTTCCTTCAGGTTAGCTCTGATACCATGTTAATATTTAATATGATAAGACTGAAAATAGCAGCATTACATTCCATTTCACAATAATAGCATATACAGGATCACTGAAGACACAACAAGCATAGCATAAACACAAGAGACACAGATTTATCCTGGGAAACCCTCATGGGGTAGAAAACCCAGTAAAGCTTCCTCAATATAGATGACCAGCACTACACAAAGATGCAAACCAAAGATATGATCTCCTCCTCCACCATAGCAGACCTCTCCTCCACAAGTGCTCCTTTCTCAAGTGAGTGTATGTGTCAAATGAGGAACACACCTCCTCTATTTATACACTACACTGACATGTATTTTACACAGGTACACGTAGGCTCGTATTTAACCAATGGGTTAAATACCCCACTACAACTGACTGGGCCGACCCCTCTAGGGTGGTCTAATAACCTTTTGACCCACATAACATATACAGGGCCGACCCCCACTAGGGAAGTCTAATAACCCGAGTTACCACATTCCGACGGAGGAATAAACATCTCCGGATATACAATAAGATCTTCACGGAGGAATGAAACATCTCCGGAATAATAAAGTACAAATATAATATTCTTTGAAGTTACAATATCTCAACAAGAAGGTGGTATGTTACTCTTATCGGACCAACACTGTTTCACTTTTCCTGTAGGATTAGGCATGAGTTCAAACAAGGAAGAACTTTTGTCCCTCAAGATGGTTTTAGATTTGTCTCACTCTAAAGGCATCAATTGGATCCAAGTTTTTGGAGACTCCAAGCTTGTACTGGATTGGATGAAATTCAAAAGGGATTTGAGGAACACATATTTGGTGACTATTTTTGAAGAATTGATACATTTGGTTGGTTTATTTCATTCTATCAGCTTTCAACATATCTTTCGTGAAACAAATATTCATGCCGATGCTCTTTCGAAGTAGGGATTATAATTGATTAAGGGTTCCTAGAAGCTCTGGGAACATATTAGAGACACTATTCAGGAATTTGATCTTGTTCCAATGATTATTAGGAGGCTTTGATTCCTCTAAAGGATGCTCATAAGAACACTGGATCTCAATGATATATTCTGGTTTTTTGTGTCTACACAATTCCCGTAGTAGACAGTTCTTAAATCTCTTATAATTATGACAATCTTTCACGAGATGACTAGATCTTTCTAACTTTTTCATTTTGGTATCTCACTACACATGGTATGTAGAATCATAGTATCCAAAGAACATGATGCAATTATATGACTTCTAGTTAAGACAAAGTTTTTGTTTTTGCAGCATGTAATTTATTTTCTATAATGAATTACAATTTTTTTTCGAAAAAAAAACAAAGCATAATATAGCATAAAATAACATAGCCTTCCTGGAGTAATGCCTACTCATCATTTTTATTGAGGGCATGCATGTTGTTTGCACTATTCAAATTACATCAAACACTTGCTATGTAGGAATTTCATTAAACACCGCAATCTCTATTGCCTTGGTATTTTACCTACCAAGCAAAAGCATTTATAAATTTCTTTAAACAAATAGAAAATAAGGGTGTGTTCAAGTTAATGAGGGTCTCTTTTGACATGTTAGATGCAATAGAATACTGAAAAAATAGATATCCATCAACTTACATGGATTGTTTGAGACACATACACAATGAATCTTGTGATGAGTAAAAACTATGAAACATAGGAAATTGAATGACGTTTCCGAATATATAATCTTTTTTCTATTGAAAATGTTCTTAACTATCCGAAGTTTGATCATTTGTAATAGACACTTTTTTATTTTTTGGACAAATTATAAGGCATATTGTTTTGTGGGTGCATCATTTGAGTTCGTAAACGATGGAATCGACTTACGAAAACTAGTACATGTAGAGAGCAAGTAGTACTAGTGCACCGCTATTCCCCCCCCCCAAAAAAAAAAAAAATTAATTTTTTCTTTAATTATCTAAGTGATTGAACCTTGAAAACCGTATGCCAATTGTGGGTGCAGCCTTTGAATGTCTTAATGCAACTATTTTGAAACGGTTTTTTTATAGCATGTAGAGCTCGATGTCCTTTAGTGAACCATACATTTTTTTTTCAAAATGGTTGAGAAACGGAAGAGTTGTGGATGAAACACTAACAATGTGTTTTTAGAGTTAAGGAGTCATGACACAAGAAAAATAAGAAAAAAGTATAAAAATATGTATATTCTTTTTAAAAAATACATATTTGGAATCTGCAGAAAAAATGTTATCTCTGTCCAAAATTTTATAAAAATTTATGGTGTGTAGCATATTGTAACCAGTGACTAAACACGAACACACTTAAAAAATTGGATACAATGCTCAATTAGCCATGGCATATCATATTCCAAGGCACATGCATGGTAAATACGAAACAAAGTTCAAAGCAGACACATAGGCATAGGAATTCCACACTAGCTCATGTGGAGGTTCGAGAAAAGTGCTAAGTAACACGCTCGCGTTTTGTTTAAATTTAAATTTTAATGCCCTCCAAAACACAACGCTCGCGCATTTTATATTTACATAACATGTGCACGTTTTATAGTTACATAACGCGTTCCTGTTTTGTAACAATATAAGTTTTTGGGCCGAAGGTTGGGTATAATTTTATTTTGTGCCGATTATAACATTATAAATAATTCTTGGTGGTAAGGGGTTAGAGGTAGAAAAAGTGGGTTGGGAGGTGGTAAAGGGTTAGATATAGAGAAAGGGTGGTGGGGTGTGGTAAGGGGTTAGAGGTAGAGAAAAGGGGCATGTGGTGTTAATGGGATAGAGAGAAACACAGAGAGAGAAAGGTGAAGGGAGAGACATTAGGGGGTGATAAGGGGTTAGAGGTAAAGTGAGAGGGGGGTGTTCCACGGATTCCAAATATAGACAACCTAAGGCATCAAATATCAGTAATATAGGAATTCAAGGCGACAACCATAAGGAAATAAATGCTATATTTTTTCTAATTTGATGGACACAATACAACGGAAAATGGCTCCGTAATTTATCACTGTAAGGGTGGGAAAAATCCCTCTAAACAATGTCGTCGGCACAAATCTGCGAAACAAGGTAAGGGTGGGAAACAAATTTTAAAATACAATTAGAACAATATGTGTGTTGGCCTTTTTCTTAAATTATATTTTAATGCAAATATCTAACCCTTTTGGTTTTCTTTCCTGTTTTGAAGGGAAAATTATTGTTTTCATTGTAGGCATTGGATTTAAGAGCGTTTTCTTAGTTGCAATCCAACCTTGCATTTTCAGAAACTGATATAGGATAAGATTAAATGAACCCCCCTCGATGTTAATATTTGATATATTATTCTTGAATTAATAGAATATATGCCATACACAACACAACTCAAAGAAATTTATATGCCAGCTTCCCGATATTGTTATAGTTCTACCCCTACTCCCTGAGAAGGTTGAAGCTATAAAGAAACAACTCTCTAGTATTCATCCTGAAGTTTTTTTGTTTATGTATAATATAAAGAAGCTCTCAATTCATGAGCTGGAACATATAGATCTTATTAGGATTTATACAATCTCTGTTTTACAAGAAATAGACCTTAGAATATCTCGAAGCAATGATAATGAATCCTTCATTCTGCATTTGTTAGCAGAAGGAGATCAATTTATGATGACACAATGTAATTATTACATGTGGAGGCAGTGGTTTCCTGTGGAAGATGAGTGTAGGGTTGAGTAGAGGAAAGATATCGAAAAATGGGCTATTACATTAGCTTTTCGATTGGGCGAACGAATTACAAGAGGAAATATGAAGGCTGAGAGGATTCTATGTTTTTCTTCCCACATAAATGGTATTCTCCCTGTATTCAGTCATCTGGTTGGTTGAAAGGCCTACCTAAAAATGTGTACATTGAAATTTTTATTTCTTTGCTAAAAATTGAAAGGGACTTTCAAGTTACCTGCAAAATGCTCCTTTGTTGAAGTAT
Source organism: Larix kaempferi (assembly GCA_027924585.1). Taxonomy (NCBI): domain Eukaryota; kingdom Viridiplantae; phylum Streptophyta; class Pinopsida; order Pinales; family Pinaceae; genus Larix; species Larix kaempferi. The sequence continues at coordinate 5,664,218 of BSBM01000418.1, read as the reverse complement.
GTAAGTTCTTCCAACAACACAAATTTGGGAAGTGTATCAGATGTTTCCATATACATCTAAATTTATTCTCCTCGTAGTTGAATGTGGGAATATCAGTAGGAAAACGAGGCTCTCCAAAGTTTTTTTTTCCTGCATCCACAATTAACTGGGCCAAGTTAATGGAAATGAATCCCTGGACTACTATGGGATTTTCAACCCTTTATGAATATTATCTTACATTACAACCTTGTGCATGAGGTTTGATGTATTCAGTTAATTATTTGCTTCCATTATTTTGAAGACACCTTGATGTAGTAGATATTCCAGAGCTATTTCCCCCAAAATCCAAGCTTCGTGTTGTTTCCCATGCTTTGAAAGACTATCATGGAAGAATTGTGATGTTTCATATCACATACGTGTTTTAGTGAACATAAAACATAAAACACCCCCCCAACCCACTAGCACCGCCTTCTCTCTCTCTCTCTCTCTCTCTCTCTCTCTCTCACACACACACACACACACACACACACACACACACACACACACACATGCATCCATATGCCTTCCCCTATCATTGACCCCCTTCCCCTCTCTGTCTCTCTCTCTCTCTATCCCCTCCACTCCCTAAACCTTACTAAATCCTCCTCTCACTCTTTCTCCCTTGCTTCACTTACCCCCAATATCCTAACACCCCCCTTTGTCTCTACCTCTAAAACCTTAAAAATCCCTCTTCGTCACTACCTCTAACCTCTTAACGATCCCCCAACCCCGCCTATCTCTGTCTCTCCCCTCCTTTCCCTAACCCCTTCTCTCACACTCTTTCTCCCCTGCAAGGAGAGGAATGGGTAAGCCCTGGATGTCTCTACCTCTCTTTCTCTCTCTAACCTAAACACTCATGCTCCTCACCTATACTCCCCTTTCTCCCTAATCACCCTTCTCATCCCCAAACCCCTAACCCTCTCTCTCTCTCTCTCTCTCTCTCTCTCTCTCTGCAATATCCTATAGTTTATCCCCTGGACATATTATTGTTGTTATGTTGGACATAGTGGCACAAGGTGCCTGCACTATGGTTTGCACATTATTATTATTTTTATTATGTTGAACATTAATAATTAATAAAATAAAATAATTGGATTGACCAATGCCACAAAAGAGAGTATGAGGAACCATGATGTTACAAGCAAGGGTTTGTGGGAAAAGTGTTACCTTGTATTTTGACCTATGTGGATGTGATAGACCCTTCTTGTGGACTTGGTGGGCCCTCTTGATTTATGCACCCTCATATGTTATGCTACCTCTTGGTTTTTATTTTATTATGGGATTAATCTTATTTGGAGTTAGAGTTCTTCCCTCACCTAGTGCACCCCTCATGAAAATTTGTAACTCACACCTTGATGAGGACTCTTCATCTCCCCTCTAATGCGCCCTCTTGAGAAGTGTAACTCGCATTTTTGCTAATTTGGGAATGTGACTCCTCCCTTGTGTTTCCTTCTCTCCCCCCAATTCGAATTGCTCTTGTGAAATGGGATTTGGGTGGATGGGAGCTAGTCTCTCTTGATGGTTATGCATGTTATTTCCTCTTGTTTTTTCTATGGTACTGGTGTGATTAGTCTTGGTTTCTCTTGAAATGATTTTTTGTTGTTTGGTGTGCCCTTGCTGATCCCGTGCCCAAGTTGAGTAACTCTAGAATTGCCACTATTTTGTCCTAGAATTGCCTCTGGGTATCCTGGATTGGAAGTGATGTGGAATCCACTTGCCATTGGATTTGAGGTTGGAATGATATATTTCTGAATCTTTTGTCCTGGAGCCACTGGAATTTCCTTGGAGTGGAAGTCGAGGAAGACTTTCCATTGGGTTTTGGTTGGACTAATTTCTCCTGAAAAATTTGTCCTGGAATTGCCACTCGAGATCTTGGATTGGAAGTGATGTGGAATCCACTTGCCATTAGATTGTGGTTGTACCAATGTTATATGGGTTTTTTGGTTGAGTTCACTCTTTCTTATGGAATCATGGTTCCGGCTTGGGGGTGACCATTGCAAAGTGATTTTTTGCTTGCATTGTGTCTATGACTGGGTTGAATGTGGCACAGTCGATTTCAGTTGCATATTTTGAAATATAAGTAATTTATTTCATTTTTATTTGAATTAATTGGATGCGATATGTTTCTTATATTTTTTCACATGAAATTTATGATAAAAAATATGATCTAATTATGGAATAAATCTCTCATATATTTTAGTTACAATATGCTACTAGTTTTTGGGAAAAATAGCTAACTAGTTTTTGGTATTTTGTGAGCAAGTGCTTGAGAAAAATGTTTATTTGGAACCTATAATAAAGATATGATAATTGTGCCTATGATATTTATAATATGTGTAATTTTATTTTTCAATACCTTAGTAATGATTGGAAATACCTCTCTACAGTGTTTCTAGCCTCTATTCGAAAAACTAGTTCATCGGTTGGGTGGTTTTATGAAGTTTTGAGACTTCGCATGTGAAATGTTTGAGAAAATTCCTGCGTGAGAACTGATATTAGATCTGATAATTACACTTGAAATTTATGAATAAATGTGTGGAAGAGTTTCTATATATTTCTATATTTGTTTATCGAAATCCTAGTTTTGTTTCCATTCACTAGCTCCTTCGAAAGAATTGTTTTAAATGGATTTATGACTTTGCATGAGAAGTGTTTGAATAAATGTTTACATGATTTATACCTATGATAAGACTAATAATACATGGTATTTAGAGTTGGAATGGATTCTGAATGACTCTACAAATTGTTTATGCATTTATCTTACTTGATTCCTCAATTTCTAGCCAATTTGGAGAAGTAGATTTAGCTAGTTTGATGAATTAATAAGAGGACTACTTGTGAGAGTAAAGATACATCCATTTGGCTGTAGTGGACCTATGATATTATTTCCATGAGCTACAGTATTCAATAATATATATATATTTTTTTCATTTGGAAACTAAAAACGGAAACTAGCTTCAATTCGGTGGAAATTGGTAACTAGTTTGTAGATTGAATCTATGTTTTCGTAATTTTTGGATTGTAAAACCATATGATATGTTTTTGGTACTTTAATTTTGATATAGAATGATATTTTACATATCTTTACTCTCTCCTCTTTGTTCTTCGAAACTTAGTACAATTTATTGGGTTAAATTCTTAGCAGTGTTTATTAACAAGTTGCACTGATTTAGCTTGAAGAAATCATTGTTTATGTGAAAGGATATGACCTGAAAATGCAACTTTATTTGGTTGTATGTGCATGATTAAATATATGTATAATGTATGTAGGTTCACTTTTTGGTTCATTGGCATGGTTGTGTTTTAAATTCGCGCAAGACTAGTTGTTTGTGTTAAATACTAGTTAACTAGTCTTGTGGAGTCATTTTCGTAATTTTTTGTTTAATTAATTTGAAAATGATAATTAGGCCTTATTTACATGATATTAGGTGTTAATTATCCATTTTTATTTATAAATTATGATTAGGTGATAAACAAATGAAGTTATGTTAAGTGTCGTCAATTATGCGCTAAGTGTTGCTATGTATCGTAATTAGTACACTAATTACTAATTAATCATGATTAAGTGAAAATGACATTTTTAGGTACAAGTAACATGTGTTATGTATTGGGATGGATTCATAATTATTTTCTATAGTGTTGGATAATATTTTCCAATGTTGGTTCAATTTGCTTGATCAGTTATGGATTTTATTTTAATTTATTTGTAATTATTGATATTTTGTCATAATTAAATTGTAGAAAATGAAAATAAATATTTATAAAATTATTTGGCTGTTCCAAAATATTCTAATTAGCCCTATAGAGATAATTATATGTCCCTAAGATCCTTTTATATCCCTGGGGGACATTGCATTGCCTCCTTTATTGTTCAGTGATTTGATTGGTATATGCTTGTGCATTGACTCTTTTAATGCTTCAATGATTTGATTGGTCGATGCTTATGCATTGCTTCTTTTATTGTTCAGTGACTTGATCGGTTGATGCTTGTGCATTGCCACTTTTGGTGTTCAGTGACTTGATTGGTCAATGCTTTTTCATCATGCATTGCCTCTTTTACTGCTCATTGAATTGTTAATATTGAAATGCTTCATGTGGTATGCTTTATTTACTAGGATATTATGATTATTAATTGATAAGTAAATAATTGTCATTATAATAGTATGTACTACGTACCATTATCATTAGCAGTATTAATTTAATGATAAGTTATTAAGACATGATATAGTTTTAATATTATTAAATAATAATATGATTTATTAAGTGGCATTTATACGCTACATGGATTTTGGATTTTCTATTGATGGTATGCTTTTATAGGCTTATTTATGCGACTTGGATGGTGGTGGTTACATTGATGAGCGTAACTCCTTGTCTATTTTGGGGAAATATGCCACTTGTCTTAATAGTGGTTCCATATTCCTTTTTTATTTATTTTCAATGTATGTGAGTAACTCCTTGAATATTTTTGGAGTAAATGAGCCACTTGCCATTATTATTTCATATTCTCTTCTATTTTATTTATTTTATTTGTGGAGATGTAACTCCTTGTCTATTTTTGAAGGAAATGATCCACTTGTCTTTAATAGTTCATATTCTCTTCTATTTTTTTTATGTTATTTTAATTGTGGAGATGTAACTCCTTTATTATTTTTGGAGGAAATGAGCCACTTGTCTTAATGGTTCATATTCTCTTAATTTTTATTTATTTTGTGTGTAAGAAGATAGTGTAGTAGTGTATGATAATATTGCATGACATAAATTTTAAATTTAAATATGTATAACATAATATGTGATGTAAGATAGATGAGGGGTATATGATATTAAATATACTATAATATAAATGTTATATATATAGCATAATATGATAGCATTTGATCAAGTAATTATACCACTGTAATTGTATGGATATTATGGTATGACATAATAATTATACGAGTGTATAAAATATAGAATATATGGGTTATATGAATAATATGATGTGTATATGATTAATAATAATATGATATATGATTTCAATTGAAGAATTATAATATGCATGTAGAAAAATGGTCATATGTATAGAAATAATACATATGACTTGGGGTACCCTTTAAAATCGAATAACTATACCAAATATGACTTGTATTAGCTGCTTAAAAAGGTAGAAAAAACATTTGGGAATTGGTGTCTTTGGCAGGTAGATTGGTATTGTTTAAATCGATCCTAGAATGCATCCCAGTTTGTGCCCAGTTTACTAATTGGCCTTGGATAAGGTTCCCAAGTCCATCTTGGAAAAAATTAGAAAAAAGTGTTTTAGCTTTCTCTGGTCAAGGAAGACGATGAAGAAAGCTATATATCTGGTAAGATGGGAGAAGTTGAATAAACCCAAATTGGATGGGGGGTGGGATTTTATGAATATACACAAGTTTAATATGGAACTTGAAGCCAAAGGTATTTGGAGGTTCTTAACTTAATCTGGATTATGGAACAGTTCAATGCAAGACAAATATCTTAAGGGAAAGTCGATTGAGACTTGGATTAGGTCAAGGTCTAAGATATTGGCTAATCCCTCCAACTTTTGGATAGGATTATGCAAGTCTTTCCCAATCATAGGGAATTGGTTGGCATGAAGGATTGGGGATGGGTCAAAAGTCTGGGTGGGAAGGGATGCGTGGGTAGGGGGACCTGCAACATTTCAGTTATCAGGAGAACTATTAAATGCGTTACCAACTAAGGGTATTTTGACATTGGCACAAGTGGTATTCAGGGATTTGATTCATTGTAATATATTGAAAATGCCATTGGAAAATTCAACTTTAGAGGAGTAGCAATGAAAAGGGACACATCACCACATACTTGTGAATATGAATGGACATCGACTTCAATAATGGCTTTTCGGTGGAGATCAAGGTGGTTGCTAAAAATAATACATGGTATAAACATCTTGATTAAGAGTAGGTTCATTTCAGGTGTAGATCCTACTTTGAAATGAGCAATATAATCACTCACTTTGCAAAGGCTATAAATGAAATCCAATGTAGAAGATCCTCTAAGAAATGAGATTGGTGGGACAAGGCTACAACACCATCTCATCACCAAGGATCCAACCCCCCTCATCACCAATGTTACCACGGATCTCCCTTGAAACCTCCTACTTGTCACTCAAACCATCTCCCTCCCTGCAATTGAAATCTAAAGGAAGAGGGAAATGGACAACGAAAGCCAGGGAATGGAAGAAAAACGAAAGTCTCTTATAGTAGATGCCCATCTCTAGCCTACAATGGGAAGAACTCGAGGGAGAAGTGTTGCATGACTCCATAATGCCACTCCTAAAACAACAAAAAGATTAGACAAAAATCACTAAAAAAATCAAACCCCTCCCTACAACTTTACCTTGTATAACTCAATACCAACACATAAATCTATTATTGTTATATATTATTTCAATGATTTGTTATATACGTAATTTGATATATTTTATTGATATACCTTCTACATAAAAATACCAATCCTCAATACTCAATACCAACACATAAATCTATTATTGTTATATATTATTTCAATGATTTGTTATATAAGTAATTTGCTATATTTTATTGATATACCTTCTACATAAAAAGACCAATCCTTAATACTCAACCCTGGGTCACAAATACATTATCTAGTACTTCATCTATAAATTGTAAGGATTCATCCTTACATTATTATCATATTTGATAATAAATATATTTTTATAATTGAATTGATGTCTTTTACAATGAAATAAGCTACAATTTATAGTAAGAAGTATGTGAAAGGTCATCTCCTTTTAATAAGGAGGTGACTCTTAGCCTAGTTGACCTAACTACTAATTAATAATAGTAATATACACTATTAGGTATATTCCAAGTCATCTTGCTCTGAAAATATTCGTCCATGAATCTTCTATGAGCGTGCTGCAACTGGCATTCTTGCCACGAATAACAGTGCCATGGTTTAGCAATTCTTGAAATAATTGGTCACATTTCCATTCAAATCTTTTCATGCATATGATTTTGTAGATAAATGCATAAAAACTATATGGAGTATTCTTCTAAGCTTCTAATTTGATGGTGTTCTTTTGATCTTCTAATTTTATGTAGATTTCTGATATTTCTGCATGCTTTGATATGTTTTTTTTATCTGTAGTGGCAACTACTAATAATGTACTTACTTCCTTGTCTGACGAGCTTGTCTTTAGTTGTTCCCTAGGTAATTTTTGATATTGAGATACTAGAACATCTTGAGTTGCAACCACTAGTAGAATGTTCATCTCATCATTTGTCGCAACCTCTTTTGGGTTTCGTTCTTCTATGTTATCATGATTACAGTCAACTTCGACGCTTTTACCTCCAAAATTGCATTCTTCTACAACTTCAATTCTCTCATAATTGTTGTTAACATTGACTTCATTTTTAACAGTATTTTGTTCTTTATTATTACAATCTACGACATCAACATTTTCTTTATAATTGATATTGACATTGTGATTGTCAATATCATCTTGATCTTTCATATCCTTGTCTTCTACCTCTTCTGTTTCATCGTTCTTGGTATTGTATTCCTTAACAAGTCTTTGTTCTGGAGTTTCACTAGACAATTTTATAGATTTTTTGGCTGGTGTATTAATGTGCCTTACTTCCCTACCTTGTAAGAAGCCGGAACGAAGTTCTGGTAGACGTACATAATTTTGACTGAGTATCATATTTTGAGTTTTGTAGTTGGGGAGTCTTTTGTTATCCCTCCAAGAGTCCGGAGGCTTGGATATTTTGTGCGGAGGAATATAAGGAGGCAGTCGGCATGGCTTCCCTTCCTTTCTGGTTGTAGTAGCAACTTCGAACTCTTCTGTACTTGAATATTTAGGGGTCATCATAGTACCTCGTTCCTCTCTACTTGGGAAACTAGGAGTCGCAGTTGCTTCTTCTGTTGAGAGCTTAGCATATGCATTTTCCAGCTCTACTTGAATTGAGAACTTGGGAGTCACAATAGCTTCTTCCTTTATGATCGTAGTCCCTTCTTTTTTCATGAGTGCGTATGCATTTTTCATCTCTATTTGACCTGAGAAATCGAGAGTCCCTTCCTTTTTGGTTATAGTAGCAACTTCAGACTCTTCCCTACATAAATATTTAGGTATCATTGTAGTACCTTATTCCGTCATAGGTGTCAAAGAAGTCTTGATCTGTACGTGATCAATATCATTTAATGTTGCTTCATGCTTTTCCTTGCTTGAGAATTCAGATGGCATAGTTGATTCTTCTCCCTTTAACTGATCAATATCATTTAATGTTTCTTCATGTTTTTCCTTGCTTGAGAATTCAGATGGCATAGCTGATTCTTCTCCCTTTAACTGATCAATATCATTTAATGTTTCTTCCCTCCTTAACTGACTTGAGAAGTGGGACACATGTGCCTCAGGTTTTCCCTTGTCCACATGCTTATTAGATTCTTCTTCTTGTCATTGGTTTATCAATATTTTTAATCTATCAATCAATTCTTTTATGTCTTCATGAAGAACTTGGGTTGCCACGTTGATATCCGATATTTTTTCCTTGAAGCTATGTGCTTTTTATTTCTTCAGTCTCTCCTTTAAATTCCTTTTTAATTTCTTGAGTTGTTTGGACTCTTTTAAAAAACGCATGAACACCTACATTGAAGACCATTATGTCTTCTACAAAATCTTCAAGAAGATTTCTAATTTTTTTTTTAACTTTTCCTTTTTTTTTGGAAAAATAATAATTATTATTAATAAATAATAATATTATTATATATTTTGAATTATTGAAATTCATTTTTTTAAATATAATTGTTTTATACAAAACAATATATGTATATATGATAGGAAAAAACTAATAATAATAGATATTATTATTAATTTATTTACGAAATATTTAAACCCTTTTTGTTTAAAATACAAATATCCCTTTTTTTCTTTTGGTTGGATTTTAGGGTTTTGAATCGGTGGCTGGTGTAAGGTGCGGCTCTTGAAAAGAATGACGTGAGGAAAATGTGGGGTGGTTGCAGTGATTTGCAGGGAGAAAATATTTGTAGGCAGAGCCGAGGGATGGTGTGGGCAGTGGAATGGTGGCTTACGTGGAGCGGGTGGTAGTAGAAGAGATGGAAAGATGGAGGAGGAAGGGTGGGAGATAGAAGAGGGATGGCGGGTCGCAGCTGCGTGGGAGGGGCTGCATTGCGAGAGGGCATGGAGATGGGAGCTGCGTGGGAGGGGCTGCGTTGCGAGAGGGGAGGGAGATGGGAGCTGCGTGGGAGGGGCTGCGTTGCGAGAGGGGAGGGAGATGGGAGCTGCGTGGGAGGGGGATGGGAGATGACGGAGCTGAGGGCTACGTGGTGTGGGATGGAGGTGCGGGTGCAATGGGGTGTGGACGTGAGGATGGGCAGGGAGTTGAAGGGAGATGTGGATGCAGAGGGAGAAGGGCACTGGGTCGTGGGATGTAGAGGGAGTGGCTTGTAATGGAGCAGGCACGTGGAGATTGTAATGGAGGGGGAGTGGGACATAATGACGGGTGCAGAATGGTAAAGGGGTTTGAGCCAAGGGTTTCCTGCGTGAGTGTTATAGGTTAAACTTGCACCTCTCCGTCCGTGATCACCTTGAACTGTTGATCACACAAAAGGACAACTGGGATGGAGGAGCATGTTGACCTTAGATGATACTTTGACTTACTCCATTTCCTAATTTTACTGGAAAAACCCTAAACATATCATTTTGAGATATGAGCGCTACTCTACCTAGAGAGACTAGCGCCCATACGCTACTCCAGTGTACAATAGTAGCGCCCAAATCCTTATGGGCGCTACTCCTTCTCAGCATAGTAGCGCTCAACATTTAAAATTGAATGAGTGCTAGTTGGTAAGCACTAAAGTAGCGCCCTATACGCTACTTCATTTAATAAGAGTCGCGTACATATCAAAAGATGATTAAAAAATAATTAATTTTCTTGAGGAGGATTAGTTGCTGGTAGTTTCCCAACTTCCCCAACTTCCTCCATAACCATACATCGACCTGAACTACTTCTCTAATCCTATAAATACAAGGAAGACTAAAGAGAAAGGTTAGATGGATTAATGGAGAAACTTTAAGACATAGAGATCTAAAGAAGAAGCTTGCATTTGGAGGAATTGATGCTGAAGATATCCAAGCCAGAGAAGAGACAGAACCCAGAATCAAGTTGCAGGAGCCTGTCATAGAGGCAGGTATACTTGTACATCAATTTATTTTTGACAATAAAGATTGAAGTGTCTTTCTTGTTCCAATTTAAATGTATTATGAAATGACATCTTAATTTGGATCTGTTTTGGTCAATATTGAATGTTAAACATTGTTTTTGTTTTCCTTCAAGCTTTATATATTGCCCAAGATGCTTTGAGAAATGTATTGTTATTGCAGGTTTACTGAAAGGAAGGTGGATTTGAAGGTTGAGCACAAGATCAAGTTAAGGCTAGGATCAAACTTCGATTGAAAGGTGTGTTCTCAAGATCCATAACTTATTTCTTTTCATAAATATCTCTGTAATATCATCAATACACTTACCTGTCACCCCATTCCAGTTGATAGCATTAGTTTCCTTGCTATAGGGTAGATTTTACCACCAACAGTGAGGGAATAGGGCGCAACTAGGTATGGAGGGTCAGTACGGAGGATGGTTGTGAGGGATGAGAGGAGGGGAGGAACAGTGGGGAGTAACTTATGGAGGGAAGGACGCGTGAAAGAGGTGTAGTGCAGGTCATGTGAGGGAGTGAGTGTTGGCGAGAGGAAGTGAGTGTTGTAGGAGATGTGGAAGGACTGCTGGAGTAAGGAGTGCGCGAGGGAGATGAGGAGCAGCGGTGGAGGTTTTGAAGGAGGTGGCACGCACGGGAGAGTGGACTGGTGGGGAAGGGAGTGAATGGGAGAATGAGAATGGAGATGCTAGAATGGAGGACTGAAGCACAGGAAGGGGGGATGGATTGTCGTGGGGAGATGGATTGTTGAAGGGAAAGAATGGAGGAGCACGAACGGAGGAGCTGAGTGGGAAAGAATGGAGGAGCACGAATGGAGTAGCTGAGTGTGAGCGTCGAGATCTTAAAGATGTGATACCACTTGTAAGGATTCATTCTTACATTATTATCATATTTGATAATAAATATATTTTTATAATTGAATTGATGTCTTTTACAATTAAATAAGCTACAATTTATAGTAAGAAGTATGTGAAAGGTCATCTCCTTTTAATAGGGAGGTGACTCTTAGCCTAATTGACCTAACTGCTAATTAATAATAGTAATATACACTATTAGGTATATTACATAAATGGTGTAGGGAATGGGTCACAAATACATGTTGCATTTAGGTTCCTTGGGTCCACATAGATTCAAACCTCTCTTGTCTTCTTTTCTTGGACCACCATCGGGCTAACCCACCTCGATTCTTACATTGAAAAAATAATTAATGCGTCCAACATGTGGTCCAATTCCTTTCCCACTTTCTATTTATAGAGAGGGTTCATTCTAAAGGGCCCTTTTCTTTACTAGCCTTGTCCTCTCCTTTAGTCGAATATTCATCTCCCCTAAAGTACATGCTATCCCTTTCATTTCTGAAAAGCTACGTGGAAATACATATTCGTATTCCTTCAACAGGTCGACTATCTAGGTAAATGTCTCATTATCCTAGTAGTCACCTATAATAGCCATCTTAGGTGCCTCCTTGGTTCCAATATTGTATTTCTTTGTCTCGAGGGGTCTCTAAGTTATGGCGCAGTACTGGTGGATGACTCATCCTACACCACGTTTTCTCCTACAATTTCCATAATCTATAATCTATGTGGATCCTCTTATTCATATGTTTTCTTACTGTCAACCTTTTAGAAATATATCAATTTGTTTAGTTGTGCCAAGTCCTCGTGGTATGCACAAACTAGCTTCTAAGGCGCATCATGTTGTGGTATTTCCTCAAAGATGAAATAATTCATTTGATGGAGAACTTTGGCCAAGTTAGGATCTGTAGTATTGAACCAGGATGTGGTAGTGAATCCGATAGGCACATTTTCCCAGGTCCTAGTATTACTTCTTCTTCCCTACTGAACATATTATTTGTGTTATATGACAATACTAGTTGTGTGATATGACATATAGTGTATGTTAGAATCGATGCATTAACTAATTACACGGTACAATTTTCATCTCCCATCGCCACTGAGAGAAATCAATGTGTTCTCTAGGATCCTCACTCCCTTTGAATCCTTTAAGAAGATCTAAGTCTGTAGTAGGATGGAATATCACCTTGATACATGTCTTAACTGCTTCCTAGTTGTTTAATTCCTCTCTAAGGTTTATCCACCCGTGTGCAAGCATCCCTCAAGTTACAACATCTATTTATTTTACTCTTCTTTCCTCTAGGACACATGCTTGCATTTGTTTAATAAATGTATCCATTTTCTCAATTCCGCAAAACACTGGTGGATCACATAGCTCCAACGAAATCCAATGCACAGACTTTGTGATTAAAGAGCATCTCCTTGTAGACACCTCATAGAGATGGTTCTGCCAATGATCTAGCACATCTTGTGAATCTGTGTCAAAATAACAAACACTCCACCAACTAGGCTCTCATTAGGAGTGGGGTTCACATAATCTTCCTTCCTTATAGTGACATTGTATATATTTTCAATTTCTACACTATTGGTCTCATTCCTTACTGGTTCTGTGTATATTTCTTTTTATTTGGAATCCAAGGGAGCTACCGCTTGCAGTTCCTCCAACTCGAATGACATGTGCCTCTATTTCAAATTCAGAATATATCATTGTTAACAAATGCCTAGTCGATCCCCAACGGGAATGGGTAGGGATTAATATCCTCCAAGATCTCAATGTCTTCAAATTCTACCACTGTCTTAACTCCATCAATGTTCACTTCCACACTAGTCAGCATCCCAATTATGGGGTATACATTGTACTGATTGGCTAGTCTAAGTTGTATGGAATACCATACTAGTTTTTGATTTCCCATCAACTCCCACATTTTCTTGGGAAGAATGTTAACATCCTCCCCTAGTTCGAGCATTACATCCTTCATCTCATACCCCCCCAACTCAAGGGACATTGCGAACTCCTTTCTAGTTCTTCTTTTCTTACCCATTATGTGTGCATTCCTTTCTGGAAGTGGTGTAGAAGTGGGTTCCTTGATTTCATTTATCATTACTAAATTTTCAAGCATATTGGTCACTTTATTGACAATGTAAGGATCTTCAACATATTTATACAACTCCTATTAGAAAAACAGGATTGCAGAGCAATAACAATAAACAAGATGCAAATATAAATCACATAAAACATATTACAAGAGAGACACCAATATAACGTGGTTCACCCAAGATGGGTTACGTCCACACATAACTTTTCAGTCCTTATTATTATACCATCCAACAAAATGAAGGGATACAACTTGCATCACATCCACTGCAACTTCCTCATCACTCTCCTACAGTCTCTCTCACACACTTATATAGATTTTTGTAATGCTACAATACTCAGCCATATTACAATGCCTTCCTTTTAAAGAGTGAATACCATGGGAAAATACTATGGAACACCCAATACCATGAGCCCATAAATCGCACATTATTGACCAAGTCATGACTATGAAATTACAACATTTTACAAGGATTTTTTTCCAAAATTTTCACTACGGGGGCGCTACCCCCGAACCCATGCCAAGGAGGGGGGATCCCAAAATAGTCCCCCCCCCCCCCCGGACCCCCCATGGAGACTATTTTTGGGTGGAAAGCCCCCCCAAAAACCCCTGTCATGGGCTAGGATCCAAACACAGTTGAAACACGACCTCTGAATACGGAAGATTAGGCTCCACAACCAACAAATTCACATAAAGGTACTTACTACGTCTTCATGGTGACTATTGTATGTCGTCCTGCATTATTCTTCCTTGCACTATGCAACCTTCCTTTACTATTCACTATGCATTACTATGTAGTAGTTATTCCTCGTACAACCTTCTTATGTGATCTTATTCTTCACACAATCTACACAATTGATCCTCCTTATGTAGCCTTTCCTGGAATAGGTCTTCCTCTCGTTATGCAGCTTCTTCGACCGCCTTCTGTGCATTGCACAAAAAATGTCTCTTCTAGGTAGATTTAAATGTAGGTAGAGGTTGCGCGACCTTCCTAATATTCTACTCGACCGGTGTTTACGCACTACATTCTCCAAAAATATCTTCGTATGTTCGAGTACCTCCTCGAGTCACTATGTTTTGCTGCACCAGGTCCTTTCTATAGTTTTCCTCCCTTGTTTTAGCAGTCACCATGTTGCAACAACCTTTCTTTTCATCCAATTTCTTGACCCAAGTTTGGGAAATATTATGTCCCATTTTCTGTACTATGGAATTATGTGCACAGGTTATGGGTCTTAGTACATAATATTGCAAAATGGCCTACCTCCCCACACTTAAATCAAATCACTTGTCTTTCACCTCCTCCTTAGCCTCTTCCATGACCTTGAAAACCACCACATGCTTCCACTTGTTATCCTTTGAGATCAGGTCCTCTGTTTTCTTCTATTCCTTGGAACCGATAGGCATTTGTTGTGTTATCCTTCATCAATTGCAGAGCGTGACAATTATTCACATCATGTCTGACTGATTTCAGAATTCATAAAAAGGTGCATATGTAGATTTTTGGTACTTCTGCGAATTTAGGAAATTAGGAGGTGTGTGGCCCCAACCTTCACAGATATCACACCACTCAATTTTAGGCTCCTTAGGAAAAGTACTAAGTGCACTGGTACCCATATATTTGTTCAATGTCGAGCATTCATTTTTATGATGACCTTTTGTTCTACAAAAGCTACACCACACATTTTCTCTTACTAACTTACCAATAAATAGTTGTTGTAATTGCATGGTTAGCGCAACAAGCCTTGTCTATATCTGTGCCATTCCTGGAGATGCCTCCCCTCCTCGAGTCTCTTCTAACTTTATCGCAATTTCCAAGACCTATGACTGAGTAACAAACTTCTCCTATGTTAGTGGAATTCTTATATGTGTCAACAAGCCCACAATGAACCATTCATGGTGTTGCACATCTTGTATCTGGAAACTTATCCAGTCCAACATAATATTGAATCATTGGTCATAGTCGCAAATAGACTCACCAACTCTCTTCTTTATCTCCTTGATCTCGATAATGCACTGCGACTTAAAATTTTGCTTCTGGAACTCTTTAAAAATATCTTATTTAATAGTTTCCAATGGTTGGTTTTCCCTGCAACGAGAGCCCTATCTCTGAATGTGCTCTCCAGTTGCACGATATTGTAAGCCTCATTAGTGATGTTCTTCAAGGATCATATCACCTCCCATGTAATCCAATGTTTTTTTGCATCATATTTACTTGTCCCATGAAAGACGGTCAATCTCAATGTAGAATCTGATGTAGTCGTGATTCTTGTAGCTTCAAGCGAACTACTACTTCTTGAACCCTATGTATTTGGATTATTCTCCTGGGTAGAACTAGCTTCTATCCCTTTAACTTCTACTTCTTCTTTAGGACTTGATTCCCTCGCAAAATCAAGTAATAACTAGTCTTCTTGATTAGATAAAGGACACTAAGGGGTTGGGATGAAGTGTGGGATTTTTCATGGCACATTTCTTCTAACAATACCAAATATAGGAGAAAACAAATACAATTACGTAGTCTCTTCCCCATTCATCCAAGTGCCTCCATTAGTATGCACTTCCTCTTCTTGCACCTCCTCTAGGATATTTACTTCACTTTACCTCAGGGGTTTGATAACACCATCTTCATTGGAACTCTCTTCAATTCCACACCTCTTCATAGGTCTCTCATCTTTTGAGCATTATTCTTTCCCAGACTCTGCATACCCTTTTGGCATAGCATACTCTTCTATAGAATCTCATCACGCAGTCCTCACTCTGGCGTTTGTTTTTCCTCTCTAATCCACACTATCTTTCCTCGTTGGTTGTATTTCTCTTTTATTTCTTCTAAATTCCTTATTCATCTCATCTCTAATTTCATGTCTCTTCTTCCTTTGGGTTCACTACTCTTCTGGATCCATTTTTGTTCCTACCTATTCTCCCACTGCTTCATACCCCACACCCACACCATAGGGTTTACGGTGCTATGCTATCGGGGTTCATTTTCATTAGCCCCTTCTCAATAAACAAAATCTTCACCCACAATGGAGTCTACACCAAACATCTCTTTCTTGGGCCCTCTTCAAATATTGCTTTTGCATCGCTATACGATTCACTACTTCCAATGGAAAATTCTACAATAAACCATTCCTTCACGCGCAAGAACCAAAAATCAATCACTCTAGACCATTTATTATCTAGATCTTTCAAATATTATATCTTCTCCTTAATCCATACTATTAACCAAGGTTCTCTCACAATGGTATTAATCTCAGACTACCTCCTTTCCCATTTATATGACAAAACAGGAAGCTCACATAAGAAAATTTCATGCAAATCTAAATAAAGATACCTATATTTCCATCACTAGGGTGCAATCTGGAGTCCTCTAGTCTCCTTTTGAGCAAACTCATCTTCCTTACTTTGCAACCATTCTTCGATCTCATCTTTAGTGGGATTCCACCTCATTTATTCATCCTTCCTTCACAATCCTCGTCAGGTCCCGACAATGGAACCAATTATTTATTGGCTAATGGTTTAGTTAGACCCATTGTTCAACATAAATCACCAACAAAAGCATTATAGACACTAGCATTTTCAATACCCTGCAAGCAGGATAAGGTCTCACCCAAGACGAACATAGGAAATTATAGAGACCAATATCAAGGATGTGTAGGAAATGATAGGTTCTCTCTTGTCATCACAATGTTCATTTCTTCACTTAGTAGTGCATTTGAATCTTTAACAATCTAGCATTCATATTCTAAAATACTTAATATTCATCACACATTCAACCATAAATAAATTGTGCACAACAAGTTTGAGACAACAACCACATTATATTATCATTCAAAGTTGTGTACAATCCATGGCTTTTAGATCTATCTCAACAACTTAATGGTTCTTTCCTTATACATCAACATAAGCATCATACTAGCAACAACACAAAATACATCACTAATAGCGAGAAAAACAACAACACTAAACCAACCAAACCCGTATTATTACAAAATATGCCTTTATATAGTCTTAGGTTCAATCCATGCAAAACTATTCATGGTGCATAGTCTAACTAAATTCATCGGCGTGTAGTATGCTTCCAACTGAATCCTTGGCATCCAATTTTTCTTCTAACTATCTTCCATGGAACGCATCCAACTAATTCCATTGCAACTAACGTGTCATGAGTGGCCAGCATTAGCTTGCACCAACCCTTAATTGTTCCATAAGTTGGAAGGCGTAGTGTGGTGGCGATCCTACTAAGTTGGTCACACCCTTCGAAAGGTGCTAGGAAATGCCACATAGGTGAACTGGGGGTTGTATGGCCTAGCCGCAGTTGCTCCCATGAAAAATTGTATTAGAGCTCAGAAATTGGCAAAGACAAACTTTGATGGGCACATTGTGATGCATGCACCAAAGGGTATGGTGACTGCTGCTAACCCAACCACTAAGGAAGTGCTAGTGAGATGGCACTTGGATTGGCTCGCGGGGTGGATAAGGGCATCAGGCAGAGACGCCATTCCTTTGGAATTGGTTGAAGCTGTGACAGACAGTTGGAAAGATGGTTTGCCAACATAGTTGGCCACACTGGTGGGGTGCGTAAACTTGTGCATGCCTGAGATCAAAGAAGTGGTCCCAAAGAGCCTCATGGCTAGGAAGCTTGGGTGCTCCACAACAGGATTGTTGTGACGGTCTAGTGTAGTTTCGGATGCACAATGGGTGCAGTCTATTCTTGATTACCACGTCGTCTCCCTTTTGCATTTCTTCTTCTCTACATAGAGACTCATAATATATATATATATATATTGTAAATGATAAACTATAACAACTCTCATATAAAGTCCCATGTGGGGACTCTGGAGAAACAATAAATTAATTAATTAAACTACCATACATTGTTCATTCACTATCCGCTGCAGAAGTCCCCACTGATTTGATGATGGAAAAAAAAATGCTAACGTACGCACCCATGACCCAACCCATTTATGCAGTCTCCCATCGTGGTACATTTAGGACACTGCTTACAATTTTGTTCTACTTATAATTTCTACTTTTTAATGAAAGCGCAATCATATTTAACTCAGGTAAACCATACACAATAAGTTTTGCAGTATTGGATTCAAGATTAAAAAATTTCAGTCTATGGGAAGGTAGGGGAGTGTTGCTCTCAGTCACAGCAACACTTACAAAACACTACAATCCAAAACTATCAGGTACAGGATGAGTTTCAACAAAAGAATAACAAGTTTGCATGAGTAACAACTGACTGCAAGCTACAGGAATGGAGTAACAACAATCTGCATCCTACATGAAATGAGTAACAACAAGTAATTTTAACTCTGTTTTGTTGACCCCTGCATTCATAAAACTTAGGATGATACTATGTTCCAGCACTTGAACAAATTTAACACATCTACAGTGAAAATAAACTCAGAAATATGACTTGCTACAACAAAATCAAATTAAATATAATATGAGTTTACAAACTCAAACAAAACATAGCATCATAAAAATACAGAGTAAAAACTTGGTTTCTCAACATCAACTTAACAAATAGTATAACTCACTCTATTAATATAAGGGTTACATGGATGGATATTTATAGTGCATCAAGGTGATTGGTCATTAAATTCATATTGACCCATCACTGTAACTAAAACAAAAATAAACCCTTCAAAAATCTCTCATACTTGTTATAAATACTCTACTTCATTGAAATTCGATAGGCTAACAAAATCAAGACTGCATTGGCCCTTCAGAAATCCAGTGGATGAATGCGATTGTTGGTACTTGTTCTTCATGTTTTGTAAAGTCAAAATTCTAATGATAGTTCCTCTTCACAATTTTAAAAAGCTTAAATAAAGCGGTGACTGCCTTATGAAAAATTGAATGGATAAAGCGGTGTGGCAGTGGAGTCTTTTCAAAAAATTTGTAGTTACAAATGTGCGCACTGAAATAACTAATTAATTTCCAACACAGTTGTCATTTCCCATCATAAAAGGATACAAAAAATATTTAATAAACAAATAAAATTAAAATAAAAAATTACTTAAATAAATATAAAATAAAGATTTTTTTAATTTTTTCATTTAAAAAGAAAGAAAATTGTTATAATAATAATACTTTTATTATTTCTATAGGATTTTTTTTGGCTACACCATTATAACCATTGTAGTCTATAGGATTTGTTTGGCTACACCATTATAACCATTGTAGTCTGAAAAAAGAATGTTACCGGTTTTCCAATATAAAGAAACTAGCATGCTATATGTTTATAGAATAAACTCCAAACTATTATTGCATGGAGTAGAGGATTGAGTAGTCCGACCAAGCTCTAAAAGTTCTAGTTATTCACTTATAATGCATGTGCATATATTTATTTCTTAAATGTGAAACTCAAGTTGTTGTACTTGCCCCAACAAAGATTAGAGGATCAGTAGAACCAAGAGCAAAATTTTCAACCTCTATTACCATGGTTATATCTCTTAGTGGAAGCGATGCTGGAGATGGATGGTGGTGATGAAAGCATTGATGCATAAAAAACAACTGCATGTGTGTTGCTGAGCAAATGGTTCGTTTACTCTTCCACAACATATTCAAATCTTCGGTGGAGTGGCCCCTTATTATGTATGCATGTTTTGACCATACTACATTTCGACAAATAGAAGATCTATTCTATATGTGCTCATTTCTTCATCCACTATAAAATAACATTCAAGGCTAGCCACTCCTACATCCTTGCGAGAGCATGAAAATTATCACGTTAAAACTCATTGCTCACTTCAAAATTGAGCCATATAATCCAACTTATATTAGTTGATTAAGTATTTTCTTCTTACAAAATTAAGAGCACATTATCACATTGGTTACCATGTCATTGACATTCAAGGAGAATGGTCACTTTTTGCTAGTAAATTTCCTCTCACACATGGCGTATGGCACATGGGGTATGGAAGGTCTTGGGTTTAGGTCACATGATGTTTTTGAAATTATATAAATTATTTTTTATTTAAATGTTTATTTTTAAATTTTGGTTTGAATTTTTTAAATTATATAAATGATTTTTTTAATATAAATGTTTATTTTAATTTTTGATTTAAATTTTTTAATATATTTATGATTTCATCGAGATATAATACATTAAATGATTGTTGAACATTTTAAAAAATAAAAAATTTCAATGTATTATAAAAACAAATGCAAAATAATATAATATTAATTAAATTAAGTAATGTGAATTTATAAAGTTAATAATACAAAATAGTATTAATGAAATTAAATAATGTGAATTTACAAAGCTAATCAATGGCATTATGAAAAATTAAAGCTATTTTATATTGATATAGTGCAAACATATATTAAACAAGAGCCACGTGGTGGCAATGTTCCCGACATTGCCATTGCCACATGATATTGCGATAAGTTAACTTGACAATAAACTTAAGTAAAGCAATTTTGTAGTAGTGAATTGAACATGTTATGCTTAGAAAGCCAATAACCATAAAGCATGTAATTCAAGCATATCTATCCAACTAGCCAAAAATATCTACTTTAGATCGCATGCCATATAATTCTCAGGAGACCTCCCCAGAGACCAAACTTACCTTCCAAATGACTACTCTGGTTGACGTATTGAACTTAACTTTCATACCTACAGAATACTGCTTCACATTATTTCTATGCTCCCACTGAATAACTTTGTAATCGAAGAAACCAAGGATCAAGTATGACTTTTTATGCTAAAAAAGCATAAATTTGAAACTCAAACCTTGTAAGATCTCATTTTTACCTTGTATTAATTCAATAGAGGTGATAACAAGGTTTGCAAATGAGTTTGATTCAATCAAAGAGAAGCTACAATAAGCTAAATAAATTTACAAACTATTTGGAAATCAAAATGACGCTTCACAATAACAACTCCATACCATATTACAACACAAAATAGGAAAAGTAATAGTGAAGCAAACACGATTTTTAATGGAGAGTCCCGCTTTTGAACTATGGGCTCCAAAGCACCTTAACATGATCCTCTTCGAAAAGTAGTGAATCAAACACAAGTCTAAATGAGCATATGCACAAGAGGTCAAAACGAGGGAGTCAAATGCATTAGTGTTGCCAAAGAACAATCTCCATAAATGACATAGTAAATGGCAAATAACATGTTGGAGCTGAAACTGATTCAATGAAGATGTTATTTAGGCAAGAATGTTAAAGATAAACAATAGGGGTCCAATCATTCAAACCAAGAATCCTACTAAAGTTGAGAATGATTTGGCAAAGCGTAAGTGTTAAAAATCAACAAGAATGCTTGGAACAAGGAATTAAAGAGAGATGACCACATGCTTTTTTAGGTAAGAGAGTTAAAGTTGAGAATGATTTGGCAAAGTGTTAAAAATCAACAAGAATGCTTGGAACAAGGAATTAAAGAGATTTGACCACATGTTTTTTTAGGTAAGAGAGTTAAAGTTGAGCAAGTGCTCCAAATAACATGTGCCAAGATGGTCTTCACACCATAAATTTACACATATGAAAGAAGCGAAAAATGCTACCATCATAAATTGAAAAGAGAAGGGACTGCATAAATATCAATTAATCAAAGATGTTGATGAGGACCTTAAGATTGTAGAGTTGACTACACAAGTTGATAGGAGGTTGCACCTCAAACAAGTGCTCAAATGGTGCCGCGACTAATCATCAATCCAACTCAAATGGTGTCATTAATAGTTGGTATCGATCCCAGGTTTTTCCTTTTACGCCTCTTCATTAAAATGTGTAATAAACACTATTAATATATTAATAGGAATTTAGATACTTGGATGGAGAGTGAAAATGCCTTTGATCACAATGATTATGGTGTTGATATGGCTAAGATATGTAGGGAGAAAAATCCGGTGTTGTTTGAATGGAAGGTGTGGGATGTGGTTCTTGTAATTCAATATTACAAAAAATGCATGAAGTAATGGTTTCAAGCTTCAACATAGACAAATCATCAGATGACGCAATAAATGGTGGAGAATTTGGTTCCGTCCAAATAGTAGAAGGATTAAAACAAGTTGCATTTGGTGATGGGGTTTCAAAGTATCCAAGCTCAATATGAATACCTTGTCCATGTTTACCAAGTCCACCACTCATATATCCCATCTAATGAAGTAATTTTGAAGTAATTTTGAGCCAATGGCCCTATTATGTTGCTCAAAGTTCGGATAAGACTACTCGTGTGTATATAACAATGCATAAGGAGAAATGATATCAAAAGTGTCAAGAACTTTGTCCTTCTCCTGTATTATGAACTCAACAATAGGAGGAGAATATTGCATATTAGTGGTCACAAAATGCGGGGGAAAATGCAGAAAAAGATACATCAATAAGTTTTGCATCCTTCTCCTTTGACCCATCCAAGAACTTTTCTTCACATTCATTAAGGTCTTGATTGAGTGCCACAAATCTTGGATGATCTTGTCCTTCTTGTTCAATCATTGATGGAGGAGATCAAATCATGTGTTCAGACCTTGATATGTGTCAAAGAGACGACCATTATCATCTTGATGTGTAACAACCTCCTCATAAAGCTCAAAACAGAGTCTTGCCAAAAAATACCTCATCTTGTAGCGGTATATTAGTTTCATTCAATGAATCAACTTGTTCCTTAAGTCCTATAATAGCTTTTTTAATTGAGCATTAGTAGCTAGTAGTGAAGCATATTCAGTATGAAACATGCTGTTAATATCTGTTAATATCTTTCAAGGAGGAAAATTCACCACAGAATTTGTAAAAGGGTAAACTTATTTTCATGACATTCCTGGAGCGGCAACACTTCTTGTTCATCAAGAGCATCCATGGCTGAAAATATATAAGTACTCTACAACCAACAATATAGTGGGAAAAAGGTGGGCATCCATGGCTGAAAATATATAAGTACTCTACAACCAACAATATAGTGGGAAAAAGGTGGGCACAACCAATGAAGTGCAAAGGTCCCCATGAAAAAATGTTCTTCCCTTTAAAAATTAACCTTACGGACAAAATATCATGTGTTAAGGAAAAAAGTTAAAAACTAGTAACCCTCCAAATGATTTGCTAGAAGAATAAATAAGTTCTAATAACAAAAAAATCTCCTTAGCATCTCAAAGATCATTAAAAGAAACAACATTTATTGCAAAAAATTACCAAAAAATTGCCCCCCAATCACTCAACGACACAATAAGAGAAGACCAATCTCCCATTCTCCTTAGCATCTCAAAGATCATTGAAAGAAATAACATTTGTTGTAAAAAATGTACCAAAAAATTGCCCCCTAAGCACTCAACGACACAATAAGAGAAGACCGGCCACCTAGAGTCTCCCTTAAAAACAAGGTAACGACACAGTAAGAAGACCGGCCACCTAGAGTCTCCCTTAAAAACAAGGCTAAGCATTGTTGATCCGGGTCAAGAAGGTGAAGGGAGAGTTCTGGGATTCCCTTAAGAGGCAGGTAGAACCGTCCCCAAATCTTATAATAGAGGACAGGCGTGACTGGAAGATAAAGTGCTCCTTTGTGTCGATCTCTTGCATATGATATCATTGGCAAATCATAATCATGATCATGCCATCCGCAAAAAGAAGAATGGAGATCAAGACCTGATGAAGAAGACAAAGTATATATTAAGGAGATATAAACAAATCCAAAAAGTATGGAAAAATAATGAAAAAATAAAAAATATACAGGAAATATAATTAGCCATTATTCGTACATGCTAATACCATTCATGATTTCATAAAGTTTGAAAGTTTAACATCATATTTAGCCCCAACGTTTATTTATTTCATTATAAAAGTTTGTTGTTACACTGACGAAAATGCCAAAATGGGCAATAGTCATGACTGGTATGTATGGGCGTGTATGATTGGTGTTGGGTCATTTAAGTCACGGCCCTTCAACATTTAAACATCGCCTCCTGTCCTCGACAAAATTGCTCCAGTTATGTTTGTTAGTATTCGATATACCCACTGTAAATGCAACAAACACCTTTACAATCATATGAATGATATGTTATGCATGTTGACGTTACTGCATTAACAAAGTTGTGACAGAAAGAATATAAAAGCACACGGGAGAAAAACACTTATTGAAGGCTCATGTGAAGAAATAGTGGTGGTGAAAACCCTCAGGAAATGGATGGTGAAACACATAAGGAAAAGAAAATGGGATGCTTTGAAGAAAAATTAATACCATCTGTATTTAGCAAATGTTCAATGTGAAGGATCACTTGCAAATGTTCAATGTGAATGATCACTTTTTTGGTGCAGATCAAGCATTTGGCACTAACAGGGCAAGGAAAATGATGGCAGAATAAAACCAAAAATGATTTGCAATGGTTTCAAGACACTAGGAAAGAAATGGTGAAACTCTTGGTTGTAGGGTGTGGCCACTCCCCAATAAGTTGTGAGTTTCTGATAGGTCTGGTCTGGGAGCTCCAGGAATGTTGTTGTCACTCCTGGAGCTGCTGCTATGTTTTGGAACATTTCATTACATTTCCAGCTTTGTAGCTCCCTGAAATGAACTTTTCCATACCTGGGGGTGGTTCCCATGCGACCATGACTGCATACTATTTCAATGCGGTCTATTTTGCGTTGATTTCATATTTCTAAATAAAATATTATAAATAGTTTTAGATTCAAGTTGAATGGAAACAGATGCATATCCAGATAAGGATCTGCTGGATTTTTCTTTTATAAGGCTGGATCTGCATAAGGGGAAGCAACACACATATATATATTGTTAGAAAAGACGTCAATCATAAACATAGAAAATTCAAATCTCCAAATAGCTTGCACAAACTCAGAAATGCATACTACTATGAAAACTCATATTTGCATGTTTTCGAATGCGGGGAGGGGCTATTTTATAGGTAAAACTTTATAAGTTAGTGCTGTAAGATCTTGAGTAGGTTCGGGACAGAACCTAGTGGATCTGGATCCAGAACTTTTGAAAGGTGGATCCTGGATCTTTTGTAGGTATTGCTTGTCATTTCGTTATACGTACGAAGGAGGTAAGGGATAATGAGCGCATCATTTTCATCCTTCAGGGACGTACAAAAATGAGAGTAAATGGCAGCCGCCTGCAAGGCTTGAAGTTTCAAGCACCGGCTTTCATTATGGTAAATTAATTAATTGTGTCTGTGGCTCAGCCCACGAAAAACCTATTCAAAGTCGATAGTATATACACCAATTAAATGCCGTCACAAGCGATATTATCAATGGCGGTAAAATCCTGCAGGCGTGTGTAGCATGTGACAGGCGGCGCATTTAATCCACACAAATTCTGTTTTCTCATTATTTAACTAATCATTCTATTTTCTTGTTCGCTTCATTCGAATTTCCGGATATCTTGTGAACAAGGTGGAACCATCTCAAAACTGAAGTCAGACCTCGGGGCTCCATGGGTTCTCTACGATTAGAATTTAATGTTTGTTGGACATACATCGGGGCCAGGGGTTAAATTTGACGGGCACCCTTACCCATCATGAAATTTTTTTTTTATGGTTTTGTTTTTAAAACTGCCCTGCATATAACTTTTAATAAAAAAATTTACCCTTCTATTAAAATTTATTCCTGGAAAGCCCAGAAGTTGTGAAAGTACTACTCACCCCTGGCTCTTTGTCTACTGGGGGTAGCTTGTCTTCGTTTACCTTAGATTCCGGGTTACCCTCGAGGATAACGACGAGAAGATAAGCCAATAAGGGATAAGCAGGGATAAGCCCAGAAGGAAACATCTTTCTATAGATTGGGAGACTGGAGATTCTTGTTCAGAAACTATATTATTTCTGATGGTTTCTATGCTACTAAATTCTCCACAAACATCGCCATAGCAGCAGCTGGACCTACTACTCTACAACCTAGTCTTACTCCAAAGCGGTCTCCATTCATAGGATAAGACGACCTAGCTCATTTCCAATATCCCTTAATAGATCCTGTCAAAATTTGATAAATTCTTTAAGACCCGGTAATTTCAAGCATTTCCACATTTCCCTTAATAGATCCTACCAAAATATGATACTTTTATAAAAACCCAGGATTTTAGGACTGGCTCGCCCGACTTCGGGAAGGTGAGGCCATTTTCCAATTTCCCTAAATAGATTCTTTAAAAAGGTTGCAGCCCAGTTAAAAGTTCCCAAGGCAACCTAAATCCTCAGGGCAACTCCATGCTTCTACGCTTCCTTATCATCAAGGGCAGGTGGATACACTTCCCACGCATAAGGCAGGCTTAATAGCCATTATATCTCGAAGTAATCAGATCAGGTAATGTAATGTTATCACTAGGAGGTCAGGTCAGGTAAGGAAAGTCAGGTCAAGTCCTCACTCTGCTAACTAAGTTCCAGTTCGTCTGAGTTCCTAATAGCCTATCACTCAGCAGGTTCCAATGTGGTAGGTCCGTCGAACGCTGGTTGGTTCCTCGAAGGCTAGGCAACGATATCCCCTCAGTATCTTCTTTCAATCCTCAAAGCATATCCGTAACAGGTAGGTCCGGATGGATGCTATGGTGATTCTTGAGGCTTGAGCTGGTAATGATATATTATGCCCTAAAAAGATATAGGCCTACACTTCGCTATTCGGGCCTATAAATTGAGATTTTCCTTACATTCATTAGAGTCAAGACCTATTACCAATTTGTTACAGAGCAATTTGGTACGGATTTTCACCATAAGGGTTTTTAAAAGCTTCTCTAGACATGCTACCGAAAAATTGAAGTACTCAATGTATATTGTATGGTGAAAATTGAAATACTAACCGTTGTCGATGCATGCTGGAGGCCCATAACTGTAGCGAAAAATAGTGATATCTTCTAGAAAGCAACATAAACTACATGAGGCAGAATATCGTCCTTATCTCCTTTGTTTTTAGATAAAATCTGTATATAACATTGATTCCATAAAACATGAGCATTAAACATATCATAACAGACCATTTTTATAAGCATCCCAAACTTATAATTCTGAACCGTCCCTCCTTTGGTGTAATTTTCATCACCTTAACTACACTGGAGTGGTTGCGAACATCTGAGCTTCCATGAGCGAAACCATCAACATGACCATCCATACATATCGAGTCTAATGGGACTTCCTGTGTCTCCAATGCTTCTATAATCCTCCTCTTCAAATCCTCGTATTCATCCATAAAAAAAAGTTCAGAAATGTCAAAACACCTCACAATTTCATAATTTCAGAGACAAATTAACTACCTTCATCAACACACCATACCTTCATCAACTGCCATTTTTGAACACAGTTCGTATCAAAACCCTTGCTATGTTGGGGACTTTCTTTGGAAAAATACCGAATTTCCTGCAAAACGGCACCCATTTTTTTGGCAAAGCTTAAAGTTTCTACCAAAGAGTAGAAAGTGATGGGAGAAGCACCGTCGTCTGAGACATAGCATGCGAATTTTTGGACTCGATAATCGATTGCAAGTACTGAAAGAACGGTGTTGGCGGTGGTTAAAGCAGGCTCCCTGAAAGGATCTGTGTAGTGATAATTATGTCCACAGGAGGAAGCTTTGAAGTAGATTCTCCACTATATCTGGAACATAAAAGAAAAGGTGAAAAACAGATAAAACACCACATCTAAACAAACCATATCAGACTATACAAAAGCCCCAGGTTTTTATCTCTTAGAGATTCAATAGATTAAGACGGGCAATGGTATTCACCTGTATGGAAGTCTCTCTGGGTACGTTTTATGGTGAACGAGCAGCCATCTCAAGTTACACTCAAGAATCCACTGGAAAGCAAACCAGAGCTCGCAGGCAAAGGCTAGAATCCAAACCCCATAAGATTCATCAAGGGTATTCAATAGACGATAGCCCAAGTCACGACCAGCCTGTCAACGTTCTCACAAGTCATGACCAGCCTGTCAATACCCATTGCCACCGGCCAGAGTTCTCAACTTCTCCGGTGTCCATACTCTAGAGTCCGCGTTACCCAGTGCCCACTCTTTTTTTCCTAAATAATGTCCATTGTATTTGTTGAGGCTAATCCAGTGATGCATTTATGAAGGGCACGTGGGAATTAAAGGAAACCAACAACTCGGTTTCCAGGCAGCCTGGGCTCCGCTGCTCCAGCCTCCAGCGAGGGACCAGGCTCCAGCCTCTGGGCATCAGGCGAGTCGCGAGTCATTCCAATGACACATTTAAACAAGACCGGTGAATAAATGGCACAGGAGTCTTCAGTCCGGAGACCATTTAAACCTTATTTAAACCTGTAGTGTTGCATGAATACGCCAAGTGCAACACGTTTAAACCCCTGCAACACCTCATCCCGACGCCAGCGGGCAGAGCTCGACCAAAGGCACTATAAATGGACAAGACTGGTGAATAAATCGCACAGGAGTCTTCAGTCCCGAGACCATTTAAACCTCATTTAAACCTCATTTAAAACAAACGTCATTTAAAACGGAAAACATCACCTTGCCGCCGAGGCCTGGGGCAGGGGCACACAGCCCCGGGCCAACGTCACTGCGTATGGATGAAACCACAACCACGTAAAATGAATTTTAAAAAAAATCAAAAAATACAAATAAATATAAACTTTAACAAAAACTTTGCAATTTCATATTCGCGATTTTAGCCACCCCAACTAATACCACCCGACTCAAAACTATATGTCAAAGACATAATAATGTGAATTACAAAACTAGTCAATAGCATTATGAAAAATTATAACTATTTTATATTGATTAGTCCAAATATATAAAATCTATTAATATCTCTTACATATAATAAGAGATTAATTACTATAATCAAGATAAGATGAGAGAATATAAAACTAATCCAAACATATAAAGTCTATATTAATAGACCTTACCTATAATAAAAGATTTAATTACTATAATCAAAATAAGATAAGAAAATATAAAATATATAAAGATTTCAATACTATAATCAATAAAAGAATATAAAATATGAATAATATATATATATATTTATTTTATATATAAAAGTCATATATATATATAATGAAATCTTATGCAATTATATATTAAAATAAAATGTTTTATATATATACAAATTAGGGTTGGAATTTTACAAACATTTTGTCCGTTACAGGGTATTTTGACCGTCAAATACAATCAATTTGTTTATCAACTCGTCTAGGTAAACGGATAAGGAATTAAAGGAAATGTATTTTTGACAGTTGACTATTTTCCTAATATGTCATTACTACCTGTGTGCCCGAGGGTAAAGGCGTTAAAGGCTTAACCGCTGGTTCCCAGTTCCCAAATCCGGACGATGCTACATGCTGGCCCAGCCATGCTGACAACTGGCTTTGATGGTTTTTATTAAGCAAATGGTTTGAGGAGATGAATTAAATTATGAATTATGAGCAAGTATTTTTGCTGTTTAATTTTAGTTAATTTTTATTGGTTTAGAATTTTAATATGTATATGTTTCAATGTTTTTTCAGAATCTTCTATTCTTTATAGACTGGTTGTAGTTGTAATGTGGATGGTTGTAATTGTAAATATGTAACTATCTGGTAAATATATGGATACCGTTAATAACTAATGTTATAAACCTTGGTTTTTATTAACCTCTTCTATATGTAGTGGCCACCACGGATTTGCGTGAAGACGCTTAGCTCCCCTTTAGTTTGAAGGTTCAGCTTCATCTTTTAGTTTGAAGGTTCAGCTTCATCTTTTGATGTGTTTCAAGATGCTTTTTTTGAAGGGGCAGCTTTATTTTTTAACGTGGTTTTGTTGATTAAAATATCAATTTTGATAATATGTATTTGTCATTTATTTAATAAATTTAATCATAATCTATAAATAAATTTTGAGAAAACTATTTTTTAAATAAAATTACTTTTGTATTTTTAATATTAACTTGGATTAAAGATTTGTTAAATAAAATTTTACATAATTGATTTGTTATTTGCATTCTGATTATTTATAAAAATAATTTATTTGGTTTTTTGAAAATGATTTATTTAAGCTCAATCCTATTTTCGCACAATAAAAACATATATTTTATTGACAAAGTAATACCAAAAATAATGTGCCCAATGAATAATTTGTATGTATTCAAATTAATAGGTTTGTACCATTCCATAAATTTATTTTATGGAATTCTAATCAAAGTTCATGGATAATACATGCACAATAATAATAGTTGTGAAATCCAAATAATATATGAGAAAAGCAATTTTATTAAACTTCTTTTGTCTAAAAAAAAGTAAAAAACCTCATAATACATTATCTTTCTAAGAATGCAATATGTTTATCTTAATCAATAGACTCCACAAAGAGCTATAAACATATATTATATTTATTTAGCCTTTCAAATTCAATCTCTGCAAATTTTGATATGTTGCATTCCATATTAATGTCAGTATTTGTCATTATTGATATTAAACTCTTTATTATTAAAGGGTATTTTTTGATAAAATTTCAATATTGAAATTTTGGTACGTTGCATTCCATATTAATGTTAATGTTAGTACGTGTTATTTTAACATTCCATATTAATGTTAGTACGTGTTATTTTAACAAAAAGTTTTGTGACGAAAAGTTAAAAATTCAAAACTTCCAAAAATATTAGTGTAAAAAACAAAAATGAAATGAAATTCCAACTCTGTATACAATGAAATCTTATGAAATTGTATATTAAAATAAAATGTTGACAAAATGTTAAACTGTTAATCTTTCAAACTGAAATACAATCTTTTAAACTTTATTAACTGTCCAGCTAAACTATTGTTCCCGGATTTAAAGGATGAACTTACTAATTGAAATATAACCCTTCCCTCCAATTTGATTCCTGAAATTTGGGTTCGGCTTTATTAGCCAGATTCAATATGAATGAACCCATCGTGAAGTGTCCACCAGAACACTGCTTCCAATACAAAACGGAGATGATAACGCCAACTGTCTTCCCTGATTTTCATCTGGGCTCCAGAATCCGTGATGAAGGATCAGCGGCTGCAGAATGGATATCGGAACTGGAAGGCGTCCTAGAAGATGTTGCTGCGTTTGAACACCAATTACGGCTTGATGTTTTGTCAGGGTCCCTAACTGTACCACGTTGAACTTGGTCAGGTGTGCCACCATTATCCAGATCCGTGAAAGTAGGCCTTTTGGGCGAAGGAAGATGTTCTCGCTCACTTGTCAGCATGGACACCGCCAGGGACATTGAAGGCCGCAAAGATGCAGCTGCTTGTGTGCACAGAAGACCAATTTTAATCACTCTGATCCCTTCCTCCAACGAATAACTGCCCTGCAATGTAGGATCCATAATTTCTAAAGCTTTCTCTGTTTTATACAATCTCCATGTCTGAAATTGCCCAATATCAACAAACACAAAACGCCCAATATCAACAAACACAAAACTTTAATTAGCAGGGGATCATAGATGCAATGGAGATTTTAGGAAACTTCTACATGAAAGATGAGATTCATCGCCATACTTTTTCGATGAGCAACTCCATGTCTGTAGCCAAATTATTATTTTTTCTTCCGCTGATAATCTCAAGTACAAGTACTCCAAAGCTGAATACATCTGCTTTCTCTGTCAGCTGTCCGCGTAAGGCATACTCAGGCGCCATGTAACCTCTGCACAATGTCGGAATCTACAATGAAATCTCCATGTCTTAACCCTCTTAAAAATATTGTAATTATAGAATCCATTTTCAGATTAATGAGCTGTAATTAATTAAATGAGTTGGGGAGTCGGGGACTGATGTGATGGTATAGAAAATTTTTACATAGTTCCTGCAATTCCAGTGGTAACGTGAGTCTGATCTTCTCCGAAGAGTCTGGCTAATCCAAAGTCTGCTATTTTGGGTCGAAGTTTATTATCTAATAAAATATTGCTTGCTTTAATATCTCTGTGGATGATCCGAATCTCGGACTCTTCGTGAAGATATGCCAACCCACGTGCAGTTCCAACAATAATTTCATACCTCTCATTCCAGTTAAGTACATGGCGTTTTGTTGGATCTAGAATTAATGCATCAAACAAAATAAATGTTAGCAAGTTAAAAATTATACAAACTCAAACAAACCCAAGTTACAAATTATACATACTCGAACAAACCCAGAATCCATGCAGCAATTCAGAAGTTAAAAGAACGAGAAGAAACCGAATAGAATCTTGTCGAGACTACTGTTTGGGAGATATTCATAAACTAGTAGCCTTTCTGAGCTTTCGAAGGAGCAGCCAAGCAATTTCACTAGATTCCTGTGTTGAATACAACTGATGAGATTTGCTTCATTCAGAAATTCAGCATCTCCCTGAGTTGAACCTCTATACAGCCTTTTAACTGCAATCACTCTGCCATCTGGTAGATTCCCCTGCAAATCGTTATGGTACGTCAAAATTGTTCTTATTTTATATATAATGTCTTTAGATCGCATGCCAAATTTACTTGTCTCCAATGCTAAGCACTCACTTTAAAGACGGATCCAAAACCTCCCTGGCCAAGTTTATTCTCTTCTTTAAAATTGGATGTAGCCTCTCTTAAGATATCGTACTTGAAAATTAATTCCAGATTTGAAATAGTCGGACATAAGCTTATTTCTCCTTCCTCACCTGGAAAACAATTACAAGGCGCCTATTTATCTCACCTGGAAAACAATTACAAGGCGTCCGTTTATCTTGCCTAAACAAACAGGTGAACAGCTCATAAGAAACAACCTAATTATAAAGCATACACTAAATGAATTACCGATTTCTTGGGAAGTGTTTCCAGAAATATGTTCCCAACGTTTCCGTCCAGAAACAAAAATCCATTTGCATAGGCCTATTACTGCAATCGTCCCAACCACAGAGGCTGCTACGCCCAGAGTTATCTGAAGCACGTTAGATTTTTTGGCTTCTGAAAATTTGCAGAATATTATCAGTGAATTTGCTAAGTTTTATTCAATTAAAACAAAATATTTACAAAATTATTGTAAATATATGAGTGGATTATGTAATCTTTCCATATTCTTCCTTTTCAACCTATATATATTCTGCCTGAGGATGGGGTTAGGCTCTCCCCTCGCGTCTGTGCCGGTGCTGAAACATTAAAAAATTCAAAAGACTCGAAACGCAATTGGCAATTTGAAGATTTATATTCCTATTCCTAAAATACAGGAGGATATTGGAAAACGGCAACGGTGAAATAATGCTAAATATGTCATAAATTATGTGAAGAAAATACCGGAGGATGGTGGTAGGCTCTCCCCTCCCGTCTGTGCCGGCTCTGAAACGCAATCGGCAATTTGAAGAATAAAATTGTGCTCCAGTAACTCCCGGATCCGTACACGATGTATCGAATATTGCAGACAATCCAGAAGCTAAGCAAGCATTGCAGCTGTCTAGGGACATATCTCTATTACACTCCGCTATGCTGTTGATAAAATTGGAAGGCGAAGAAGGAATATCCTTCAGTGAATCTGCAACAGATAGTTTGGGAGTCTGCAAAACTTGCTTGGAAATGTTTGCTAACCGGCTCTTAGCAACAACTGTGAACTGATCTCGAATAGGGGCGATGCCACTGCCGCAGATACAATGATTCAGTTTCTCGTAACTGCTAACGCTGTAAAAATTAGAATTACTGTAACGTAAGAAACAGCCGTATTGTTGAATGATTGCAGAAGTGTTGCGGCATTGATCAAGAAGCTTTGCTTTCGCCGTTTCTGCACACACATTGCATTCGGAGGAATTTAAATCTCCCCGGCACTGGAGAAGCCCATAAACCGTACTATTGCTGTTTTGCCCATGATCAACACTAGACATATTGAATCCGGTCGAAGAAACGTTCTCCACCAATGAATCCAAAACCTGGGTCAGATTACCCTGGAATGCGCTACCGTTCGTAAATTCATTTTTGCCGCTATTCCCACAAAGATTCCACATGGTGTCTTTAAGATAAGCATATTGATCAGCGGCTGAGAAGTGCAGAAGCGTCCATACACCAACGATCAGCAACCTGCAGTTGATTAATTGTTTCATCTTCATAGGGAACTCAACGCTCGTCTCTTCAATTTGATGTGCTCCTGTAATCCATCAATGGCGTTCCAAAGTTCAGTTTTAATAGCATTCATGTACAGTTTCATGTTCCACGTCGGCCCCTTCACAGTTAGCGCCAGGTCGTCGCGAGTTGTTTTCGAGTATTTGGCGTGGAATTTACTCGGGACGGACGCTTCTTATTCACGCTTCTTTTATTAATTTTCGTCCACGGACCGAGTCAGTTCCACGCCGTCGTTTTCACGATGAGCAGGCAAGTTGGACGCTTCTTATGAATTTTCGTCCTCCGAAGAAGTCAATACCACGCCATCGTTTTCGATCAGCCAAGTGATTCACGCTGCTTATGAATTTTCGTCGGCCTATCAACAACCGAAAAAGGCATTTTAGCTTTACATTAGCATCACTAGTCGTAAAGAATTTGAGAAATCCTCAATTTTCAAATAGTGGTATAAAAGTAGTGATAATGCGGAGATAATGTGGGGACACGCAAGTGGTGTTTGTAGAAAAGTTGGTTTTGATGTTAAATGAATATATGACATTCTATGGTGTGTGGTGCGAACCACCAAAACCAATCCAACATGGATTGAGAATTTCTGGTGCACCATAAAATAACAAGTGGTGCTAAGCACCATAAATTAATAAATGATGCAAAAAAAAATATAAATCACATATTATATATATGTGTGATTTATATTTTTTTCACCATATATATCTAGAACATCAATCTTCAGACCATAAAACTCACATAGTTCATAATAACCTAGAACCCAACAAGATTAGAGTGACAAACCTTGCTTACCAGTGAATCAATATCATACTAATTAGCAGCATAATCGTACCACATCATGAAGCATTCACTCATTTAACAAGATCAGTCTACTATGTTAAGGTAAACCATTTCGGTGCACATATTTTAGGATTGGATTGTGTAGGATGCCATATTGCAAAATGCTCAAGTTCTCATCCCTTTGACCAATATCAATAACAAGCAACAACAAAATCAACATGGAATCATGCACTATCAATAGTGGAGCATTGTGGTATATTAAACATGTTCAATACCACTTTACAAAGTTCCCATTACAGAAATATGAAGCGGGGGTAGCTCTACATGGCCAAAACCTTATTGAAAGTAGCCAAAAACAGGCCAATGAATGCAAAATTAACAACTTTGCAACTTATTTTCACTCAAGCTCTTGCTTCTACACTGGGCTAAATGCCAAGAATCATGTATGTTGGTCGGATGACCATGGATTTATGATGGCCAATCAGACAACCACTTGACCAACATTTGCACATCCATAAATACATATTGTCATTGGTGTGTAGAAGAAATAGCACCGAGCTAAACCTAGTTAAAGTTAAAAACTTATCTCTTTCCCACTATGATGGAGTCTAATGCCCTTGCATTGTGGATGTTTTTCATATTGATGTATGTAACTCTTTCACTTAATAAAAGTTTAGTGCAACAAGGGTAACATGCATATATTTATAGACTTATGTAAGTCAAATATATAAGTAGCATGGAGGTTATGTCACAAGGAAACTCAGGCAATCGTTTTGCCAATAGCCCACAAGGTTGAACATTATAGCAATATGTCCCTAATATCCTTCAACATCTTGGACTTTAGAGTACTTCATGGACAAACGAATGTGTAGTGTTCAACATCCCTTTGTCTATAGTAGTACACTAATATCACAATCCTCATTTAAAATACATCATTATTACATTATAGTATATGAAATTTTGAGCCATTGAACAAGGATTAATTTATTAATTATTATGATTAAAAAACTTGGGCTTTCGATATTTACAATGAAATTTTGAAACTGGAGCATTGTATGCATTCATATTGTTTCTATAAAAGATTATATTCTTTATGTTTTAGCCTATTCATCAGTATCACAACACTCAGAAGATGAAGCTTAAATCACATGCTTGGAAAATTTAGGACAGAGATTCTAAAAATACCAAAACAATCATCATAAAGAAAGTACGTCAAGAAAAGGAAGGGAAAAAATAAGCATCATCGTATTTCCCATTGTCCAAATAAGCACTTGATCATACAACTCAACCAACATCTATACATACAATTATATCGTTAGCAACCACTTCTTAATTGGTCGCCCCTCAAAAAATAATAATTAGATGATTGATTCCCTTGATGCTCTCTATCATCTTTCGTTTCGACATTTTTTAAGATAGTCTTAGTTTTGCAAAATTACTATGTGTGGAAGCAACATTCTCCTAAACCATCTTTCCTCTAAATACTACAACATTAGTTAAGTGGAAAAAATTCCTATCCTAGCTCTTTAGGTAACATGGCAATTCCCATTTTCTTCAAATACAATCCAAAGTCAACCATTGTTGTAATTCATGCCATTAAGGAAACAGAGGACAATGGATTTATTTATTTTCTTTCTCATAATATGTTATATAATCTAAGCATTTCTTCTATCACAAAATGTAAGTCACATTTTTCTTCCTCCTAATGAGCCATTTTATTTAAAGTTTTAAACCAACCTTCCCCCACATAATCCATATAGAGATGCATATCCAGCCTAAATTAACCCAATATATGGATCATAGATACAGACATGATCCATATCATATATGAGCGACTAGGGTTCCATTCCACAAAATGAAAAAAACAAAACAACACAAAAATTAAATATAAGAAAAAAAGGCAAAAGTTAATATGTGTGCTCTCCTATCTATTTATGATTAAAATGAAGTAAAAGCTAATAAAATGCACGCTTGACAATCGGAAGTTAAAATTAAAGCAATAGAAAATTTAACCTTTGAGTCAAACTCTTGTGCATTCTACATAGTCTTAAAGGACATGTCCAAGCATGCTGGTACATACTCCACAAATTCTTCTTCGTAGAACTCAACATCCTCCATGAGAGAACACAAAGATCTGCAAGATGCAAGCGGATGCACTGAAAAATGATAAGTTATAAAATGGAAGAAAATGACAAGAATCATGTAAGCCATTTCCATTTGAATCAAATTGGCTCAAGTGGTATACATTTTATTAGCAAAGAGAAAGAAAGTAGATAATCTAAAGCAAAAGAAATGCTACTTTGCAAATTCACCAAATGTAAAAAAGTACAAGCCTCCATAATAAAAAGATGGCATTTCATATGAGAATGGTGAAAATTTTCCATATATTTCACACAATGGCATACAGATAAACATACTTTAACATCTAAATCCTTATCTTGAAGCAAACGAAGCAACACACAATATATTATCAACTTTCTGATCTCACCTTTGATCTGCCATATCACAATTAACATAAGAATCAAAACAAGAGGTGAAAATGAAACATAAGTGAATGGAACATAAAAAACAAATCCATCCATCTTCAATAAGATAATCACAATCATGAAACATAATTGTTCTTCAAGATGGTCTTGTTCATTCACAACACAATCACCACGTGTGGGGACTTCCCACATCTCCCAAGAAAATGCAATGCAATAGCTAAACTTCTTGCCTCTAAACTACACTACTCAAATTTGTTT
This sequence comes from Larix kaempferi, assembly GCA_027924585.1. Classification (NCBI taxonomy): domain Eukaryota; kingdom Viridiplantae; phylum Streptophyta; class Pinopsida; order Pinales; family Pinaceae; genus Larix; species Larix kaempferi. Next base: position 5,626,531 of record BSBM01000418.1, on the reverse strand, counting down.
TACATGTTAGATTGTTTAAATTCTTAAAATATGCATAGCCAAGGAGAAGTACCAATATATATAAGATAAACACAAAAGGCCTTAGACATAATTTAAAAGAAAAGTCATGTTTTCAAAGTGCAAAAATATGCTGGTGATTCAGTCAAAATGAATGTTATATAGTGATTCCACAACCAAAAATAACATGGCATGAAAACTGAGTTTCAATCCATTTCTTGCAAGAAAAAAAATCATTAGAACACAGTACAAACTAGTGAGTGGATTTATACAACATAGAAAAAACTAATTAATGGATGCATAAGATAGTCACCAATATGAAAAATGGGAAAACAAGGAACGACGAGTCATTGAGCATTATGAAGATGAAACAATTCATTCATATTTAGTAGAGCTTCTGAATAAAATGCACTAATGACAAAAAATCTTTGTGATCTGGAAAGTGACTTTTTTGCAACAAAATTTGTACTGAATTTTGATATGGAAATCAAGGGCTTTTCTACTAGATAATTGTAGAAGTTTTGAAGGAAATTTCGGGAAACAAATTGGCCTAGAAATTGAGGTTTTCTATGCTTCTTCTTCTCTTGACTTCTCGAAATCCATCACTATCAACTGTAGCGGAATATGCACTAGCCCCTCAGGTGAAATGCATTTTTTTTTTCTTCTTCTTCTGGTTTCTGGGTCACTTTTGGACATGCTGTCACTAAGTAGCCAGATTCCTTACAATTCTACACTTGAATGCTATATTTTTATAGTCTAAGAGTTGATATCAAGAAACTCGTTATCATTCTAAGGAAAATATTTATGGTTAACCTTTACATGGGAAATGAAGGAACAAAGCTTAACTCCCTTCTTTCCATAAGGCACGTTGAAATAGGTCTGCTCATGGGGAAATAAACTGTAACTCATCAAATATCTAGCTTTAGATATTTATCTGAGCTAAGTAGTGGCTCTCCAAAAGGCTCTTTCCTTGATGCTTGGTCAACTACTCAATCTGTATCCATCGGTGAAACAACAATTGGTACCGTCTCCTCTCCTTCTTCTGCTATGCCCTTGATATGGGGTAAACTGTATTTGAAATGGGTTATGGGTAAACAAGATAAACCTATTCTTCTATGTGCTTTTCCTCTGCCTTTTCTCAGTTCCAAATCTAAAGGATTATTGCGGTTCATATTTGGACATGGGTTTCAGCCCACCGCTTATTTGCATATTCACCTTATTTGTATAAATAAAGGGTTAATAACCAAATTCATTTCAGGTTGTTCCACCACCGAATTCGGATAGGATTTTTGCTTCCATCTTTAGTTACTCCTCTATTAACACATTAGCTATCTACTATCCCACCTATTAGCTACATCAGAGCTATATCAGTATCCACTCTATTCCACTGCAGCAACAGGATTCCCCATTGTGGTTTCCTCTCCAAAGACTTCCTGCTTCATAATAAGGTGAAACCCCAATGGTCTCTTTCTATAATATCCCTTGAAAGGAAAGTCCTTGGATTCACTTTGTTTTGACTCTAGAGTTTTGTTTACAACTGGTTCCAAACACCTCCAAATGATTTCGAATTTGGGGAGGAAGGTCTTGATGGGGCATAGGAAATATTAACACACCTATCAGACATCCAAATGACTGATATGCCCATCCATGGTCTGCAAATTGCATGGGAATAAGTTTCAGAACAAGACTAGTTAATTTGAGAAATGGAGATCCCCCCTAGGTCTGCCATTAGATGCTCTTCCAAAAACTGTACGAAATTCACTAATTCTTGCTATGATACTCGGCTCTATTATAGGAGATTACGAATAATATATGTGCAGCATTAGATTTGGTTTTAGGGTCGAATAGGCATCCTAATGAACAACAACTTCTAGAGTCTAGTTTTTTAGGTGAAATTGGTGGCCAAGGAGTCTCGAATTTATTCATAAACCATAGTAACACTTCAGAGGCATGCACACATCATTTGGGCCATAAAATTAACTTCATATGCAGCTCATAACATGATAAATAAATCAACAAACTCTAATATAAAATAGGTACAATATCATTCCAAAATCACTATGCAAATGCTATGGGGAAAATGGCTCGAATCTCTTCCTTGAATGTAAATATTACTTGAAATACATAATTTTTCGAGATTTGGCTCTGATTGTATGATTATTATAGAGATATAAAGCAGCTAACATGTCCATGAAGTTGAAATAACAGTCCTTCACTAACTATATGCAACAACAAGTGTTCCCTTGCACATTTACATGACATTGAGAGAAAGATAGTAGAATAGGCATAGAGAAGAATAAGAGAAGATGATATCGAACTCAGTTGGGGTCTGAACCTGTATCAAAACATCTCCATGAATCTCTGTTGAGAGGTCTGAATGGAATATCCATCAACCAACTTGGATGGGAATATTTCACCTTCGAAATTGGTTCTAAGGAAGGGAGGATGAACATCCACCATGCAAGGACAAGCTAAGCTCTCCAAATTTTTCCAAATGATAAAATGATCAAAATCTGGTTTCCTTCTTTATTATTTTCTTTGATTAACCTCCCAAGGCCTCCATGGCTCAAATTCCCTCCAAGAGATTCATCCCAACTCGAATTGGGGAGAGATTCCCATGAGTGCCACTTGTCCAACATTTCCTAGCCTTCCCCTTCCATCAATTCGAATGGGGGGGATCTTGGCTGCCATAACTCCCTTGTGCACCCTCTTGGAGGCTATTTTTATCCCTAACATGTTATATAGGTCATATGTTAGCAATCAGGTCTGATCATTGTTATAAGTGTCATATAATCTTCATCATTGTTGTCATAGAAGCTAGGGAATCTAGCCCAAGTGTCACAATACCTCTGAGATGCCTCTTCCTCTTCCATGGGAGTTACTCTTCCACTCTAATTTGACCCTCATTGATTCATGCCAAGTATAATTCCTCTTCAAATTCCCCAAGAACATTAGACTCCACCTTGGATTCAAATGGGTGAGAATAGGATGCCATGTGGCATGGAGAATCTTTCGTTGTGTGGGTCCCACACCACCTATGCGCCCTCATGACCAAGTGCCACCTTATTTTCTTATTATTAATATTTATTTATCCCCTTTTAGTATATATTTGTGAATCTAATGTCCATTTGGGGTCTTATAGCTCCCTTATTCCAAGTCTAAATGTTTCCACCCCAACCTAGGGAACTAGTAGATTGGTGGAATTTTCCTTTCATGTGATTTATTTGGATGGGGACATTACAGTCCTCCCCACCCAAGATTTCTTTCCCTCAAGAAATTCCAAATTGTGATTGTGCAAAATTTGTTCCTCTTCCCATGTGGCATCCTCACTTGTAAAATCTTTCCATTGTACCAAATATTCTCTTATAGTTCCGCTTCTCAATTTTCTTTCTCTTGTCTTCAAATTTTTTTCTAGAATGAGTATGAGTTGTCCTTCACCATCTAATGGAGGGAGTGTTTCTAAAATAGAAATTTGTTGAACAATAGCCTTCTTAAGGCATGAAACATGAAATACATTGTGGATTTTGCTACCTTCCATAAGTTCTATCTCATAAGCTACCTCCCCAACCTTTCAAACTATCTTGTATGGACCATAAAACCTTGGTTTAAGCTTTTCTGATCCTCTCCATTTTAAGGTGGTTTGTTTATATGGCTGCAACCTCAAAAAACCAAGTCATTCATTTGAAAAGTTCTTTCCTTCCTGTTACCGGGAAAATTAGCAGGGCTAATTCCCAGTAAGCAAAAATAAGATCAGTGACCCAATGTCACCTCGGTCACCATTGTAACTTCTTCGGAAGTCGAAACCTCCAAGGAGAAGTATCCTTATGGAATCCTGTAAAAAACCAGTACACCCAAAAGACTATGTTCTATGGACAATTTGTTAGTTATAACAGTGCCTAAATGGAGTCAATAATGTTATGATCAACACCAATGAGTGTAGAATATATGATCGAAATCAATAATCCACTTAGATCATTCAATGAAATGTATAAACGTGTAAGCATGCATTACAATAATCAATATTGGATCAAAAGACTATATTGCCTAAACACTTCAACTAATAATCAAGGATGTATTAAGTGATAATTGTCAATGCCATTCAATTGATCAGATATAAATATGGCAAACAAGTATCACCAATTTTACCAAATCATTCAATATAGGGCCAACTTATTTGCTAGTAAAATAAGGCATTAACCACTAGATATAGCGAATAATTATTATGGTGATTAAGAGTTGGTCCAAGATGATAATGCAATAGCTGAAAATGTATCCAATGAGAAATATGATCACTCAACATTCAGAAGCATCTTTTGTCAATAACCATCATTCACCACTGCCACCAAATAAGTTTCATTTTTTGGATAGATCTAGATCTATTGTAGGTCAAAATAAAACTTAGGTTTACACAGTCAAATAAATATGTAACTAGCATATAAATCAAATCACCCACCAAATAAGAACCTAGTAAAACACAGTTGTGTGCATGTGGAGTTATTAAGTAAATGTCAATCAAGCTATAATACCAGAATATCATGCAAGAAATATCAATTACCAATAATCGACATTAACCAATTGATTCCAATAAATACAACTATATGAGATTTCTTACATGAACTTGCATAGTAAATTATTTGAGAAAGTGCTTATATCATATCACAAGTGTTCCAAGTCAAGCAATTATTACTCAACCAGTACCAATCATTAAATGCATCAAAATTTAGTATCGATATGTTATTTGCAAATCTGTATGTATAAATGTAAAGTAGTGAAATTGAATCAGATTTATCATTTACATTAACCATAGAAAATCATAAGATGAGTGTAATAAAGTAGAGAACCAATTCAGATTAGCAAATTATATAAACTATCAGTTAGATGCAAATGTAGTCCAATGTCTATTGTAGAAAAAGAGTATTCAACCACACATATAATCTGTATGTAGAATTCTGAGTGACTTACACAGTAAACTACCTAAAGAAATGCACAGAAACTATACTAAGAGAAAGAAAACTAACCAAAAAAAACTACACTAACACAAACTTAGCTTTTTTTTGTTTTATGTTTTTGCAGAGATGGCAAAAGAGGGAGAACACAGACCTGTGTGTGCTAAAGTAATAAGGCTTGATGGGGGGTAGAAGTGGAAGGAAAAGGAAACAAAGAAGATGGAGAAAGGAGATGGAAGTGGATAGGAGAAGAGGGAAGGAAAGGAGTTTTGGAGGGGTAGGTTGCATAGGTTTCTAGGTCTATGTTAGGGTTTTGTGCAAAAAAATTAAGGAATTTAAAATTTAATTTAATGAAAAATTGCATGTAAAAATTATTCATAAAATTATAATAAAGACTAGAAACTAAGCTAAAATAATATGTACAAAATCACCAAAATTAGGGTTTTTAGGACTTTTGAGATTCTTAAATTTTTAGGGCTTCCTACAATTTATCCCTAGGGTTTCTAGGGACAAACAAAGCAGACCAAATTTATAGGAGGAAGGGCCGAAGTTTTAGGGAGGCCAAAAAAGAAGAATTTTTTCTTCTTCAATTTTTAGGGTTTTTATCATAAAATTGCAAACCTAATTCTAACCCTATTCTACCATGAAAATGCAAGTTTAACCTAACAATAATATTTACAAAATACAAACTCAGAAAATTAGGTTAAAAAGTATATGAACAACCTAGGGTTTCAAGAGAAGACTATCTACCCAACCCTAGGGCATCAATGAGAGGAGTTACCCTCCTTGATATGGTACTTGGAAAGCTTGGAAACTAGGACTAACCTCAACAATCTTTCCCACTCCAAGCGTACCTGCAATTAAATATATAACATATGTCAACAAGGTTTAACTTTAATACACGAGTACCAAATCAAGCCACCGAAGAAGGAGCTCGTGAGATATTGCACGTTTATTTTAAGTTGAAAGCGTTGGTAATATGAAAAACAAAGATGCCTTTACTCTCTTCCATGTGGAATAATTCCTATGTGCAAATATAATTAAAAAAAAAAATCCTATAGAAAATCACTTGACAGTTTCAAAGTGAAAGTCAGCCGCGTCATTCCCCAGGTGTCTTTTCAAGCGTAAATGTCAGGGAAAGGCGAGGTCGAGGCAATATATGTATGCAGGTTTGAGCTCTTATCAAATGCCATATGTAGTCTTCTCCTCTCTCATACATGCTTTCAGTTGGAATCCAGCAACATATTTGCATGCATATAACTGCCTTCTCCTACAACACTCCACAAGACAAGCTGCAGGTGCTGTTCTCCAAGATGTAGCGGATTCTGCAGTCTTATTTTATATTCTCATGTGCAGGCATAAGGTTATCAGCCTTTCTGGGGCGCAAAAGGAAATCCTTCATCAAGATGACATGCTTTTGCTTTCAAATTGTGGTTTCTGCTATGCGATCTTTTTTGTCCCTGCAAGCCTCAGTTAAGTGGGTCTGCAATGTCCTTTTAAACCCAAAACTAATTGTATGGAAAACTATAAAAGCACTTGGTGTAAAAATAGAATATTAAAGGTGAACTCCGAAGAGAATGCGGTAGATATATAATAAGAATTGTCTGATCAGTATGCGATTGCTCCTTCTTGCTCAATTCTCAATGGATCCTCATCTTCCATCAAATCCCAACAGCTACGAGCTCAACTTTGGAGAAATTCCATGGAATTGTTTTGAATCCAAAGAGGAGGAGGACAACTGGAATATTGATGAGAGAAATGGCGAGGGGGATCCGGGGAAACCCAAGAAAGAAGATGAGGTCTTTGACGATGAAGAAGATGAGATGGGAGGGATTATTGCAGGCAGAACGAAGATGAATGTATGTAGACAGGACCAACGGCCAAGTGGATGTCGAGAGAGAATACGAATATGCAAATGAGGAAAACCGAGACCCAAGAGAACAAGAAGGCATAAAAGGAGAAAAGGAAATCACTGGCTGCAATGGGGGCATTTGGTGGGGATACTGTTATTGAAAAACCCAAATGGAAAAACACTAATGTCTGGACCAAATCAACATCCAGCAAGCCTGAACAAGTAGGGCCTTGAAAGTGTGATTGCATTTGAGATTTTCTTGCTTGGAGCTCTTGCTAAACTTGGAACAACAGTTGTAACATATCCTTTATTGGTTGTTCAATCAAGGCTTCAAGCAAAGCAGGAAACAAACAGAGCACAACAATACACAGGAACTTTGGATGCTATTGCAAAAACAATTCGTTATGAAGGATTATCCAGTCTTTATCCATTTCGCAGCACCAACGTACGGAGGGAAATGATGAAAACAGTGGTTGCAAAATACAAGATTTCCATGCACATGGTGGCATTGGGGAATTTCGCATATAAAAAATGGTATTGGAAATCAGTCAAATGCTGTGCAAAACCACCTTACGTGGCATCGAAACTATCCTCTATTTATGGGATAAAATGAGGTTTTATTGGGCATTAATATTTATACATAAGACACTGCACTTTCGAAGCTTGGAGAATGATGTAAAAGGTTCAAGTGAAATGGCCTCATGGGGAAGCAATCTTACAACCTTAGCGTATTGTGTACTGTGGCCCAATAAAACCAGCTATGTTGCAATCAAAATCTCACCGTTCTTATTCTTAGTGTTGGGATAGCCATTCGAGACCTAAAATTCGAGACCTAAAAATTCAAAATGGCTTAAAGCTTGACAGATATGGATATCAAGATCAAAGCGATGTTGAAGCTGATCGAAGAGGATGCAGATTCATTTGCCAAACGGGCAGACATGTTCTACAAAAAGCAACCAGAGCTTGTACATTTGGTCGAAGAGTTTTATAGAGCATATCGAGCTTTAGCAGAACGATGTGACCACATCTCTGGGGAGCTGCGCCAAATGCATTATAGCATGGCAGAGGCAACTCATCAATCTCCTGAAAGCCAACAGAACATACTGAGTCCTTTTCATGCTGATGAAATTATTAAAAAAAACTTATGACCAGCGAAAGGCAGCACAACGCCAGATGCGTAATAGGGCTGTACTATCTTTTGAGGTGGCAAAGGAGTGGAACACCCTCGAAAGCCCAGAATTCTGGGCAAAGCATCAACAGGTGGAAAAATAATAAATATCAGTTGAAGAAGTAAATAGTTAAAGGCAGCTGACAGCCATCTTCTAACCTCCGGCAAGCAATATGCACCGCGCAGCAGAGTGTTAAATGCTGCGGGGCCATATGATATACTGTAACATCAAATAACAAAATTGTCAGAAATGTACCAATGCCGAAATGGGCCGAAATGTGCCATCCACCATCGACCATGCAGCCATCCTCCATGGGCTCGACCATGCAGCCATCCTCCCATGGCATAGCATCCGTGGCTATCCTCGGCGGTCTGTTGACGTGGCGCGGGAGGCGGTCTGTTGACGTGGCGCGGGAGAGACCTGCTCGCCTGGATGTTGACGCGGCAGCAGAGACGTGGCCCGTATTGGGGACGGCGCCAGGGGCTGCATCATGATGGTGCCGCACATGATATCGGGATCCGGGAGATCTAGGAGATCCGGCAGCCGCAGATGGGACGATCCGGGAGATGGGCTCGGACGGCTTGGACAGAGGGGTCTCTTCATTGTTAATGCACCCCGACCTACCCACCAACCGCGCATTATCACTATCCTGTCTCGACGGTCTTCAATCCCATTCTTCTGCGTCTGTGTGGAAAATTCCAGAACGAGGTCGCATACAGAGTTCAGCCTGGTCGCATACAGAGTTCAGCCTGGTCGCGGTCGCTACAGCAGCAGGACCTGTCGCATATATCCGCTGCAGTCCGTTTCAGGTCAGGACCTCTCGCATATATCCTGGAGTCCGTTTCAGGTCAGGACCTCTCGCATATATCCTGGAGTCCGTTTCAGGTCAGGACCTCTCGCATATATCCTGCAGTCTGTTTCAGGAATGCAATAATCAGTAAATGTTTATATATTGTTCACAATTTGTTAAATATACAATATGTAAAGAACCTATTTTTCTAATTTAGACACTCTTTTTGAAAACAAATTTTTTGAACAGGCTTCTCCCAATAAAAATTACATTTATTTTGAAGCAAAGAATACAACATAGATGCATTTGGCTTTCCTTTTTAAATATGATGAGCATAACCCTTCCAACAGTGCGCGACTCAAAGCGAAGTCAGATTGACAATCGCATGGAGAATTTAGGCCATTACTGCCATCCATTTTTTCAATATATCATGCAAGATTGCCTATTTTCAGGCTCATTTATTGATTCTTCCCATATAGTCACGAAGTATGTCCTTCGCCCTCAAAAATAGAGCAAAGCATGCAAAATGAAGTTCAGCAGGAGACACATTAATGCAACATATACCATAAGCTAGTTAATTCACCAACAGACATCGATTACATAGAACAGATAATGAACAGACAATGAAGTGAACTTAACATCATTTGTAAAATTGGAACTGTTGAGCATAAATATCTGCTTACATCTTCTCAGTTTATGATTTGCCTCCAGCTGGGCTTATACGAGGCCGATCAAATGTAAATACGAAAGCAAAGAATACAACGTAGATGCATTTGGCTTTCCTTTTTAAATATGATGAGCATAACCCTTCCAACAGTGCGCGACTGGTAGATTTTGCATTTAGTCCTGTAGCATTTGGTCCCGTAGGTTCCGTGATACCACTTATAAGAATCTGTGTTATTACGTTAAATTGCATTTGGCACAAATAAAAAAATAAAATGACTTCAAAATTGAGTAAAAACATAGATAGGTTCAAAATAATGTTCTAAAAGGCGTAAACAGCATTCTATTAAGAAAACTTTAGAGAATGAAATTAGGGGTATGATAATAATAAGTTTAAAGTTTAACTAATGGAAACACACAATCTATTTATTTATTTCTCAATGAGCTTTCACATTATTTCTTTACTATTTAGAACTTACTCAAAGCAATGTTAAAATAAATATTTTACAATCTTATATTATATATGGAATTTAGGAAAAATGATTTTAGAATCTCTAAATAAAAGATCTTATGTTGACGATTGTAGAATTTTGTTCTTAATTAATATTCCTATCAAAGGCTGTTTGAAAGAAACCCAAATTATATTCAAAGGTTTCATTATAATCCAATCAAAGGTTCATTTCCTTTTGAGACATATACTTCCCAATTATAAAATGATTAATTTGGAAAAGTAATACTTTTTTAAATGATGTAATCACGTTGAGAATAGGTTCATGTACATGAAAATTGAAGTATATATATTTATACGAATCTCATTTTTAGAATGTGCACACGAGACACATCTCTGGTTTCCTCAAATATTTATTTCTCATAACTCTGCCTTATGCGTCCATAATCTCATCTACAGTTACAATATACCATTTATTTTTTTAATCTGTTTTAGTTTAATATACAATATACCTTAGTTTTTAGTTTTATTGGTTGTTAGGTTTTCATTTATATATTAAATATTAAATTTTATGATTTAGTTTAGTTTTTTAATTTTATATATTTGATTTAAAATTTTATAATTTATGTTAGTAGTTAATTTTGATAATATATTTAATTTATAAAGTATTAAATTTTAAACTTTATAAAAATTTATATTAGATTTATTTTATGATTTTTTTTTTAATGGAATGAAATGTTTAATAAATATGTAATTGATTTCTTTTTTTTTTAATGGAATGAAATGTTTAATAAATATAAATGTGTAATTGATTTCTAGATTAGTCTTTAGTTTTATTAATTTCTAGGTTAGTTTTTTGTTTTATATATTATATTTTCAATTTTATGATTTAGTTTAGTTTTTCATTTTATATATTAGATTTTAAATTTTATAATTTATGTTAGTTGTTAATTTTGATATTAAATTTATTTTAAATTTTAGGATTTAATTTAACTTTTCATTTTATATATTAGATTTTAACTTTTATAATTTATGTTGTTAATTTTGATATTATATTTATTTATAAAATATTAAAATTTGAACTTTATAAAAATTTATATTAGATTAATTTTATGAGTTATTGTTTTTTTAATGGAACATAAATGAAATGCTTAATAAATACAAATATGTAACTGATTTCTAGATTAATTTTTAGTTTTATTGATTTCTAAGTTAGTTTTTTGTTTTATATATTACATTTTAAATTTTATTATTTAGTTTAGTTTTTCATTTTATATATTATGTTTTAAATTTTATAATTTATGTTGGTTGTTAATTTTGATATTATATTTATTTTATAAAGCATTAAAGTTTGAATTTTATAAAAAATTATATTAGATTTATTTTATGATTTATTGTTTTTTTTAATGGAATGAAAGGATTAAAAAATACAAATATGTAAAAGTTTTGCATAATTTTCAATAACTTTTTAAAGGTTAGGTTAAAATGTATTAAGTTGCTATATAAACATTTAAACTTAAGGCTTAATGGATAGATCTCAAGTTTATGTCAAGTTTATGATTAAACTTTGATTTTTTCTTGCTTTTATTTCAACATCTTCTTCACAATATAAGGATTATAGTTGATTTTTACATTATATCATTTATATGTGTGTTTTATTAAAAAAGATCCATCTTACCTTTGAATTTATCTAGTATCATGATAGGTATGGTATATATCTTTATTTCTGTCAAATTATTGGTATTGCCTGGTTTCTTTCAGTGAATGCATGTTTCTTAGGTTCCCCTCTCAATAGCTAGTTTAATGGTCAAACTTACATTATATCATTTATATGTGTGTCTTATTAAAAAAGATCCATCTTACCTTTGAATTTATCTAGTATCATGATAGGTATGGTATATATCTTTATTTCTGTCAAATTATTGGTATTGCCCGATTTCTTTAAGTGAATGCATGTTTCTTAGGTTCCCCTCTCAATAGTTAGTTTAATGGTCAAACTAAGTTTGATATTCTTGGAACAAATCATTTTCAAAGTTTACCTTACCTAAGAAGTTGTACATCAATGTGTGATTTTTTTCAACATATGCAATTACACTTCTCCTTAATACCTTTTTGAACTTTAAGTTGGGACGAACACTATTAAATTTCGTTTACATAATATTTTATTATTTTTTAAAGTGCTTCATGTAGGTCCAAGTTGATGAATCACTTACACTTCTCCCTCATACACTTTAGAACTTTATCTATATTGGAATTAAAGTTAGTTGGGGATAGAATTTTGATTTGTATTTAACTACTATCCATCATTCAATTGGGGTGTTTTTTTGCAAGAAGGCCACACACCAATAGCCTGAGATCCTTGTCCTTGTTGCTTATGCTTCCAATGGAACTTTCCTTCACCCTTATATTTAAATACAATATGCTTGGCATCTAGTATTTTATTTGAAATTAATCTTTTCGCTTCTAGGGTTGCATACATTCTCAACCATTAAATCTCTTCAACTTCAATTCGAATTTCGATGCAAACATATAAGTATCTCCCAAAGTGTTGATAGTTAGGAATTCCATTTCTTCCTTCACCTAATAGTGCGAATATGGTTTGTGATAATCCATAATCGATTAGGGCTTCTATCTTTCAATTTAATTGACATACACGGATACTATGCAATGCAATCTATAAAAAATTGGCTTTGCTAGTTATGCTACTAATATCATTGTATGCATTCATTATCATAGTGTCTTGTAAAGATTGAAAACTATTTCAACCATGAAATGGTATTTGGGGCAAATTTGAAGGAGGAAAATGCATTATTGTATTCCAGATTGATTTTATAGGCGTTGTTCCAAATTCGAAATAAACAATTATAAAAACAAATATGAAATATTAAGCAATAGATAATTACCTCTATAAAATAAAATTGTGAATATGAATATGAATGATGATTGAAAAAAGTATGGCAGTGGACACTTACTTTAAAAATGCAATCTCTAGCCACAAAAGCCAAATTATCATCGCCCAATGCAATTCCACTGTAAAGTGCTTCGACTTAGGACTTGATAGTCTAACTCAATTCCAGTGGATGAGGCGTACACATAAATTAGGTTAACAATGGGGTTAACTATGTTTCAAATTGTTGTTGGTTTAGAATTTGTAGTCATTTGGTGTTATGGAATATGTTTATGTGCAAAACTCGTTAGAAGATGTTGTGGGTAAATAAGATGACCATGATCTATTGAAGGTGTTGGGTGTAAGATATGATACTTTCTAAGTTCTATTATAATACTTTATAAATATTTTATCTTTGTATGTGATTGTGTAAAGGTTTTATAATGGGCAAGTGGGAGGAGATTAATCAGTTGGAAGTTGAAGATCCAGAAGATATGGTAGAGTTTTCCGCTGAAGATTTGACATGGACAGAAATTTGGGGGGACCAAGTTTCAATTATTCCATATTGTAGACTTCAGGATTTTATCATAGGAGAGCAAGCGAGAGAAAGTGCCCCTTCCCAATTTGTTGTGCATACTCGACGGACCCGAAAAGTTGAGGAGATCACAAAAATTCATTTTGACACGTATTTTGAGTATGCTATGTGAGTTTTTACAATTACTCATCATTGATCATGTGAAACATGATTAGATATTTTTTTAATTTATCATTCGAGTTAATTGAGAAAAAAAATGCATATATATTTTTAATTCATTGTAAATATGTATGGTAGGTATTGTTGTGCATATGGTCCGGAGTCCACTTGTAAAGTCTGAGTTGATAGGCTTACAACGACTGCACTTGAAACTACAAAGAAGAAACGTAGTTTGCGTGAAAGCATTAAAGTTGGATGTCAATGCCACTTCTTTGTGCGTCGGCTTTGCCTTAGACCAAATGATGCCGTTATTACATATAAGGCATGTAGGCATATTGATAAATCTGGTGTTGTGTGTCATGGGAAGGATGCAGTTGGTAGGCCTCAGACTTTCAATTATGCACCACATCTAACATATAATATGCGAGGTAGAGTAAAGCAGATGGTTGATGATGGATTTAATGTCACAATGATATGGGATAAATTAATCTATGATGTGGAGCATGAATCTGGGAAACTGTTCACAGGAAAATCTCGAGATGCTTGATGACAAGACAAGATATTTTAAACATGTATAATGATATAAAAAGACAAGAATATGTGAAGGACCAAAGTGATCCAACTAGTTTAGATTGTTGGTACAATCAATTTTCAAATAAGTTCTTTTTCTACCAAAAACAAGATGTTGTGCAAAACATTCCATTTATCATTGGTATACAAACAAGTTGGATGCGATCGATGATGGTGGAATACTCACACAATAATATTATATCCATGGACTCTACATTCAGCACGAACAAGTATGGGGTGAGTACACATTTCTCATGGATCTCATTTAATTATAATCATTAAAATGATTTCCTATGTGTGTACTTTAAATATATTTATGTGTTATTGTAATGTAGTATCAACTCTATACATTGATGGTTTTTGACAAACACCAAAATGGTGTCCCAATAGCTTGGATCATTTCATCGTGCAATACTACTGAGGATATTAAAAAATGGTTATCAGCATTATTTAACATCAGACTGAAAGAACGTCCAGATTGGCATGTTCTTGCTTTCATTACAGATGATGCTGCAGCCGAGATTCAAGCGTTAAGGTGAATTGTGCATTTATTTTTAGAGTGGAGGGGGAGAGAAGACTAATGTTTCATTACATATATACATATATTTATTTCTTTTGGTATAATGTTATTTCAGGTGTTTAACCAATTCATCAATATTATTATGCATATGGCATGTTCGTCGTGCATGGATGAAGAATGTTTTAAGCAAAGTCCATGGACAGGAAAATAGAATCTCAATTTTTCGTGCTTTAGGAGAAATCATGCATTCATGTATGGATGATAACTCGGTACAAAAAGCAGTTACAAGGATCTTTGATGAATTCCGTGATCAAAAAATGTTCTTGGAGTATTTCAAAGCCACCTGGATAGACAACAACAAAAATTGTAAGAGTTGTTTTGTAACTTTTTGTCATGATTATATTCTAATTCTCTACTGTGATATTGTAGTTACTACTTTGTCTCTAACCTCCTTCGTTTTCCAGATATGTGGGCGAGAGCTTATAGAAAGTTTCCCCATTCGAATCAAGATACTAATAATGCGATTGAGTCCTACCATAGGTACTTAAAGCAAAGTTACCTTGATGAGAAGAACAACGCATGCCACAGGAGGATTGATTGGTTAATTCATGTGGTGTTGGGAAAGTTTGAGCCTTATTACATTCATATTCAACGTTTAAAGGATGCTGGTATTATACGACCTAGAAAATCCAATGAACAATTAGCTAGATGTCAGAGTAAAGCAAATGAAATCCCAGATGAAGAATGCATATGTGATGAAAAAAATAACAACGAATATTTGGTACGTAGCCAAAATAAGAACACTCGTGGTACCTGGTATAAGGTCATATATACAGGGATTGATTTTTTCTTCTGTAGTTGTGATTGGGCACTGAATGGAAATGTTTGTAAACATGTCATAAAGGTTGGTAAGGTGGTAGAAAAAGTGTCTTTGGTGAGCATGCATCACCAATTGTTTCTAGTGATATTATCGAGAGGCCTAGATTTCTAGTTGATTTAAATGAACCAGTTGTTTTAAGCCCAGAAATCCAAGCAGAGCTTCATCCAAGAATTGACTCTCCGAATGGTAATTACTCAGATCCTGTTGATTTCACAATTACAGGACTAGATAATTCCATGTCAGAGGCCGATGAAATGGAATTTCTTATGTCATCAACTCATTAGACACTTAGAGGTTTATTAAATATAACACCTACAAGTGTGGACCAGGCACGTACACTTAACAACCTTGTCTCAAGTGTAGGTGAAGAGTGCAATAAAATGTTTAATTGTACTATAACTCCATCTAAGATCAGTAAACAAAGACATCATAGGTTTTTGAGCCCGCTCAATAAAAAACGACAGCATGGTCAAGCATTGCATTCAAAAAAAGGTGCACCAGAATTTCAAAGGGTCGGACGAATTCGCACAAAAAAGAAAAGCATGGACGAGCAAATGGAGATTTCTTCTCGAAAACAAAGAAATGTCGAGCATAGATCAAATATAGTGCAGCGTTCTGTTCCATACAATAGAGGTATTTCAATATGATATTAGATTTTAATTCATTTGAAATAAGGTATATGATTGAACCCAATGTCAAAATCTAATAATTTTGGTTATCATTATTATAGTTGAAGGATCTACGTCTCAACCTATTCAAAGTTGTCGGCTCCGATTATTTCACGATAGTGCTGTGGAGGCTAGCCCATTGTTGGTTGACAATTCAACAGAAGAATTAGTAGTGAACAATACATTCAACCCACTCCCACAGAGTAACGAGACTTATATAGGTATTGTAGTTAATTTCAAGCACCATCTATTTCTAAAGTGGACTTTTGGCCATAGTGAGAATACTTTCTTGGTTGTTTTTACAGCAAAGGAATCTATTTTTAAAGAACTTTCACAACATCGTGGAAATTTTTTTTTTCATGAAACACACTTCGAAGGTGCCAGACTGATTCATACAAAAAGGAAAACCATAAATGATCAAATGGAGATTTCATCCAGAAAACAAAGAACTTTGGAAGATAGGTCAAATATAGTGCAACATTGTACTCCACACAATAGAGGTATATCAATTTGGTAGTATATTTTTATTTACATGAATTGATGCAGATTTGATTGCTTTAATGGCCCTAATGCCATAGTCTAATTATTGGTAATTGTTGTTGCAGTTGAGGGATCTACATCTCAATCAATTCAAAGTTGTCGACTTCAATTATTCCATGATAACATTGTCTCGGGCAACTCAATGTTGGTTGATAAAGAAATAGTAAATGTAGAAGTGAATGAAACATTAAATCTACGACAACACATACCGTCGTCAAATATAGCTATTACTGATAGTTTTTTTGTACCAAATGTATCAAAGATAGGTCCAACATTGTCATTTATTCCAGACCTGAACACTTGACATGATTTGTTCAAAGGTGAAAATCTTTGACAAATTATGAATACTTTTAAAATATTTTATATGCTCGACACAATTTTCCAATCAATTATGTTGAAGTGTTAGAAGACTATGTCATCGGAAATCCTACACCTCTTGATTGACATCTTGAAATTTGGCAAGGCTTCATTATGTTTTAAACATTATTTATTTTAGAAATATATTTATGGTTGATAAATGTATCATGTAGTGTACTAGTGCATGTTCTTTCGTATAGTGATATCAACTATTATTTTGATTAACTAATAATTTAAGACATTGGAATTTTAAATTTGATGTCTTTTTATTATCTCCCCTATATGAAGTGGGGCCAAACTTATAATACATGTGTGGATATCATGAGGAAAACATCTATAATAATGAAACACGATATGTTCAATAAAATGGGTTGGCATTTCATGTTTATCATATATGTGTGGGATATTTTGTGGAGCCATTTTTTTGTCATCTCTTATTTTAGTGAATAGGTTAAACCAAATTTGTTAGATTCACATCTTCAACATTAACAAGTTAAAAAGTGGTGGATGTTGTATTTTACAATTTTTTTAACATTTGTTCCAAATTATTAAAATCCAACTCCCTCATTATATGTGGTTATGTCTATTATGTATCCATGAAAGTAGTAAGAATTACAAATATGTGCCTATTGTTTCATAGATTAGGAAGCTAGCATTATTTATTCAAACATTACATGTATTAAACGTTTTCACTACTTATCTATTTTCCTTACAGGAATGGATAATTCGGATGTATCAAAATCCAACTCCCTCATTATATGTGGTTATGTCTATTATGTATCCATGAAAGTAGTAAGAATTACAAATATGTGCCTATTTTTTCATAGATTAGGAAGCTAGCATTATTTATTCAAACATTACATGTATTAAACGTTTTCACTACTTATCTATTTTCCTTACAGGAATGGATAATTCGGATGTATCAAAATCCAACTCCCTCATTATATGTGGTTATGTCTATTATGTATCCATGAAAGTAGTAAGAATTACAAATATGTGCCTATTTTTTCATAGATTAGGAAGCTAGCATTATTTATTCAAACATTACATGTATTAAACGTTTTCACTACTTATCTATTTTCCTTACAGGAATGGATAATTCGGATGTATCAAAATCCAACTCCCTCATTATATGTGGTTATGTCTATTATGTATCCATGAAAGTAGTAAGAATTACAAATATGTGCCTATTTTTTCATAGATTAGGAAGCTAGCATTATTTATTCAAACACTACATGTATTAAACGTTTTCACTACTTATCTATTTTCCTTACAGGAATGGATAATTCGGATGTATCAAAATTTATCTTTTCTCTCCGAGACATAAGGCAACAAGAACATTTCATTTCTTACTTTCGGGAAAGATTACAAATAGAAATGGTTATCAGTGCCACCTTTTTGATGATATCCTTTTATTTCTATCAATGCTCAAGGAGATAGTGGACCAATTTGAGCATGTGTGTCAAAGAGAAGCCAATAGAAAGATGAGAAGAGATTGGTTACAAAGGCAAATTACACGTGACGTTGTTGTTGATGTGAACTGGTGTTGCATGTGTCATGAATCCGGGTGTAGATTTGACTATGGAGAGAGCATGAGAAGAAATAGACCTATCCACAGGTATGTGTATTACTTTTTAATATTTTGTTTAGTAATTTCTTTAAGAATATTCAATGATTACAATAAATATATTTAATAAATGATTTGTTAATACTACAATGTTTTTGTTGATGCAGAGATTCTAAGTTTAGTTGGGCATCCAATGAGATTAGCAAACATGAACAATTTGTTCTTGATCTACATCGCAATATCTCTAGCTCAACTGCATCTGAATGTCACATTTTTTACTATACACTTAGTTTTCTTTCTAGGATGAGGGCATCACTCCTACAAATTGAACATATTTGTGAAATCCACGGTGTCGATGTAAGTTGGTATTGTATATGTCATAGATCTGACATATAATTGTTTCTGGAATGGTTGGTGTATATCATTTTTGGTGTAATTTGAAGGATGTTAGATTTGAGTAATGATGTTATATTTGTTAAATTTCAAATTGTATCAAATTTAAATAGAATTCTTATCAAATTTATAATTTAAAAAAAAATGTTTGAAATAAAAATTGGAGACATTCATTTTCCTACAAGAAAGAAGCCATTTAATAGGTAAACAAATACACAAACTTTTTCCACAATAATGTAAAAATTTATGAAAAAAATTAAAATTCTATTTTAAAGGAAATGTGAGAAATCTGGAGAAAATAAAAAATTCTTTTTAGTTTTTATTTTCTTTTACATTTATTTTTCTTAAATAAAAAATATAATCATGATATGAGAAGTGGTTATATGTGTGGTAGAGCTTGACAATGGAATCACTTCAAAAATAATGACTTTATTATTTTTAAATGTAAATTATTTTTATAAAACTAGATATTAAGATGTATAGTGTTAATTTTAAAAACAACAAAACATTACAATTAACAATTTGTTATTATGTGCCAAGGTGGGATATACTAATCATTGGCTTGCAATATTTGCATTTTTTTCGCAAATTTTTTTCTAAAGTTTTTCAAAAAAAATTAAAATTTTGTTATTAAACTTAATATTTTTGAAAATTAAAATAATTTAAACAATTTTTAAAAATTTAAAAATCTTTTAATTGGATGAGTACATTTTGGATGGGACATAAATCCTTAAAGGAGTGCTCTCAATTAATAGAATTAAAAGATAAATAAAATTAATTTATAAAAGAAAATATTATAGGAATTGCACCTATCTTGTCTTGTACAAATATAATACACCATGTCATGTATCAATACACAATACTACATAGTTGACACCACGCATTTTTAAAAGGGTTCTAACACACCTTGATCTATATCACAACTGTAAACTAATATTACTCAAACAAAATAGTTCAAGATTGTTTTTATATAATTCAAGATAAAATGACAAATATGCCATTACTCATTATAAATAATATTTGTTTTATAAAAAACCCGATGTATTTGTTGAAAATCATTAAAATTTTATTTTAAATTTATAAATAGTTTATGAAATAATTAGTAAATTAAAATGAATTGTAAATTAAATTATTTTTTATAAATTAAAATTATTTCAGTTCATAAATCTTATATTAAAATTGAATTCTTAAATCTAATATTACAGATCTAGGTAAGTTCACAATTAACCTCTAAAATATTTATGATGAATTAAATTAATAATATATATTAATATTAATAAAATATTAACAACTTTAATAAAATTAAAGTTAATGATGTTAATACTTGATATGAGGAATTCAATTATAAATAATATTTAATGCTCGAACTGATGCAGAAATATGCAGAAAGCTAAACATGATAATATTTATACATGATCTAGATCTATATGTATTGACTAGGAGCTTTTTAATTATAAATAATATTTTTTTATATAAAAAACCCAATGTATATTATTGAAAATCATTAAAATTTTAAATTTATAAATAGTTTATAAAATAATTAGTAAATTAAAATGTTATAAACTATTAATAATTTATGAAATAAATAGTAAATTAAAATGTTATAAACTATTAATAATTTATGAAATAAATAGTAAATTAAAATGTTATAAACTATTTTTTATGAATGAATTGTAAACTAGTTTTTATAAATTAAAATTATTTCAGTTCATAAATCTAATATTAAAATTGAATTCTTAAATCTAATATTATAGATAGGTAAGTTCACGATTAACCTCTAAAATATGTATGATGAATTAACCTAATAAAGTTAATAATAAATATTAATACTAATAAAATATTAAAAACTTTAATGAAATTAAAGTTAACACTCACACTTATGTATCCCTCTAATAAATTGACAACTACTATAATAATAATAATAAATTTAAAAGATTAAGTTTTCATATTCTTATTTAATAATAATAATAATAATAATAAATTGACAAATAATGATTTCATATTCTTATTTAAGTTTTGTTTGAATAAATTTTAAAGGAAATTATGATAAAAGATTATTGTTCTATGTTTTCACACTTCACTTGGAATAATAAAAGACAATTTAATAATTTTAATTAAGATTTTACAAATTTTAAAGAAATTTTAGGTTTAATCATTTTTACACTAGCATATTTAACCATATTAAATAATAATAGGTTAATGTCATCGATCAATCAGCTCAATTAAGGTTAACCATCATAACCATAAACATCCAATATTAGAAAAAAAATATCATTAATGTTTATATTTAATCTTAAACATAACCTTATAAAATAATTAACTCTTAACAACAATCTTATAAAATTATTATTCATGGCTTTCATATTTTGACATAATGTTGAAACATTATTATTTATTAAATGTTTTATTTCTACATTGTTGCTTCTTAATTGTGGCTATATGAGATATGAATAACATTAATATTAACTCTAATATTATGAACATTAAAGTCAACGTTAATAATATCATTAATATTAATAATAACACTAATACCATTATTATTAACATTAATGTTAAGAGCATTCAAATAAAAAATGGTCAAAACACAACTCAGTCATAATTAAATCACAAGAAAGAGTATTAAAGTCAACCATGGTAAACCAAAGTCATGGTTAAATGGTTAACAAAGTCAATAAAGTCATCAAAGTCAACCAAATTCCACCATGGTCTACCAAAGCCAGCTATAAATTCTTAATAAAGATGCTCTAGTGGAATATACACTAGTGTATATGTATATACATTGGTGTATATTCCGAAATATACACTACTGTATATACCAGAATATACACGCGTGTATATTCCGGTATATAGACTAGTGTATATACCAGTGTATATATTGGTATATACACTAGTGGATATTTGGGTATATACGCTAGTGTATATACCAATGTATATACCGTATACTAGTATATTGAGGATCTATATTCAACACCAGTGTATATACCGTATACTAGTATATTGAGGATCTGTATTCAACACCAGTGTATATACCAGTATATACATCGATGTATATTCTGATATATACACAGAAAATATATTCCGGTATATATATACACAGAAAATATATTCCGGTGTATATACCGGAATATACACCGGTGTATATTCCGGTATATACACCGGTGTATATTCCGGTATATACACCGATGCATATTCCGGTATATACACGAGTCTATATATACCGAAATATACACTGGTGTATATACCGGAATATACACTGGTGTATATACCAGAATATACACTGGTGTATATACCGGAATATGCGCATGCATAATAATCAAATTAAACATGCTTATTTCAAATGTATTGCAATCCATACGTATAAATAGTGTATACACTAGTGTATATTCCGGTATATACACTGGTGTATATTTCGGTATATACACCAGTGTATATACTGGAATATACATTGGTGTATATACCGATATATACACTGGTATATTTCGGTATATACACTGGTGTATATACTGGAATATACACTGGTTCATATACCGATATATACACTGGGTGTATATTCTGGTATACACACTGGGTGTATATTCTGGTATATACACTGGTGTATATATCGAAATATACACCAGTGTATATACTGGTATATACACTGGTGTATACACTGATGTATATAGCGGTATATACACTGGTTTACCGGTATATACATTGGTGTATATACCGGTATATACACTGGTGTATATACCGGTATATACACCAGTGTATATTCCGGTATATACACCAGTGTATATTCCGGTATATAGACCAGTGTATATTTCAGAATATTTCAGAATATACACTGGTGTATATACCGGAATATACACCAATGTATATACTGGAATATACATCGGTGTATATTCCAGAATACATCGGTGTATATACATATACACCAGTGTATATTTCACTAGTGCATGTTTATTAAGAATTTAAAATTACACATCCTTAATCAAATTAAACATGCTTATTTCAAATGTATTGCAATCCATACGTATAAATAGTGTATACACTGTGTATATTCCGGTATATACACTGTGTATATTCCGGTATATACACTGGTGTATATTTCGGTATATACACCAGTGTATATACTGGAATATACATTGGTGTATATATCGATATATACACTGGTATATTTCGGTATATACACTGGTGTATATACTGGAATATACACTGGTGCATATTCTGGTATATACACTGGGTGTATATTCTGGTATATACACTGGGTGTATATTCTGGTATATACACTGGTGTATATATCGAAATATACACCAGTGTATATGCTGGTATATACACTAGTGTATACACTGATGTATATACCGGTATATACACTGGTGTATCGGTATATACACTGGTGTATATACCGGTATATACACTGGTGTATATTTCGGTATATACACCAGTGTATATTTCGAAATATTTCAGAATATACACTGGTGTATATACCGGAATATACACTGGAGACTCTTTCCTTTTTCCTATTCAGGTAAAGCATCTACCTAGTTTTATAACTTATATGTGTTATTTATTCATTTATTCATAATCGACAAGAATTTGAAAACACCTTCTTGGACAAATTCAAGAGAAATTGAACCAGAACATGGAGGGGAAATGGAATCAATCCTAAGTCAACTAGAGCCTTGCAACTCGCTACATGTTTGAGTCTCGACAATCTACCTTTTAAATTGAACGAGAACAAAAAAAGAAGTTTGTTAATGGCTCGATTTGCGAAAATTCTAGATACATGAGTAATTAAGAGCTCGAGGCTCTAAAATTTGGTGTGTTTTTTACCAATCCACAATTCGGTGAATTCATAGTCACTGTCATGAAATTTAAGTTATTTAATAAAAGAATTAATGTATCTAGCTTTGTGTCGAAACTGTTTTCCATGCTAATGCGGGCCACTTCCCTCCTTATTGTCTTACCAAAAGGCATGATATTGAGGAAGAAGACTTAAAATTATGGACTTCACCATCAAAGAAGCCTTACAATCACATTGGTAAGGAGTTATAAGAAGATCAGAACAATCGAACGTGTCAAATCTCAGATGATAGTGCAAAATAAAGACTTATATGGTAAATCTAATATAAGACTTACTTATAGTTGTCTCTTACTCTTTGCGCCTTGACACATTTGATAATTTATGGTTGTCTCTGCGCCTTGAACCAATTGATATTATAAGGTGAGGATGCGCATGCATAATAATCCTTAGTCATGACTATGCGATGAGGATTTAAATGGACGAGGATGTAAATACATGTAATTTTTATACGTATTTTGGTGGCAAGTGTCGAAGAGAAACGTGGTGAGAAACCACATATTTTTGGAAGGATGGAGGGAGATTACATGATCATGATCATGCCACCCATCAAATTGAAGACAATTCCTCAGCCAATTTTTTATTGTAAATTTGATTAATCACCATTGTGGTACTTTGGTCCAAATTTGATTAATTCCTGAGCCAAATGTTTGTGGTTCTAGTTGCATGCCATTATTTGTAGTTGCATGCCATTGAGTGTTGTTTAGATTTGTCGTGAGTCTGTGACATTCATGCAATAAATGAAGTCTCGTAGAGGAGTACTCATCAAAGGGGAAATTTGAATTTCATTTTGACGAAAAACTAGTGAACATTGGTATCCAGGTTCACATAGGTAGTAGGCACAATGTTTCATCCTTGTTTTGGGTCTAGTAGTGGTTCTGGTATTATAGCCATAGTCATTAACACATTGTCACGCCTTAGATCTCAGCCCGAATTGAGTCAGGATTCATAATCAAATCCCAGTGGCTAGTACATCGTAGTCATCAGTGATCTCTTGTCACCTTGCAAAGCTAAGCAATGAGTGCATGACATGAGTGAGTGAATGATTATAATTTATGTTATTTCCAATATTTTGAATGACGAGTCAAATTTTATAGAATAGGAATTTCAACATATAAATTGAAATTTATATGGATGCGTAATTTCAAATGTTGCCCTTCTTTTGAAATGTTGATATAAATTATGTCCTTCCTATTGGAAGGATAAAATTCGGATTTTAATTTTTTTTGAAGGGCAATTTTAACTTTACACTTCTAGAAAGGGCTAGAACCCTTTGGAAGGGCCGAGAATGGTTCAAATTTGAACGCTGGTAGGGACTAGCTGCTTTGCATCTATTTTTCTTGTTAATTACATATTCATCATATCTTAACTAAAATATTAAAATTTAAAGTTAATAAATAAAAATACTAAGATAAAAGTTTTAATTCATCATATCAATTTTTTAAGATATAAAAATCACCATCTCATATTCATTTATTAATTTTCTTCTTTTATTTTTTAATTTGTTATTTTCATTTTATACCTTACTTTATCATAATAGATCCAATTATTAATTTTCTTTTATTTTTTAATTTGTTATTTTCATTTTATACCTTACTTCAACATAATTTAATTTGGATTTAATATATAAAAATACAATTATTTCATACTTACTTTAACATAATTTAATTTGGATTTGATATATATATATAAAAAAAAAAAAAAATTATTTCAAGAAAAAAAAAATTATGGTTTTTTTTAAAGCATTGGTCTTCACAAATACTTAATTTAGATCTGCAAATTCTTCATTACAATGGTTTTTCTAATGAAATTATTTTTTTGAAAAAAATTAAGAGTTGACTATTTGTTCATTCATTCTGATCTAGTAATATATTGGTATGTTGTATAGTTTTTTAGACATGTTAAGTTAGAATCTTTTAAAATATTTATCAATGTCATTTATTTAAAATGAACAATTAAAAAACTTAGATGTTTGTCCCATCATCTATCCTCTCATTAGACTCTTGAGTCTTGCGTACTCATACTCATCAAATATATTAAACGCCATAGCAAGAAAATATCTACATTTAATTTTAAATACCAATCTAAACACTATTGTAATACATCTCATCTAGTCGAGCCTAACCATATCTTTAATACCATAGATGTAGTGAATGTAATGAATACACACTAGCATATATTCAATTTGTTTTCCTACATGTGCTTTGATTATATTTAAGTTAAATGTGTAGAAAATTAAATGATAACTCATTAATATAGTACATATGTTGTAATTAAAATTAAGGATATTTAATAGCTAGTATTAAAATTAGTTTTATTTATCTATTTAATATAAATGCATACAAAATTTTATAAATTCAAAAAAGAATGTTCCATATATTAACTTGTTTTAAATTGAATATAAAGAATGATATCAACTAAATTATATTGAACAAATTTAAACAAAAATCCAAAGAAAATATGAAATATTTGATGACACAATATAAAAGAAAATTTATATTTAAAAAGAAAATGCAAAAAACATATTTCATTTATGATACTTGATTATAAATGATAATAAAATATTCAAATAATTCCACATAAATTACTACAAAATAAATAAGATATTAGATTTTTTTAAAAATGATTAGAGAAAATGCCAAAACAAAATATGAATTAATCATGAATACATAGTATAAAGATCTAAGTTAATTATAAAATAAATATGGTTTACATATCCACAACACACAATAGTTTGGTAGTAGTTATACTACTTTTTACATTGATTATTTCCATGGATAGTAGCTATTCTCAGTGGCTTCCTCCTAGCAATGTTGTTGGATTGCATATGACTCAACCAAGCAAGTCTATTTCTAAATCTAGCATGACTTAGATTCACAGGTGTGAGCTTTGTGTGTTTCAAGATTCTTTGTTGTCGTCCTCTAATTTCTTTATTCACCTATACAAGACACAAAAAAACATAACTAAAAACACCACAATTCAAGATAAGAATATCACTTACATAACAATACAAAATTAAAATATAAGATTTCACCTATAAAACAAAAATATTTACTCACCGGTGTAGAATTAGGAGTGTTTTGAATAGTAGGTGTCTCATAAGAGTCATCTAATCTTAGATTGTCTTGTGAGCACTCTTCTACAGAACTCTGTGTACAAAATGCATATTCAAACATACTTAGTATATATGATTTTCAAAACTAAAAATAAATAAAAAATATACAAATCATATTAAAAAATAATGTAGCTACAAAATAATTTTGCACGCACTTCAATCATATCGTTGTGGAATGCATTATATTTCTCCTTTTCTTTATCCTCCGTGGTGGAAGATGATCCTTTGTCGGATAAAACCATTTTATTGAGATTTTTCGTTAATTCATGAAAATTTTCAGAATTTTGCCTTTCTCCTTCTATGGAAGTCTACATAATATAAATAAAGAATTCATGTCAACACTAAAAATTTGCATAACATGTCAACTAATTAAAAGCTTAAGTAATTGAAAATAACAAATTGAAAAAAAATATATCTTATAAAAAATACTAGTTTACTTACTTCTATAACACAATCATTGATTGGAGTGTTCTCCATGTGTGAAGATGAACCTTCATTGGAACATGTGAACTCATTCAACATCTTTTTAATTTCAATTCTTTCTAATGTATCTTCACGTCGTTTCACTTCCTTTGATTTATATTCTTCTACGCGATCAAAGATTCTCTTTATGGCCTCAATGCTCAATTGTTGTTCATGACTCACTTCCTAACATATATATACACATAAAAGTTAATACAAGTAAACTACTTATATAAATGAATAGAAAGAAATTTTAAGACGAAACCTTAATATGAACTCACCTCTTTGGATATCTCTTGATTTACCAAACGCCTTCTTAAATTTTTTAGAGCCATTTCCATACGAAATTCAAGGCGAAGGCTTCGCAAGTCATTAATTTTCTGAACTGCTTTGGGATCCTTTTTTGGCCAATGGGAATCATGAGCACGTGGTCGTCCCCTTTGACGAGGTGGAATTTGATCAAGTTGATGGATTCTTTGTCGATGTTTATTTAATGCATCGAGTGTAGTAACTACATATTTATGCTTGCAATTACCAATCATACAATAATGAAGTGGATGCAATCCGGGCCGCTTAATAATTTTGTAATCCAAGTCTACCCGATGAGGCTCCATAAAACACTATCTACAAAATAGCCAAAAAAATTTCACAAAATTTAATTCACATAACAATAAAGAAATAAATAACGTCCATTTTCATAAAAGAAATAATATGCATAATGAAACTAACATTTACATATTTACTAAAATTCAAAAAGGTATTAAGGAGAAATGCAATTTTAAAATCTAATATATAAAATGAAAAGCTAAATTAAATCCTAAAATTTAAAATAAATTTAATATCAAAATTAACAACTAACATAAATTATAAAATTTAAAATCTAATATATAAAATGAAAAACTAAACTAAATCATAAAATTGAAAATATAATATATAAAACAAAAAACTAACCTAGAAATTAATAAAACTAAAGACTAATCTAGAAATCAATTACACATTTATATTTATTAAACATTTCATTCCATTAAAAAAAAAAGAAATCAATTACATATTTATTAAACATTTCATTCCATTAAAAAAAAAAAATCATAAAATAAATCTAATATAAATTTTTATAAAGTTTAAAATTTAATACTTTATAAATTAAATATATTATCAAAATTAACTACTAACATAAATTATAAAATTAAAAAACTAAACTAAATCATAAAATTTAATATTTAATATATAAATGAAAACCTAACAACCAATAAAACTAAAAACTAAGGTATATTGTATATTAAACTAAAACAGATTAAAAAAAATAAATGGTATATTGTAACTGTAGATGAGATTATGGACGCATAAGGCAGAGTTATGAGAAATAAATATTCGAGGAAACCAGAGATGTGTCTCGTGTGCACATTCTAAAAATGAGATTCTTATAAATATATATACTTCAATTTTCATGTACATGAACCTATTCTCAACGTGATTACATCATTTAAAAAAGTATTACTTTTCCAAACTAATCATTTTATAATTGGGAAGTATATGTCTCAAAAGGAAATGAACCTTTGATTGGATTATAATGAAACCTTTGAATATAATTTGGGTTTCTTTCAAACAGCCTTTCATAGGAATATTTATTAAGAACAAAATTCTACAATCGTCAACATAAGATCTTTTATTTAGAGATTCTAAAATCAATTTTCCTAAATTCCATATATAATATAAGATTGTAAAATATTTATTTTAACATTGCTTTGAGTAATTTCTAAATAGTAAAGAAATAATGTGAAAGCTCATTGAGAAATAAATAAATAGATTGTGTGTTTCCATTAGTTAAACTTTAAACGTATTATTATCATACCCCTAATTTCATTCTCTAAAGTTTTCTTAATAGAATGCTGTTTACGCCTTTTAGAACATTATTTTGAACCTATCTATGTTTTTACTCAATTTTGAAGTCATTTTATTTTTTTATTTGTGCCAAATGCAATTTAACGTAATAACACAGATTCTTATAAGTGGTATCACGGAACCTACGGGACCAAATGCTACAGGACTAAATGCAAAATCTACCAGTCGCGCACTGTTGGAAGGGTTATGCTCATCATATTTAAAAAGGAAAGCCAAATGCATCTACGTTGTATTCTTTGCTTTCGTATTTACATTTGATCGGCGCCGTATAAGCCCAGCTGGAGGCAAATCATAAACTGAGAAGATGTAAGCAGATATTTATGCTCAACAGTTCCAATTTTACAAATGATGTTAAGTTCACTTCATTGTCTGTTCATTATCTGTTCTATGTAATCGATGTCTATTGGTGAGTTAACTAGCTTATGGTATATGTTGCATTAATGTGTCTCCTGCTGAACTTCATTTTGCATGCTTTGCTCTATTTTTGAGGGCGAAGGACATACTTCGTGACTATATGGGAAGAATCAATAAATGAGCCTGAAAATAGGCAATCTTGCATGATATATTGAAAAAATGGATGGCAGTAATGGCCTAAATTCTCCATGCGATTGTCAATCTGACTTCGCTTTGAGTCGCGCACTGTTGGAAGGGTTATGCTCATCATATTTAAAAAGGAAAGCCAAATGCATCTATGTTGTATTCTTTGCTTCAAAATAAATGTAATTTTTATTGGGAGAAGCCTGTTCAAAAAATTTGTTTTCAAAAAGAGTGTCTAAATTAGAAAAATAGGTTCTTTACATATTGTATATTTAACAAATTGTGAACAATATATAAACATTTACTGATTATTGCATTCCTGAAACAGACTGCAGGATATATGCGAGAGGTCCTGACCTGAAACGGACTGCAGGA
The DNA here is from genome assembly GCA_027924585.1 of Larix kaempferi. Classification (NCBI taxonomy): domain Eukaryota; kingdom Viridiplantae; phylum Streptophyta; class Pinopsida; order Pinales; family Pinaceae; genus Larix; species Larix kaempferi. Next base: position 5,596,359 of record BSBM01000418.1, on the reverse strand, counting down.
TATATGCGAGAGGTCCTGACCTGAAACGGACTGCAACGGATATATGCGACAGGTCCTGCTGCTGTAACGACCACGACCAGGCTGAGCTCTGTATGCGACCAGGCTGAACTCTGTATGCGACCTCGTTCTGGAATTTTCCACACAGACGCAGAAGAATGGGATTGAATACCGTCGAGACAGGATAGTGATAATGCGCGGTTGGTGGGTAGGTCGGGGTGCATTAACAACGAAGAGACCCCTCTGTCCAAGCCGTCCGAGCCCATCTCCCGGATCGTCCCATCTGCGGCTGCCGGATCTCCTAGATCTCCCGAATCCCGATATCATGTGCGGCACCATCATGATGCAGCCCCTGGCGCCGTCCCCAATACGGGCCACGTCTCTGCTGCCCGCGTCAACATCCAGGCGAGCAAGTCTCTCCCGCGCCACGTCAACAGACCGCCTCCCGCGCCACGTCAACAGACCGCCGAGGATAGCCACGGATGCTATGCCATGGGAGGATGGCTGCATGGTCGAGCCATGGGAGGATGGCTGCATGGTCAAGCCCATGGAGGATGGCTGCATGGTCGATGGTGGATGGCACATTTCGGCCCATTTCGGCATTGGTACATTTCTGACAATTTCGTTATTTGATGTTACAGTATATCATATGGCCCCGCAGCATTTAACACTCTGCTGCGGGGTGCATATTGCTTTCCCTAACCTCCGAAGATATGACAAAACAACATTCCATATTTTCTGTCATTTATTATTAAAAAACTAATTCCTGTAAAGTAGTGATTAATTATATGATTGTTATTATTTCAATATCGATTGTTTATTGTTAGGAAGGGTAGTTAGGGTTTGCTCATGGAGCATTTTTGTATAAATTATGCATTTTACAATCAAAAGAGGTTCGGATTTCTAGTGAGGAGGAGACCCGTTCTGAGTTTTGGAAGTTGTTTTCAGAAATTAATAAGAGATTTCATAAGTTAAGCAGGTTTTTTATCAAAGATTCTTGCCTTGTTACTATTTACAGTCTGTACCCTTTCTTTTCTCATATGTGCATGTTTACCTTCTTTGTTTTACTGTCCATTATGTCATTTTATTCTATGCTCAGGATGAAAGTTTAAATAGATTGAGATTCATATTCTTATGCCTCGATTTATCGCATTTGAATATCCATTTACTTCTCCAAAGTTGACAGTGGATTCATCTGAAACTTGATGCCCATTGTTGATGGACTGTGTTTATTTATTTCTACATCACCTGCAAAAAGCCTATTGACTATAATAAGACAACTACCTTGCCTTTATACAAAACATTTGTTTATCTGTTGATCTCTATTTTTCTGTTCTCGACTCCATGCCCAATGAATTAATTTCTTTGCTTGATTCAAAACCCATTTTTAAATCTTTTTCCTATTTATGATCTAGCCATTGTTCTTGAGTAAACAATCGATTACTGAGGTGACATTGGGTGATTGAATTGGATGAGAGATCCCTCTCTAGATTGGAAGGGATAGCTTCTAATCCTAAAGGTTGGTTTGAGGTTACCTCGGGTTTCCTTGACACAGTCCAAGGTAAAATCTGAGTGATAACATTTTGGCGTCGTTGCCGGGGAACGAAGTTTTCATTTTCCCACAAAGTTTCCAGCTCTCATGGTTGATGGTGAACAACAATCAGATATTAAGCAGGCTGTGCATCTTTCACCTAGCGACTCCAATCTCGAAGAATTCAGATTTCATAAATTTCATGGCGACTCCACTATCAGAAGGTTTTAGAGTTTGAAGTGTTGATTCAGTTTCTTCATCAAAACAAGATGATAGGGTATGTGACAAATCATGTTTCTGTTGAGGGTTTTAAAGAGTATTTTGACATGTTTGATGAAGAGAAAATCGAAGAAAGTTTCTCAATATTTTTATCCATATATTTGAAATCATGTAAATGTTCTTCCGAAGATAACGTCAGTTTTTTAAAAGAATTTGTTGAAAAGCTTGAGAATGATATTGAGGCTTTAGAAGGTCAAATCCGGTCCCAAGATTGTCACTATCAGATTTTGTCTCTCAAAGACCCTTCTTTAGTTGCCAAGGAAGAGAAAGGTTTAAATTGTGATTATGGGGTTAAACATTCACATCTGAAATCATATATTGAAGAAGAAAGAACATTTCAATTCTCTCATCAAATTGCAAAAAATTCCAAAGAACATCAAACAAAATCTATCTTCTTTGATCCTGTTGCTGAGAATATGGAAGGTTTTCTCAGTTTAGATTTGCGGCTAAGTTTTTACTGTGAGAATAAAGAGTATCGTTGGTTGATTATGCCGTCAATGTTTCTATCATTGAATTATTTCAAACACAGTGAAGGAGTTATATTGTTTGAGCATCTAATGGATTGGCTTCATTGACATTTTTGTATTACTTGATGGAAAAAAGACTTTGGAAGATTAGAGTAGGTAGGCAGGGTAAATAAGCTTGCTGAGGAAGCATCCTTTTAGTATGTACAGTGTTGTTTTCAATTCAGTTTCAGCACGTGTGTTTTCAATTTTCGGTAGTTAGTGGTTTTCAGATTCAGTTTTTAGATGAAGGATCGGTTACAGGGTATAGGTTATAGGTTGCAGTTTTCAAGATTGGGATCAGCCCATTGGTCCGGCACATGGTATAAGTTGTTCTTTGTTGCCTCATTGGGAGGACAGCATCCCCAATAGGAGCCAATTGTTATCACTCGATAAATTTTCAAAAAATTTGCCAAGCTAGTTTTCAGACGAATTTCCAAGTACTTGTCGCTGATTATATGCATGAAATTCTTATTTTGGGTAGATTCATTTAAATTCTTTGGCATTTTTAAAGACAAATTAGCTCTCGGGCCTTTACATTGGGTTTTGAATTTTTCATTATGAATTCCATCAAAAGGTTTAAGCCCGAAAGCCAAGTTTCGCTCCCACTCCAAGCTCCAAGTCTTCGTACCTACAATTAAATATATAACATATGTCAACATGGTTTAGCTCTAATACACGAGTACCAAATCAATCCACCAAAGAAGGAGCTCGTGAGATATTGCACAACACATTATTTTAAGTTGAAAGAGTTGGTGTATATGAAAAACAAAGATACCTTTACTGTCTTCCATGTGGGATAATTCCTATGTGCAAATATAATTAAAATAAAAGCCTACAGAAAATCACTTGACAGTTTCAAACTGAAAGTCAGCCGCGTCATTCCCCAGGTATCTTTTCAAGCTTAAATGTCACAGAAAGGCGAGGTCGAGGCAATCTATGTATGCAGATTTGAGCTCTTATCAAATGCCAGATGTAGTCTTCTCCTCTCTCAAACATGCTTTTAGTTGGAATCCAGCAACATATTTGCATGCATATAGTTGCCTTCTCCTACGACACTCCACAAGACAAGCTGCAGGTGTTGTTCTCCAAGATGTAGCGGATTCTGCTATCTTATTTGCTATTCTCATGTCCAGGCATAAAGTTATCAGCCTTTCTAGGGCGCAAAAGGAAATCCTTCATCCAGATGACATGCTTTTGCTTTCAAATTTTGGTATGTGCTATGCGCTATTTTTTGTCCCTGCAAGCCTTAGTTAAGTGGGTCTGCAATGTCCTTTTAACCCCAAAACTAATTGTATGGAAAACTATAAAAGCACCTGGTGTAAAAATAGAATATTAAAGGAGAACTCCGAGGAGAAGGAGGTAGATAATCCAAGTTGTATTAAGTCCATCTTCAAAAAGGCCTAACTTACCCTTTCATAAGATTTTGAAAGATAAATTTTAAAGATTAATGCCTCCAACTTTTTGGTTCTTATGGAGTGAATACCTTCCTGTGTTAAACCTACTACATAATGGATTTTCCTATCAGCGAGAAAACCGAATTGTTATTGAGATATACCAACTGATAGTAAAGGTTTGATTCTTCTGTAAACTATCTTGGATATTACTTTATAGATAGAGTTGCACAGAGATATGGGCCGAAAATCATTAAAAGAATTTCTGTCTTCGGTATTAAAGCTATGAAAGTTGAATTAAAAGCTACTAGAACTTTTTGTTCCTTTCTAGAGTCGTCGACAACCCTAAAAATATAATTACCCGTAACCTTAAAAAAACCTCTAAATTTTTTTTCTAAAAAGCCATTTGGACTTGGGATTTTATCAATTTTAAAGTTGTTGAGAACCTCCTCCAGCTCTTCCATAGATACATCCTTCATCAACACTAAATTGTCCTCTTTCGATACTATATTTGGAAAAAGATGGGCTATATTTACCATATCCTCTACATTTTCCTTCTTGTTGGCCTGAAAAAGGTTTTTAAATTGTTGTATCCCTACATCTGCAATATCTTCAAAGCTACTCACTTCCTTTCCTTCTCTGTTTTTTACTTTCCAAATGGTATTGCAATGTTTCCTGTGGTTTGCATATTGATGAAAAAATCTGGTGTTGCCATCACCTTTAGTCAACCAGAGGGCTCATATTTTCAATCTCCATTCATCTTCTTTGAAAGAAAAAAATTATATGTGTCTTTGCTCTAATATTAGGAGATCTGATTTATATTCCTCTGAAACAAATACCAATCCCTTACCATCATTCCACTCCTTCAATGATTTTTCAATTTCAATTATTCCCTTATCAAATTGTCTCCTCTTTTTCAAATTCAAATCTAAGGAGATATTATTTATCCTCTAAAGGTTATGAAGGAATTGAATAGCTATTGACTCTTGTCTATTATCCTCATAGTTAATCCAAGTATCACTAACCAATTTAACATATTCTTCATCGGAAAACCATATTGAATTGAATTTAAAGGAAGAGGAGGTTTTCACTCCTATTGGATCTATCTCTAAAATCATAGGGCGATGGTCATATTCTCCTCCCGAACCGAACCATTGTCTAATTCTAAGAGGTAAATCCACAAAACCTTCTAAGAATGAAAGCGATGTATCCTTTTTGAAATACAATCACCCCCAACTCTTCGACTACTCCAAATTTGGATTAATTTAATCGGATCTAGACCCAGTAGACCGATAGCTTCCAACTTTTGGATGAAGAAATTTACTAGAACGTACTTTTGAGCCAAAGACCCCCAAATCTCAGAACAACGTAGAGAGAAATTCAGGTCCCCACCTATTATAAGATTCTTTGTGTTAATGAATTCTTTAGAAAACATATTTTTCTAGTAAGTCCTTTTGTCTGAATAAGGCCCGTAAATATTAACCATTAGGATTCCCATCCTAAGGTCTCTTGACACCAAGAACGTGCCCAGTACTGAGTCCATTGCCCAAGAGTTAGTCAAATCCAAAATAGAGGACCTCCAACCAGATATTAACCCTCTCGATCTTCCTTTGGCATCAATAAAACATAACTCCCATCCCACTACCAACTTCTTTAATTCCTCAACTATAAAACTTCCCTAGCACATCAATTCTTGTAGAAAAAAAACATCAAGTTTTACTACATATAACAACCTTCTAAGAGCTATTTTTTTTATGGTTTAGCTATCCCTCTACAGTTTAGAGAGCATAACTTCATTGAGTCACCTTAGGAAAGGACTCCACTACTCTAAGAATCCTAAATAAGGTTTTTTGAGTCCCCCCCGCTACCTCCCAAAAGGATTTTGTCCATGACTTTTTTAAATGGGATTTCCTTCCTTTACCACTCAATACCAGAGAATAAGGGTTTAACACCATTCCATTAGAAATATTTGACTTGTTAATGACTGATAGTTTTCCGGATCTTAATTTTAATTTATAGTTTTCATCTACTTGAAGCTTAGAAATAGAAACCTCTTTTCCCCTATTATCTTTGGAAATCATACGTTCAGAGCTAAATCTCACTGAATAATTTAAACTATGAAAAGATGATTCTTCAAGCAATTAAAATCTAGAGAATTTTTTTACAGGAGTGTCAAAATTTGAGAGGTCCTGTGAATTAATACTGGACACATATTCTTTTGTGGTCGATAAGTTGTCTGATGAAAACCATTCTAACACCAAAGGTTCCAAAGAAAATCCATTTCCTTCAACTTCTTTAACACCTTCTAACTTTGAATTAGTATTTTGAAATACCATGTTTACTAAGTTTGCTCTGAGATGAAGGGTAAACTGCTTTAGGATTTAATTCTTCACTATAACGTAATTATTGTACCAAAATGATTTCTTGAACCCTCAAGCACATTCTTTTATGAAATGCTCATATATGAAATGCTCATATATGAAATGTTCATATACGTGACATCTATTGAATCTGAATGGAATCCCTTGGTAATCCAATTTTTGCAAAAAACTGAGGGAACCCTTTTGTAGAAGGATATTTTCTGCTAACCCTTCCCTTAAATCCAAATTGACAAGTATTTTGGCCAAACTCATTCTTCTTATGCTTAAAAAAGATAGATCTTCCTTGATAACGGAACCCAGGGAATTTCCTATCGATATGAAGATATCGATTGAATACAAATCAAAAGATAAACATGGCATTTTAATCCATGTTGGATGGATGAAACACCTTTCTATAGTTTAGTCAAATAAAGGGAACCAATGGGCTTTAGAAACAAGCTGTTAGAATCCAAACTCCATGAACGCTTTATAATTTCATTTGCATTCTCTTTGGTATGAAACCTGAACGCTACACAAGCTTTAGATAGTACAAAATAATCTGGAGTGTAGTCAAATAAATTTCCCCAACTTTTGCAGACCCACTCTTTTAAACCAGAGTCATTAACCCTTCTTCCTGTAAATCTTCCAACCAGAATACACTCAAAATTATGAGAAGCTTCATTTATATTGATATCTTCTCTCATAACCAGAACATGCCTCTCCCTTTTCTTGTTAATATAATAATTCATTTTCTTTGGTTTCACATGAAAGTTCAACTTTGCCTCTTTCATCTATAAATATCATCAAAAAATCTATATAATCATTTTTGCAGTATGTCCTCTTCTTTGTTCCCTCGTCAACACCCATGAAATATATTTCCTTCCTCTTTTGTGTGTCTTCATCTTCCTCCATCGAAATACTACAAACCCCACTAAGTTCGCTCATACTTAATTGTCTTCCTATGAACCCCAGAAAAGGAGCATATACATTAATCCCTTATGAAAACCCTTCCTCTCTTTCAAAACCTTGTGCATGGTTCTCGATAGTCTTCACCTCTTTTGAAGTAGGCTCTCCCCAAAAATTATGATTGCATGTTGAGGGTTGTCCATCTATCACAAGTTTAATTGGCGAAGGAGTACCTAATCTAGCATCGACCTTAATTCTTTTGTTAATTTATTTTTAGCGTACTTCTTGGAGTTCGACTTCAGTCCTCTCTAGTCCCTTCACCAATCTCCAATCCCTTGTCTATCACTAACATTGTCAATTTATGTCTCTTGTTTTGATTTTTTTGCATTATAGTGATCTAATAAAATAAATTATATTAATTTTTTTCTCTAATATTCAAATTAGTTATATTATTAATTTTTCCTATAACTCACCGTTGATGCGAGTGGGGGACGAGAGGCAGGTGTCTTGGATCTGCTGAGCCTCTCAGCAATTCCACCCTACAACATTTATGACAATCATTTCATTGAAAAATAATTTTCTTAAATTAATTTTGGTTAATGCATCAAAACATTTTCATAAATTAACTTCATTCTCACTGTGAACACCTCCGATAATGGACATGGCTGGTATTCTGGGTTAGCAGGTGGAGCAGTTGGTTGGATGACCTACTCTGATGCAGTCAAGGGGGGAACACAGATGTAGATGCATCAACTATGGTTACAACCACTCTAGATACATGGGAAGATAATGGAATAGTAGTTGCCACAATAGTAGCGGGAACTGGAGATGATATGGTGGAAGAGAACATTGTGGTATGGGGTGGAAGAGGACGTCGTGGACGATGAACCCCTACCAGCTGTATAATAGGGGGTATGGACCCAAAAGGGCTAGGGGGGATGTTAAGGTATGGTGAATGGGAGGGCGGTCCTGGATAGAGGGAGGAGGATGGATATAAGAGAGGTTGTGGAAACATGGGACTAAAGTGGCCTGCAGTTGTTGGCATCCCCTGCATACAAATTTGTAATATCATAGTTTAGTAAACAAAAATCAAATTAAACCATAGTATGTCGTAACATTTCAAATTAAAGCGTGCTTTTAAGTACACACTGTACTTTTCTATATGGTGATTTGCTGAACCCTGGCGGAGATGGTTGATCATCCTAGTTCATGCATACCTGTGGAAACCAAAACGCATGCACATTATAAACATATTAAACAAGTAATTATTCAATCAATCAAAATATTAAAAAATATTGTACGAACTATCATCATGTGTGTCATAAATATAAATAAATAAAAATAGAATTGCCATAAGTAATAACAATATTGTGTGGGGTACTGAAAATACCTCTGTGTGAGGTGCTGCAATTTCAGTTGTAGCTGCCATTGCTGCATCCAGGCTGGAAGATGCTAGGTTCTCCCATAACGGCGTCTCAACTCTAAATAGTTGTACATTGAAATAATAGTTTAAGTCAAGCAAAAATACTTTAAAATTACTTAACAAATTATCAAGTGATGATTGAAAACACATTAAAAAAAGTGCTAACCTGCTCCATATAGCAGCCCTCGATCGGGCTAGGGCAATTGTGCCTGCAATGGGGACAAAGATGTGACATTGTCCCCATTGAAATAGAAGTCCCAACATGGATACCACTAGTGACAGGTCTATCTTGACTCTGTTCTGAAGGCCCTGCACCTATGTCTCTATCAGGATCAACCTGTCTCTCCACTGTAGTAGCTGCTACAAAGGCAGTGTGTCTAAGCAGTCCTCATGCAACACTCCTCATCGCGCCCTCGATCTGATCAAGTTTGTGGGGTAACTGAGGCGGCTGGGGAGAGGGGTTCGGCTCACATCTAGGAGCTGGTGGCCCTCTCAGTGGGTTCCTGCTAGTAGCAGGTCGATCTTGGGTAGAGCCACGCCCAACACCCTATAACTCGGTTATGTCAAAATAGTTGACATGTAAACCAAGTGCAAACTCAACCCACATTTTTCGAAGGAAGTACTGTGGAACCTCCTTATTATTGCAGGGAGGTTTATTGTAAACCATGAACTACCTATGCATCCAATTGTCCCTCCATGGTTGGAAATGACACCAATCCATGCAGACATGTGGCTTTATAATCTCTAGTCGTTGTTGTGTTCTTGGATTAGTGAACATACTGTACAATTGGGCCTTTGTACTATTAAAATCTTTTATTTACTCCTTGGAAATGCCCGTGGAATAATACTCCCGCATCCTAGCTCTATATTAAGTCATGTCATTCAATTGGCGATGTGCATGGATGAGGGAGTCAAGTGAGCTTTCAATTGAGGTGGCAAGGGACACTCGAGATAGTTCCCCCATATTTCTTAGATCTCAAGTGTGCACTCTCATTTCATTTGCATAATGGTTCAAGTCATCTTGGTCAAAATTTGGTTGGGGGTTTTGATTTTCTTGAGCATTTGGATTTTGTTGAGGGTTTTCATTGGTTCCAAGATTAGTGTTTTCTTGTGCACCATCGGACTCCATGTTAACATTTTGTTCATTCATTGTGTGGGTTTACACTTTGCAATTGAAAATTTCTCTATTATTTTAATAATTTGGGAATTATTATAAATTTAATAAATAAAAAACAATGAATAAAATGACAAAACAATGAATAAAATGACAAAACAATGAATAAAATGACAAAAAAAAATGGAATTTACCTATCCAATTGACTTGATGATGAGTTGATGGATGGATTTAGATCGTTTTGGAGTGGAAATGGTGAATTTGGTGGCTTGTAACTACGCGCACGTGGAGAGTGAGTCGCGCTCAACTACAAAGAGTATAATTACAAAGACTCTGCCCTGTTTTTTTTTAATTTTAACAGGAGCGCCTGCGGGCACGCCCATGCACCTCGGTTCGATACCGAACCTACCAGCGCGTGCGCGCTGCCTTAGGTGCGTGTGCGTGATCGTTTTCTCTCCGCTAGCGCGGCCCCGTTGCAACACTTTTGGGGAGCAACTTTGTGCGGTCGCCCGTAAAAATGTTATTTTCAATTCCCTCCAACTTCATACCTCTCCTCTGAAAAATTTCACCGCTCGCGCATCCAATATACACGTGCTTCAACTCTAAAAATATTAACAGAGTGAGGATAACGCTGCGCGCAACTTGAAGCATTAACTTGCGGATGATGCCATAGTAGGTGAGACATTGATGACAGGCCAATGCTATTAATGAAGGTGGCTAATCGAGGATCTTGAATGAAGGTCCATGATCAAGGTTGTTAATTAATGAAGGTCTCCCTCGAAAAAAATCCCTTTTATTTTATTTTTCAATAAAGACATTTTAAAAATAAGATATATATTTAAGAAAAAATGGTAGTTGTCTTAAATATGTCTTAAAGAATCCCTTGGTGTAGTAATGTCAACTCACCCAATACTATGTCATAACCACTAAAATTACTTAACTATTATGATTGATTATAATCAAACACAGTATATTATGATCACCTATAATTATGCACTATCGTGTATATACTAAATAATCTATCTTAATAAATAGACATAGTGTTGTATTGAGTATTTCAACCATATTATAGGAAACAATATAGCTATATTTGTTACAACAACCATGTACTATATAACATATTACTATTATTATTATTAATTAATAAATAGACATAGTGTTGTATTGAGTATTTCAACTATATTATAGGAAACAATATAGCTATATTTGTTACAACAACCATGTACTATATAACATATTACTATTATTATTATTAATCATTTTTTAAGAGGCAGTAATTAAATAGCTTGGCTACTTATTCCACTTGTTATATTACATCATGAAAAAGAAAAATTAAAAGTCAATGGCATTATGAAAAAGAAAAATTAAAAGTATTTTATGTTAATGTACAACAAATATATAAAGTATATATTAATGAGTATATATAACTTTTATCAAAAATTTAAAAACTATAATCAAGACAAGGACGGCAATCAGCAAAGTCTCTGCCCTAGAAAAGAAAATAAAAAACAAAAAAAACAAAACTCAAATGAAAATTTAAGAAAAATTAAAATAGTAAAAAAATTACAATTACATCATTTCAATTCATAATACAAAATATTGAAATAATTAACAATCTTAAAAGGAAAGTGCAACCTTAATTAACAATAACTAACTGGCCTTTTATTTATTTCCATTTCTACCATTTTAAAACTACTAGAATCCCAAAGCTAAAAGCTTAATATGAGTCTTTGGGAAACTCGGATACAAAAGAAAGCATACTCACAATAGTGGTGGATATATAGGCTTCTATATACTGCCATTAAAACAAGTATTAATGGACACAACAAACAAGTATTTCTTTTGGGTTTGTTCTTCCTTTCGTTTTCGATTTTGCCACTCAGATTAATGTGTTTCACCAACTTCGCAACATTTTCCCAGTTGGAACTCTTTGCGATATGGATTATAAAAGGGAAACATTTCCTTCTTACATTTAAGAAAGTTCCCTTTAATTTAGGAAACAGTTTTTTTTTTTTTTGGTCAATTTTTTTCATCTTTATATGTCACCAATCAAATTGAAAAAAATACATATAAAATTTTTAAAAATTAAAAAAGATAAATCAAAACTTTATATCAAAAAATAAATTAAATATACACAGTCAATAAAACAATAATCTTTAAGGAAGGGACTAATAAGAGAAGATAATATAAAATATGAAAGACCAATATATATATAATGAAATCTTAAAAAATTATATATTGAAATAATTACATGATAGATATGTAGATATTATCTGAGATTTTGGATTTCCTTAAACCAATCATTTCCACAAAACTAAATGGTTAACTATACCTATAGATGTTCACCTACCACTTTGCCACTTTACTTGTGACTTCACCTACCACTTTGCCACTGACTTCACCTGCCACTCTACTTGTGGGTGAACTAAATGATTAACTATACCTATAGATGTTCACCTACCACTTTGCCACTTTACTTGTGACTTCACCTACCACTTTGCCACTGACTTCACCTGCCACTCTACTTGTGGGTGGCTGTAGTAAAAGGTTGACTAAATGCTAAACCTGTAAAGTAAAATATAACCCTTCCCTTATCCATGAAATTTGGCTTCGGCTCCACATTCAATATGAACCCCTACTATTGTGCCCGGATTTAAAGGATGAACTTAATTAGTAAGTTAGAAACACATTACAAGGTGATCACTGTAATAAGCCAGGAAGGTACTCTGATGAAGGATCAGCGGCTCCAGAATGGATACTGGAAGGCGTCCTAGAAGATGTTGCTGCGTTTGAAGACCAAATACTGCTTGATGTTTTGTCAGTGTCAATAACTGTAGCACGTTGAACTTGGTCAGGTGTGCCAACATTATCCAGATCCGTGAAAGTAGGCCTTGTGGGCGAAGGAAGATGTTCTCGCTCACCTGTCAGCATGGACACCACCCGGGACATTGAAGGCCGCAACGATGCAGCTGCTTGCGTGCACAGAAGACCAATTTTAATCACTCTAATGCCTTCCTCCCACGAATAACTTTCCTTCAACGTGGGATCCATAATTTCTAAAGCTTTCCCTGTTTTATACAATCTCCATGTCTGGTTGCCCAATATCAACAAACACAAAACTTTAATTAGCAAGGTATCATAAATGAAATGGAGGTCTTTAATTAGTAAGGGATCATAAATGCAATGGAGATTTTAGGAAACTTCCACTCGAAAGATGAGATTCATAGCCATACTTTTTCGATGAGAAACTCCATGTCTGTAGCCAAACTATTATTTTTTCTTCCGCTGATAATCTCAAGTACAAGTACTCCAAAGCTGAATACATCTGCTTTCTCTGTCAGCTGTCCGCGTAAGGCATACTCAGGCGCCATGTAACCTCTGCACAATGTCATAATCTACAGTGAAATCTCCATGTCTTAACCCTCTTAAAATTATAATTATAGAATCCATTTTCAGATATATGAGCTGTAATTAATTAAATGAGTTGGGGACTGATGTGATGGTATAGAAAAATTTTACATAGTTCCTGCAACTCCAGTGCTAACGTGAGTCTGATCTTCTCCGAAGAATTTTGCTAATCCAAAGTCTGCTATTTTGGGTCTAAGTTTATTATCTAATAAAATATTGCTTGCTTTAATATCTCTGTGGATGATCCGAATCTCGGACTCTTCGTGAAGATATGTCAACCCACGTGCAGTTCCAAGAATAATTTCATACCTCTCATTCCAGTTAAGTAGATGGCGTTTTGTTGGATCTAGAATTCATGCATCAGACAGAAGAAATGTTAGCAAGCTACAAATTATACAAACTCAAACAAACCCAGGATCCATGCAGTAATTCAGAAGTTAAAAGAACGAGAAGAGACCGAATAGAATCTTGTCGAGACTACTGTTTGGGAGATATTCATAAACCAGTAGCCTTTCTGAGTTTTCAAAGGAGCAGCCAAGCAATTTCACTAGATTCCTGTGTTGAATACAACTGATGAGATTTGCTTCATTCAGAAATTCAGCATCTCCTTGACTTGAATCTATTTTCAGCCTTTTAACTGCAACCACTCTGCCATCTGGTAGATTCCCCTGCAAATCGTTATGTAAGTCAAAATTGTTCTTATTTTATAAATTGTCTTTAGATCGCATGCCAAATTTACTTGTCTCCAATGCTAAGCACTCACTTTAAAGACGGATCCAAAACCTCCCTGGCCAAGTTTATTCTCTTCTTTAAAATTGGATGTAGCCTCTCTTAAGATATCGTACTTGAAAATTAATTCCAGATTTGAAATAGTCGGATATAAGCCTATTTCTGATCCTTTCTCACCTGTGAAAACAATTACAAGACGTCTATTTATCTCACCTGGAAAACAATTACAAGGCATCCGTTTATCTTGCCTAAACAAACAGTTCATAAGAAACAACCTAATTATAAAGCATACTAAATGAATTACCAATTTTTCGAGAAATATGTTCCCAACGTATCCGTCCAGAAACAAAAATCCATTTGCATAGGCCTATTACTGCAATCGTCCCAACCACAGCGGCTGCTACGCCCAGAGTTATCCGAAGCACGTTAGATTTTTTGGCTTCTGAAAATTTGCAGAACATTATCAGTGAATTTGCTACGTTCTATTCAATTAAAACAAAATATTTACAAAATTATTGTAAATATATGAGTGGATTATGTAATCTTTCCATATTCTTCCATTTCAACCTATATATATTGTACCTGAGGATGGTGGTAGGCTCTCCCCTCGCGTCTGTGCCGATGCCGGTGCTGAAACATTAAAAAATTCAAAAGACTCGAAACGCAATTGGCAATTTGAAGATTTATAAATATTCCTATTCCTAAAATACCGGAGGATATTGGAAAACGGCAACGGTGAAATAATGCTAAATTCGTTAATGTCTTAAATTATGTGAAGAAAATACCGGAGGATGGTGGTAGGCTCTCCCCTCCCGTCTGTGCCGGCTCTGAAACGTCAAAAAACCCATAAGTCTCGAAACGCAATCGGCAATTTGAAGAATAAAATTGTGCTCCAGTAACTCCGGACTTCCTACACCATGTATCGAATATTCCGGACAATCCAAGAGCTAAGCAAGCATTGCAGCTGTTTAGGGACATATCTCTATTACACTCCGCTATGCTGTAGATATAATGCGAAGGCGAAGAAGGAATATCCTTCAGTGAATCTGCAACAAATAGTTTGGGAGTCTGCAAAACTTGCTTGGAAATGTTTGCTAACCGGCTCTTAGCAACAACTGTGAACTGATCTGCAATAGGGGCGAGGCCGCTGCCGCAGATAGATACATTCAGTTTCTCGTAACTGCTAACGCTGTAAAAATTAGAATTATCGTAACGTAAGAAGCAGGCGTATAGTTGAATGATTGCAGAAGTGTTGTGGCATTTGAGATCAAGAAGCTTTGCTTTCGCCGTTTCTGCACACAGTTTGCATTCGGAGGAATTTAAATCTCCGCGGCACTGGAGAAGCCCATAAACCGTACTATTGCTGTTTTGCCCATCATTAACACTAGACGTATTGAATCCGGTCGAAGAAACGTTCTCCACCAATGAATCCAAAACCTGGGTCAGATTACCCTGGAATGCGCTACCGTTCGTAAATTCATTTTTGCCGCTATTCCCACAAAGATTCCACATGATGTCATCATATTGATCAGCGGCTGAGAAGTGCAGAAGCGTCCATACACCAACGATCAGCAACCTGCAGTTGATTAATTGTTTCATCTTCATAGGGAACTTAACGCTCGTCTCTTCAATTTGATGTGCTCCGGCTGTAATCCATCAATGGCGTTCCAAAGTTCAGTTTTAATAGCATTCATGTACAGTTTCATGTTCCACGTCGGCCCCTTCACAGTGAGCGCCAGGTCGTCGCGAGTTGTTTTCGAGTATTTGGCGTGGAATTTACTCGGGAGTGGGGACGGGCGCTTCCAAATGAGCAGGCAAGTTATTCACGCTTCTTGATTAATTTTCGTCTTCCGACCGACTCAGTTCCACGCCGTCGTTTTCACGATGAGCAGCCAAGTTTGACGCTTCTTATGAATTTTCATCTTCTTAACAAGTTAATACCATGCCATCGTTTTCGAGCAGCCAAGTGATTCACACTGCATATGATTCCGGCCGAGTCGGTTCCAGGCCGTCGTTTTCACGATGAGCAGCCAAGTTTGACGCTTCTTATGAATTTTCATCTTCCGAACTCGAACTCGAACTCGGCGTGGGATAACTGGCACTCAAATCGCCGACTATTTACTGTGGAACTCTGCCATGGAACTGTGCCCCTAAGGGTTTTGGCCCATTTTGTCGAAATTCAAAAAAATAACGAGAACGGGTGGAACTGTGCCTCACCAGCCAGGGCAAGCTTATGAATTTTATCAAGGAAAAACACACCGTACAGTCAATTAAAAATTAACTACACAGTAAATATTTGTTTTTCTTTGCTTTGGGACATAGACCGACATACAACAGAAAACCCCAACTTTTACTTCGCCAAGGACTTCACTTGACAGGTCTTAACTTCGTGGAACACTTGACTTCCCCGATCTTGACTTCGCAGAAATTTACTTAGCTGAACTCTTTACTTCTCAAACCTCTTTGTTTTTGGGAAATCTTGATTTCTTTATAAACTGTAAATATAAACAACATTCACAATATAAATAACATTCACACAAGTAAATGTGGAGAAGATGTACTCCATGCAATATTCAACATATAAAGCAACTTTGCAGCATTACACAGAGATGGGATTTTCTTAAATCTTTAACCTTGTACAGAGCTTCGACTCTTAATACATTTCACCACTATGAGCTTGGGCTCACAAACTTCTTCTCTTTTCACTCTTGTTCTTCTCTTCTTCTACTTTCTCTTTGTTTTTCCTTACTTATTTTTTCAACTATCTTCTTCTACATATACACCTTGACTCCCTTCACCTGAAAACTACTAACTACTGAATCACATTAAAGACTCTAATTAATTTCTACCTAAAACTTTTGACTTACGAAATACAAACAAGATTGATTAAAAACAAAAAGACTTATTTGCGCGCATATTTCCAACATTTTCCTCTACTTACCAAGTCAATTCCACGCTGACGTTTTCACTTTGATGAGTGTATGCAGGCTAGAATTTGAAATTTTGATGACGGCCTTATGTTTTTAATTCTTTCATTTTAGATTTTATCCAAATTTATGAGTGTCAAAATTTTCATCTCCTTTTCATCTCCTTTAAATGTTTAGGATATAATATTTTGTTAATATATATATATATATATATATATATATAACAAAAACATCATAATAAATATGCCAATCGTAACTTGTATCATCAAATATGATTCATGAGGTGATAATGTCTTATGTCATTGTTAATAGTAGTTTTAAATTTGATTTTTGTTTTAATTTTTTTTTAAATTGCAAACTTTTATTTATCATAAAATATTACATTCTTTATAGTTTAAAATATTAATTTTTTATAGTTTCATCATTAATCCGGTAGACTTTTATCACTATAATGTCTCATTCTGAATTGTTCCTTTGCCACTTCTAGCAAGAGAGCTCAACAAAAAGTAATTACACAAAATTTATATTTTTTATTTGATATCAAACTAGTCATAAAAGAGCATTTCTCTTCTATCTTTTTTAACTATATAAAAACAAATTTCCATTATCCATCAACCAAACCCCCTGTGCTCAAGATGTCAATATATTGAAATAGACTCCTCCATAGAATTTATGAGTTTTATTCCAAACATCCTGCAAAAACGGGATGAAGGTTTGAATCCTGTCCAATCGCACCACCAAAAATTAGTGCACATATTGTCCAGTCATTTCATACTGTAGAAACTATAGCCTGTCATGACATCAGTACCAAACCAAAACTTCGTGAAAGCTCCTGCTGTGTAGCTGAAAGTTAAATCCTAACCACTCGCACAAAAAATTAGTGCATATATGAAGACCTTTCATTTCATCCTGTAGATGCTTTTTGCAACTTGTCATGGCGTCAACCATACAAGTAATCAAACAGGTGCATAATTTCATAAAATATAAAAAAAATTAAGTTCATAAACAAGAATATAATCGTTTTCAAGGCTTTGACTTATAAAACCCTACCCTTCATGGTTGTTCATATATAGGTGGGTGGAAAAAACCCATTGAGAACCCATTTTCCTCTTCTGTAATATACCATCCTCCAATCCTCATTTCCATTCCCTGCTTTGATAGGCCGCCCGCTTCCATATTCCTTTCTCTATATATATGTGTAAAAGTTACATCAAAAAATGATCTTTTTAGAGCAAGTACTTCATCAATTAGAGATTGTAAGAAGATATTAAGCAGTTTTTCACTCTTGTAACCCACTTTATGATTAGCTTCGAATCCCCAAATAATTGCAAACTAAGAATATTTTTCTCTATTGCATATATCAAAAGCAATCTGAGAGAGTTTAATTAAGCATAGTTGTTGGAACCAACACCAAGTCCATCCCCGTAGTAAATCTTTTGTGTTTTTGAAATATGTATCACTCCCCCTACACTGGAAAATCCTTGATCATGACTCGAAGCACCATCAAAGAACAACCAAGGAATATCTATGTTTATATCTTCCTCCCTAATATGTCTTAAAGATACTACTTTGTTTTTAGGAAATATTTTTATAATTGCTACACTATTGCTTGCACTCTACAAGGGTGTTATTAGTTTATCTTCAAAATGTAACGTATTCCTTGTTATCCACACGTTCCATCCAATAATGAAAGGCATGCTCTTACAATCTTTGTATGCATGATTTAAGCACTAGTTTTTGAGACATTCTTGAATTGAGATACCCTGTCATATAAATCTCAGATTTAAAATTTTACTTGTTAATGCCCATACTTTTTTTGTGTACTCAGATTCAATAGACTTGTGTATGTTTTTTCTTCCTCACATTCACACAATGTACACATACCAGGTCCTTCAAAAATTTTCCTTTGAAGCTAGTCCCAAGTGAGTGTTTTGCCTTTTAGAAAAAATCACATTAGTATTTTTTATTTGGGTGGACGTTTGAATTCCAAAATAGTTTTTCACCACCACATCAGTTCAGATATCCCATTTTCTGTGTATATACTCCATGAGGGTCAAGTACCCATACCAGTGCATTCTTTTGGTTATTTAGTCTCACATGATTAGAATGTTCAAGTATTTTTATAAAGACATTCCATCTATTTCCATCGTCTCCCCTAAACCCTATTGAGTCAGCATTCTTCCATTCTTCTCTCATTAAGGCAAATGATCCATTGACCCTTATTTGGTTTAAAGTAAATATACCCTTGAACCTGAGTTGCATTACCATATTGAAGGGTAATACATGTTCACCTTCACTGCCAGTCCAAGAATCCTCTCCGACCCTTACATTTTTTCCATTTCCTATTTTCCAATGGAGTCCTCTACTAATTACATCAAATGCTAGTATTGCTACTTTCCAACAAACTGACATATTTCCACTTGCTTTTCTATGATTCCTTGTCCATTCTATGATAGAGAGAGGTGCTATATATTTATATATTATTGCTTCTTTCCAAAACCCGGAACCTGTGATCACTCTCCATATGGATTTGTAGCCAGGGATTTTGCAAATAGAGGGAGAATATTTATTCCCCGACCGCCCATTGATTTTGGAAGAGACGGGGCATTCCATTTTATCCAAATAGTTCCTTTCTGGGGAGATTTACTAGCCCAAAATAAGTTTAATATCACCTTCCTAGTAGCTTTAATAACTCCATGAGGAATCCAAGATAGGATCATCAAATAAACCGTTGTTCCCACAAGTACAGAATTAATTAGTACCAGTCTCCCTGCTTTAGATAGCCAACAAAATGACCAATTGGATATTCTTCTTTCACACTTTGCAGTAATCCAATTCCAATCTTTCTTTAGACGAGAAACTAGTTTAAGTCTGAATCCCAGGTATACCAAGCCTTGTTCAAGTTCGAAACCATTGAAACTAAACAAACTGTTCATAAGAGCTTTAACCTATTCATCTACATTTTCCTCGGTCATCTGTTACACCAAAATATCGTCATCATGAGTTATGTATCCTCTATTTTCCTTGATTCCTAAAGCACTTGGGCCAAATGATTGAAAGGAGAATTGTTGTTGCTCCTTCTACCTTTTGTTGTCACCCCGACGTGTCCTTCTCACTGACAAGTTGCATCAGACCCTTGGTGACGTGCTTTGCACATTGATAGAGTGTGTCGGTGACGCTTGTTTCCTTTGTACAAGGTGTGTCACCCCTTAAAGACACGAGTTTCCTGTGTGCAAGGTGCGGCGCTGTTAGTTTAAAAGGGGAAAGAGAATCTTTGAGTGGCTTCTATAATCCTTGGTTACATAGGGGCTTATCCCTATGAACTAGGAAAGGTGGCTTTTGGTTCCCTTATCTTTTGGGATGATCCCTTGAGATTCTCCGTCAAATCCTCAACCTCTCCTATCCTTTTAAGCCTACAAATGCAAACCCCCCTCTCCATGGTTAAGGAGGAGGAAGATAAAGCACTTAAATGCTGGTGAAATTTTGCTAGGATTGCTTCCCTTTCATCCATCAAGAGGAAAAATCTTGGATCTTTGAGGCTAGGATCACTTGGAAGGTGTTACGACATCAAAGATTGGTTGTAACCTCTCTCTATGTACTTCTTTTGATTATATTAATGCAAATTATTTCCATAAACATCTTATCATTGTAAGGTTTTTAGGATTGGCTTCTTTGACTGCTAATCTAGATTGATTTATGTTTATATACTATCACTACTTGCTTGTTTCCATCTGTCATATGTTGTTTTGCAGCTGAAGACCTGAAGATCAAGAACCGCATCAAGCAAGGAGATAGGAATTGCGTTCATAGAGAGAGTTATCTCTTTACATCCTTTGCAATTTGATCACTCTAGGAAAGTAATTTGTATTGCGTACTTCTTTTGTTCTTGATCCGAACCATTCGGACTAGGGAGATCAGTTTGTTCCTGCACTAATAGATTGTCCGAAAACAAAATTGGAGACCATACTAGGGAATACATAACCCATAGTTTTTTATTTGTTTGTAATCTTTTATTTCTTGATTTTCTTCCAATAAGCCTCTTAATTTTCTTCTTTCATTGGATCTATTTATCAGAGAGATTCTGGGCGATCCAGACTCTGATTGGGACCATTGGCTTAGCCATTTATCTTTTTGATCTTCAGATTTTTTATTTTTTCAATTTTGCATTGCGCTTGATGCACCTCATCATTTTTGTGCCCGCGTGACTGTAACTCTAACGCACTTTACCTTTAAGCAACAACATCAATGATGCGATTTTCCTGTATACATCCTATGTCACTGACGCACTCCTCGTGTGTGAAGACCGCGTCACTGAGCTTCCAATGCTTTGGTTTACACCTGCAGGGCACGTCGCCCTACACATCTTAGTGCATAAGGTTAGAAAATCTCACAAATTGTTTTTGGCTTTCTTTTCTGAGGTCTGTTTGTTGTCATTTACACTCATAGTATCCCTCGAACCCAGTGTGCTTTATCCATGGTCTATTTTTGGAATTTAGAGTTCGATTTGAGTCCTAGCTAGTCAAGCAAATGTCTCTCCGGTCGTGGGAAATTTCAATCCCTCGCGAGTACATTCAGTCTTTTGACTCCCTCTCAGGTTATCTGATTTGTTCACTTTGATTTCTAAGCCCTCCAAAAGTTAAGTTGTTGCAATTCTTGCAAAATTTAGTGTGGTTTTGTGTGTTGCATTACGATTTTGGGTGATCAATTTCTTGAGATCTTCTAATTGTATGAAGATTGCAGTACTAAACATTCTATAGTTATCTAGATCAAGATCAAAAGAGTGGCATAATTCTCACACTTTTTGAGTACATTGATTTCGAAAATCAAAATTTCTTTACTATCTTCATTTCAGGTAGATTACTTCGAATTGTTGTGAAGAGTTGTTTGCTTTGCATAGGTGTTTAAGGGACTTTGAAAAATCTTTAAAAATTGTTATTGCTTATGTTCTCTTATTTTTGAAAAATTCATTTTCATTTCTTTGAAAATATTAAGTCAATTTAATCCTTATCGAAGTATTGCAAAAGCTAGTGAAGCTCTTCTACTTTTGATTTTCTTTCCACTTCTTTTGGTCCTTGTTTTCGAAATAGAATTATTGCAATCGAAAGTGAAGTTCATCTTTTCATTTTTGCTCAGAGGTTTGCTTAGTTGAAAATAAGAAAGGAAAAAATATTGTTGATTTGGTGTGTTGTTTTTATTTTTGTTGGATTACATGAAAGAGTGCTTTTAGTCTTTTGGTTAAATTGGAAAAGAAAGTAGAGGTACTTTGTTCATTTTTGCTATCGGAAAAGAAAATATTTCTCCTTACCTTAATTAGTTTTCATCGAAAAGAAAGACGAAAGACTTGCATTTCATATAGATCATTTTTGCATCTTGTTTAAATTCCAAGTCTACACTTCATGTATTCACCTAACCATACAAGATAAAATCAAGTAGTAGCCTAGGTTAAAATTGTACAGAAACTCGTGTGCTAGGGTAAAGATGTGTTCCGACGTCTTAAAACATAGCAGCTATCGTTATCTACCTACACTGCATCCCGAGGACTTGTAGTTATTCCACGTACTAGTCGGTATATCGAATGGCCTTTCACATATCTTCGGGTATATAGAAAGGTACTTCACGTACTCGACAGTATATCAGAAGGCTCTTGTCATATGATTGTGCATAAGACACCACTACTACAGATTGGATCTACTACGTACCTTGTGTATATCGAGAGACCCCACTAGGATTCCTGAAACCATCCAAGTTAACCATTGGCCGTCTTGGCATGGAAATACATCGAGAACAACACTCAGGGAGATACTACACACGTACTGGAAGGTAGTCGGGTTATACGGTCAGGGGTACAGTCCCAATCCTCCCTGGTTAGTGCTTTGAAATATTGGGCCGATTATAACTGTTGGGCCCTGTAGTATATCACGAGTTGTAATGCCTTGATAATCTCGTGAGGTTCCATACTTTTGAATCCCACATATCACATAAGTTTGCTTGTGTCTTTAGCTTGAGTAGGTCTTCAAGTGTGTTTTTTTCCTTTTTAGAATACTTTTAGGAGAAGCTTTTCATCAGACGTCCTAGCTGAGCAACCCTTAATAAGATCCCACAGAATACTAAATTTGTCACCTAAATATCCCCTTAACTCGAAGGTATACACAAAAACAAACATGGACCAACACACTACAAGTGGCCCGCGCAAAGAGGCAATCCCAACTATTGAATCAAAAGGTAAGTCTCCTCCTCCTATAAACCCGTTCATCACCGATCTTATGCGACCAATGGTGGTGGAACAACCCCCTCTGCGTGACACATCTTTCCATCACACGCTTGAAGGAAACCCTGGTGCCATTGATTGGATCTTCATTCGATCGCCGTATGACCTGATAATTACTGCTTTTGGTCCAACCACATAATTTTGGGGGACATCCTTGGGACATGGCATTTCCGATTTTGGTACATCTCTGATTGTGGGGACTCCATTACCTCTGCACCCTACTGGATTTATTCCAAATGAGGTATTCCTCGCACCAATTCACAAAACCATAGAACATCTACGGATTCCTGGAGATCGGGTAAGGCTCCAAATTTTCCCTCCCCGAGCCATGCCAGAGGCAACCACTCCGTAACACTATACCCCTATACATTCTTTTTCTTTCTCTTCCCCAGGAATGTCTATACCTAACATGACCACTTATGAACCAGGCTAACCCTCCTTTCCATCTAGTACACCTCAAAACCATTTGGTCGGTTCTGCACCCCAATTGACCCTAATGACTGGAGGGAAACCTTAAGCTACTATTAATTTTGTAACTGGAACACCACCTCGGACTCCAAATTCGAGCGGAGGCCACCCTCTAGTTAGTGGTAAATTCATGATCATGGTTCAAACTATGGTTAGTGGTCAACGTATGGTTACTGGGAAAACTTTAGTTGGTGTACAACATTCAACTAGGGGGCAACCCCTAGTCAGTGGACAAAATCTAACTCAGGGGAAACCTCTAGTTATGGGACAAAACATATGTGGAGGATATCCTTCACAAATGAACTAGAATACGGTTGGAAGTTCACTCCCAACAATGGGAAAACCTGCGTGGGCTTATAAAGGGGGAGGACCATCTATGTGGCCTCAACCCCCATGGGGATATACAAATCTAGGTAATCATAATAATTACAGGTCAAAATTGTCCAGGGAATATTTATCCCGGATTACCTTATCCTAGAAACATGAACACTCCATGGGGGCATCATAATGTCCCACTGACTAGACCTCCATCTGGTGGCCCACCTCCTACACCACCAGTCCCATCTACTCCACCACCTGTCCCACCTCCACCCCCACCACCTGGAGGACTCCTGCTTTAAGGAGGAGAACCCCTGCATTTGGGAGGAGGACCCCCATCAAGTCCAACTCCTAACATAAGAGGATCCCCTCCGTATGGACAACCTAATATGGGAGGACCTTATGATCAATCGATCCATGGTCCTAATGGTACCCAAATGCCTTATCAATATTACCAGTACCTGCATCTAAACCGACAGTTACCATTTCTGGCTACTTTAGATCTTCCGAACCTGTCACGTTTGACCAACGATCCCTTTCAACATGGAATCAATTGGCCACCTATTCATGTGAAGTTACCATCGGATATACACAAATTTGATGGCAAACCCAGTGAGGACCCTGAGAACCATGTAATGACTTTTCATTTATGGTGCTCTTCGAACTCCTTAATGGATGACTCCATCGGTTTGAGATTATTTGGAAATGAACCCTCGCTGGTATTGTTGCAAAGTGGTACATCGAGTTACCACTGCACTCTTTCGTCGATTTTAGATCTTTAGTTATGGCCTTTTTGACTCATTTTCAATTACCGATCTGCTATGATAAATATAGAGGATGTGGCTCGACTAATTGCTGCAGAGTGTAAAAGTCTGCCCCTGGTGATAAATGTTGTCACGGCAGCAATGATCGGTAATGCTACGGTAGATGAGTGGAATCATGCTTTATCTCACATGAAATATGTAGATCCTGTATTTCTAAACTTAAAAGACATTGAAAAAGATCTCTATCAGAGGCTCAAATGGAGTTACAATCGTTTTCCTGATTCTAACATCCAAAATTGTTTTCTATATTGTGGTGCCTTCTCGGAAGATGCAAAAATTGAGGTGGAGACATTGGTGGAAATGTGGGCAGGGGAAGGATTGCTTCAAAGCAGAGAGACAAGCTATTTAATGGACATGGGACTCGAGTATGTAAAGCTATTGGTAGATTGTCGCTTGTTCGAGGATTTTTCTGGCACTATGAGACGGAGACGGATAAAATCTCATGATATTGTGAGGGATATGGCAATCCATATTGCTAAGAAGGAAGAGAACTGTTTCTTCAGGACAGGTCAACATCTCCAAATATTTCCTGTTGAAAATGGGATGGACAGTGGGAAGAGAATAGCAATGGGGTATAATGCTATTGCATTTCTGCCAACAGATCTCACATGCCCCAGGCTTCTCGCTTTGTTATCACCCCAAAATCAAAGTTTGACAGAAGTTCCAAATGGTTTTTCCCTCAGTATCACTTCTCTGATGGTTTTGGATATGTCCCACACCAAATTAGAATCGCTTCAGGGATCAATGTGGCATCTCACACAGCTTGATTATCTTGCGCTTAGTAGCACACCAATCAAGAATTTTCCCAGAGAGATATGCAATCTTGGTCGGCTTCAATTTCTGCATCTTTTCGGCTACAGTGGGCTAAAATCGTTGTCGTCGACGATAGGAGAGTTAAAAACTATCAGACATTTGGATTTGGGAGGATGCAATAGGTTAACCGAGGTTCCACGTGAGATCTCTCAGCTTACTTCATTGACCAAACTGAATTTAAGTGACAGTGCATTGCAAATTTAAAGATCTCATAAATATGCCAAATTTGATGATATTTATCTCTTTTTAGTGGATATTTATCTCTTTTTGGTGATCATTTATCTATGTTTTGTCATTTGTAGTCATTTTATATATATAGGGCACAAAGGAATCGAACCACCAACCTCCTGCCATAAGGAAGGTGCTCTTCCATTGAGCTAGCACCCTTAAATATAATATATTATATAATTTTACATCAGTGATCTAAGAATTTGAAACTTCTAAACTTCTTGGGCAAACACTACCTTTACTAGCACAATATAGTCTACAATGAATTTTTCCTGTAGTAAGGAGTACAGAATCATACAACTAGTTGTTACAAGTAGTTGGCTTAATTGTGTCTATTTCAATACATGGGACCAAAATACTACTTGATATTCTTACCTAGGCTACAATATCATTTTCTTTAGCTTTATCTATCATGTTCTCAACATTACCTAGCCGTTGCTTTCACACTCTTACATTTAACATTGTATTCACATTGGATGTCTTCTTTAGTCCAATTGACCTACTTTTGTGCTCATTTGTTGGACTTTAATAAAATTATATTTATTAGTCCAGTTGACCTACTTTCAAGACCTCTTGTTTTCTCTCCTTTCTTCCCAATAGAAGAGTGGAAAATCAATAACCTTAAGGAAATATGGGACCCCTTCTCTATCCCTCCATCTAGATAGGACCCTAGAAATATTCCCACTCCTTCCTAATGCTACTAAACAAATACTATGTTAGGATGACCTTAGAATAGCAAAGTTAAGGTAAACTTCCAAAATTCACATATGGATAACCATAGGAAAGGTGATTTGGATTTATGCAGGAACGCAACAGAATACACAAATACCCATAAAAACAAAGATGCAGCGGAAATAACACATCATTTCATTAATCAAAGAACTGAAACTTGTTTACATACAAGATGGAAATAAACTAGCTAGAGTGTTGGTAGCTTATCTCTGAGAAGAGATGCGGTGGCTACATGCCTATGAACTCTGTGTTACAATGGGGCTCAAAGGACTATATATTATTGAGAAACAATGGAAACCCTACACATCCAAAAACCTAACTTTAGGAGGTGAAAGGCTAGAATTGGGCCCCGTTGGGTAACTTGGTACATCAATTTCCCGGCGTCATAACTTTGGCATACTACCTCCGTTTGACACACATGATACATCGTTAGAAATATCTATTCAAGGACTACATCATCCTGGATCATTCATCCCCCCTTAGGAATTAATGGTCCCCATTGCGTTGAGTCCCTCCATGAGATGAGGAAACTTTTGCTGAACTTAGTCCCTGGTGAGCCACTTTCCTTGGTGAAGGAGTTGGCCTGCTTTGACAACTCGATATAGTTGGATCTTCTACTAGCGGGTGTTCTTGATCTGTGTGTCCATAATCCGTACAGTTGTGGCTTGTTCCATGCAGTCTGGGTTTATCTCTATTGGTGTGAGTTGTTTTGCCACGTCTGATGTGTCCAGTAGAGGTGGAAAGTAGGGTCGAAGGCAGTCCACATTGAACACTGGGTGCAAACAAAGGAATGGTGGAATACTGAGCTCGAAGGCATTATCCCCGACAGCCGTGGTGATGGTGTATGGTCCATATCGGAGCGGGAGAAGCTTGCGGTGGGGTCCAGCGAGGCGCTCCTTCTGCAAATTTAGCCACACTTTGTCGCCTACCTGGAAGTTGTGTTGCACCCAATGTTGATCATGTCGTTTCTTGTACTTAGCATTGGCTCTGTCCAATATGTCATGAACCTGTTGGTGAATGTGCTGAATGTGCTCAATGAAGTTGTTCGCCTTGGAAACTTCAAACTGGACATGAGCTGAATAAGTCTAAGTAGCAACAAATGGCATGGCTATGTTAATGGGACATAGTGTCTAGAATCCCAAGCCCACCTGAAAGGGGCTGTGGTTGGTTGAGTTGTGGAGGGCCCAGTTATAGCTATGTTGTACATAGGGGAGGCTCTCATCCCATGTGCGTGGATGCTTTGAGTTGTACATGCGCAAAATGTGGACGATAATCCTGTTGACGACCTCTATCTAGCCATCGGTTTGGGGATGGAAAGATGTGGACTTTGTGAGCTTGGTGTCTAGCATTGACCATAGGCTGGACCAGAATGTACTAAGGAACCTGTTGTCCCAATATGATATGATAGACTGTTGGATCCCAAAGTGTACCCACACTTGTTCAAAGAAGAGTTTAGCAGTGGCTTCTACTGTGATATTCTTCTTGCAGGCCGTCATTATGGCCATCTTTGAGAATCTGTCGACGACCACAAACACATAGTCGTGGTCGTGCTTAGTAGAAGGAAGGCCCGACATGTAATCCATGGATATGGATTCCCAAGGTCGACTAGGAGTAGGAAACAGAGTATAGAGGCCCTGCTTCTTGATGGACGGTTTGGCAATGGAACAGGTAGTGCAGGATTGGATGTACTTCCCGATGTCTTATCGAAGGTTCGACCAATAGAAATACTTTTGTAGTACTGCCACTATTTTCTCGACCCTGAAATGCCTAGCGACCCGACTGTAGTGCGCTTCCCAAATCATCTTGGCACGCTCACTTGAAGGAACACAAAGGTGTCCCATGTGACATAGTAGTGCATCCCGGAGGTGAAAATTTGGAACTTGGTTGCCCTCCAAGAGCCTCTTGTATGTGTGGATGAATTCTGGATCTCTATTGTAGAGAAGTAGCCAATCAGAAGTCTCATGCCCACAAGAGTTGATCATGGTGGTTATCGCCACAATCGGTGGTCGGCTGAGGCAGTCTGCAACATTATTGGTGCTGCCCTTTTTGTACTTGATGTTCAAATGAAACTGTTGTAGATATGTGGACCACTTATGATGGTGATCGTTCTGTAACTTCCCTTGTGTCTGTATGAACTACAGGGGTCAGTGGTTTGTGTGGATGATCGTTTCCTTCCCCAAAATGTAATGCTTCCATTGTCGGCAAGTCTATACAATGGAATACATCTCTTTGTCATAAGTGGGATATTTGCGGACTGTGTCAGATAGTGTCTCACTGTGATATGCCACTGGATGGCCTTGTTGAGTAAGGATTGCCCCAATAGCATAGTCAAAGGCATCTATCTCGATCTCAAATGGTTGTTGCAAGTTTGGTAATGTGAGCACTGGGGCACAACAGAGGCGATGTTTCAACTCTATGAACGCCTTCTATTGATTTTCCGACCAGAAGAATTTTTCTTTCGCTCCTCCCTTGGTGATTTGACTCAAGGGCCAAGTCATATGAGAGAATCCCAACATGAACCCGCGGTAGAAATTAGCAAGACCCAGAAAGCTACGAAGCTCTATTAGAGTGGTTGGAGCTGGCTAATCCCGAATGACTTGGATCTTGGTTGGATCCACATGCATCCCACACTCATCAATAATGTATCCCAGATACTAAACCTGGGTCATGCCAAAAGTGCACTTGTCCAAATTGGCACACAACTTGTGCTTCCGCAGTGTTTGGAGGACCTGTCGGATGTGGTGGAGGTGCTCTTCCCAAGTCTAGCTGAAGATCAGGATGTCATCCGAGTACACTACTACAAATGAGTTGGTGAATGGCTGCAATATGTCGTCCATCAGTCTCATGAAGGTTGCATGAGCATTCGTTAGCCCGAAAGGCATGACCAGCCATTCGAAAAGGCCCTCCTTGGCTTTGAAGGAAGTCTTCCACACATCGGTCAGTTCGATCGGTACCTGGTGATACCCGAACTTTAAGTCGATCTTCCTGAAATATTTCGCCCCTTTAAGTTGGTCCAGGAGGTCATCAATCCGGGGGATTGGGTACCTATTCCGGATAGTGATCTTGGTCAGTGCCTGATAGTCAATACAGAGTCTCCAAGTCTCATCCTTCTTCTGTACCAACACGATCGGGCTCCCACAGGGCAATGAACTTGGCCGGATGTGACCCTTCTGCAGCAGCTCCTGAATCTGCCCCTTGATTTCATCGTTCTCTAGAACAGAGTGTCGACAGATCGGTCCATTGGCAGCGGTGCACTTAGGGTCAGATCGATGGGGTGCTTGACCTAACAATGCAGAGGCATCCCTGTGGGTGAGATGAATATATCCCGGTACTCCACCACGACCTTGTCCATTTGTTGTTGTATGGTGGAGGAGCCCTGTATGGAGGTCGTGGCCACAATCTTCTTCTTTCCCTGAGGGCGGATCATCAAGAAAATAAATTTCCCGGTTTTGGAAATGAGCTTACTACATTGTTTTGCAGTAACCAAAGAGATAGCGGCAGGCTGTGGTACCTTTGGTATCCTGTACAACTTATTTCCCAACGTAACAATAATAGCGCGAGGTCGGGACTCATACATAGCATGTCACTTCCATAAGTATGGTTGGCCTAATAATACATCACAAACATCAATAGGAGCAATGTCACATAATACCTCATCGGTGAAGGGCTTGATGTTGTAGGGAAGGCGGCACTGTAGGATGACGTAGATATCCCGTCCTTGGTGAAGCCACCCGATGGTGTACGACTGCGGGTGTGCTGTGGTCGGCAAGCCCAACCACTTCACGATATCTGCTTAAATGAGGTTCTTTTGGCTCCCATTGTCGACAATGAATTGTAGCAGGGAACCCTTTACCCACATCTGGGAGTGGAAGAGACGCTCCTCCTCCTTTGAATCTTCTGGTTCTTCCTTTTGGATCGTCGTGCTGGCAATGGTGGCATTGGGATCTGCATCGATAATCTTCTTCCCTCTGTCATTCCCCTTCTCGGGTTTTGATTCAGTGTCAGAGTATGCATATGATTCAGAAGCCTTTTATCTCGGCCACCAGTGACTGCTTGGCTTGACACTCACTTGTATTGTGAGTGGGGCTCTTATGGAACTCACACCACTTTCCCACTTCCTTCTTCGGCTTTGCAGTGTTTCTCTTTGCTTGCATCTTTGGAAAGTTGTCTTGAGTCGCCATGCCTTGGCTTTGTCCTTAGTTATGCGGTTTGGGGGCACCTTTCGCTTACTTCTGATTCGTAGATCCAAAGTCTCGCTTCTTCTGTTTGAAGTTTTGCTCAATTTTGGCAGCATACCGGTATGTCGTACCAAGCGAGGAGATGTCGAGGAACTCCATTTCCTCCTGAATGTATATGTGCAAACAACTGCGGTACTTCAGCACCAAATGTTTCTCTGAATCTTTGATACCCAACTTGGTGCGCAGGGTATGTAACAGATTCATCAGCTCATGCACATCTTGATCTCTTTGCTGCCGCAGCATAGTCCATTGTATGTACTTGTCCTCATAGCTCCCCACGTGATAATATTGTTCCTTTATGGTGTCTCGGAAATAATTCCAAGTGGGTACGACCAAGAACAGAGAGGGTTCCTCCTCATCCTTTCTCTCACAGTAGGTTTCCCACTAGTCCTTGACATGGGGGGCGGCTTTGAGTAGTGAAAAAGTAATGTTTTCCCGGTCGAAAAAGTCATGAACCGAGAAATATCCTTCTAATAGATTCAACCATATATATACGGCGTCTGCATCTATTTGGCCATCAAATATGGGAATGTCAAAGTTTACTTGTACCTTAAAAGGGGTTGCGCCTCCAAAGTGGCTGCTAGATGCAGATACACTGCCGGTGGGAATTCGTTGAAGGATCTGGCCGAAGTTATCCATCACCGCGTTCCTTTGTTTTTCAAGGGCCTCCTCGAGCAACATTTTGATAGGATCTTATGTGCCCTCGTCTTTCTTTTCATCCCCCATGGGTAGCCATTGGGATTTGCGAGGCTGATCTTGCAAGGGTTCAACCAGATCGATCCCTAACTCCTTATACCCCGCCCTCGTTGGGGACATGCAAAGAAGGATCGAGAAAGAGCAGATTGCTCTGATACCATTGATCTGGATTTATGCAGGAACGCAACAGAATACACAAATACCCATAAAAACAAAGATGCAGTGGAAATAACACTTCATTTCATTAATCAAAGAATTGAAACTTGTTTACATATAGGATGGAAATAAACTAGCTAGAGTGCTGGTAGCTTATCTCTAAGAAGAGATGCGATGGTTAAATGCCTTTGAACTCTGTGTTACAATGGGGCTTGAAGGCCTATATATTATTGAGAAACAATGGAAACCCTACACATCCAAAAACCTAACCCTAGGAGGTGAAACGCCAAAATATGGGCCCCGTTGGGTAACTTGGTACATCAATTTCCCCGGGTCGTAACTTTGGCATACTGCCTCCGCTTGACGCACATGATACACCGTTAGAAATATCTATTCAAGGACTACATCTATTAACAATAAATATCAAGTCTAGAATGGACTCATATTTTCCCGACCATTCGATGCCGAAAGAACGTCGTTTAGGGCCTCAAAACGGATCCGGAAGTTTAGGAGTCTAAAACTGCCAAAATAGTAAATTGTGCTACAATTAAGGAAACTGAAAAACTGAAGAAACAATGGTGGGGGTCCAAGTGGAATAGGCGGGTGACCACCAATATCCTCTTGGATCAAAAGGGTTGGTTGTGAAAGGTCTTACTATGGGGGTCTAAAATAAAAGGAATGTTCTCCACATGGAGAAGGTTATAGGCCAGTGTACCATTAATTCCATAAACATGCACAACATTGCACTATTCTTTGCTACTCGTGACAAAGAAAAATAACAGGAAGTGGTTGAAATATATGTGTGTGTGTAAGTGTGCCTAGAGGGTTAGCTCAAGTGGTCATGAACTGTGAGATCTCTCACCCCAAAGTTGGGGAGGTCAAGGGTTCAGCTCTCTTGATCCCCTCAAGGTTAGGATCCATAATCAGGACCAACAATATACCATGTTTACCATCCATCGATTAAGGGGAAGTACTTGGAGGGTTTTCGTTTAACTGATGACAGTTTGAGAGTTTGACTTGTAGAAACTTCATAATGGATCGAGGGTTCGACCCGCATATTGATCAATCAAAGTGATTAATTACAGTTTTAATTGAAGAAACTTCGT
Organism: Larix kaempferi; assembly: GCA_027924585.1. Classification (NCBI taxonomy): domain Eukaryota; kingdom Viridiplantae; phylum Streptophyta; class Pinopsida; order Pinales; family Pinaceae; genus Larix; species Larix kaempferi. The sequence goes on along the minus strand of BSBM01000418.1, from coordinate 5,563,941 downwards.
AATGGCTTGAGGAGGCCATCAAGCTAGGTTTTACCCACAAGTTCAGGGAAACACCAGAGTCTTGTAACTAGGTCTTACAAAGCAACTAGTCAAATCATAAGTAGACAAGGATTAAGATGTAGCAAATTATTTTTCCCAGATAAAGTTAAAGCAGAAAAATATAAGCTTTGTCATTCGTCGGACATTAATAAAATTATCTTATCTTATCTTATAGAAATCTTGTCAAAGAAAATCACATGATGGAAAGAGGAGTCTTAAATTGCTCGCTGGGTCACTGAATCCTACCTATCAACTAATAAAAATTTACTTTTTCCAAAAACTACCTAATGGATTTTACTTGTGCTAGAAACTAAATCTATCTGATCCCTACCATTGAAGGACTTGTTAAGCCAACATAATATGTCCAGTTGAATTTCCATGTATCCTATGTTAATCAAAAATGCCTTGCTTAGCTTCATGAATAAAAAGACTGCATGTTAGGAGATTCTATGTACCGCAATGGACTTTCCTTGCTAGCAATTAAAGGTCTGCATTCATATCCATGGCTTTTCATTATAAAGGATCATATAAATCATGATTATGATATATACCTTCACCAAGGGCATTAGAAGCATTGTTGAAATTCTGAATGAAACTTGCCAAGTTTGGAGGACCAACATCACCTGCAAAGGGAAAAACAAAATTGATTTTAAAAACAGCCCCATCGATTGAAAATTGCAAATTTGACAAAGTAAAGAGTCATAGATACCCATTTTGCTAAATATTTGTTTGGGGTATAAGCCATCCATTGTTACCTACCCACTTATTTGATCAGCAATATAAATGGCAATAATCAGCACCGTACACAAAGGTCGAACATGCCAAAAGAACCATAATGGTACTGAAATACATGATTCCTCGAAATGCTGGACACTCCAAACATGGCTTAGGGCCCTATGTTAACGTGAAAAAGTTAAAAGGAAAATTAGGGCCCTATATTCTAAGTAACGATCGTTGGTAAATACTCCCATCAAAGAAATGCAAAATTTACGATTTAAAAGTGATTGTTCCAAAAATAAATCTACTATAAACTTTTTCAAATATGGGACAAATGTTGTAACAATATTCTATAAATAAAATTCAGTGTCTAACGGGAAATCTGGCTACTTTGTGGATAAATCCAACTCAAGTATAGGTGGCTATCATAAACCATAGTAAAGAAAGAAGACATTGTCTACATTAAAGGATTTGTGAACAATTATGTTTTTTTTAAGTTTTCTTTGATTTTATAATGAATAGTAAGAAATTGTAAAAATGTATATTTATGAATAAAGAAAATATTGAATATTTGTGTTGATTTTCTAGTCTTTGGTCAATTTAGTCACTAAGAGAGGATAGATGTGTTCTAGTTTAATGAAAAAAGATAGGCACTTTGTTATTGGAGTGTTTTAGTATTGTGTTAACTTGTGGAGTGTGAGTAATGTAGGCCACAAGTTTAGTGCCATGAACAAGTTATATGTTACTTGTTTTCTATCCATAGTTGTAAATTGTTATCATCAATCTCAACAATACACTTGTCTCATACTCTTGTGATCTTGGAAAAACATATTTTCTTGTCCATCTCAAATTCTAAAATATAAACATCTACCAATGTATATATATATATATATATATATATATATATATAAGAACATTAAAGTTTTGTGTTGAATTTATGGTTTTTTTTTGTTGCATTTCCTAGATTTTCACAATAATTAATCCAATAAAAATATAATCATTAATAAAAATAATAAGTTAAAATTCATATAGATTTTATTTAAATGATATGATTAATCAAAACTATTTTTTCAACCTTATCTACATTAAAAATAAAAATATATATTGATAAAATTTAAAACAATATTTACACCGATAAAAATAAACAATATATATATATATATATATATAATAACTGGTAATTGATGTATGGATAATAAATCATGACAAGTAACAAATAACTTGTTTATGGTACTTAACTTGTGACCTAGTTTACTCTTTGTAAGTTAAGTGGTTGTGCTAGTCATAATTACTCTTCACAAGTCAAGTGGCTGTGCTAGTCATAATTACTCTTTTTTTATGAAAAATTTGATGACAATGTTTTATTGACTTTATGATCCAAATTTGATGACAATGTTTTATTGAATTCATGATCCTTGGAGGTATATTAGTTTTCCAGGAATTATAGTAAGTCTATGAGTCCTAATATGGTTCAGGTATTCACAAAGTTGACCCTAAGGTTTTAAGGGGGGCTAAGGCTCCGGATCCAATGGCTGGTCTAAATGGTCCCTAACTCGAGGTTTGTAAACTGACTTAGCTCACAAGGGAGGATCACTTAATTTCTCAAATATCAAAAAAAAAAAATTTGTTTTTTTGTTTCTCTTGAACAATACTTGAGAGTGACTTGCTATAGCTATAATTTCTGAAGGTATATGCCATGTTTTTTTTACTTTTATTTTTTGGAATTGTAATGTTGGATTCATTTTTTTTCTTTGTGAAAATCCAATATTAGTAAATCCTTTGGAATTGTAATGTTTGATTCATTTTTTTTTATTTGATGAATTTTTGTCAAACATGCGAAAGAGGAAGAGAGGTTATTTGTGACCAATCATTTTCTGTATAAAAGCTTCCGTCGGTCGTTAAGTTCATAGTATTCGAGAAAAGATATTCAGACATAAAACTTTTCTGGAAGTTGTGGTTAGAGAATTCTAATAGTGTCATTTCCATTCTGTAGATATTTTCTGCCAAGAAAATCTTTAATAAACAATCTCAGGATAAAAATAAACAATCTCAGGACAAACATGAATAATCAAACTCTTGAAACTGGTCATTCGTTCTTGGTTACAGAGATCACCATTGATTTGATTGACCAATACTTAAACTAACTGCTGGTCTATTCAGCGAGTTCATTTATGGAGAGTCTGCGATACTTTTGGAACTGGACATTCTGCCCTATGTAGGTGCTTCTAGCTATGATTTTTGAATTTGTAATCAGAGGTATTTAAATCCTCAAGACCTGTTAATTACAAGAGGCATTGCCTCATTTTCACCTTGGCTCCAGAATCCCTGATGAAGGATCAGCAGCAGCAGATGGGATATTAGGTGTCCTGGAATAAGTTGCTGCTTCAGACGACTGAGTACTGCTTGATGCAGTGTTGTCATGGTGTTGAGGGGGAGTAACTCTAACTCGGTCAGGTGCGCGGAGTACACTATCCATATCTACGAAAGCAGGCCTCGTGGGTGAAGAAATATGTTCTCGCTCATTTGTCAGCATCCACACCACTTGGGACATTGAAGGCCGCAACGTTGCAGCTGATTGCGTGCACAGAAGACCAATTTTAATCACTCTAATCCCTTCTCCCAATGAATAATTGCCCTCCAAAGTGGGATCTATAACTTCCAATGCTCTCTCTGTGTTATATAGTCTCCATGCCTGGTTGGCCAATATCAACAAGAACAGCATAAAACTTCGGTTAGAAAGATGATAATGCTGTGGAGATTTTAAAAAATTTCAACTCGAAATATCAGATCCACATGAACCATACTCGTTCGATGAGAAACTCCCCGTCTTCAGCCAAAGTCTGATTCTTTCTTCCACTGATAATCTCAAGTACAAGAACTCCAAAGCTGAATACATCTGCTTTCTCTGTCAGCTGTCCGCGCAAGGCGTACTCAGGGGCCATGTAACCTCTGCACAATGTCATGTACTACAATGAAATCTTCATTTCTTAACCCTTTTAAAATGATATGATGCATATTAAGATATATGACTTGAAATTGGTTAAATGGAATTGGGAACCTGAATAGTTTGAACGGGAGAAAGAATTCTTACAAAGTTCCTGCAACTCTAGTGCTAACGTGACTCTGATCTTCTGCAAAAAATTTAGCTAATCCAAAGTCTGCTATTTTGGCTCTGTGTTTATCATCCAATAAAATATTGCTTGCTTTAATATCTCTGTGGATGATCCGAATATCAGATTCTTCATGAAGATAGGCCATCCCACGCGCAGTCCCAACAATGATTTCATGCCTCTCTCTCCAGTTAAGGCGTGCTGTTGTATCTGCAGTTAATGCATCACAAACACTATTAGCGAGCTACATATATAAGCTCGAAACTCGAACAAACCCAGGATCGATTCAGCGATTAATTAGTTAAAGAGCGAGAAGCAACCGAATAGAATCTTGTCGAGACTGCCGTTCTGAAGGTATTCGTAAACTAGTAACCTTTCTGAGCGTTCAACGGAGCAACCGAGCAATTTCACTAAATTCCTGTGTTGAATACGACTGATGAGATTTGCTTCATTCAGAAATTCAGCGTCTCCTTGCCTTGAACTCATGTACAGCCGTTTGACTGCAACATCTCTTCCATCAGGAAGAACCCCCTGCATATCAATGAACTTCAAAATTATTTCTATCCTCCATTATTATTGGGATCTGTTGCCTTAAAATATTTAATTTAACTGAATGAAACAATACTGCTCACTTTAAAGACAGACCCAAACCCTCCCTCGCCAAGTTTGTTCTCTGCACTAAAATTGGATGTAGCATGTTTCAGAATTTCGTATTTGAAAATGAGATCCGGATTCGCGATAGTCTGCAACAAGGTACCTTCTCCTTCTTCACCTGGGAAGACAGTTCCAAACTTCCAAGGCATCAATTCATCTTGACCTAAATAAATAGGTTAGCAGCTCACAAAAAATAAGTTAATGAGGAATGATTGAGCAATTTCAAAACCTTTCGTTCGGGAAAAAACATTCCATTTCCAAAACCCTATGGCTGCAATTACTCCAACCGCGGCGGCTACTATGCCTAGGGTTATCCCAAGAACCTTCGAGCTTTTGCCTTCTGCAAATTTCCACAGGAAGTCTCAGTAAATTATCTTCGCTTTTGTTCAACAAATTGAAATCTCTACAAACACGATATAGCTACGGAAGCTAGGTGCCTAAAAGCAAAATTGCCAGGGGAAAGAAATGGAAAAACGATGAGATAAAAGTTTAACTGTCACAGACTCCTTTTTCAATATGAGATGTTAAAAGATGGAGCTATGCTAAATAGTAAATTGTGTGAAGAAAGATACCAGATACAGGAGGACTTTCTCCTATCGAAGGCGATGGCGCCGGAGCTGTTGCCAGTGGCAGAATGGAAGTGTTAAAAAATTCATAAACTTCGTAACGCAAATAGCAGTTCTCAGAACCGAATTGTGCCCCAAGAGCCCCAGTTGGGCATAGTTCCAATAAATACGATGAAGCAAAAGTTAGACACGATCCACAGCTTCTTGGGGCCAGATCTCTCCAACACTGCGCGATACCGTAGATGTACTCTGTCGAATTAGAAGGCGTAGTTACTGAATCCGCAGCAAAATGTTTGGGACTCTGCGCAGCTGTATTGGTAATATTCGAGAGCAGGGCTACAACCACATTTGTGAACTTCATGGGCTTAGTGCTGTTCCCAGTGCTACAAGTAGCCCTTCTCGGCGTACTATCCAAATTGTTGTAAAAGCTATGATTGTCATAACGCAAGAAGCAGCCATTTAGTTGAATGGATCCAGACGTGTTGTGGCATCCGTCAACAAGCTTTGTTTTGGCCATCGATGCGCACTGTTTACAATCCGAGGAACCTAAATCTCCCCTGCACTGGACAAGCCCATAAACGGAACTATTGCTGTTTTGCCCCTCAACAACAACACTAGAGAAATTGAATCCGCTGGGATAGACGTTGCTCACCAATGATTCCAAAACCAGGTCTAGATTACGCTTGAAGGGGCCAACAACAACAGTATTACTCCCACAATCATTCCAAACGGTGACGGTATAATTCTCTACACCAGCTGCCGCCGAGAGGTGCATACGCGTAAACATAATGGCAACGATAAGTAGCATGGTGGTGATTAAAGTTTTCATCTTCATGGACATGGCATGGTATTGTTGGAGCTCAATGCTCCTCGTTCTCTGATAGGTATTGCTCCTATAATGGAATGGCCTTGAATTTAAATCTGAGTTGATTTCAGCACAGGTCATAATACCAAGTGGCTTCTTAGAATCATTGAAATGGTAAAAGAAATTGGCGTGTAATTCATAGAGCCGTGACAGACTTGGCTGGTTATGAAAATAAATTTGTGGATGACATGAAAGTGCCATTTGATCATCCAGCCATTCAATGGTTTTAGACGCACGCTTATTCAAACCTCTGTAGGGTCCATTTACAAAACACGTGTTATATCATTTTTTAATGAGATCATACAAATTTTCCTATACATGATAATTGATAATTGGGTTTTATTAGGTTTGTTTTCATGTGGTGTGTGGTGTGAATTTAATTGTGTTTGGAGTTAAAATGGTGTTTTAATTAGTATGATTTGTGATTGAATGTGATGTGCAACTGATTGGAATGAATGTGATATGAAACTGATTGAAATGATTGTGAATAAAATTGACTTGTGTTTAAAGGGGTCATTCATCATCTTAAAATATTTTCTCTAGTAGCTTTCATATTTGATCTTGCAAGATTTCTAAAATTTAAAAGAGTTATGTCAAATTACAATAATGATGATAAAAATAAAAAAAATGTTAAATATCTAGTAAAACAAAGATTTTTTAAATTGTAAAACTGTATTAGAACAGTGTATGAGTGAAACTAAGGATATTCTTTAATATCCTATAAACTCATATGTTATAGATAGTTTGAAATATTTAATTATAAATCAATAATTTAGTTTATATTTATATTAATGTAAATCTATAATATCTAACTTTTTTATCAATTAATTGAATAGAATTTAAAAAAATTAATATTTATTTTCAATTTAATAAAAAACAATTTAACAAGTTATACACAAAATAGGAATTTACAATCTACTTACTTTTAAAATTATTTAATAAATTTAAATTAACCCTTAACCCCTATATAAAACAAATATATAACTTCCATAGTCACATGGTATAATATTTCCTAATTAGAGGCAAATGTGGGAAGAGGAAGTGGTGATGAGCTACCAATCAAGTGTGAGGTATATAATAGGAATAAGACTTAATTTTCCTTGATGGATATTTAGTCAACGTCTCTTAGTACATAGTTGGTAAATGATATCCTTCTCCCAATGTAAGAAACACTTTGCATATTGACTTAGATTTTTTTTTTTGTCATGCTAGTTTTCTAGAAGCTAAGTGGAAGGAGGAATGATCCGAAGAAAAGACATTTGAACATGCAATTTAAAATGGATTATTAACGAAGAGATAGTTTGTTCAAATGGCTAAGTGTTTAATTATTTAGTTAAAATGGTTTACAAAACAATGTTCTAAATCCTTGAGAGTTTATGACTCTGCCTTGAAAAATCTTAAGAAGTCAAAAAATAATTGGCTATAGAAAAGATATGTTCTTAGGGTATGTAGAGGAAAGGTTGGAAGTCCTCCACATTCTACATACACAAAACACATCAACACTAAAGAAGACAAGGAAAATGACATGCAAAGGATTGTCATGCTAAATTATGGAGGAGTTAGACATAAGATTACCCAATATCAATATCCTTCATTCACACCAAAGAATTCAAGGAAAGGAAAGTGGTGATGGGTCTTAACATAGTACAAATGAAGTGAGAGGTATATCATAAAACCCAATCTTATACCTTCTCTTAAACAAGATGTAATATCCCTTGGTACATATTTAGTTAGTGTCCCTTAGTGCATACTTAGTTGATAGAAAATGCTCTGTTCTCAGAGAAAGAAACGATTTGCATATTGATAAGGTGTATTTTGTATCATAGTAGTTTTGTAGAATCTTTGTGAAAGGAGCTTCATCCCAAGGAGAGGCATATAAATATATGTAATCTAAAATGGATTATTTACAAAGAGATGGCATGTCTAAATGTTTAAGTGTTTAATTCTCTAGTTAAATTTTTTATTAGAAAATAATGTTATAATTTTTCAAAGTTTGTTCCTTTAATTAAAAACTTTTAAGAAGTATAAAGAATAATAGTATATGGAATATATATTGATAACATAGGGTATGCGAAGGAAAGAGTGAAACTCAAAGTTTAACTTTACACTTTATATGCACAACCTACATTCATATCAAAGATGATTTGTTTGAATGGTTAATTTTTTAGTTAAAATTATTCTTAAAAACTAGTGTTGAAATCCTTTGAGAGTTTGTGACCCTACCTTGAAAATCCTTAGGATTTTGGAAGTCTAGAAAATAATCGACTATGAAAAAGATATGCATAATAGAGGGAACGCATATGAAATGTTGGAACCTGGATTCTAACTATACACTTAACATCTCTTGTATTATGATAATCAAAGAGAAAATAAAGGTTCACTTAATTCATCTTAAGGTGGGATGACCTTTCGCTTGAGAAAGAGATTCAAATAAAACAATACTCTACAAATCATTTGCTTGCCTCTTAAATTTTTAAATAGAATCTCAATACCAAAACTATAACTAATTTTGTCCCCATCATTAATGAGTACTAACTATCTAGTGGGCCTTATTTAATAAAGAGAACATGTTTACATTGAATAACTATCCTCTACTACCTAATGGGCTTTTATTTAGGATGATGGTTGCATATGTTATTTAACTAAGCCCTAGATATACTAAAGTAGGGAGCTTAGGGTAGGACCCTAATAGATGATTCTCTTCTCTTTGTGCAAAGAACACTTTGCATATTGGTGTACAATATTTTGTGTCATGGTAGTTTTGTAGAAGCTATGTGAAGGAAGGGATCATCCTAAGGAAAGGAATCTAGACATGTAATTCAAAATGAATTATTTACAAAGAGATGTTTTTTCTAAATGAATAAGTGTTTAATTATTGTTGGGATAAAGCTAACAAAAATAATATTGTATCTTTTAACCTTAACTTTAATTGTCAACCCAAGGATTCGTACAAACTTTAGAGGGTTCATAAAAGTATATGCATCTACAAAAGAAAGAAGTTCCTAACTAGTAGTATGAATGGGAATTTAAACTAATAACAACAAAGAAACCTAATTTAATCAACCAGAAAGCATTCAATTTAAAAATAGAGATAACATCTATCTACAAATTGTAGAAATGCAAGATCTAACTATTCAACTTAACGTTTGCTTCTTCATCATTCCCAGAGTGGTGAACTAGAATGACTTCCCTGACTTATCTAAGTAGATAAAGGTGAAGAACTTCCTTATTGTGGCTCGGGTATATAAGATGCGTGAGACAGAGTAACCTCCAATTCCATGCAAATTATCGAGATGCAAAGAGTGAGTATTAATTAAATTGAATAATAGATGCAATAATATAAAGTAAATAACCTTGAGAAAACATAAACTTAACTACTGAAAGCATAAACAAGGCAGATATGTGCATAAAGAATGAAAAGAAAGCTTTTAGGAGGATAAATTACAGAACATGTATAAATTCTACAAGAAACAGTAACTCTCAACAACATTTCATAAAACAATAACAAAATCTAATCTAATCTACGAACAAGATATCCCTGTATTATCCTAGGGTGGTCCCTACCCAAGACTACTATAGGAATCGAGAGAATACTCAGATAAGTGTTGCCAAATATGTTCTCATTTATTCAAAAACATGAAAATACATAATAAGCGTTTTGAATTTCAACAACAATAACAAGTCTATAAAAATGATAACTTTGCAGAAATACAAAATAGGTAAAATAAGTTCATCAAATCAAATTTAGTCTCTTTAACCAAAGCAAGCCTCCATCATTGCTTTAGGACTACATGTGATTCAACTCCTTCGACTAACTTGAGATTACATAGGTTGATTCATCCATACATGGTGACACCTACTAGATAAGATATCTTGGTAGCTCCTTCGAATCCTTGATTCCCATGTAATTGTGTCTAGCCAACTAACTTCTCCAGTGCGCAAGAGCATGACATGTCTATTGGCCACATACTAAGACCAAATAATTAGCATTCTTGCATTAGTCACCAAATAAGGAAGTTTAAATTAGTTAAATGAATAATCTATATCAAATATTAATTCCATCTATATATGCATGCAAAAAGAGGTAATCCAATTTCTTATACTACTTGCTCCAGATCATTTTCAAGGCTTAATCCTTATGAACCATTACATAGATGAGATAATTCTCACTATATTGGGAACCCGTCATCTCCCCCCTACTTAAGGTATTACACATCCTTGTGCAATCAAAAAGGGAGGTTTGATGTTCCTTGATATGGTTGGGATGGCCCCTCTAGTTCTGCTCTTGCATCCCAAGTTACAACTTTGGTCAACACCCCTAGATGATAGTATCCCTTGGACTGTTCTGCCACTTTCCATTTCTCTGCCTATGCCTTTTCATTCCATTCCTCGATAGCTAGAATGTTTAAAAATAGGGGTGGATTGAGCCTAAGTCCAATCCACTAAAGCTCCATCTTTTCTACAGTGGACATGTACAGTTGGGATTTGAATAGTTCCCCCCTTAGATTGGAGGGGATGGGAGTCTCTAGTGTTTGTAGTCTAGATGTATTGAGATCCTTCCACCTTGCTTGGGCTTCTTTGATGAATTTGCCATTGCTTCCTTCAAACACCTTTTTTAAGTGTTCTAATGCTCCAACTTGTTTCTCTTTCAAAATGGGGATTAGTTTGGTGTCTGTTATTAGATCTTCATGGCCTAAGACCACCCTTTCTAGCCTGTCATCCTTTGGAATGATCCATAAATGGTTGTGTTTTTCCCTTCTTTGATACTTTTTTCATTTCAACGACCCTTCTATTCTCATTTAGTATCCATGAACATAGTGCTCTGAACTACACAACCCCAACGTAAGGGTTAGGGGTCCATCTAAAAGGATGGGACAAGATATAATTGTGCATATAAAACTCACTGAGTTGATATTTTTATTTCTCACCACTTTCTAGAATTTAACATGCACAAAATATTTTGGAATCACAATATGATCAGGGAGTCCTTAAGCCTTCTCATTTGAAAAGGTAACCACTTCTCTTTCAGGAATAATGAGTAGACCCTATGGAATAAGGTTGTCATTGATATCAAAATACGAGCAAGAGAAGAAGCCCCTAAACTATTAATGGTGTCTTGAAAGAGAAGCCCTTAAAGTAGATAAAAACACCCTTAAAAGCAATTAGTCAATCTAAATAAGGATAAACCCTTCTTAATGAATATTCAAAGCAATATCAAGAAAATGACTTTTAAAAATATGTTTTAAATCCAAGGAAAATATGACATGACCTAATCCCTTCAAGTGTTAAAAGCATATTTTTAAGCATATATTATTAAAATATGACTTAAATTCATAAAGCATATCTTAATAAGAAACTTTATATTTATATAAAATATTTAAAACATCTCCTTTTTAAATGACCTAATCCCTTCAAGTGTTATGCTATTTTAAGCATATATTATTAAAATATTACTTAAATTCATAAAATATGTCTTAATGAGAAACTTTATATTTATATAAAATATTTAAAACATCTCCTTTTTAAAGTTATACCATTGAAACTGATTTAATGCTTTAATGTAACTTTGATTCCCTGGAATGAGAAGTTCTTTTTTTTCGATGTAAAAAAATATCATATGAAAAGAGTGACCACCACTAAAAAAACTTATATCATATGAAAATCCACCTCTCTTTAAAACTCAAAAGTTCAATGCTTACCCTTTAACTTGGTACCCCTTTTCAAACAAGTGTTGCAATGCTTTAATGTAACTTTGATTCCCTGGAATGAGAAGTTCTTTTTTTTCGATGTAAAAAAATATCATATAAAAAGAGTGAACCACCACTAAAAAAAACTTATATCATATGAAAATCCACCTCTCTTTAAAACTCAAAAGTTCAATGCTTACCCTTTAACTTGGTACCCCTTTTCAAACAAGTGTTGCAGGGCAACTTATTCTTTGCCTAAATGAATAATTGGCGTTATGTCGTTATCTTGTACATAGGCATTGACATTGTAGAATCATGTTTTTTTTCATATCGTACATTGGAGAATCATGTTGCATATAACAAATGAAGTTGCAATTCATATCAGCATTGACATTACAGGATGATGTTGCATATAACATATGAAGTCAAGATCATAGTGTTAACAATTTGCTTAATGTCTGTCCTTTTACTATTACCAAGTAAACAAGTTAAATTTATGCCCCCACCACCCTAGTTTCTATCTTCGTTGGTGGATATGGGTAAGTTAGATTAATTGCTTCTTTTACTAGTTGTGATGCTGTAGACTTTATAATAGTTGTTTAAACAGGTGTTTCATATAAGCAAAATGTTTTTTGGGCGCAGGTGAATCAGTACCATTAAAGGCAGAGGTCGCACCTATTGCAGTTGCAAGTTTTTTATTTACATTTTTGCAGCCTGAATTGAATCACAGTGATAGATAGGTTATATTACCAAACTAAACAATGCACCTAGACATGATATTTTGTAATCGAAATTAATCATATCTATTGGTATTGACAGTGGGGGATCAGTTGAACGCACTTGGACATGATAATTACCATCATAACCATATGCATTGACAAGGTTGAGCTGGGATGTTGGTGGATGGAACATCATATTCATCTCTCTCTAAGCAAGCAAAAAAACATGAATATCTCCATTTTATAATTATTTGTTGACAGTGTAGAGAACTTACCAACAGCCGTTAGATTGTTGCCTTGCATGCTAGAAAGATGTCATTCGGCTAAATTTAATATCAAGTTTTACTTAATAGTACTTATTTCATTAAATTGTATACTTTATATTAACAAGAGCGAGCCACGAGGTGGCAACATAACTCTGACAGCTATTTTTGAAACATGTACGTTGTTTTCAAAGCCCTATGGTATAGGAAGCTTTTGTAAATGGCAATGTCCCTGTTTGTTGAGAAATTGAAATTTTGAGTTAATGCTCTTGCTTCTTGTTCATTACCATAACCTTGACTAGGTTGAAATCCTATGAAGAGAGTTTTGAGAGTGACATCTTCACAGTTTGAATAAAAATATGTATGGAGTTTTGATTATAGTTTTAAAATAAATGACTTAACATTGATAAAATTTTATAATTATTTGTTTTATATATAATCTTTAATAATTATAAATATAGATATTTTAATTTAATAAATATAAATATAAATATAGATATTTTAATTTAATAAATATAAATATAAATATAGATATTTTAATTTAATAAATATAAATATAGATATTTTAATTTAATAAATATAAATATAAATATTTTTATTATTTAAAACCCAACACATAAAAAGAAAATCAATTTATGGAGACAAATTGTGATGTTATATATGTAAAAACGAGGTGGCTTCCATTGATGTCTTGAAATGACGAACTAAAATCATGTTTCACACTACAACATTAACCAAAACTGCTAAACTGGATTATTAATATTATTTATTTATTTCTCCTTGAACAATGTGCAACCTCATGGTTTCCCAACTAGTCGTGCGGGTGGATGTATATTGCCAATCAATTTTAAGTGCAGATATCATAAGTATATACGTAAATGCGATTACCCTGAGTGTAAAGCTACTGAATCCATTTACAAAATTATAAAATGAAACAACGTGAAATAGTTGTTGTTGAATCCATGTGCAAACCACATGGAGGTGGTGTTGCTTATATATGAATGTCATCTTATTTGATGCTTCATGTTTCAGCTGGTAGCAATGTGTAATATCTATTAAGATATGGATAATTAATAATAGATATTAATTAACATATATACCCCTAATTATTATATACCTTCATATAATAAATTAAAACAATCCCTTAATGCAGTAATAACTTAATATATAATAGGTATATTATTTTTTCCAGTGGAAAAAAACTATTATTGATATTCAAAATAGAATCAAATAGTACAATGATGTTCTTGATTCTTTGACCGAATCATTTACAAATGCTGACTAAATACATACAGAAGACTAACCAAGATGATTGCAAGATCCATCCCAAAAACATGAGTACCTCATAAGGTTCAGATTGTCAAAAACTACCAGCAAAAAAAAAACATCTAATACCATATGAGAAGGGTAACCCACTGTAGAAACAACCGTACCAGACCTTACTCAAAAAACAAAGTAGATCCACTATCCAAAATAGAGTTGTCCCACCATTCTTCCCATATCAAGTGCCCCTCCAAACCAGATAGAGCCTGCTTGGATAATTTGTCTGCAAGAGAATTGTGTTCTCTATATATATGTTCAAAAATGATATTCTGTTGTTTTTCAATCTCAAATAGAGTACAGGAAGCCCAATGTCGTAGATTCATAACATTCAGCTTGAAATCACCTGAAGCCCACTTGATTGTGACCCGTGAATCACCATAAACCTTGACATCAGTCAAACCAAAAATGTTTGCAACTTTTAAAACACACCAAAGAGCCATAAGCTCGGCTTTCATGTTTCTTCTAGAACCACAGTTAAGCTTAACAGTAAAAAAGTGAGCTTCATTCAGATAAATAACACCCCCCACAGCGCACATCCCATACTGAGCTGCTCCATCGAAGAAAAGAATAAGCCTATCAACTATAAGAGAGAAATGGCTAACTTTGTTAATCTTCAAATTCTACTTATCACCAGCATATGTTGTAAACATTTTTAGTGCAGTCAGACTGCAATGTTTGACATCTGGAGGAACATTTCTAAAAATAAAACAATTTCTGGTGAACCATATTGCCCATGAAATGCAAATGGCTATATTGAAATGTTGCTTGCAATTCCTAAACCAGTTTAAGAGACAGGCATTATAATATCCAACATCCCATTGTTGATTAATATTCAGACTATTGACGACAAATGCCCAACAATTTTGAGTGAAATGGCAATTGACAAATAAATGCTGATTTGTTTCAGCAGCATTGAAGCAGAGACTACAGACACTGGGCCCAATCCATCCCCGCTTGCCCAGGTTCTCCAATGTTTTCAGTTTATCTTTCAAGACTAACCAAGTAAAACATTTCAATTTTAAAGGAATAGACCATTTCCAAAGCTTCGTGTACCACCAATCTTGAGGGAAAATGTATTTGTCTTGAATGATTCTCTGATAAGCAGATTTAGCTACCATATTTCCCATGAAATGCAAATGGCTATATTGAAATGCTGCTTGGAATTCCTAAACCAATTTAAGAGACAGGCATTATAATCTCTAACATCCCACTGTTGATTAATATTCAGACTATTGACGACAAATGCCCAACAATTTTGAGTGAAATGGCAATTGACGAATAAGTGCTTATTTGTTTCAGCAGCATTGAAGCAGAGACTACAGACACTGGGCCCAATCCATCCCCGCTTTCCCAGGTTCTCCAATGTTTCTAGTTTATCTTTCAAGACTAACCAAGTAAAACATTTCAATTTTAAAGGAATAGACCATTTCCAAAGCCTCGTGTACCACCAATCTTGAGGGAAAATGTATTTGTCTTGAATGATTCTCTGATAAGCAGATTTAGCGGTCACTTGTCCAGTAGCAGGGTTTCCTCCCCAAAAGAGCTGATCTGTTCCATGATGCAAATTGACACCAGCTGCACACAGCCTCATTGTATACATATCCCAAGTCCGAGCTAAGAAGCCAGAGAGACCAAGCTCATTAGCAGACATCCAAAAAGCATTCCCAATGCCACCATTACTGTGCACCTGTATCTTGTTTAATGTAGTCAAACCTAAAACTTGAAGATACTGAATAATGATAGAAGGTAGACAGAAATATTCATCCATCCCAATTATGGGGTCTACACCAACACGAATCCTCGAACCAGAGCCCACCTGCCAAATGAGATCATCTTTTATCCAATGAAAAATCTTCATAAAGCCCCGCCAAATAGGGGAAAAATTCCAGCTGGCCATCTTTGGATTTATAATCCAATGGTATATGTCCATCTTTATATATTTGCTAAAAATAAGCTTGGATCAGAGAGTTTGTCCAAAGATCCCCCTCCACATGCTTTTTAATCTAAGAGCAGAATTGAAAGCCACAAGATCTTTAATGTCCCAACCTCCAAATCTGAATGGTCTAGATAATGTCTCAGCAGCAACCATCGGAATTTTTGCACTAACTGCATTCCTAGACCATAGGAAATTAAAGAAATTGTGCTTGATTGCTTTAATGATAAAAGCTGGAACTTCAAGTAAAGAAAACCAGTATACTGGAATGCTGGAAAGAATAGATTTTACAAGAATAAGTTTGCCACCAATAGATAAAAGCCGATAGGACCAATGAGCAATACGAGCTTCGATTTTCCTTAAGAGCCAGAACCAATCTTTAATAAGATAATTGTTTGGTTTTAAATTAAAACCCAAATATTTGAACCCTTGATCCAATGTGCAACATCTGTAAGGGAGCATAGTGCAAATATCTCTAAGTTGATCATCATTCATAGAGAGATGATAAAAAATGGATTTTGCAGAGCTAACCTTCATTCCCGAGGCTTTGCAAAAAGTCTGTATAATATCACTATAAATTCTCCACTCGTCCACAGTATCCATACCAACCACTAATACATCATCTGCAAACAAAATGTGAGTGATCACACAATCCATTGACATTCTGATACCTGAAATCTGACCTCTGTCCAAAGCTTTCTTGACTAATCTGCTGAATCCATCCATAACTAAAATGAAGAGTAGGGGTGAAAGAGGACACCCTTGTCTAATCCCTCTCGAACAGCTGAAGAAATTTGACGGAGAACCATTTACAAGCACTGCAATATTCATCGATGTGATACATGCCTTAATCCACTTAATCACCATAGAAGGAACCCCAATTCTGATCAAAATCAGGCGAAGGAAAGACCAATTAACTCTATCATAGGCTTTTTCCAAATCCATTTTGAGCAAGAGAGCTTTTTTCTTTTTGATCTTTATGCTGTGCAATAGTTCTTGAGCGATCCCAATAGCATTGTGAATCTGCCTCCCAGCTAAAAAACCAAATTTCTCTTCAGAGATGTGTACAGATAAAACGTGTTTCAATCTGTCAGCAAGAATCTTTGAGATGAGCTTGTATAATAGGTTACACAAGGCAATCGACCGATAATCACCAAATGAAAGTGGTTCGTTCCTTTTGGGAATCAGGGTAACAAAGGTAGAATTAAGTCCACCTGGAAAGTAACCATTTGTCCTAGAAAAGTTCACCAATTCCATAATTTCATGTCCAAAAATATCGAAGAAATGGAGATAAAGATCCACCAGCCAACCATCAGGGCTGGGGCTTTTGTCTTTTGCAAAAAAAATTAGAGTATGCTCAATTGCTTCCAACGAGACCTCTTTTTGGAGACAATCTGCTTCCTGATCATTTATGAAGCTTGGATAGAGAGAGGTCACTTTTATCTGATCTTGTATACTGCAATCATCATGGTCTCTATAAATGTTACCAAAGAAGGAAGCTGCTTCTGCTTTAATGCCCTCAAGACCAGAAACTTGTTGACCCTGCTCATTAATAATTTCCCAAATATATTTCACATTCCTTCTTGCAGATGCAAAAGAATGGAAGAACTTCGAATTTTTGTCCCCATGTGAAATCCAAATGGCACGACTTTTGAGTCGCCATTCTTTTTCATCTTGTAGTAAAATAGCTTCCTTTTTCTGTTCATAATTTTTCAGAGCATCAAATGATTCATAAGACAGATAATTATGAATATTAGCAGCATATGATTCTTGAATCTTCCTTTCTAATAGAGAAAGTTCCATTTTATCAGCCTTTTTTCTATCTTTAATCCATTTAATGACAACTACCTTTAAGTCCTTCAATTTATAACAGAAATTCAACATCGGATTAGTATCATAATCACTACAGTCCCTCCAAAAAGTTCTAACCATACTGCAAAACATGTCATCTTCTAGCCATGAAGCGTTGAATTTGAAGGGGGATGGAGGGTAATGCCCATATTCCTCTAGTTGCAGAAGGATGGGCCAGTGATCTGAGAACTTATGGTCATAAACCCAAGACCGATACTTCTGGAATAACCCCAGCAACTCAGGTTTTACAAGGAATCGATCCAATCTCTTATGGACACCATCAATCCCAAATCTCCCATTAGTCCAAGTAGGAACCAATTTGTGTGGCTTCACATAAATAAAATCTATATCCACAAATAGATTGTTGAAAAAGTCAGCAAGCTCATCCAACCTGGATGAGGTACCCTAGATTTTTGAAGCTTTACAGGTGTAGTTTAGGTCTCCTGTAATAATCAAGTCTAGCAAGTTCAGAAGGCCTGAATCATAAAGAAAAACCCAATACTTTTGTCTCTCCCTATATGGGGCATAGCAATTTAGGATGGATAGGGATTGATGAAAGCCACAGAAAGACCCTTTGAGCAAAATAACCCAGTGTGTATGAAAAACCTTGAAATCAAATAAAGCAGGATTCCATGCAGCAGCAAGTCCCCCTGACAAACCACAAGAGCTAACAACAACAACTTCCCAAGAAGGCAAAATCTTACAAAGTTTGGAAATAGCAAAGGAGTCATCACACATGGTCTCCTGGATCAGTATAATTGTAGGGCTAGTAGCACTAAATAGATTGGATAAGGCCTGATCCCGAGATACCTTACCCAATCCATGCACATTTAGGGAAAGTACGGACATTAAGAAACATCCACCAAGGGGGACACCGCTCTAAGCCCCAAAGAAAGACCCGTTCCTTCACCACCAGCCTCTTCCAGCCTCTTTGAAATAGGAGAAAAAGTATCCAAATCCAAATGATTAGCCTTGTCTAAGACCTTCTTTTTTCTACCACGTCTTATGGGGACATTTTGGAATTTAAGAGAATGAACAGGGTTGGCCGAAGACCCACTAATCAGATTCTTAGAGAATGTAGGGAGCGGAGGAAATTCCTCCCCTTTCTCAGAGATGAGATAACCACTCTCCGCTAAACTGGAGTTGTCAGCAGAAACTAATACCTCAGAAGAAAGATTTTGTTGTTTGAGAGAATAAAAAACAAGATGTGTTTCACCACCCGCATTCAGGCGGGGATCCGGATCAATGCACACAGGATTGATAGTAGAAATACCCACCTCAGAACCCAGAAAATGTACAATACTATCACTACTGGGGTTTGGAGAATGGATGTGTATAGGGTTCGAGTGACCATCGCCCACAAGAATTGGTTTGGAACCAAAAACAAAGGCTTCATTCTCCAATTCACATGCTAAATTACGACTAACTTTAGAGGGCTGAGGATGATTTTCAAGATTTTCTACCAGTAACCCCGTAACAATATCATGCCTCAATTTTATTTCCCCCTTAGAAATGCGGCTAGACAAAGCATTTTCAGACTTTTCAATAAACGCTAGTTCATCTGAGGTAAGGTCGGGATAAGGGTTTGGGGTATTAACATCAGACTTACCCGAGATTTCAGCAGATACCTTGTGTGCACTAGATGAAGGGGATGCCATACCCGCCGCTGGAGAATACACAATCTGCTTCCTTCTGAAAGGGAAAGACGCCTGAACATGGTCGACTTGATGACAGGTAAAACACCGAAAAGGGATCTTGAAGAAATCGAGATTTTTCCTCCAAACCCTAGCACCCCATGCAATATCCACTTCAACAGGTAGACCATTCCTCATATCAATTTCTACCATGACCTTGGCATACCTACGATCCATGCCAAACAAATTCTGCTTGCCCATCCTAACATACCTCCCCACTGCATTCGCCAGACCAATGATAACCTCCTCAGACCACAACTCTATTGGCAACCCCGAGATGATCATCCACAAGTAGCGCACAGCTTGAAACTCTTTCAGAGGATCAAAATTGATATGCCAACGCATCAAAAATAATGACCCCTTCTTAAATTCCCCGAAAACCGAGAGGATTTTCTCCAGATGCATCGATTCAGAGAAGGTGAAGAGAATCCAACGATTCATGAG
This sequence comes from Larix kaempferi, assembly GCA_027924585.1. NCBI lineage: Eukaryota > Viridiplantae > Streptophyta > Pinopsida > Pinales > Pinaceae > Larix > Larix kaempferi. Next base: position 5,544,076 of record BSBM01000418.1, on the reverse strand, counting down.
AAGGTTAATTCGCGGCGCCATACCCGTAATAGGAACCCATAATTTGTTGACCCACTTGATGATATCAAGCTTGCTGCCCGAAGTGAATTCCAAACATCCAACAAGTGCCTTCTCTACTAGGCACCCTATTCTAGCCAGGTTAAAATCTGAATCAATGTCATATCTCGCAATGGAAGCCCTAGCCTTATATGTTTTCTACAATCTTCAGGATTTTTCCTTCAAACCCCCCAAAATTTTGTGTCTCGACGCAGCAGAACCTCCGGAGGAATCATGCAAAACAAGGGAAAGATGAGCGAAATGAGGGTTTGGTTGGAGAGAAGACCGGTCCATATCAGATCACAACTGGATCAAAAAGTATGGTACCGGCAGCTGACAAGGATACAACCCACCCACCAATGACAACAGGGCCAGCTGCCAACAGCTAGCACGAGGGCCCAAAAAGACTGCAGAAAAAGTACAAACAGCCGGGACCCCCACAAATAGCCAAAAATCCCGAGATCACTAAAAATGGAGCTCATCCAAAAGTGATCCAAACAGATAACCAAAAATAGAACTAAGCACTCCAACAAGAAAACCGAAATATCAAGTTAAAGAGAAAGAAAGATGGGCTGCAACGTAAGCGATGATTCCCAATTTTTTTATACTTGGCTGGTACTAGGCCGATTCCAACGAATCAACTTGACTCCAAGTCGTCACGAGCCCACACATTCCTCTGATCCAATAGGTATATTATTGTAATATACTATATTGGTGGATATGATATTCTCCTCCATTAATAATATTATACCATAGGATTCACTAATATATGATATAGTTAATATATATTATATTAACTAACCTATTAGTTTGACATATATTAATAATATTATTTCATGTACTCCATGCATGGCCTAACTATATATCCATGGATTAAGGTATAGGGCTATTAATATCCTAGTGGGACAAATTATCATCATATAATTGGAAACGGAGCCAACAAACTTTGCACAGGCCTGTCGTAGAGCCAGTGGATATGTTTTCCCAAACCCATGTCTACCCAAATTGTTTCTTTGACATCATAGTTGCTATCAGAGCACTGAAAGTAATTCCTGCAAACAAACAAACAATTAAATTCAGTAATCAACAATCAGGAAAAGCAAAAACATCTACATGGAACAAGGACCTGTTATAGCATAAGCACCTAGGACTTGCGCTCTTCTTTGTGAATTTCATGCTATAGTTTGCATACTTATAGTCATTTTCTACAATGTCAATTTAGGATAGTGGCCCAACACAATAAGCATGTAGCTTGCCACGTTCTTTACATGCAATGCATCCACAGAGCGATCTGCACAATGCAATGTAGTGTTAGTAGGTGCATTCATTGGCACTGCACAACGCACTAAACTCTTAACAGGGGCATTGACAACAGGTCCATCGAGTGGCAATATGCACAATACAGTGAACTGTTAGGAGGTGCATCGACATCAACTCCCGTAAAAAATGAAAAGGTGATCTCGCAATAAGAGGTTACTTTAAAAACTTTGGATAAAATACCAAAAACAATATCATAAAAAAAACTGCAATTGGCAAAACAATATCATAAAAAAAACTGCAGTTGGCAGTGCACAGTAAACTAAACCATGGCGAATACATAATTTCCTGTAGATGGATGAATTCAAGGCGTGATGTAGAATGTCTATGTAACTGTAGAAGAATGCTTGAAGACAATTGCTGGGCAAGATTCATGCCACATGGGAAGTTGGATGAGTAAGAAATCATTATAATTGTTTGGCAGAGTTAAGGGTTTGGTGAAAGCGTGGAGGTTAGTTGTACCCAGACAGAGAGAGAAAGAGAACCGGTGGCCTAGGGTTTGGTGGGGTGACCACAAGGGTGTGGTTGGTGACGAAAACAAATTTTCTTCCAACTTGCCTTTCTTTTTCTGTGAGTGTCGTGCGCGTTGGATGCAAATCGGCCATCAACAGTCTTCTTCAATCTCTTCAGGTTAGGATTCCTATTATCATATCATTGAATGAATGAATCCCTTCTTGCAAAAGCTTTGAAGCTTTGAGTGTAGTAAAAACGAAGGTTAAATTTCGTGAATTAGATTCCAGATGTCAAATTACACTGATAATGGCGTGTTGGATCATAATTTCATTTAAAAAAATGATTTAATTTGAATCGGTCGTCTCGGATTTTAATGTTTGACGTGACCGAACAAGTGTACTTAGATTCTAGCATGCAGAAAGACACGTAGAATGCCAATCTCGTAGGGCATATCATTTCCAAGGTAGCCTTGAACTTTAGTTCACTTCAATTGAGGTTCTAAATAAAAGCTCCACGTGGGTTTGGTTGTTCGAGATTTCTAGTTTGCAAGGCTACGATATGTGCAGCGCCACGTTTAAGCCATGCAAGGTGCGAGAGTCACCAAGGCAACTACAATCCCCACATTTCGGTCATGCACGATGGCTCTCTAAGGAAACTACCAGCTGTTCTGAAAGTTGCTCTCATGATCATGAGTCGGAGAAAATTAAAGTTAATCACTTAATTAAGCATTAATGGATGTAAGGGATGCTACTGACATGGCCAAATGTAGCAGGGATGTCCGTGGAGCAGCAAGTCTGTGCAGGTTATTCCATAGACAAAATAGGGAATTCCATAGACACATATACATAGCTTTATGGATCAGTTGCAATGCCAGAAGTGGATATTCATTGCAATCTGCAAAGTATTTTCCTGAGATGCTCTTCATATTTGGATGAATTGCAACTTATGGATGAAATTTGGATAAGTATTGTGATAATAATCCGATAAACAGGTAAAATAATCATTTTTATAACCCTGGTTTTCCTTGATTGCTTCAGAAATGAAACGTTTCTGTGAAATTTAAGAAATAAAGAAGGTAAAGAAAGCAGTTGTATAAGATATTTTACCTAGGAATTGACATTGGGCATGGTGGTAAGTGTTTCTCCCTGCACAAAATCATTGAAGCACTCTGGGCTTACGGAACGTCAGTTGGCATGTCGGGGACTTAAGAGATCATCGAATTTTGAAAGAGGAAAGGGTGAGAAGAATCTTTATGAACTGAGGTATCCACACTGTGCTTGCTGGTAGCAATAAGTATGTTATCTCTTACTAATATTTCTACCTAGGCTGGGATGGATTGGAGATCCATACCCACTAGCAAGGAAGGAGGCAGAGTCAATAGAGGCAGTTTATCCGCTTGGACAGGCCTCACGATAAGTTCTCAATTTAATCTGTTATATCTACACAACAAATTGTCAATTTAATTTAAATTGTTACATATACATAGTAAATTCTCTTTTACATTGAATTTACATGTGCAAAACAAATTCTTAATTTAATTTTATATGCACAGTAACCTGTGCACTACAACGTTACGGTTCGCCTTTGGGGTGCTTCCTTCATACCGTATTTGTCCTGCAAAATGTCTGCCATAAATTGTTGACATATTTTGACCAATGAATGCAAAACGCTTGGTATATTGGAATGCAGGTTTCAACCACATTAAAAAATTTCCTCCATCTTTTATTTTTAAATTTGTTTTCATTTTATCTAAATTTTGTGAGAGAGAAGCAAAGCAAAGAATGCATTGAATTCATATAAATATTTTAATTCTAGTATTTTCACCTAACTAGAAGCATACTTTGCTAAAAATTTGCTCTTATGTAATAAAGAGTTGGTCCCAATAAAAATGATTTACCCTGCTCCCCCATTATAACTCGCATCGATCAACTGGAACTATCCAGTTTTAGAGTAAGACCTTCACAATCGTGATTCAGTTTATTATTATCGAGATAGAGATACTATTCTAGGTAGCCCTGAGCAATATTCGCAAAGTAAATTATTGAAATCCAATTCCGTATGTTATGGATGCTTTGGATGATCCAGATCTTACAACAGAATCCCAATTAACAACTGCTTACTTACTTGCCCTGGCTCCCCCAACAAGAAAAAATACAATAAATATTTAACTAAACAATAAGGCTCTTTGAACAAATAACAACAATTGGATGCTTATCGCTCGCTTTCCCTAATTCAAACAACTTACTACAACTGCATTGTTACCTTGTGTTACCTTGCCAGGCAGGAAGCTTAACCTAGTGCTTTGGAGCTTGCTTGATAGCGAGCTGGAGTGGGAGCTGGAGAAGTTGGGAGGATTGAAAACTCGCAGGATTTTTAGCTTGAGTGAGAGCTTGCTGGCTGTAATAAAGAGTTGGTCCCGCGCCTGGTAGGGAAGAGATAATTCAGTCTTTAGCAGAGCATAAGGCCAACTATCTGGACAAAGAGCTTGATTTGGATTGCATCGACAAACAAAGAAGCCGGAAATGTTTATTTTTCTGTTTAATTAAATTCATTTGACTATGTGCATACAAGTAACTTCAAACAACAATTGCTTACTCTGTATATGTATTTGTATAGGTTCTCCAGGACAACAAACCAACCAAGACAAATCTCCTTCATACTTGCAAACTAGCTAAGACAAAGCTCCTTCATACTTGCAAACTAGCCAAGACAAAGCTCCCAGACTTCAGAAGCATGATAAATAAGGCGAAGATTCTTGAAGAGAATTTGTGTAAATAGTTACTAGCCAAAGGTTCTAGCCATGGCGATAAGCTAGAGCTTGGTGGTGTGGCGGTGGGTGAAGGTTCAGTGGCGGTGTGGCGGTGAAGGTGGTGTCATCCGACAATGGTTTCAAGGCTATGTATTTAATGCAAGTAGTATGGCAGTGAAGGAGAACATAGTATTTATGAAAGAATTAAATAACCACCCAACTTCCAAGATCTCCACCGTCACCACGACAATAACGCTTCAAACTATAATCCAATAGTATTGAAGTAAAATAATATGTAGTTGAATTAATAATTGATATATTTACGAACTATGTGAAAAAGCTAGGACATATGAAATAAATATACAAAGTCAAACGCAAACTAATTAGTGGTCAACGCGTATCGAATACAATAGTTTACCCTGGCCTTCGGCAGGGACTAATAAAACTTAAAGTCATATTTCTTGAGACTCCAAGGTTGTATATTTTTTAATTTAAAATATAAAAATGTTCAACGCTTTCATTTGAATGTTAGGTCGGCCCCCCTTAAATGCTAAAATTATATTACTATATGAAATCGTTTGGACTCATATAAATATAAGCTAGATTGTTCTTTTTTTTTACAATTAAAATTATCCATCTTTCATAATGGTCCAACGAAAAAGTTCAAGGATTAGCTAAGGAAGAAAAGTTTGGGTAATCTTGTTATCTTTTTTTATACCTAAGGTCTCTTTTGGTTATAAGGGATTTTTCTCGTGGAATAGGGTTAATACTATGAACTTGGTAAAGGTATGTATTAATGTTATTAGCATAAAGGTATGGATTAAGGCTTCTTCAGGGTGATATTATATTGACATAGATTATGATGATGATCTTGGTATAGATCATGGTTGTAATGGCATAAGTTATGGTGGTGATCTTTGCATAGATCATGGCGATATTGGTATAGATTATAGTGATGATCTTGGCATGGATCATGGTGATGTTGGCATAGAGTATGATGATGTTATTGGTATAGATTATTATGATGTTATTGGAATGTATTATGGTGATGTTAGTGGCATGGTCTAGGGTTCCTCTCTTTGAACGACCTAGAGTTTGAAGATAATAATGATGTTAAGGGGTTGAACAAGCAAACAAATGTGGATGATTGTTTCTAGGGTTCTATTTAATAGACTTGAAGGGCATCTTCTGGAAGGTTTTATTGCAGACGTGGAGAATAGATTCGAGGCATGTACATGTTGACATAGTGGCAGTGACAATAATTGCGATACTGAAAATGGTAATGATAGTAATTGTGACAGTGATAGTGATTGTGACAATGATAGAGATGGTGATAGAGTGAAGACCATAGCAATGTGAAGATAGTGACAGTGATAGGTTGATAGTCTTACCCATATCAGGGTGGCAGGACGGGGAAAGGAGAAGAGAATGTAGTCTCCTTCAGGTTGGTCCTTGAGAAGTGCGAGTTGGTGCTCACAAGGGCGTCGATGCCTCCTTCTAGTTGGTGCTAGAGAAATCAATGAGTTGGTGCTCATAAGGGGGTTGGTGCCTCCTTCTAGTTGGTGCTAGAAAAATCATGGGGTTTGGTGCTCAACTTGTGAGTTCATGCAAGTTTTGTAATGGTCAAGTGACCAATAACATCGTTGAATATAGTGTAGTTATTGAGTTACTGTTGGAGGTTATTTCACTTAGCATGGGCCAAAACTAGTAGTTCAGGTTGGTTCAGAGTTGGTAGTATTGTAGTTGAATGGTGTTTATCGCATCTACGATCCTATGCTTCTATGGAAGTATCTGTGCGTGAGGATTCTTGAATAGAATTTTGAATTTATTTATTACATACATACATATTCCAATAATATTAAATGAATTAACTGAAGCATTAGAAAATCATGTCTTAGATTGGCATTTGTTACATTAAAGTAGAAGAAGCATGATTGTACCCTAAAATATTAATGAATCACATCAACGTTTGTAATTAACTAAATTAGATAGAAAACCATATGTATATATACAATAATAAAATTTACATCATGTCAAAAAATGGGAGAAGCCACATACAAAATTGGGTTCCCAATCTTGTAATGATGTGATATATGTCTATATGTACAAAAAAAGGTTATACATCAAATGTTATGCCTCAAACGCTATCCTGGCATGCACATCACGATAAAAAAGTATAGCAAAAGCTAGCTTCGAGAGAAGATGAACCCAAGGTTTTGGTACTCCCATAACCTTCTTCTATAGGCAATCTGCAGGATCCTTTATTTGGGCCATGGGAAGCCTATGCTTCATCCCCACCAGGTTCTACAAAATATTACGAAGGGCTATATTGGTGTCACCTCCTTCTCCTCCCTGTTCAACTCTCGCTCTCCTTTGATATCATGGGTATCTTACAGTTCATACAACATACATCTACATCATCATATTGTTTTTTAGTAGCTTGATACACATAAAAATTATATACCTCTAAAAACAAAAACAACTACATATGATAAAATTAAAAATAATAGTGCAATTTAAAAGTAATTTTCTTTTACCTATGTCCCCCAATACGAGCTAGGAGGAAGAGGAAGATCTAATGCGAGCCAAGAGGAAGAGGAAGATGAGCCAAGAGGAAGAGGAAGATATAGATCATTGTGATAATCCATGTGGGAGTAGAGGTAAATTTTTAATCGTGATCACTTGACACAACCACCAATAAAAAATTCATTTAGAATTCGTCCTCCTTTTAATCTTGGAATCATGTCATACCATACACACACGCGGGAATCATCATGCCTAGAAAGTGGAACAAATACATAACGGTGTATGGCGGGAACCCTCTCCATGAATAATGAACCATATTGATATTATACCAAAAGTGCTTAAACCAACCTAAACTACAATCTATCATTTGTCCTCTAATGTTGACTAAATAGTGGTATGCCAATCATATAGCGTAGGCCTCAAGAAATCAATAACGTAGGCCTCAAGAAATCAACAGCCTAAGACATCTTGGCTTCTAAGGGATAGTGAGGTGAAACATATGCTTCCATCCTAGTAACGGTGGGCACATTAATTTTGAACCTCGGTTTGCTAATATTTTCCACTAGAACCCAACAACTAACCTTCTAAGCATTGGGAGTACAATAGGCATCTATGTACTCATATTCTGTGAGGCCTCCTTGTACTCCTCCTCCTTTAATTAGGACTACAATCTCTCCGTGATGAGGAAATTTTGTGATGAAATATATGTCATCCACCTTAATCTTGAGGATAGCATCATCAACGAAAAAGGCCCCCCTAATCAAGATCCTCGTAGCTGATAAACAACTCTAGTAGCTTTGATTGTGCATGCATGTCAACACACCAAAAAAATTTGAGAAGTCCACAATATTAGTGAAATCATAAATAAAGGATCATCCACTACAAGTTGGTCAACTTTTTCATGCTCACACTCTCTCCAATTGATTACCATGACAATTCACTTGTAATATCCAAGAGCAATTTGGATGTTAGTTTTCTAAATTAGGCATTTTGAAGAGGGACCCCACAACTTGTTTTCAACATAGTCATGAGGTCCCATGAATGTTGGTTGCAATAGTCATAAGTAGGGAATTTTCCCCACATCCCGTGAATGAGATACCCATGGGGAAAACTGAGGGAGCATTTCAAGGTCCCCTATCCCTCCAAATTTAACAAAATTTGGAAATGAAATGAATTTGAACAGTTGAATCTCTCACTTGAAACATGAAGGGTAATTTGGTAATAAAATTGGGTAAAAAGTATTTTAACATGTTAAAATTAATTATATTTTACGTTTTAAAACTTTTTCACCCAATTGTTTTTTGCAAAAGTGCCTATTTAACTTTAGGAAGGTGTTTTTGAATCTTTTGCAAGTTGGCAAAGTTCTCGAACATGTTTTATTGGTGTTTGATAATCAATTCTTCACTCATATCTTAGAGTTAATGATTCTCTAACTAGAATATAGGCATACGTACATCTATACCATTGCATCTTGCGTCATTAGATTTTATCATTTTTTTCTTAGGATACATCCCACCATGTTGCAACACTTACAGATCTTTTGGTTTAGTTGTTGAAGAGATGGCCGATGAGCGTCCACCTCATGCAAATCACATTTTTTTCATTTTTTTTTGCATAGGTCTATTTAATTTCCTTGGAACATAGTTGCATGCCTTCCGAAATTTGTTTCTTCCACTATATCATGACATTCTTTTATTTTTTTGAAGCTTTACTAATATGAAAGAGATACAAGAAATCAAATATTTATAAAAATAGAGAGGGGGAATCAATTAGATGCTCCATGTGTATTATTGTGGCAACAAAGTTGTGTCGCATTTGAACAAAGAACTTGTGTCACATCTTCCTTAATTTTTTTTTTTTTAGTATTTGACCTTAGAAGATGAACCATGATCCTAAGCTTGTAACTCCTTAAGTTGATTACTCTTCCAATCACTATGGATTAATCTTCATTACCTCCTACATTGTTGGATTCATATACTTATTCTATCCACGGGTCTTAATTGTTTCTCAAGTCACAAAATGTGTTATGGTTATGTTCAAAGAAAGTCTAAACTTTGTTGACCATTTCTTAGAGTCTTTGACTTTGGATGTCTTCCTTCCCTTCTGTCAAGTTGTTCTAAGTGAAATCATATTCATTGTTAACTCATGGTAGTATGAAAAGGTCTCCACAAATTTCTTGTTGGTGAGTCTTTTCCCATTGACTTAAACTCATTATCTGGAAAATAGACTTAGAGTCAATAACACCTAGGGCTTACTTCCATTATAATTGGTGACTTACCTTACATTCAACATATGACAGCTCATCGTTGGTCATTGAGTGAGTAGTTTCCTTCCATGTTTGACGGAAGACATCTATTCACGTAGTGGTAATCATGTTGTACCTTGGGTTCTATTTTCATCATTGATGGAATTCGTCACCTTTGTTGATAAATAATATTATTGCGCATTTCTTAGAGGGTCCTTTTGTGCACTATTTACATTCTTTGCATGTGAGAGACGTACTCAATGATGTGTCCATGCAAACATTTTGTCCAAGGCCTTTAAACCTAAATCATGTTCCTAATTTTTGCTAGTGTTGGTTGATGAGCAATTCCCTAATTCCCTCCTTCTAACATATCTCTTCGTATTTTTTTTTCAGCGGAAAAAAACCGTACTACTAGTATTCATTATGAGAATCAAATAGTACAAAATGCATAAGTCATAAAACGGGACGTATGTTCAAGAGTTTGACTACTATAGTCCACTAGTGACAAAATATCAAAATAAAAAACTATGTTCCTAGCAAGTGACTACATCAGATACAAAAAACAAAACTAATACACAAATATGTTCACAATGCCTGAATCAATACATTGTGCCTCCAGGTATTCTTCCCATATGATATAGCCATCTTCACCTTCATGAGCCTATTTGGAGAGTGCATCTGCCATCGCATTATGTTGTCGATAGATATGTTCAAAGGATATATCCCTGAAAAGCTTGATTTTTTCCTTGATTCTACAACACCATTGATATAAAGAGATCCCATTCAGATTATACTCACCTTTTTCCCATTTGATCATCACCCTAGAATCTCCAAAAATAGACAGTGCATGAAATCCAAAAGCATAAGAAACTGTAAGCACACTCCATAGCCCAAGTAATTCTGCTTTGGTGTTAGTGCCCCTACCACAGCTCAACTTAAGAGTAAAGTAGTGGTCTTTGTTTATATAAATCACTCCCCCCACAGCACAAAAACCATCCACTTCCGATCCATCAAAAAAAGCCACTGACCTATGATAGGAAATGATGGGAGCACTATCTTGTCTGGAGCAAGCCATATTAGATACAAAACAATAATCTTTAAAAATCATCAAGATTTTGTTGCATGATTTAGCCAAGTTTGGACTCGTGTCTTCAAATAAGGTTTCATTCCTAGACCTCCAGACATCCCAAGAAATCACAACAGGCAGAAATGGGATACTCTTGCACTTCCTGTGCTAATTGAGTGCACATATTCCAAACATACCCGTGCCCCATTGATCAATTAATTTGAGATCCATTGTAATTAATTTAAAGACCAAAGTGATCTAGTAAACTCACATTTATCCAATCCAACCTCTCTTGGATAAGCTATCCCAAGTTTTCAAACCACCACGGAGAGCGTGCCACATAAAACACTGAATTTTCAGTGGGATCTTCCATTTCCAAAGAACCTTATACCACCAGTTAGCTGGAAATAAGCACCAATTATTAATGATAGCTCTGTAAGCTAATCTAGCATTCACCATGCCTATAGCTGAGTTATTTATCCAGAGTGACTTGTCTTTATCCATAGTCAATCAAATACCAGAAAAATTAAGTTTGTTGATGTATCGATCCCATTCTGTAGTAGTTTCATCTTGAAATCCCATATCCATCGCAGTGAGCCAGTATGTTTGATTAATTCCCTATTTAGTTCTCTTCATTTTATTAAGAGTAGCATAATCAAAGCAATGCAGAGGATTGATAATTTTAGTAGACAGTGTATAATTTTCATCCATCCCCATAATAGGTTCAATTCCCACTAATATATCTTTTCCATTTTCGACACGCCATGATAAATCTTGTTCCATCCAATTATAGACTTTGATGAAACCAAACCAAATGAGAGAAGTTCCCTTGGTCTGCTTCAATGGATTTCTTATCCAGTTTATCACATCACCCTTTATATATTTAACCGAGAGTATTCTGGACCAAAGAGTGGGCCCAAAAATCCCCCTCCAAAATCTTTTCAACTTGAGAGCACAACTAAATAAGGACAAATTCCTGATACCCCATCCACCACTGCTTTCTAGCAGCGCAATATTCTCCCATTTGGTCATAACCAGATTACTGTTAGCCGAGCTACTTGTCCAAAGAAAGTTAAAAAGGATCTTTCTCAAACAATTAATGGTATAAACTAGGATCTGGAGGAGAGAAAACCAGTATACTGGTATGCCTGTAAGCACATATTTAACCAATGTTAGACGCCATCCAATTGACAGTAACCTGTAATTCCAGTGATTTATCTTCTGTTCTACTCTTTTAATAATCCATAACCGATCATTCCTCCTATATGTAGATGGATTTAAGAAGTATCCAAGGTAGTTAAACCCCTCCTCTAATGGGCATAAATTATATGGTGACAATCTCTTAAAAGCATCAATATTGCAATTTCCAAGCCCAAAATGATAAATATTCGACTTCCTATTATTTACCAGCATACCTGAAGCATCACATAATTCCCTGATAATGTGGTTATAGCATTGCCATTCCGCAACGGAGTTTAACCCTGCTAAAAGAACATCATCAACAAATAGGCTATGTGTATGAGACAACTCAGATGAAAACTTGATAGCTTTGATAGTGCCAGTAGATTTAGCCACCCCGATCAACCTTCTCATCCCCTCAATGATCAGTAGGAAAATGAGTGGAGACAATGGACAACCTTGTCGAACCCCTCTACTGATTTTGAAAAACTCTGATGGTGCACCATTAATCAAAACAACAATACTAGCAGTGGATACACACACCGTTATCCACCGAAGAACCAAAGGAGGAATTCCAATCTGAATAAGGATCAATTGTAAAAATTCCCAATCCACCCTGTCATAAGCTTTTTCAAGGTTGATTTTGAGCAGCAAAGCTTTCAGATTTCTTTTCTTGATAGTATGAATTACTTCCTGTGTAATTCCAATGGCATCCAGTATTTGACGATCCTTCAAGAACCCGAACTACTCGCCTAAAATATATCTAGACAAGAGAGGCTTCAATCGAACAGAGATAATCTTGGAAATAATTTTGTAGGCCAGATTGTAGAGGGAAATCGGCCGAAAATCCCCAAATGTGCCAGGCTTGCTAGTTTTAGAAATTAATGTTAGGAAAGTAGAGTTAAGACTACTGGAAATGTAACCCTCCACTCCAGAGAACTCAACCATATTCAGAATATCTACTCCCATAATGTCAAAAAATGCAAGGAAGAGTTCTACTGTCCATCCATCAGGACCAAGACTCTTGTCCATGGAAAACCCCTTCAGTGTCTCTTCAATTTCCTGCAGGGTGACTTCTTTCCCTAAATTCATAGCTTCATCCTCATCAACAAATACTGGATAATTCCGAACCACTTGAAGTTGGGTAAGGAGATTACAACAACCAGGGTCAGTATATAAGCTTCCAAAATGTATTTTAGCTGCACCTTGTAGTTCTTCCAACCCAGTAACCTTATTCCCATCCAAATCTAAAAGATCCCAAATAGCATTGATATTTCTTCTATGTGAAGCATAAGAGTGAAAAAAATTAGTATTTCGATCCCCCAGGCCAATCCATATGGCACGGCTCTTAAGCCTCCAATCCATTTCCTCTTGGTCCAATAGATCATCCTTCTTTTGTTAAAGCAATTTTACATTCAAACTAATATCATCATCTAGTGCACCATTAATATTTTTGTTAAGTAGCTCTTTGATCTGTTTCTCTAAGACTTCAAGTTCCAAAACATCAGACCTTTGTTTGTTCTTAATCCATCTCGTGACAACCTCCTTCAACCTACACAACTTTAAGACAAATGAATCCACTGGATTCAACTCCGGTTCCAGTTCACAACCAGTCCAAAAAAATCTGACCATCTTGCAAAACTCCACATTCCTCAGCCATGTGGAGTTAAACTTAAGAGGGTACTTTAATTTGCAAAGTGAATCATCAAACTGAAAACGTACAGGCCAGTGATCCGAAAATTTGGATTCTCCAATCCAAGATCTATGCCGAGCCCACATATTTAATAAATTAGACTTAACCAAAAACTTATCCAAGTGCTTATGGATACCAACACTCCCAGACTGGCCATTGGTCCAAGTTGGAGCGAGTGTACATGGGACAACATCCACCAATCCATGAGATTCTAAGAAGTTAGTAAAAAAATTTGCCATATCATCCAGTCTAGCATGTGAACCCCAAACATCTCTAGTAGTTCTTGTGAAGTTCATATCACCCGCAATGATAAGGTTCGTATAGCTGATAAGTGCAGAACTGCCCAAAGATGTCCAAAATGGACCACGATCTTTGTAAGGGCCATATAAATTTAACACAATAATCGGCAAGTTCAAACAGGTACAACACCCATCTAAGAAAATCCCCCAACTAGTTTTATAGGCCAAAAAGTTATAGAAGGTAGGATTCCACCCCACCAGAAGTCCTCCGGACATACCCATAGCATTAGTAGCAACAAATTCCCACTCGGGAAGGATGGCGGCAAGCTTATTAACTGCCTTAAACTCCTCACACATAGTTTCCTGTAAAAGTATCAAAGTAGGAATAGTAACTTTGAACAAATGGGTTAAGGCCCTAGTCCTAGAGACCTTACCCAAACCCCTGACGTTAAGAGTGAGCATGGTCATTGGAAAGCCTCCACCCGAGAAGCAATTGCTCTAAGGGCCTCATCCAAAACACATGAAGGTTCAACACAAGGTTTATTAGCATATTCATCAATTCTGGTAGAGACAAGGATAAAATCATCAACAGTAGACAGGTCAAAATTCCTTGGTTTCCTGCAGCCCTTCCTGATAGTGACATTAAAAAATCTGTTGGCAATGATCGGTTTGACCCACTCCTTAGAAGAAGGGTTTTTAGAATAGTTAGTCATTGGGGACAAGAAATCATTTGGGGCAGAAATTGTGTCACAACCATTAATAGCCGAACCCTCTCCCACGAATAATTACCCATCCCAATCACAGACATGGTTTAAAGCCCTATCTAAATTAGTCTCTAGGTTATTGGTGAGCCTAAGAGGATAAGAGAAAAGCGACGAGTTACAAAGTTCACATGAGGTAACAGGGACACCGTGAGTGCAAACACCCTTCCCCAAAACCCTATATTGATCATGAGTAGTCTCATCACACACATTCCCAAGGTTAAGCTTGACATGTCCCTCATAAATTCTTCTATCTAGAGACTTTTCCATATGCACATAGAAATCCAATTCATCTTTTGTGACATCTTTATAAGGAGTGATTGAATCTAGAGAGATCTTACGTGAATTAGGTCTGACTGGAGAGGGAAAATCATCCACATAGTGCCCTTTTCCTAGAGAGTGGTCTCCTGAATCATCAGAACAGTGCCATCATATTCCTTCTGCATCAAGTTAGGGAAACGGGCCATAACGTGCCCCGTCTCATTGCATTTAAAACAACGAAACGACATTCTATAGTAATCTAACCTTTGCATAATTTTTGTATTCCCCCATACGATTTCAACATCCGTAGGTAAACCCTTAACCAAGTCAAATTCTACCATCACACGGGACACCCTCCTATCGACGCCAAAGAGACATTATTTATCAGATCGAACAAAAAACCCAAGTTTATTCGCCAACCCCACCAGAATGTTCTCAGTCCAAAGAGCAATTGGAAAACCCGACAGTAGCATACAGATACGTCTGCGAGTCTACTTTTCCCTAACAGGATCGAAAGCGATGTGCCATCGCTTCAATATGATAGACCCTTCCTTAAATGACCACTTCTTCGCCAAGATAGTCTCAATGTGCACAACATCATGTAGGATGAACATAATCCAACAGTTAGGAAGAATGTTAACCCTAGGATCCAATCCTAAAATGTGTGTCCAATTCTGGTTAGCCCAATCTAGAATTTCCCCCTTAGAACCAGAGGAAAATTTGATACTGCCAACCAGTGCTCTTCCATCCAGCATCTCCACCCGGTCCAAATTAGTAGTCTCCTCAATAAAATATTGCTCCAACCCTTCTCTTTCCTTAATAGTCTTCAGTCAATGCATGTGTCTAGACTTAGACCCACTCAGTCCACTCCTTTGAGCGATACCTTCCTGAGTGTTAGGATATTCCTATACTCCATCCTAGTCCTACCAGCATTATGTCAGTTCTGAATGCAACAGTTTTGCATGCAATCATGCAATTGCATGCATCCATGCAAATGCATGCCTTCGAGTCATCAATATGGTGTCTCCCAGCACCTAGTGCTTAGTTTACTATCCCCAGAGCCTGTTTCCACTTAGTTCCATCCCTCATAGTCTGTAATGCGCCTTCTCTCACCTACCATAGGAAGAAGTGGGCCCTCTCTCACCTACCACCAGTGACACACTCAGTTAGTTACTAGATTTGTGGATTTGATCCTTGATTTGAGGACATATTGACTTGTTTACTGACTGATACACTCAGTGAGACCTCCAGAGAGACTAGTTGATATGTTCTGACTACAGACAGTGTCACACCTATCAGTTACAATTAGTTACATCCAGTTGGACTCAGTTACATTCAGTTAGCTTAGTTTGACACATGGAAAACCACTTGTGATATGATGACACCACTACTGATCTGATGATTAGGACTCCTAGTGCAGATAAGCCATGCTCATGCAGGCTAATTCGAATTGCCACCTTGGAATTTGAATCCTCTTCATTGTATTATTTATTGTTCATATTATGATTAATGAATTAAAGTGATGTTATTATGCTCCTATTTGAGTTCTATTGCATCTATGTTCTGCTGCTCCATTCTGCACTCTTCTTCTATTTTTTGTTTAATCCTTCTTGTGAGGTATACATCAGCTCTTAGATTTGCTGTGAGGATTTTCACATGGTATCAGAGCATGTTGAGAGTATAGTCTATTTCCATTCCTGAGAGTTTCTTTTTTGCAAGTTATTACCAAGATTTCAAGTGCAGTAGCAGTTGAAGCAGTTTTCTGCAGTTGTAGCAGTTTTCTGCAGTTGCAGTAGTTTTTTGCAGTTGCAGTAGTTTTCTGCAGTTTTGCAGCAGTAGTAGTTGCAGGTATTCTCCATTGTTTTTGCAAGTATTCTGCAACAACTTCCATGAATCTGGAAGGAAATCCTCCTCTCTCTCCATTCAACTATGATGAGTGGAAACCAAAGATGATAGCATATTTGAAGAGACATGGTCTTTTTTATTATTGTCTTGAAAGAAAGTTCGAATCCTTTGAAGAGTAGAATGATTGGTTAAATGAAGGTGAAAAATACTATAGAGAAATGTTGGATGCTATGTCTCGTTGTATGTTACCCCACTTCCGAGATTCTGTTGAATCTCCAAAAGAGCTATGGGTCCAGCTGGATGAAATATTTGGAAAACAAAATGAAGGGATTGGTGCAAACTATTTGGAAAGCAATCTTAGTGATGCATTCGCCCTCATTGATGGTCTCTCTGATAAGGATTCAGTATCAAACATATCTCATAATGAAGTTGTCCAAAAAGAAGAACTTGCAGATTCAACACTCATGTTCTCAATGTCTTCTATTTCGAATTCTGAGCCAGCTCACACTCTAGAAACTGAAGAGGTTCTTAAATCCTCTCTTGCACAAGAGTCTGTTGGTTTGCATAATGATGATCTATTGAATGTTCAAGAGGTTAAATCAGCAATTGGAGGTGATGCATTCGCTTTCCTTGATCACTTACCTCTTATGTACTACTATATGATCATTTGTACATGCTCTCAAAAGTTCATTGAAGATGTAGGGCATTACCATTCACTTGGGATCATTTCTCATGCATATCATGGTTTATTTGGTTTTGATCTCACCCCTGCTAGATCAAAGGAGATCTCAAGAAACCATTCATCGTTTCTTGGAGATGACTCGAAATCCAATCCATTACCATTGTTTCATGGTTCATTTGGTTTTTATCTCATCCCTGCTGGTTCAAAGGAGATCTCCAAAAACCATTTATCAAATCTTGGAGCTGATTTGAAGTCCAAGCAACCACTATCATGTGATGGTTCTTTTGGGCATGATATCACCTATGATGGTTCAAAGGAGATAACAAAAGACTATTTACACATTCATGGATTTGATCCTACCTCAGCTGATTCGAATCACAGGATCCATGATCATCCTCATACCTTTGGATTTGTTCTCATCACATTCGGTCTGAAGACCAAGTACAAGCACATGTCTCCATATTCGCTTGCATCCACTGAAGGAGAACACAAGCACATGTTTTTAGAGCATGAACCACTTCTTCCCAAGAAGAAGATAACTCCATACATATGACCAAGAATCACACCTGCTTGAGTTTGGAGCATTTGTTTTTTTGTGCGACTTACAGTCTCTTTTGAGGGGGGGTATTTTTCTTTATTATTCTTTGTATTGGGTGACCTTTGGTCTCAGTTACTAGGGCCTAGGATGGATTAAGGGGGGGTGTTAGGATATTCCTATACTCCATCCTAGTCCTACTAGCATTATGTCAGTTCTGCATGCAGTCATGCAATTGCATGCATCCATGCAAATGCATGCCTTCCAGTCATCAGTATGGTGCCTCCCAACACATAGTGCTTAGTTTACTATAACCGAGATCCTGTTCCCACTCAGTTCCATCCCTCCTAGTCTGTGATGCACCCTCTCTCACCTACCACAGGAAGAAGTGCGCCCTCTCTCACCTACCACCAGTGACACCCTCAGTTAGTTACTAGATTTGTGGATCTGATCCTTGATTTGAGGACAGATTGACTTGTTTACTGACTGATACACTCAGTGAGACCTCCAGAGAGACTAGTTGATTTGTTCTAACTACATACCGTTTCACATCTATCAGTTACACTTAGTTACATCCAGTTAGACTCAATTACATTAAAATAGCTCAGTTTGACACATGGACAACCACTTGTAATCTGATGACACCACTACTGATACCTAGGTTCACTCATCACACTTTGGTTAATTTTTATAATGTATGTTAGCCATCAATTATTGTTCTAACATCATACAATAGGGTGGGGCATCTATTACATCATTATCAGATCCACCACTACCTGAAACATTCCATTAGCCATCTGAACCATAAAAAAACTAAAGTTTTTCTTGGTCCTATGAGTTTTCCTTTAGCAACTCATAGGGCCCCATGGTTTTCTTTAAAGAAAATCATGGGGTAATTTTCAAAATTGAAAAATAATAAAAAGTGCATTAATTGCATGATTTGAGTGTATTTTCATTATTCCTACACCTAAACATGATTATGGCCCACATCAATTTCTTAAAGAACTTTTTACAAGTATAAAATTAGGCATCGAGTTGGAGAAAGGGAACCACATCACGATTATTGTACCCTCATACTGGAGGAATCAAGTAGTGAATTATCATGATTTTTACATCCCCACTTGATTCTAAAACCCTAGTTTTTTAATGATTGGTCTAAAAAATTCTTTCCTGTGATTGAGTTGGGACCCTAATCTCCCATTATTTCTCCTTCGCTTCAAGGTTGACAAGCAACAATGAATTGGCACTTTGTGAGAGGTCCAAGAAGGAGGAATCCTAAACTCAGTGAAGAAGGTGTTGCAACATAAATTTAGGTATAATAACTATTTTTGTTGTCTCTTATTATAATACAATGAAGATTTCCCGTCTTCCTCCTCACCACCCCCAAACACTTGTGTTACATATTTTATGCATTGATTACTATATCTAGTGGAGGAATTAGTTTTGCCTAAAAGTTAGTTATTTAGTTAGTTGCAAATTTAAAATTTTTGTTGATTGTTTCAATTGCGAGTTAAATGAGTTTGAGAAGGGTTTCTTGTTGTCATGTGTGCATGTTTTAGGTGTAATTAACTTGTAGTAAGAATTAATAAAGCTCGGATTAGTGGATTTCAATAAGAAGGATAGAGAAATAACCAAAGGTACTTTTCAACCTTTTCTATTTCTTAATTAACAATTAACTAGATAAAAAGAAAAGTAGTGTTGCTATTCTTCACTTAGGAATCTATTAATCTTAACTATGGCACATAAGATTAATGAGATGAATATATTTCAACACTGGAAGTTGTAGCTATAGATAATCGTGTATCAAGAGGGATGGAATTCATGATTTTAATCCCTCGATTGAGCAATAGAGCTCGACTCCAATATTTTAAAAATATTGATTAAGGGCTTGATGAAGACTTACGAATTCCTTGATTAAATATTAATTAAATACTCGATTGGGGAATATTTTCGGTTAAAAGGGTAGTTTTATCATGTTTCACAGCTTGATCAAGTTTCATAGTAGTATTTTTTTTAGTTCTTTTCCCTGGGCTCAATTGAGGGTTTTGTTAACCCAAATAAACCCTTATTGGAGGGTTTGACTTGCTTTCCAAATTACCTCAATTGAGTGTTTAAAAATATATTGATTGAAGGTCACACACCCATCCCCTTTTCCCTCATTGCCAAAAAGTGTTACCCTTTCATGGATTCACCTTAACACATCTTTATTGTTATTAAGGAAAAAATTAGCATAGTGCCCTTTTCTACATAATCCATTTAAATAACATTATTTGTCTTGAAAGAGAGTTCGAATCCTCTGAAGAGGAGAATGATTTGTTAAAAGAAGGTGACAAATCCTATGGAGCAATGTTGTTTGCTATGTATCGTTGTATGTTACCCTACTTCCATGATTATGCTGAATCTCCAAAAGAGCTATGGGCCCAACTGGATGAAAGATTTGGAAAACAGAATGAAGGGATTGGTGCAAACTATTTGGAGAGCAATCCTAGTGATGCATTCACCCTCCTTGATGGTCTCTCTAATCATGATTCTGTATCAAACATATCTCATAATGAAGTTGTCCAAAAAGAAGAACTTGTAGATTCAACACTCATGTTCTCAATGTCTTCTATTTCGAATTCTGAGCCAGCTCACACTCTAGAAACTTAAGAGGTTCTTAAATCCTCTCTTGCACAAGAGTTTGTTGGTTTGCATAATGATGATCTACTGAATGTTTCAGAGGTTAAATCAACAATTGGAGGTGATGCATTCGATTTCCTTGATCACTTACCTCTTATGTACTACTATA
The DNA here is from genome assembly GCA_027924585.1 of Larix kaempferi. NCBI lineage: Eukaryota > Viridiplantae > Streptophyta > Pinopsida > Pinales > Pinaceae > Larix > Larix kaempferi. The sequence goes on along the minus strand of BSBM01000418.1, from coordinate 5,523,701 downwards.
TGATCATTTGTACATGCTCTCAGAAGTTCATTGAAGATGTAGGGCATTACCATTCGCTTGGGATCATTTCTCATGGATATCATGGTTTAATTGGTTTTGATCTCACCCCTACTGGTTCAAAGGAGATCTCAAGAAACCATTCATCATTTCTTGGAGCTGATTCGAAATCCAAGCCATTACCATTGTTTCATGGTTCATTTGGTTTTGATCTCACCCTTGCTGGTTCAAAGGATATCTCAAGAAACCATTTATCAAATCTTGGAGTTGATTTGAATTCCAATAAACCACTATCATGTGATGGTTCTTTTGGGCATAATCTCACCTATGATGGTTCAAAGGAGATAACAAAAGACTATCTACACATTCATGGATTTGATCCTACCTCAGCTAATTCGAATCACAGGTTCCAGGATCATCCTCATACCTTTGGATTTTTTCTCATCACATTCAGTCTGAAGAGCAAGTACAAGAACATGTCTCCATATTCGCTTGCATCCACTGAAGGAGAGCACAAGCACATGTTTTTGGACGATGAACCACTTCTTCCCAAGAAGAATATACCTCTAGACATATGACCAAGCATCACACCTGCTTGAGTTTGGAGCATTTATTTTTTGGTGTGCCTTATAGTCTCTTTTGAGGGGGGGTATTTTTCCTTTGAGGTTTTTTCCCATTTCCTTGTTTCATGGACTGTTCTTTATTATTCATTGTATTGGGTGACCTTTGGTCTCAGTTACTAGGGCCCAGGATGAATTAATGGGGGGTGTTAGGATATTCCTATACTCCATCCTAGTCCTACCAGGATTATGTCAGTTCTGCATGCAATAGTTTTGCATGTAGTCATGCAATTACATGCATCCATGCAAATGCATTCCTTCCAGTCATCAGTATGGTGTCTTCCAACACGTAGTGTTTAGTCTACTATCCCTTGGATCCTGTTTCCACTCAGTTCCAACCCTCCTAGTTTGTGATGCGCCCTCTCTCACCTACCACGAGAAGAAGTGCATCCTCTCTCACCTACCACCAGTGACACACTCAGTTAGTTACTAGATTTGTGGATCTGATCCTTCATTTGAGGACATATTGACTTGTTTACTGACTAATACACTCAGTGAGACCTCCAAAGAGACTAGTTGATCTGTTCTGACTACAGATAGTGTCACATCTATCAGTTACACTTAGTTACATCCAGTTAGACTTAGTTACATTCAATTAGCTCAGTTTGACACATGGACATCCACTTGTGATCTGATGACACCACTACTGATCTGATGATTAGGACTCCTAGCGCAGATAAGCCATGCTCATGCAGGCTAATTCGAATTGCCACCTTGGCATTCGAATCCTCTCCATTGTATTATTTATTGTTCATATTATGATTAATGAATTATAGTGATGTTATTCTACTCCTATCTGAGTTCTATTGCATCTATGTTCTGTTGCTCCATTATGCACTCTTCTTCTATTTTCTGCTTACTCCTTCTTGTGAGGTATACATCTACTCTTAGATATGCTGTGAGAATTTTCACACTGAGAACAATGTGGTAGTGATGAACCAGGCTCACCACAATCCTTCGAGCCCTCCTTCTGTCCCCAGGAACCCACAGCTCGGTAGGTGAGGAAAGATGGAATGTTTGGCAAAGTCATTCTAACAAGGGAGAAAAAGTATATAGTAAACACTAACATGTGCCCCTCACAAAAATCTAAGGTTCTACACCTGTCTAGGAGGCTATAGACAAGGTGGGAGACAACTAATGATTCTACAACACCCAAAAAATAACCGGTAACACAACCCCCGTTCAATAATCCAAGGAATAAAGTGATATGACCATCAAGCTTCAGAAAATCAACCCCAAGTCCAAAAATAAACACCCCCTAAAGTGAGAACTGGAACCCACCAAGGGCCTACTACAAAAGGATAGAATACACCAGCAAAAAATCCCCTGTCCAGCAACTGAAAACCGAAAATAAGATAAATAAAAAAACTGCAGAATATTGTTGATTCCCACTTTTTTTAATGCTTGGTTGGTATTAGGTTGATTCTAGAAATGAACGTGACTCCAAGTAATTTTGCAGTCATTCCTATCATCTTATCCTGGGATCCAATCGCCGCCGGTAACCGTCGCCTAGCTCAAAACCTACCATCTCTTCCCCCTCACAAGTTAGCGGAGATTTGTCTTCTTAGCAAACTATTTAAAATGGAATATAATTTTTTATTATTAATTTAAGAAGTACAGGGATATGACCTCTCCCTTTTCAATCAAAACAACCAATCATCCCTATCTTCATTCATCATGATATATTTAACCTACTCAATCCATAAAAGAGTATTCACACCAAATTATCCAGGGTATTTACATTGGCTTGTTTTCTCTAGGAATTAAGTTTAGAGTTTTTTTCAGTACCTTGGGGCTTGCAGTCACTATTGGTAGGCTCCCGCACTATTAATTATCAAAATTCATTAAGATCCGCTACTTGATAAATTCTAATAAGTGTTCGACATCATCTCATCCATTCATGCTTATTGGGTTGTATTGGTGTACCTGGAAACCCATTATCAATATTGATGGGTTGTCCCACATTTGTTAATGGTATTCATTAAAGACCAATAATCAGATGGATTATCCCATGTTCAACTTTAGATCATTTATTAACATGGTGTGGTTTCATACATTTTGATGGATTTGTATTAAACACTTTGGGCCTATAACAACATTTTTCTCTTTGTTAGTGCGTGAGTTGTGTACGTTATACCACATAGTTACATGAACTTGGTACTTTATGGGAGTATTAGCTTCTAATTGCATCTATCATCATATTGTATTCTCCTATTGTGCACTAAAACATAGATCCACATTGTATACATTTTTGGCTATGATCTATAATTGACGTGCATCCACTATGTATCTTTCTCATGACCATGATTTTTTTCCATCTAAGCATGGGTATGCTCTCCTTGGGAAACAGAGTAATCTGATAATTTGTTTTTTGTTCAAAAGTACATTTCCTAATCGAGTTTTCAGTGCACTCTACCTAGGTCCACTCATCACACTTTGGTTAATTTTTATAATGTATGTTATCCATCAATTATTGTTCTAACCTCATACAATAGGATGGGGCATCTATTACATCATTATCAGATCCACCACTACTTGAAACATTCCATTAGCCATATGAATTGTCAAAACACTAAAGTTTTTCTTGGTCCTATGAGTTTTCCTTTAGCAACTCATAGGGCCCCATGGTTTTCTTTAAAGAAAATCATGGGGTAATTTTCAAAATTGCAAAATAATAAAAAGTGCATTAATTGCATGATTTGAGTGTATTTTCATTATTCCAACACCTAAACATGATTATGGCCCACATCAATTTCTTAAATCAAATTTTACAAGTATAAAATCAGGCATCGAGTTGGAGAAGGGGAACCACATCACGATTATTGTACCCTCATACTAGAGGAATCAAGCAGTGAATTCTCATGATTTTTACATCCCCACTTGATTCAAAAACCCTAGTTTTTTAATGATTGGTCTCAAAAATTCTTTCGCATGATTGAGTTGGGACCCTAATCTCCCATTATTTCTCCTTCCCTTCAAGATTGACAAGCAACAATGAATTGACACTTTGTGAGTGGTCGAGGAAGGAGGAATCCTAAACTCAGTGAAGAAGGTGTTGCAACATAAATTTAGGTATAATAACTATTTTTTCTGTCTCTTCTTATAATACAATGAAGATATCCCTCTTCCTCCTTGCCACCCCCAAACACTTTTGTTACATATTTTATGCATTGATTAGTATATCCAGTGGAGGAATTAGTTTTGCCTAAAAGTTAGTTACAAATTTAACATTTTTGTTGATTGTTTCAATTGCGAGTTAAATGACTTTGAGAAGGGTTTCTTGTTGTCATGTGTGCATGTTTGAGGTGTAATTACCTTGTAGTAAGAATTAATAAAGCTCGGATTAGTGGATTTCAATAAGAAGGATAGAGATATAACCAAAGGTACTTTTCAACCATTTCTTTTTCTTAATTATCAATTAATTGGATAAAAAGAAAAGTAGTGTTGCTATTCTTCACTTAGGAATCTATTAATCTTAACTCTTGCACATAAGATTAATGAGATGAATATATTTCAACACAGGAAGTTGTAGCTATAGACAATCTTGTATCAAGAGGGATGGAATTCATGATTTTAATCCCTTGATTGAGAAATAGAGCTCCACTGCAATATTTTAAAAATATTGATTAAGGGCTTGATGAAGATTTATGAATTCCTTGATTGAAGATTAATTAAATACTCGATCGGGGAATATTTTGGGTTAAAAGGGTAGTTTTATCATGTTTCACAGCTTGATCAAGTTTAATAGTAGTATTTTTTTTTAGCACTTTTCCTTTGGCTCAATTGAGGGTTTTGTTAACCCAAATAAACCCTTATTCGAGGGTTTGACTTGCTTTCCAAATTACCTCAATTGAGAGTTTAAAAATATATTGATTGAAGGTCACACACCCATCCCCTTTTCCCTCATTGCCAAAAAGTGTTACCCTTTCATGGATTCACCTTAACACATCTTTTTAACACATCTTTATTGTTATTAAGGAAAAAATAGCATAGTACCCTTTTTCACATAATCCATTTAAATAACATTATTTGTCTTGAAAGAGAGTTCGAATCCTCTGAAGAGGAGAATGATTTGTTAAATGAAGGTGACAAATCCTATCGAGCAATGTTGGCTACTATGTCTCATTGTATGTTACCCCACTTCCATGATTTTGCTGAATCTCCAAAAGAGCTATGGGCCCAACAGGATGAAAGATTTGGAAAACAGAATGAAGGGATTGGTGCAAACTATTTGGAGAGAAAGCCTAGTGATGCATTCGCCCTCCTTGATGGTCTCTCTGATCATGATTCAATATCAAACATATCTCATAATGAAGTTGTCCAAAAAGAACTTGTAGATTCAACACTCATGTTCTCAATGTCTTCTATTTCAAATTCTGAGCCAGCTGACACTCTAGAAATTGAAGAGGTTCTTAAATCCTCTCTTGCACAAGAGTCTGTTGGTTTGCATAATAATTATCTATTGAATGTTTCAGAGGTTAAATCAACAATTGGAGGTGATGCATTCGCTTTCCTTTATCACTTACCTCTTATGTACTACTATATGATCATTTGTACATGCTCTCAGAAGTTCATTGAAGATGTAGGGCATTACCATTCACTTGGGATCATTTCTCATGCATATCATGGTTTATTTGGTTTTGATCTCACCCCTGTTGGTTCAAAGGAGATCTCAAGAAACCATTCATCATTTCTTGGAGCTGATTCGAAATCCAAGCCATTACCATTGTTTCATGGTTCATTTAGTTTTGATCTCACCCCTGCTGGTTCAAAGGAGATCTGAAGACACCATTTATCAAATATTGGAGCTGATTTGAAGTCCAAGTAACCACTATCATGTGATGGTTCTTTTGTGCATGATCTCACCTATGATGGTTCAAAGGAGATAACAAAAGACTATCTACACATTCATAGATTTGATCCTACCTCAGTTGATTCGAATCACAGGTTCCATGATTATCCTCATACCTTTGGATTTGTTCTCATCACACTCGGTCTGAAGAGAAAGTACAGGCACATGTCTCCATATTCGCTTGCATCCACTGAAGGAGAACACAAGCCCATGTTTTTGGAGCATGAACCACTTCTTCCCAAGAAGAATATACCTCTAGACATATGACCAAGCATCACACCTACTTGAGTTTGGAGCATTTATTTTTTGGTGTGCCTTACAGTCTCTTTTGAGGGGGGGTATTTTTCCCTTGAGTTTTTTTCCCATTTCCTTGTTTCATGGACTGCTCTTTATTATTCATTGTATTGGGTGACCTTTGGTCTCAGTTACCAGGGCCCAGGGTGGATTAATGGGGACTGTTAGGATATTCCCATACTCCATCCTAGTCCTACCAGGATTATGTCAGTTCTGCATGCAGTCATGCAATTGCATGAATCCATGCAAATGCATTCCTTCTAGTCATCAGTATGGTGTCTCCCAACACGTAGTGCTTAGTTTACTATCCCTAGGATCCTGTTTCCACTCAGTTCCAACCCTCCTAGTCTATGATGCACCCTCTCTCACCTACCACGAGAAGAAGTGCGCCCTCTCTCACCTACCACCAATGACACACTTAGTTAGTTACTAGATTTGTGGATCTGATCCTTCATTTGAGGACATATTGACTTGTTTACTGACTAATACACTCAGTGAGACCTCCAAAGAGACTAGTTGATATGTTCTGACTACAAACAGTGTCACATCTATCAGTTACACTTAGTTACATCCAGTTAGACTTAGTTACATTCAATTAGCTTAGTTTGACACATGGACAACCACTTGTGATCTGATGACACCACTACTGATCCAATGATTAGGACTCCTAGTACAGATAAGCCATCCTCATGCAAGCTAATTCAAATTGCCACCTTGGCATTCGAATCCTCTCCATTGTATTATTTATTGTTCATATTATGATTAATGAATTAGAGTGATGTTATTCTGCTCCTATCTAAGTTCTATTGCATCTATGTTTTGTTGCTCCACTATGCACTCTTCTTCTATTTTCTGCTTAATCCTTCTTGTGAGGTATACATCTGCTCTTAGATTTGTTGTGAGGATTTTCACATTGAGAACAATGTGGTAGTGATGAATCAGGCTCACCATAGTCCTTCGAGCCCTCCTTCTGTCCCCAGGAACCCAAGGCTAGGCAGGTGAGGAAAGATGGAATGTTCGGCAAAGTCATTCTGACAAGGGAGAAAAAGTATATAGTAAACACTAACACGTGCCCCTCACAAAAATCTAAGGGTCTACACCTGTCCACGAGGCTACAGACAAGGTGGGAGACAGCTAATGATTTTGCATCACCCAAAAAATAACCAGTAACACAACCCCCGTTCAATAATCCAGGAAATAAAGTGATATGACCATCGAGCTTCAAAAAATCAACCCCAAGTCCAAAAATAAACACCCCCTAAAGTGAGAACTGAACCCACCAAGGGCCTACTACAAAAGGATAGAATACACTAGCAAAAAATCCCCCGTCCAGCAACTGAAAACCGAAAATAAGATAGATAAAAAAACTGCAGAATATTGTCGATTCCCACCTTTTTTAAGGCTTGGTTGGTATTAGGTTGATTCTAGGAATCAACGTGACTCCAAGCAATTCTGCAGTCATTCCAATCATCTTACCCTGGGATCCAATCGCTGTCGGTAACCCTCGCCTAGCTCAAAACCTACCATCTCTTCCCCCTCACAAGTTAGTGGAGATTTGTCTTCTTTGCAAATTGTTTAAAATGGAATATAATTTTTTATTATTAATTTAAGAAGTACAGGGATATGACCTCTCCCTTTTCAACCAAAACAACCAATCATCCCTATCTTCATTAATCATGATATATTTAACCTACCCAAACAATAAAAGAGTCTTAACACCAAATTATCCAGGGTATTTACACTGGCTTGTTTTCTCTAGGAATTAAGTTTAGAGTTTTTTTCAGTACCTTGGGGCTTGAAATCACTATTGGTAGGATCCCTCACTATTAATTATCAAAATTCATTAAGATCCGCTACTTGATAAATTCTAATAAGTGTTTGACATGTTCTCATCCATTCATGCTTATTGGGTTGTATTTGTGTACCTAGAAACCCATTATCAATATTGATGGGTTGTCCCACATTTGTTAATGGTATTCATTAAAGACCAATAATCAGATGGATTATCCCATGTTCAACTTTAGATCATTTATTAACATGGCGTGGTTTCATACATTTTGATGGATTTGTATTAAACACTTTGGGCCTATAACAACATTTTTCTCTTTGCTAGTGCGTGAGTTGTGTACGTTATACCACATAGTTACATGAACTTGGTACTTTATGGGAGTATTAGCTTCTAATTGCATCTATCATCATATTGTATTCTCCTATTGTGCACTAAAACATAGATCCACATTGTATACATTTTTGGCTATGATCTATAATTGACGTGCATCCACTATGTATCTTTCGCATGACCATGATTTTTCATTCTCCATGGATCCACAATGTACTCGATTTCGTGGCCATGATTTTTTTCCATCTAAGCATGGGTATGCTCGCCTTGGGAAAGAGAGTAATCTGATAATTTGTCTTTTGTTCAACAGTACATTTAATAATCTAGTTTTTAGTGCACTCTACCTAGGTCCACTCATCACACTGTGGTTAATTTTTATAATGTATGTTAGCCATCAATTATTGTTCTAACCTCATGCAATAGGGTGGGGCATCTATTACATCATTATCAAATCCACCGCTACCTGAAACATTCCATTAGCCATCTGAACCTTCAAAACACTAAAGTTTTTCTTGGTCCTATGAGTTTTCCTTTAGCAACTCATAGGGCCCCATGGTTTTCTTTGAAGAAAATCATGGGGTAATTTTCAAAATTGCAAAATAATAAAAAGTGCATTAATTGCATGATTTGAGTGTATTTTCATTATTCCTACACCTAAACATGATTATGGCCCACATCAATTTCTTAAAGCACTTTTTACAAGTATAAAATCAGGCATCGAGTTGGAGAAAGGGAACCACATCACGATTATTGTACCCTCATACTGGAGGAATCAAGCAGTGAATTCTCATGATTCTTACATCCCCACTCGATTCAAAAACCCTAGTTTTTTAATGATTTGTCTCAAAAATTCTTTCCTGTGATTGAGTTGGGACCCTAATCTCCCATTATTTCTCCTTCCCTTAAAGATTGACAAGCAACAATGAATTGGCACTTTGTGAGTGGTCCAGGAAGGAGGAATCCTAAACTTAGTTAAGAAGGTGTTGGAACATAAATTTAGGTATAATAACTATTTTTGCTGTCTCTTCTTATATTACAATGAAGATCTCCCTTCTTCCTCCTGACCACCCCCAAACACTTGTGTTACATATTTCATGCATTGATTAGTATATCTAGTGGAGGAATTAGTTTTGCCTAAAAGTTAGTTATTTAGTTAGTTACAAATTTAACATTTTTGTTGATTGTTTCAATTGCGAGTTAAATGACTTTGAGAAGGGTTGCGTGTTGTCATGTGTGCATGTTTGAGGTGTAATTAACTTGTAGTAAGAATTAATAAAGCTCGGATTAGTGGATTTCAATAAGAAGGATAGAGATATAACCAAAGGTACTTTTCAACCATTTCTTTTTCTTAATTATCAATTAACTGGATAAAAAGAAAAGTAGTGTTGCTATTCTTCATTTAGGAATCTATTAATCTTAACTATGGCACATAAGATTAATGAGATGAATTTATTTCAACACTCGAAGTTGTAGCTATAGACAATCTTGTATCAAGAGGGATGGAATTCATGATTTTAATCCCTCGATTGAGCAATATAGCTCGACTACAATATTTAAAAATATTGATTAAGGGCTTGATGAAGATTTACGGATTCCTTGATTGAAGATTAATTAAATACTAGATCGGGGAATATTTTGGGTTAAAAGGGTAGTTTTATCATGTTTTATAGCTTGATCAAGTTTCATACTAGTATTTTTTTTAGCTCTTTTCCTTAGTCTCAATTGAGGGTTTTGTTAACCCAAATAATCCCTCGGATTTGACTTGATTTCCAAATTACCTCAATTGAGAGTTTAAAAATATATTGATTGAAGGTCACACACCCATCCCCTTTTCCCTCGTTGCCAAAAAGTGTTACCCTTTCATGGATTCACCTTATCACATCTTTTTAACACATCTTTATTGTTATCCAGGAAAAAATTAGCATAATGCCCTTTTCACATTATCCATTTAAATAACATTATTTGTCTTAAAACCTAGAGCATAAAGTGATGGTACCCAAATTGCATAGAAAAGGCGTAAACACTTAAATTAATACACTATACTTGAATAATGGTTGTGTGGCATAAATGGTATGATGCATGAGACACATGAGTAGTCATTTAAAGTGCATTGATTCAAGATAAGACTTACTATGAACTATTTTAATTACATCATAATTTCCCTATAATGCATGGTAGTGCTTTCAAAGAGTTGTTAACCAATTTTAACAAGTGAAATTGGAATCAAAGCTTCTTATACCTACTTCCTAGAAACGTTTCAATGTAAAAGTTGTGCATACAATAAAATGATATCATGTTGTAAATTTAAAAATAATTTTTGTAAAATAAAATAAAATAATTTATATTTTTCACCATTAAAACTATTAATCCAAACAACCATATTACACATACTCGAGGTAATGGGGAAAAAGTACTTGGAAAATCAGTTCCTCCCAACCATAGGAGAGGATGCAACAATGCTAGCCCGACTCCACCCCCGAGCTGGATCACCACCATGCACTAGAATGCTAAGCAACATTTCCACGTGGTGCTCTCTCTCTGATAGTCTGTAACAAGCAATGATGGACTTATGAAAAGAGAGAACACTCAACACAGTTCCTCTATGCAAAACATGGCATCCCATGCTATCCCAGTGCACTATTATATATAGTTTTTCCCAGGTCTTGTTCCATCCCAATCAAATCTCCAATCAATCCATAAATCCCTATGATTTAGGATCTTGTCTGGTTCTTGAGTTTTAGATTGGATTTGATTGGTAAATATCTCTCTACCTTGCTTACACATGTTCTCTTGTGCCATGGTGGTGTCCCCTCATTTAGCTAGATTCTCCAAGTGCTTTTTCTTTTATTAAATAATAAAATTAGTTTTTTGTGCAAAGTGTCACTCACTGTTTTTGAGTTTTAAATAACTCTTACAAAATAATTGTCACAAATATTAAATCAAAATAAAATAAAATAATAATTTTTTGGGGTATCACACCCATGAAATCAGACCTGATCCAAAATGAAATGCATAACCTGAAGTGATTTTTCTATCATCAATACTTCCTACAAAATCATTGTCAATGTACCCAACTAGAGAATTGGAATTTGTGCTTGAGTACATGATTCCAAAATTGATTGTACTTGCAATATACGTCAAAATTCGTTTACCTGCTTGCTAATGGGAAGTTTTTGGACTTTCCATTAACCTAGAAATTTAACTTACTGCATACATTATGTATGGTCTTGTGGCAATTAAATACATCAGTCTACCAACAAGTCTTTTATACAAAGTGGGATCCACTGTTGTTCCTAATTTATCATGCTTGCTTAATTTTGTGCCTGCTACTACTAGAGTGTCTGTTGGCTTGCAATTTGTCATTCTAAATCTGTTCAAAAAAAATTTAGGATACTTTTCTTGATATATAAATATGTCATTATCTGATTGTTCAACTTCAATGCCAATGAAATATTTCATTAACCCAAGAGCTATCATTTCAAACTCTGTTTTCATGACTTATTTGAAATTATCCATCATTAAATTTCATGTGTAGATTTTGTCATCCACATAAAGACATAAAATCAAAATTCTATTTTGCTGATCTATTTTGGTGTATAATGTGGGTTCACATTTGCTTATGCAGAACCCATTATTGATTAAATATGAGTCAACTATTCCATACCAAGCTCTTGCCGCTTGTTTCAAACCACATAGAGCCTTTTTCAACTTGTAAATTTTATGCTCTTGATTTCTGATTTCATACCCAGGTGGCTGATTAATGTACACTTCTTCCAAAATTCCATTTAGGAATGTTGATTCGACATCTAACCGATATACTTTCCACTTTTTTTGAGCTTGTAGTGCTAGGATTGTTCTAATGGTGTCTAATCTTTCTATTGGAGCAAAGGTTTCTCCATAATCAATACCTAGCTGTTGTGCAAATCCTTTTGCAATAAGCATTTCCTTATGCTTGTCCACTTCTCCTTTCTCATTGAATTTGGTTTTATAAATCCATTTTACTCCTATGCTATCCTTTCCTTCTGGAAGATCTACAAAATCCCAAGTGTCATTATTTTCTATTGCCTCAATTTCTTCATTCATTGTATGAATCCATTTAAATTATTTAATGGCCTCTTCAAAATGCATAGGCTCACATGAAAATAATGCAAAATGTGCTTGCATATCTATCTCATCATCTTGATTATAAATTTCTCTTAAGCTAGTATTTTCATTTCTCATTGAAGCTATTATAGGATCTGAATCACTAATAGAGTGAGGAATGTTACCTTGATGTTCTCCATGTCTTGAGGTTTTGACCTTGAATTCACAATCTTGGTAATATGGTTGGAGATCCTTGTTGTCTTTTTGGTTCCACTTGGTCTTCTGTTGGTAATAAGGGTGTTGAATTTTTAGTTGTAGTCGTCTGTTTATCTTGACTAGTCCAAGCTTCTGCTTCTTTAAATTCCACATCTCTGCTTATTATAAACTTCTTGGTGACTGGGTTGTACAGTCTGTACACTTTTGAGTGCTTGCTATACCCTGTAAAAATGCATTTTTCACTTCTATCAACCAACTTCCTTCTCAGCTCCACAAGAACATGTGCATAAGCTACACATCCAAATACTCTGAAATGTGAAACACTTGACTTTGTTCCACTCCATGCTTCCTTAGGAGCTTTGTTTTTGACACTCTTTCTAGGTGATGTATTCAAAATATAAACTAAGCATGCAACTGCTTCACCCCAAAATTCATTTTGAAGTTGTGTTTCTTTGAGCATACTTCTAGCCATATTCATTATGGTTATGTTTTTCCTTTCTGCTATCCCATTTTTTTTAGGAGTATATATGGATGTAAATTGTCTTTTAATGCCATGATATCTGCAATAATTTGCAAATTCTTTGACTCATACTCACCTCCTCTGTCAAATCTCAAAACTTTGATGTACATACCACTTTGTTTTTATGCCAAAGCCTTAAACTCCTTGAACTTGTCAAAAATTTTAGATTTGTCTTTTAGAAAATATACCCAAATCTTTTGACTAAAATCATCAATAAAGGGCAGAAAATAAAAGTGCCCTCCTAAGGACCATGTCTGCATGGGACCACATAAATGAGTACGCACCAGCTCCAATGGTGCCTTTGCTCTGTAGGATGCAATAGATGGAAAACTGTCCCTGTGTTGTTTTCCCAATGTGCAACTTTCACAGGAATTTGTTGGTTCATGTATTACTGGCAATCCTTTAACCATTTTTTTCTACTTCAATAAATTCAATCCACCAAACTGCAAATGAAAAAATCTCAAATGCCATAACCAGGACTCATCTAGAGTAGTGACATTGTGCACACATGAAGCTAACTGGTTGACATTCTTTAGGATTAAAGGAAACATTATATTCTTTGTCATTCTGATTTTAGCAATGAGTTTCCTACTTGGGAATTTGTCCATAATTGTACATCCATTTTCTGTAAAGATGACTTTATAACCATGTTCGGTGAGTTGACCCGCACTCATTAAGTTGTGCTATAGAACATGGACTATATAGAGATAAGACATATTATTTTTCTCATTCTGCTTGGTTAGAAAACTAATTGTCCCTTTACCAACTACATTGACAACTTTATCATCTCCTAATATAACATCAAACTTGACTGAGTTGTCTACATTTACAAACATTTGTTTATATCCTGTCATATGATTACTACAACCATTGTCTAACAACCAAAGATATTTATTACGTTCTTGAGCTTCATGACAGCTTAAGAACATGGTGTTTGAGGTACTTTCAAATGTATTAGAAACATTAGCTCTGTTTTTGTTTAGGTTTGCTTGCTTTATCCTACATTCAGTGGATAAATGAACAAGTATTTTACAATAATAACATTGAGTTTAAGATTTGTCATACCTCTTGGTTTGTTGAAATCCTCTACCTCTCCCCCTTGAGCTTAGAGGGTGTTGTTGTGGCTTGTCTTCTTGTTATGTGCTTTGCTTGTTCTATATGTGAGATGTAGTTATTAGATCTTCCCCATCCTCTGCTATATATTCATCTTCCTCTGCTAACAGATGCTTGTGTCTTGAAGGCATGTTCAAGTCATTATTCTTCCCTATGAGTTCTTGATTCATAGGACAATAATGATCCTGATTGCTCATCTACTAAGTATGTTGAAAAGTCCTTAAACTCTTTAATGAAAACTACTACCATACCAAATTTCTTCATAAGGCTACTCATAACCTTTTGCACAATTGTCTCATCTTTTATGTCTTCTCCATGAATTATTAGTTGATTGACCATTGCCATTTCCTTTGTCATAAATTGGTCTATTGTTTCAGATTCTTTCATCTTCAAAGTTTCAAATTCTATTCTGAGATTCTGCAAATTCACATTTTTCACCTTGTATGTGCCTTGATAGGATTTCTCCAAAATATCCCAGGCTTCCTTTATAGTAGAAGCATTTGTTATTTTTGGAAAAATTGAGTCATATGTACCATGCTGAATTAGCCACGGTGCTTTGGTTTCTCTCTTTCTCTGTTCATTTAACTGTGCTATTTGTGCATTTGCCATGGTCCGAACTATTGTTTGATCTGGTTTTGTGAACCCAAAATTCAACTATTTCCCAACATTCATGTGACCTCAAGAATGACTTCATTCTGATTGACCAAAATTCATAACAGGTCCTTGAAATTGACTGAAATTGTTGCTCGTTGCCATTTTTTAAAAAATTTAATCTGAAATTTAATATTTTCATGCCTGCAGGCTTTTTCCTTTGTTTGGTCTTAAACACCCTTTTTTTCTTTAAAAGAAAAATATATATTTTCTTTAGATTTTCTCCACCTTTTATTAAATCTCCACTTCTTTAAAGGAGATGGCTTCGTGTGGTTAATCCCTTTTGTTTTTACTTTATCCTTTTAACTAAAGAACTTTCCCCTTTTCAAGGAAAAGATGCGGCTCAACACAATCTTCCCCTTTTTAGGAGTAAAAAAGTTGCTTTCACTCTTAAGTAAGATTAATCTTTGGATTTACTTTAACCCTTAAATCATATTTAGGACATTAGCAAAACATAATTAGGGTTAATAAGCTCTTCACGCGTTTTTGCTACATTTTCGCACCTCCTTATTCTTCTTATATAGGGAGCTTGGCTCGACTTCAATTTTCTCAGCTCTTTCACAGCTTCAGTCATCCGTTCTACGCGCGGGGAGAAACTTGTACAGACATGTAACTTGCTTAAACTAGTGGAGCAAATCTCAACTCCAATAATCTTCTCTTATACTAATCTGTTGGGTAGAAAAACACACAACTATAGTTGATTTAATAGTTTGCAACAGGAGCTTTCAAGCTCTTCTCTATTAACAAAGAAAAATACTATGTTTTACTCTATCATCTACCTCTACAACTAAAATTAGACTTGATAAATATAAGCAACTTCTAAGCTAGTGTCGGGAGTTTCCCTCATTAACAGCTTTACCTAAGTCTATTAAAATCTATCACATCTAATGCCAAAATGTACATCAAGCAGCTTCTTGTTGAGTTACTTGTACTAGTTTACTTATGTTTGAGGGAGAAATTACTCACACCGGGGAATCAGGATCATCAACTTTTCTTTGTAGCTAGGCCATGAGTAAATGCTCTCAGTACTAACAAACAAATGGAAAATGTGAGAATACACCTATTTGTACATTGTCTCTGAGGCCCTCCATTAGTCACCTTGCTACTCCATAACCCAAAAACATCGTGTAGGTCATCATATTGCATTCATGACAATAATCAATCTTAAGAGTATATGGCATTATAAAATGTTTTTTATTTTTTATTTTTTAAATTAATTTAATTTTCTAACAAATATGACTTAGATAATATTTGTCAAATCACAATTGTTTATTAATAAAAATTGAGAAAAAATCATTATATTAAATTTTAAAAATGGTGAAAATTAATTATTATTTTTTATAAATTTCATTTAACATATAATATTGTAGAAAACATTACAAAACATTGATATATCAATAAAAATTAATCTCAGTCAAATATTTTTGACTAAAACCATTGATATATAAATAAAAAATAATATTAGTCTTTAAAAAACTTTGTTGAGAAAATAAATTTGATAGTGGGCCATGATTATTACCCATGCTATAAAGATTATTAAAGTGTAACTCATGTACTTCTATAATATGAAATTTCATCAACTAATTTTATCTTTTTACATATCAGTGAATGGATTATAGGATAAACCCACCTAATACAAAAACAAGTTTCCTTAAGAATACATTTTGAAAATATACAATCACTTTTATAACATTACTTGGATTGTAAATCCCTAGTAATTCCTTTGCTTCAATTTATTATGAAATGTGGTAATGAATTTTAATTGACTTATTTCCATTTTCTTTTGGTTTAATTGGAGGAGTTGGAATTAAGCATCTCTAAATAATTAGTAAGTCTTTGTAATTGCATTTTCTTTTTACTACCAAGAGTATATTTTTCATACACAAGTAAAATTTCTTTTGTCTTTGTATTAATTCATTTTCATATTATAAAATATAAAATGTTCTTTAAAACAATAAAAACAAAATTATATCAAAAAATTAAAATTTTAAAATTCACTAGTTTTTCTTTACCTGGAAAAAAGTGCAATTACATATATTCATAGATATGAATCAAAGAGACTTTACAAAAACTATCACCACTACACAACCAGAAGATCCCTTATCAAAATGTCCCAAATTTTTGATGCAGGTGGGAATGGCAAAAGCCTATCCAACCCGCTTACCCCAGGATTAGGATGATTCTTAAGTTAATAGAATCACCAAACTTAGCCAAAAATCAACTAAGTCTCTCTTCCACAAAATGTGGGCCTCACTTTCCAAAAATGCCTCCCGCAATTTCCTTTCCGCAGTTATCTTTCTGCAGCGACTTTTCCACAACACGCTTGTGGAATCAACTTCCTTCCGCAATTGCGGGCGTACTTCCCAAATTTTCCTCTGCAATTTTTCTCCATAATCGGCGTCCGTAACACCCCTTTCTACAATTATTTTCGCTCCACAATTGCAGGCGACCTTCTGCAAATTCCTTCCGCAAAGGGCTTCCACAACAGGAGTCTGCAATATTCCCTTCCACAACTAAAACCTTCCTCAATTGCAGGTTGTGGGTGTTCCTTCCACAAATTTCTGAAATAGATTTCGTAACTTGCTTCCGCAAATTGTCTCCCACAATGATCCTTCCACAGTGTTCTAAACAGTCGGATCAACAAGTGTTCACCTCGCAGCTTATGTGGGTCATTGGATCTATGATCAACGATGGACTTTGAGACTTAGTGCTAATTTCGCATCCACTCAACCATTAACTTGTGGCTTCTTTCTTCTTTGGAATGCGATATGAACCGTTGATTACCATGTGGGTTCTTCCACATTCGTCGATCTGCTATCAATTGTGGAACATTCAACTTGGCTTGTGGATCTCTATCTTCCACACAACTTCACTTCACAAACTCTTTCCCCATCGTCGATCTAGCTTCTATTCTTTAATATGGACCGTTCAAGTTCTCTTAAATGAACCAACTGCAAACCTTGCGTTATGTGTTGATTGATCAGAGGATCGATCGATCAACCTCTTCCTCCTCTTCGCTGGACTCGATCTCCTTCACTGGATCTACGCATCACCTTCATGGCTTCACCTTGGATCCATAGGCTAGTTCCAATCTAACTCTGTGCTTCACATCTGTGAATCCATGTGTGAAAAGGGCATCAATGATCTCGGGTTTACACTGCAAACATATTTATTCAAGCTTTCACACATAGAGATCATTCACCCGTCCTCTGCAACCTTCAATTGACTAAAACCCCAATCTATAGGATACGTTACACACACATGTCAGTTAAACATCTTTTGCAATATACAGTTATAAAAATCCCTAATTCCAGATTATTCATACACAGGCTTATCAAGCATAGACTGAATTCATCGATTACACAACTTGTAGAGTTATACACACAGAGAATGTATAGTTATCCTCTTCTATTCAATCATAGAGACCTGTGCATTCATTGATTGCCTCTCCTTGGCCAGATATACATTGCTTGGACACACCTCTTATGCCTTCATAGGATCATACATTTATACAAAGGGATTCATGAAACCAATTCTGGTTCAAATCCCACAAACTCTCAACAATCTACCAACTCATAGCAACTGTAACCTACATTTAGCAAGCTCTTAACACTAGCTCTATGACTCATCAAGCAACCAACGAATGCTTCATCAAATGCTGCCATAAGATATGGATTTAGTTATATTACTCATAGTTTGACTCAATGACTCACCTAATGACTCACCACTCCCCTAGTGACTCAACACTTATCTAGAATCTCACTTAAGACTTAGGATTATTTACAATATTTCATTCAAAGAACTACTAACTTAGAAAATGAAGATCCCCAAGGTCTTGATCAATTTTGGTCTTAGGTGGAGAGTAGGATGATCCTGCATCAATTTTCTTATTGGTCAAAGATGTTATAATGGGATCCCTTAGAGCGTGACTTTATTTTTAAAACATAGAAAATAAAATTAAAAATAGTTAATGTAATTTTTTATAAGTGCCATGTGGTAAGCTTCACATCCCACTATTAAATTTTGTTTAATAAAAATAAAAATAAAAATAAAACATGTTGTCACTTATCATGGAATGTTTTGATTTTGATGTGACCAATTCTTTTTTTTGAAAGAAAAAAACTATAACTTGTTATTCAAAGGTTGAATCAAAGTTACAACAGTCTATACAAAAAGAAGCGCTTCCCACATATTCTATAAGCACCTTCCTGTACAAAAAACATCTCAAAAGATGAGGAGCCAATAAATGGGCTGAGATTCCCACAACTTTGATTCTAAGCATCACCATATAGACAGAGAGCAGAAAAAAAAACCACATTGTCTCATAAAATGCCAATGGACTGTACAATTCAAAATTTAAAATCATAGGAACTAAAGACTAAATAATAGGCCTCTAGGATAGTTAATATGCCTCCATAGAACTCTCATCAACTTGGATGAAATCAACAATTTCTTCATAAAAAAGAAACTCCTTAGGAGCACCCACAACTTTTTTTTGTAAGTGATTAACCACCACGTTGACATTCTTGTAGATGTGAGAAACTGAAAGACCACGAAAACAAAATTTAAGTTGGTGCATCCTCTCACACCATTACTCTAATAGAGCCACCTGAAGGAGAGCCATGTTATCAGCACAATCTACCACTGTCTTGGAGTCCCCATAGACTTGCATAATTGCTAAACCTCTTGAATGTGCAAAGAAAAGAAGGCCGCATAGCACAAATAACTCAACGTGAGTATTGGTTCTAACACCACACCCTATCCACAATAAAAACTGCTTTCTTTTAGATACTTGAAATTGATGTGACCAATATTGTTTCTATCATCAATGCAAATAGATTTTATTTGTGTGATGATTCATTTATGGGATAAATTGATTAGCTTTTTTCCAATTTTATATTTACGCCGTAGGCGTTCACCAACGAGAAGTGTGACCTTCCACCTCGGATAGATTCCTCATCTATAAATCCAATGGAATCCTATCGCGTGTTTTGCTGCTTTTGCACATGCCGATCTTATTTTCCTATCTACTTTGCCCCTTTCATGCAAACCCCCGTCTGTGTTGCAGCGATTTGCAGACTTCACGCCGACTAAAACGAAGTGTCCATCAATTTGACCACATAGTTAAGGCTCGACCAACTCGACTATCGACCATATTATTTTAAAAACTAAAGTTAACCGACCATTTTGACTTCCGACCTGTGTCCATCAATTCCACCACACAGTTAAGAGTCGACCAATTTTTAAAGGCTCGACCAGCTCGACCATCGACAATATTTTTTTTAACTAAAGTTACCCGACCATTTTGACTTCCTACCATATCTTACAAATATTATCGGAAAGAAAATTACATAGTTAACAGTTGACGCGTGTCCATCAATTCGACCACACAAGTAGCAGTTGACCATTTTGACTTCAAACCTGTGTCAATCAATTCCACCACACAGTTAAGAGTCGATCAATTTTTAAAGGCTCGACCAACTCGACTATCGACCATTTTTTTTTAAAACCAAAGTTAGCTGACCATTTTGACTTCCGACCCGTGTCCATCAATTCCACCACACAGTTAAGAGTCGACCAATTTTTAAAGGCTCGACCAACTCGACTCTCGACCATATTTTTTTATAACTAAAGTGACCCGACCATTTTGACTTCCCACCATATGTTACAAATATTATCGAAAACAAAATTACACAATTAACAGTCGACGCATGTCCATCAATTCGACCACATGAAGAGTTACTTGACTAATCCTCATCCCTTTCACATGAAGACAATCATACATTTGACCAATGCACTCACTTGTACGCAACTAATAGCTCTGTTGCATTGCACAACAAACAAATGCCAAAACTCCTCAACATGCCAATTGCACATTGGACATTTCTTTGCAGAGCAAAAGAAAGAACATGTGCAAAGCTCAATAGTTGATGAACAACTTCCATTCAAGGTTCTACTAGCAATTGGTCAACAAGTCATGTTGACAACCAACTTGTGTGTCTCAGCAGGACTTGTGAACGGCTCACTTGGGAAAGTTATTACAATTGTCTACAACTCCAACGATCAACCGCCCACATTGCCATCTTATATTGTAATTGATTTTCTCCACTACAATGGCCCCCCATGGGATTCTTCCACTCCAAATTATGTCCCCAGCCCTCCTATAACAAGGGGTTCACGAAGGTAAGTACCACTTCGCATGGCATGGGGTTTAACAATCCATAAAGCACAAGGGATGACCCTGCAAAATGCAACAATAGATATTGGCAACACTGACCGACAAGGACTTACATTCACTGCAATATCAAGAGTAAAATCTCTATTAGGCCTTCGCATATCTCCACCTTTTTCCTTTTGTAGGTATTCTCGAATGAAAGATAATCCTTATGTGCAGCGCAGAATACAAGAAGAGAACTTACTTGCTTCAAAGTCTTTGCAGCCACATGCTCCATAAAGTTATATTCCTTCTCCTTTGCAACTCTACTTTGTATACCTATTACTTTACTACGTTCTCCTTTTTCAAAATGATTTTTCTATTTTTTGAGATCTTGTATTCCTATTGCTACCATCATTGAATATTTTCCTATGAAAGATAAGAAAATACTACTCTATAAAGAAGACAAGAAATTTAATCTACGTATCAACAATTTTCTTATACTACTCTATCTTATTTAATTCAATGTGTTGTCATTACTTTTTTAAAAGCAACCACATCAACACATTTCATCCCATCTTAGTCTTTTTTCCACTAAATATAAAATGTCACTATGCTTAAAAAATTATCCCATAAAGACTATCGAGGGTCTGCCCACAAAATGTCTACATGGCCTGATGAAGTAATGTGATCCAAATGATAGTTGGTTCACTGTTTGACTAACACTCTCTGTCATTATTTTCTATCTTCAGAAAACTATTAAATACACATGGTTATTGTATCCAAGTCGACATTCGACTAATTGTCTTCCTTGTCGACCGAGAACAGTTTCAATACAGTTCTATCGACTTAATCGTCGACCTAATCATCCCGGTCGCCGCTCAAGCAACAATATGTCTATCATCTTTACACAGTGACATACTTAAGAGTCTATCAATTTTTAAAGGCTCGACCAACTCCGACATTTTGACTTTAGGCCATTTTTACTTCCGACCATATCTTCCAAATATTGTCGAAAAACAAATTAAAAATTCATATCAACTATTCGATATGTTGATAATGTTTACACAGTAACAACTTCACGTAGACCAAAACGAACGGTCCATCAATTGAACCACAGTTAAGAGCCAACCAATTTTTAAAGGCTCGACCACCTTGACTATGAACCATACTTTTTTTAACTGTGTGGTTGAATTGATGGACACACGTTGATTGTTAACTGTGTAATTTTGTTTTCAATAATATTTGTAACATATGGTCGGAATTCAAAATGGTCAGGTCACTTTAGTTATAAAATAATATGGTCGATAGTCGAGTTGGTCAATCCTTTAAAAATTGGTTAACTCTTAAATGTGTGGTGGAATTGATGGACACGGGTTGGAAGTCAAAATGGTCGGCTAACTTTAGTTTTAAAAAAAATATGGTCAATAGTCGAGTTGGTCGAGCCTTTAAAAATTGGTCGACTCTTAACTGTGTGGTGGAATTGATGGACATGGGCCGGAAGTCAAAATGGTCAACTGTTAACTGTGTGGTTGAATTGATGGACACGCGTCGACTGTTAACTGTGTAATTTTGTTTACTATAATATTTGTAAGATATGGTTAGAAGTCAAAATGGCCGGGTCACTTTAGTTAAAAAAAAATATGGTCGATAGTCGAGTTGGTCGAGCCTTTAAAAATTGGTCGACTCTTAACTGTGTGGTGGAATTGATGGACATGGGTCGGAAGTCAAAATGGTCGGTTAACTTTAGTTTTTAAAATAATATGGTCGATAGTCGAGTTGGTCAAGCCTTACAAAATTGGTCGCCTCTTAACTATTTGGTCGAAGTGATGGACACTTCATTTTGGTTGGCGTGAAGTTGTCACTGTGTAAACATAATCGACATATGAAATAGTTGATATGAATTTGTAATTTTGTTTTCCATAATATTTGTAAGATATGGTCGGGAGTCAAAATGGTCGAGTCACTTTAGTTAAAAAAAAATGGTCCAATTCGACCAAAATGAAGTGTCCATCAATTCCACCAAAACGAAGTTCTTTTAAAGTGGTCGTGCTAATATCTCATCGTGCATCAACGGAATTACGAGTGTTTGATAGATATCAAAATTTCATTTCCGTCCACATGACATAAATAAAATAATTGTCAATGCTTAGCATTTACGTCGGTTGGGTCGAGTTTTTAAAGCGATCATTTTTTGTAAAAGACTCGAATGTCTGACAACTAGTCGGACCTCGACTAAAGAAGAGATCCATTGAAGTGATTGCTTTTTGTTGTATTCTTTCCATTTATAGTTGTATAACTTATATTGATTTAGATTTCATACTATTGTTTAAGCAAAAAATGTACTATATCTTTTGCTTACAACAGCAACAGAAGTTTACAACTGATGTATGTTTAAGTTTACACATTTAAAGAAATAAAACTGATTCCTCTATCTTCAATACTAGGTACCTTGTAAACATTTAAAATCAAGATTCTTCATTATTCACGCTATATGTTTTCAAATTAGGTATGTCGCAAAAAATTGACAAAAGAAAAGCCGAACAAATGGACCTTGAAAAGGAAACGACTCAAAAAATACAAATGGAAACACTATTTACAAACACTAAAGCCATCATAAGCTGCACCGCTGAGTTCAAATGGGGCGAGTTGTACATAGCTATCAGAGACGGAAAAATACCTAATTCAACATTGGAAGAAACCATAATTTATGAAAACATCAAGAGGTCGAACCTTCACAAGGAAACTACGTGACCAGAATTGTTTCATTGCTCATAGGTTATTGCATGGATCTTTCCCCATGTTGATACTACGACAAGGATACTTTCAAACTCCATTGGGGAACGGCTCGCATCCTTCGAACCAACCCACCTTGTAGCCGCATACAAGCTGCCTACCTCCAAAGTATTCCTAACTGACGATTAGGTAAAACGTGCGAATATAGATAATGTTGAATGTGCAAGGGAAATGCTGCTACCAGACAAACAACTTAGACCCAAACATACCAAGAAATATGCCACCCAAAACTTAAGGACCCCCTATAGAATCATAGTCCTATTGTTGAGCATACTCTTCAGTCTACCAAACGCTAACAACTATAAACTCAGTTGGGTTCCATTGATATACCATGTTGCCACACATGGTACAATCTTCAATTGGGAAACTATTATTTTAGAAAGTATGGTGTCAATCATTTCTACAGCTCAAATCGACTTTTCACAAGAAAAATCAGAATTATTCATGTCTAGCTACCTTATCAATTGCATATTAGTCAGCCACCCTTTCCCTAATTTGGGATGTACTTGGAATCAGAATGAAACTCCCATTCATGTAGCATATAAGCTAACTTGGGCTCATCAATATCCAGGATACTACAAATTACTATGCGAAGAACTAAAAATGCCCCTTTATTCACTTGTATTCAATAAAGAAGCAAATTGTATGTCAGACAATGCCTTGGATGTAATAGGTGAATATGGAGACTATTACTTCTCATCAAGAGGCACATACATTAGAATGTATGGGGGCACGAAACCTCCTTCTCTATTTCCCAAATATGCTACAGATTATATTGTGCATAAAGAAGCGATCAAACAAGTGTTCATCAATGGAATTGGTAACTATCTCCATCACAAAAAAATAGCCTCTTACCTACCTGTTCCATTCAACATTGGTGGATACAAATATCATAATATTAAGGCAGTGGAAGCCTTTATTGCAGACTTGCAACCTTTTCACTTTGGAACAAAACTATTTGTAAGAAATGACAACAAACACAAGGTGACTAAACATTGTGCTTCTTATAAAATCACTTTTGAGTACTCAAATCACTTTCTAAAAGAAGAACAAATATATAAAAGGGTACACAATATGACAGAGCTGTACAACAAACTATATCCAAAGATTGCATCTACTTCTACCCAAACTACAAGCAAAGAAAAGCAACCAGAAATACATAGGCAAAGAGAAGAGCCAGTAACAGTTGGTCGAATTACTCAATCGCGCCCGACTAGCCACAGTTGACAATTTCAGACAGATAAAGAATGACCTCAGAACACATATCTACAAGCAGCAAGCAGTCGGGATCGCCGACCAATAGATGGGAAAAACCCACATTCATGCGACAAGACGCAGATAGGTTGTCAGTCAGAATTAAATAGGTTGTCAAATCATTCTTTAATGTAGTCATCTACTTTTAATTCACATGCGCCAAACGCTTCCTCCATAAATCCTGACCTAGAGGATTGTTGGATACTCTTTTGCCAAGCACTGGAGAACCAGACTTCAAAGAAAACAGAAGCATTTTGCGAACCTGAGAGTTCTACAGAAACGATGGTGCCCAAGAAAGGTCAGACTACAACCCATTCAGTCGCAGCTAAAGTTCGTCAATTGGAGATGGCCCAAACACCGCTGGAAACCCACTTATAGGTGGTTTTAAATGCTAAAGTACACGAGCCACATTGGTGAAAAACTTGGAAAGATATTCTTGCGTGGGGATGGCAATTGGAGGGAGCCATCCCAAAAACTGTGGACTACTAGCATTCTGCAATACATGAACGCACCTCTACTGGAACAGTTTGGCGGACTCAAAGACATTATTGCTCGATTTGTAGTAAGCATATATCATAATGGAAAATTCTATTTTGACGTTCCAGTCGAAATAAATGGTGAGGTCATCCACAAGATTACAGGGTTATCATACAAAGGTGCAGATGTACCTAGTCGATAGAGACCAGAATTGATCAAGCAGTTTACAGACCACCCAACTGGAAAGAATTCTCGAGGGTTATTGGTGACCCAGATAAAATATGAAAATTATAAAATAGTTTCATGAATCATGTCGACCGCTTTGTCAAGCTTTGGTCGAGGGTCCGACTTAAAAATTGAAATGCTAGAGCCTGTGTTGAGCATGGCAACAGACGGAAAAATATACAACTGGGCTAAGTACCTTACCAAAATTATCAAGAACATATGTTTGAAGTGCCAAGAGGATGGAGGGGCCATTCGCTACCCATCTCTAATCATATGGATAACATTGACGCATATAAAATCCAACAAGAAATAAAGAATTTACTAAAGAAGGACCTGTGTTAATGCATAACTTACGTTGCTTTATGAAAGGAGGCAGCAGACTTGGATCGTCAATAGTAAAGATTTGGCTAGAAGCCTGGTTCGAAGACTTAAAAGTTCGGTCGACCAGATGGAGAGTATCTCAGAATGTTCGACGGAGTCTGCCTCTGTCCGCTCACATCGAACTTGCACTCAACCATACATTAGTTTGGTACTTGGAAGGAGCAAGTGGACCCGCACAAGCTCTCGACTATTACCCTTTGGTTGAGGAAATATTCAATGAGCTTAAAAGGCAATCCAACACAACATTGATAATTCCTGATATGGCACACCAAGTCGACATTCCCATAGTTGAACCTTTAATGGATCCAGAGAAAGAAGAAGCCTATGAAAGTCGCTTATATATGGACAATTTTACATTTCAACCTCAGCCCACTGTCAGATCAGAGCCTTTAGCACTTACGTTCATTCCACACCAAGATTCATCGGATGGAGTTGAACAATCTAATGAAGAGACCCTGTCAGACAATCTTGAGTATGCCTTAAACCCCGACAACATCCAGCAGATGGCTGACCAATTATCCATAGCTTGATAAGCAAGAGATGTACAAATACAAGGCAAGGGAAAAAAAATTGACCATTGATGAGTCGACAGTGGAAGATGAAACTGAATTATACGACAGCGCAACGCGAATATTGGAAGATGCAACTAAGAAAAAAATACCAGTTCACGAGCAGTTCAAGAAATTTTTGGAAGCTGAACACCCTCGACCCAAAAAGAAAGTCAAGCTTATCATCAATGATGCTGTCGACCTGACAGATAGCTCAGTTCCGCCATCGCCGACCATTGTCACGGAGGATACTATTTTTTCTACACCTCTGGTAAGTACCCCACTTGCACTTCAAGCTCCATCTCAAGTTTCGAATATTGTACAAACTCTTCCTTCCCCCCTTCGAGAAACATTTCAAAATGATAGCGACATTATCCAATTCATGACTCAACTCCTGGCCATGTTCCCAAATTGGCGAAAAAATCATAACCAAGAAACCTGTATTTGTAGACACTGGTTCACCGACAGATTCTGCCCCTCCTAGTGTGATCCCAACCGAAGTTTTGAATCCATCAGATACCTTAGCACCTCAACCAATTGGCATGCGCCATACCCATCTACAGGGAAATCCTGACACAAACAATCCAATTTTTGCTCATCAGACTTCTTCGTTCATTCCTTTTCCAATCAATTCATCGATGGAAGCCCATTCACCTCCCCAACATGTCGTCGCCTCACCAGAACATTTCCCTGACGTTCAAGTTTTAGATGTAGACGCACCACTAATACCAAAAGTCTTGTCCCTTGTAGTCAGTCGGGAACCGCCTGCCAGTTCAAATCCTAACCCTCCTCTTCCAGTCGACAAAACATGTGTGTCGTCGACAGGTAAAATTGATACTAGTGTACCATTCCACAACCTTGCCAACAAGTCAGCAGCAAAAACAACTGAAGCAGCAGTCAAGTCAGCAGCACAAACAACTCAGGAAGCAGTCAAGACAATAGAGCAAGCAAAACAAGTAATAACTGAAGAAGTACTCCCGACAAACATAGTAGAAATATCAAACAGCTCCATACAAGCAGAACAGTCTACTGAAGAAGCACAAAAACAAACAGAACAGTCTACTGAAGAAGCACAAAAACAAACAGAACAGCCATCAACAATAGTTGAGACTCAAAAAGAATCAGAACAACAATTAGTGGCCCCAAAATCTAAAGGAAAATCCAAGAAAAAGGAACAAAACAAAAAACGACGCCAAGCGAAATATCTTCATCAACAACAACAACATCTACATCACATATCTCAATCGGGTCGCTTATCTGTACATCTCGACCAATTTGGGCCGATCTCGACATACCATCCACAACGAGCACTACAAGAAGAGCTCGACTTACTGGCTGATGCAATCAACCAAGAACAACGACATAGACGACTGGAAGCTGAAGACCGGATTCACAAAGTGGAACAAGACCAAACTCTATTTCTCACAAAGTGTCAAGATTTAGCGCAATAGGTCATACCAATTCCAGTCACCTCCAACATGACAAGCACACTTGATAAAGCATTTCAGTTGTTCGAATCTGTCGTGTCAGCATTGTCTGAATAGCTCACCAAGGACCAAGAAGAACAAGAAACAGTAACAACGTCATTGATGTCACAACAGTTTGAAGCATTCAACTCAGCACACAATCAACTCATATAGTATAATGATGAAGCAGAGAGCAAACAACATTCTCCGCAATTGGTACAAACATTATGGCAATGTGTTTAGAGAAATGCGGGAGACAAGCGAGACAATTGACAGACTTCATAAACAACATGGAGTAGCTGATGAAACCATGGCCATAACTATTGAGGAACAACTGATAATGGAAAATAACAAACTGGAGAAATTGGAAAAAAGTAAAGCACAGTGGTTGAGCCAGGCGCGTCATAACCTTGACAAAGTAGAACAACTTTGACCACGTATGCAAACACTGCTTTCAGCTTTAAACAAGAAAATAGAGCTCTTCAGTTTCGACCTCATTCATCTAAAGGGAAAAACTACCCAAGAACAGATAGCTCACTTGTCGGCCCTTACAACACTTACTATTGACATCCAGAACACACTGCACCATTGGGAGAGCTTCCAACACCAAATGTATATCTCGGCTGAAGCAATTGTCGAGGTCTGTCTGCAACAACCAACAACGCCTAGTTCCACTCCAGACAACTCATAAAGCACATTTATACACGAGTTTTGTTCAGTAATTTTGCACATGTTCGAAGACACTAGAGCCTCCACTGGACTGTTTGCAATATAAGTGGACAAGTCCCGTCGACCAGTCCGAATATGTCATTCAGATGCACTGAAAATAAAGTTGTATAACGGAATGTAAACATCTATATATAGGTTGTTCAACCAATATAATGGTTAACCAAGATCTGTCTATGTATCGTTCTACCCTTGTTGAATAATAAAGACTAGTGCTTGTCTCTCTCTTGTCTGTTGTCTCTGTATGATTGTGCATGCTTGTTTAAACTATATAATGTATTAGTAAATCTCGTCGATACGCTGGCCGACATATACAATTTCTGGTCGATACTAAATCGGTCGAGTCATTTATGGTCAATATGGTCGATATCCAAACTGGTCAATGTTGTTGTAGTCGATATCACTTGATGTCACTTTATTTTTAAAAAGGTCAAAAGTGCATATGGTCGAACTTGTAGTTTCAACTCAACATCTTATTAGCTTCAAATTGATCTTGAGTATATGTTAGTAAATCTCGTCGATATGGTGGTCGACATATCCAATTTCTAGTCAATACTAAATCACTCGAGTCATTTATGGTCGATATGCTCAATATCCAAACTGGTCAATGTTATTGTAGTCGATATCACTTGATGTCACTTTATTTTTAAAAAGGTCAAAAGTGTATATCGCCAAACTTGTAGTTTCAACTCAACATGTTATATGGTCGAATTTTTGCAGCATTATTGGCTTTAGATTCTGTTATCTTGCACATTTCCCAGTATAAATTTATTGTTTTTATTAGTTAAAAAAATTTTATTTGGAATTTTTTGTTGGAGGTCGGAGGAGGTCGAGGTCGAGGAGTTCAAGGTCGAGGAGGTCGAGTCCAAGGAGGTCGGAGGAGGTATTTGTTTTATAAATAGTGGTTAAAACTTTAATATGGTTGGTCTCTTCGGTGGGTGGCAATATGATTCGTTGTATACTAAAGGGAAAGAAAAACAATCTCTAACATTGTTACAAACTTTACTCTTTTTCTAACAGTGTTCACTTTTGACCCTCCAGAAACACATGCTAGTTTTAAAACAACTGTATCCCACTTGTTAAAAAAAAAAATTATATTCACCATTAAAAAAAAATGCAATTGCTTTCGAACTCCTCGTAAATGTGAAAGCATGGTTCCTTCATCTTTAAGTGAAAGTCAAACGTGAAGTCATATCACTCGCTTCGCCGAAATATTTTATTTTGGGAGGATAGATTCCACGCAAGGTGAAAGCTATTTTATGCTGATTTCAATGATTAATTTTCTGAATTAGTGTTATTAGCTTTGTTCTTTTGTAAATTAATCAACATAGAGTTAAAAAGTTGACGTATATGATGACACCATGATAAACACCTCCTCAATGGCATAGAGGGTGGTGACTGGTGAGTGTTCTTCTTATAACGGGTGAAAAAAATTCCATATAGGTAATAACAATTTAAAACAAAATGTAGTATGTGTTTGGTAGTTGACATCTAATATTTATAATAATAAAAAATAATTGTAGTTGGTTTAGAATTAAGATAGAAAAAGGCGTTTGGTGTATTGAAATTTAATATTTAAAAAAATTCGATATAGGTATAACAATTTGAAACAAAATGTAGTATATGTTGGTAATTGACATCCAGTATTTATAATAATAAAAAACAATTGTAATAGGTGTTGGGTAGTTGACATCCAATATTTATAATAATAAAAACTAATTGTAGTTGGTTTAGAATTAAGATAGGAAAAGGCATTTGGTGTATTGAAATTCAATATTTAGAACAATAATAAATAATGGCAGCATTCTGTTTAAATCAATTTATAAAAATAGTGTGTATTTATAATATTTTAAGAAATATGTATTACCTTTGAGTTTAGTAAGGTTGTGATTAAACTTTATTAAAATATTAAATTGATGTGATAAAATGCAACAATAAATAGTTAGTAATACTAAATATAGCATTGGTGTTAAGTAAGGGCGCGTTATTTTATTTTTATTTATTTTGATTATTATATTAACATTAAACAATATTTAGAAGAAGATGGGCGCATTGATATTTATATAATTATATTCTTTGTAATATTTTTTTTAAATAAAGAGTTGTAAAATTTTGAACTTATCATTAATATTGATAAATGTTGATAATATTATTATTTTTCAAAAAATTATTGATGAATTTCACAAGTAATTCAAAATTTTCCAACAACTTTCTAAAAGTTGGAGACTAGCATTAATATTTTTTTTTCCTCATAAAAAAAACTGCAATTTATATATTATGATAAACCACATTGTACATAGATTTGATGATCTTCATAACATTAATGCCAAAAATATAACTTGTTTTGATCCCAAAAAATACATAGAAAGGAGCATAAAAAAAGGTGAACACTACCCACAAAGGACCTCATAATATCCATCGTAGAACTGTAGAGAGAGATAGTCATATAATTGTAAAAAGGGCCGGGATCAAACACAAAATCTGTGTTATCAATCTTCTCCCATCTTTGCCATGATACTACATCCAATCATAAGACCTTATTTTGACAGCTAATCATCGATTGTATTCCTTTCTCTTTATATGTCGGTATAGCTTATGGATTGAAAGAGCCCTTCTAGACAAATATAATCTTTTCGAAAAAAGGAGCAAGCAAGATGTTCCTCAGAGGCCCTCCTCATCTTTAAGCAGTCTATAACTAACTTAGAATCCCTGAACGCCTGTAATTTATGTGCTCCCTTCGAGAGATCCAATGACTAAGAAAAATTAAGAGCCATTATCTTGGATCTATTATTAATTCTAGAACCCACCCTAGGTGCAAATTTGATCCAATGTATATCAGATATGTGAACGATGCCACTAGCTCCACCCAGTAGTGGATGACCTTAAGAAGCTCCATCAAAATAGAGCCACAAAATTGTATGGTCAATGTATTCTTCCACTATAGTTCTGATTTTTTTGGATTTATTCTCTCGAGGGAAATGTTTTAGAACAACTAGTCCTTGAGATGCATAGATGATCAAATGAATGAATACATCCTCAAAATATCCCTATTGTTGTAGGCCCATAAATCCCAACATAGAATTAAAGGAAGCGCCAAAAATTCTTTGAAGATCCTATTTGTGGACCAAGTTTCCAGGGAATGTGACAAAGAAGGTCCATCCCAAATGAAAGGTAAGCCAAAAACATGAATTTCATGATCCAACATCTACTGGATATATGAACAAGAAATGAAGATATGGTCAACACTCTCCTCTTTAGCTTTACATAAAGGAAATCGATTGTGGACACACCAAAATTTTCTAAGTAATAAATTCCAAACATGGGTATTATTGAAAGAGCAAGCCAAAAAAGATTTTAAATTTGAGCGGACATTTGTACCTCCAAAGAGTGGTGTGCTGGCATTGCACATCAGAAAAGTTCTCCTCTTCTCTAGTGACAAAATATCCTAAACTGGGAGCAAGGTAATTTTTAAGGGCGAAATTTCGCAAATTGGCTATTTTTTGGACTTTTTTTCAAAAAATAAATTCGCTATTTGGTCATTTTTAGTCTCTAATATCGCCTATATTTACATAGAATATGTTTTTTAATCACAATAGTCGCCATAATTTACACGTTTCAGTAGTAAATTGTATGTTTAATATTTAATATTCGCCTATCTATCTATATACATGGTTTTTTCAATCCAAAATTATCGCCTAGGATACTATACTTAAGTATAATATTAGAATCCTTAAAAAATATCCTGACTGGGAGTATATGAACCCCCATCCAAATTTCTGTACCATAATAAAATGTCCTCCTTATCAATGAGTCTACCATGGCTACCTCTAAGTATTTTTGTGTACTTGATCCATGCAACTCTATCCTCCTCTTCCTACATTGCCAAATCATCTGTTGAAATGGGGTCTCTTACTTGCTCCAAAAAGATAATATCCCGATCTCTCAAAGCATTCACCAAGCCCGGGGGTGTCTGTAGTCCCCACCACATACGATCCATGGAACTGATCCCACTCTAAGCTTCTTACTGTTACCAATCTGTCATTCTAACCAATATCCCACGACAATAAAATCATTGAGCATGGATTTCCAAATAATGGAGACATTCCTATATGGTTTCTCTGTGCACCTAAACCATTCTTCCATAGATAATGGAGCTTTATATTTGTGAGTGACCATATTGACCCATAATCCCTCACCCTTCAGAACTCTCTAGACCTCTTTTGTTGCAAGGGCCTTGGAAAAAAATGAAGGGTTATTTAAACCCCACCACCCCATATCCTTCGACCGAGCTAAATGGTTCCAAGTACCCCAGTGCTTAGAGTGACTTTCTTTGCATCCCTTCCAAAGAAAATTATAACAAAGCTTTATAATCTGGTCCAAAATACTAGCAGAAACATATGTTATCTAGAAACCCAAAAGATAGGGATTGCTACCATTACAAACTTCACCAAGATCAGTTTCCCGCCTCTACTAAGCCAATAGCTACACCATAGTTAGAGTATTTTTTAATCAATAATGTTGCCATTAATATAGTTAAAAAGAAAATTATGATAATCAAATCTAAAAGGAATTTAACTTACATAACATCGACCTTTATGAGGTAAAATCTTACAAACACTTCTACATCCATTTCATTTTTTATTTAAATTAAAACCATATTTGAAAACATTTTATGTTGTTGAAAATAAGTAAACTAATTCTTTGGAATTGGAACATGATGTACTCTCATTGAGTTTAAATCATGGTTAGATAATTAAAATATAAGCATAAATTATTAAGTGGAGAAGTACAGGTTCTTATTATTACTTTTATTATGAGCAAGTTCAAAACACTTTGGGTTACCAATTTTAAAGCTTGGCGTGGCTATTGGAACATAGATAATGTTGAGAATAAAGTTCCATTCATTTATGTATTACTACGATTTAGGAATGTATGTGGACAACTTTGGTGTTGAAGGAGGATAGATGTGTGGTAGTTTAATGAGAAAAAATAGAGTCTATTATTGTAGAGGTTGGAGTCTTCTAAGAAGACTCTATCACTATGTTTATATATTTAAATAAGTATATTTTTTATGGAAAAAAATATTGAAATTTTGTGTTAAATTTTTAGTCTTTAATAAACTTAGTTGTTGAGAAAGGCTAGATATACTATTGTATAATGAGGAAAAATAAACACTTTATTAGTATAAAGATTAGAGTCTTCCAGTAAGACTCTAGTATTATTATATATATAAATGTGCATATTTCTAAATTAAAAAAATTAAAATTAAGATCTCTAACCTTTGGTTTATTTCATTTCTTAGTTTTTCAGATAGTATCATAGTGGGACGGGGCTTTAGCTTCCTCATGAGTTCCCAAGAAAATGAGAGAAAGGTCTTGTCATTGTATTTCAACTAAAGGTTAATGCCGTGGGTGAAGGTATTTTAACTAAAAATTAATTTTATTTGAATATATATATATATTTTTTTCCTCGAAAAAAAAGCGTAATTTCATTTCATCCAAAGAGTACGAAATTACATTGATCATCTCACTCATCTAGAGTGGAGTATAGTACTGCTGAAAGTGTGTCCAGTAAAGTTTCCAAAATAAGCTGAGATGCTCTCTCTGTGTGAGAAGATACATCTTATACAAAACTCGGAGAGTATGCTGTAATGGTGCCATATATACAAGTACAGTAATTTCAAATCCTAAAAACATAACGTTTAACTTAGCATTAAGTTCAATACAGTCTTCCACATGGAAATGACATTTAGAAAACAGAGAACAGTGCCAATGACCAAGGATCCTGATCCCCATTCATTCAATGAATGGACGGTGATAGTAAACCTGCTCTTGCCCGTTCAGTGATTCAGTAATTTTCCAAGTTCCAACCCCCAAGGTGAGGCCCGCCTTGGAGGCCTCGTCCGCCTCTGTGTTGTTCTCACGATAAATGTGCCTGCAAGTAAAGGTATACAGAGTAAGAGTGGCATTCTGAATTTGAACCAAAACAGAGGCAATCCTCCGGTTGTTGCAGAGAAAGGTGCCATTAATCTAGTTAACCACATTCAATGAATCCCCAAAGACGTTCAAATTCAGTAAAGAGCGTTCCAAAGCAAAAGAGAGCAGCAGCTTGAGGCTGAGTATTTCAGCCCAGTTGTTGGTTCCACTACCAAAACCAAAGGCCATCACAAAGAAATGCACAGGGGATAAAAAAAGAACAGCTCCTCCCCCACAAATGTTATTTTGACAGGCCCCATCGAAGAAGCCCCAGGGTTGAGATCTATCAATGTCAACAGGGAGAATAGTACGGGGAGAGGATGGCTGCCGGGCTCGTCGGAGTGCTAAAAAGATCCCACAGCTCTGTAATGCCACTTGAGGCGGAGTGCCCAGTTTGTCTTGAAACAGTCCACTATTTCGCATGAGCCAGAGTCCCCAGTTTATCACCGGAGGAAGATCTTTGAATGGTTTCAGTGCAACATTGTTAGTCCAAATCCTCCATGCTTCCTCAATAGAGTTCCCTGTCCAAGGAAGCGCTGTTTTAAGTATACGGGCAAATATATTCCAGACCTCCTTGGTGAAGTGGCACTGGAGGAACAGATGTGGAATCGATTCCTCCCACAGTTTGCACAAAATACAACGACTAGGCCCATGGAAGCTGCGCTTCTGCAGGATTTCCCACGTTGGAATTCGGTTAGCCAGGGTGCACCACAGGAAGAGTCTGGCCTTCGGAGGGCAATGGAGCTTCCAAACCGTTCTCCACCACCATACCAAATCACGCGGCTCCAGGTTTTCAGAAATCCACAGATAACCACTTTTAGGGGTGTAAAGTCCCGAAGGGTCTCCATCCCAGATGAGTGAATCTTCATCATCGTTCAGAAAAACCTGATCCCTACAAAGAGCTCTGCAGTAAGTTCTTAATTCTTCCACTAGCTCCGCTCTTAAGCCAAGTGAGTCCGGCCTCCTCCAAAGAGGTCTGCCCATCCAAAGATTTCCAAAGTCTGCTAAATGGCATAGGGTTATGATTCCACGTTGCCTCAGTGCATCCATCAGATCCACCGACAGAATATACTGATCGATGCAACCGATCCAGGGGTCGCGTCCAATCCTAACCCTTTGACCATTGCCAACCTCCCAGGCAAGATTGTGCTCAATGATGTCGAAAGATTTAACCAGTGCTTTCCAGATGATAGAGCCACCATGATGCCTTTTGTAAGGGGATCTAATCCAGTCCTCCACCGTGTCAGGTTCCACATATTTCCGCAGCATGACCTTGGCCCAGAATCCTTCCGACTTGATCAACCGCCTGCCACATTTGGCTGCCAGAGCCTTAGAGAAATGAAAAATATTCTTGAGGCCCCAACCCCCCAGAGCTTTAGGAGCCGCGATTCTGTCCCACCTTACCCACGGGGTGACATGAGCATCGTCCTTCCCGTTCCACAGAAAAGTGAAGCAAATTTTCCTTGCTGCTTCCAGAGTCCCTTTAGGAATCCAAGCAAGTGACATCCAGTAGACCGGGATGGCCTCCAGCACCGATTTGACAAGAACAAGCCTCCCAGCACGCGAGAGCCACCTGAAGCTCCAGCTCCTCAGCCTCTTTTCCAGTTTATCCAACAACCAGGTCCAATCACTTTTCAAGTAGTCATTAGGCTTTAAGTTGAAACCTAGGTATTTTATCCCATCCGAGAGATTGAGTGTCCTGAAGGGAAAAGAAGAAGTATAGAAAGTGAGATCCCCCTCCTGCAACAGTGAGACATAAAGTGTTGATTTTCCATCATTAATCTCCATTCCCGTAGCTGCTGAGAACAGTTGCAAAATCTCTTTAAGCTTAGCAGCGTCTGGATAAGAGCCAGAGCAGAAGATCAGGATATCATCCACAAAAAGTAAGTGAGTAAGGGAGAGCCCAGGAGCTACCGAAATCCCCAAGAAATCGCCAGCCCGTTTGGCGTCCAGGATAGCTCTACTCAAGCTTTCCGCCACCAATAGGAAGAGTAGAGGAGAGAGAGGACATCCCTGTCTTAAACCTCGTCCTGAGTGAAAGAACTGGGAAGCCGCTCCATTCAGTAGGACAGAGAAAGAGACGGTGGTTATACAGCTCATAACCCAACGAACAAAGCCGATCTCAAATCCAAGGTGGGTAAGCATGAGTTTGATATAAAGCCAGCTCACCTTATCGAAGGCTTTGGAAAGGTCAATTTTGAGAATAGCCCCCTTCAATTTTTTAGTCTTGATGCTATGCATCCCTTCCTGTGCTATGCCAATAGCCTCATGAATTTGACGCCCCTCCAGAAACCCAAACTGTTCTTCAGAGATGTGAGAAGAGAGAATAGGTTTGAGTCTGCCAGCAATAATCTTGGTGACAATCTTGTACACACAGTTGCAGAAGGAAATAGGCCGAAAGTCATTTAAAGTAGAAGGAGAATCCACCTTGGGAATAAGTGCAATGAAGGTGGAGTTAATGCTGGCTGGCACCCTTCCAGTTCTTCTCGAGTCTTCCACTAGTTCAAGCAGGTCATTCCCTATTAGGTCAAAGAGAGCAATAAAAAATTCGACTGTCCATCCGTCGGGCCCCGGGCTTTTATCCTTTTGAAAGCTAGCCAAAACCTTTTTTAATTCCTCCCCTGTAACGGGAGCCATCAATTTCCTGTTATCCTCGACCTCCACAAAACTGGGAAAGAGCTGGGCAACTTGGATCACTTCACCAATATTTACTCTCTCGCTTGCTTTGAAGAGATCTTTGAAATGAGAGATCCCCACCGAAGCCATACCTTCAAAAGATGACCAGGAGTTACCTTCAGAGTCATCCAAACTCTAGATGGTATTGGCAGACCTTCTTCCCTTGGCATAGGCATGGAAAAATTTGGAGTTCTCATCCCCACTCTCCAACCAGATAGCACGGCTTTTAAGTCTCCATGTTTCTTCTAACTGGAGAAGCAAACGGTTCCGCAAATTCTCCAGAAGTACCAAGCGATCCTTAGACTGTAGGGAACTGAAACCTCCTCCCCCTTCCTCAGCAATGGTGGCTAATTCCTCCTCAATATCACGAAGAGTCTTGTCATCATTCCTCCTTTTCGCTGCTGCCCAGGCTTTGATGGGTTCCTTAAGAGTCCTAATATTTTCAGCAAAATGGAAGGCAGCAGAGTGGGTCGAATCAGAATGGAAGGGTACCCAGTGTTGTTGAATCAGAGTCAAAAAAGTCGGGTCATCCAGCCAGAATTTATTGAATTTAAGAGGAGCCGGAGGTTTGTTGGGACCATCCTTCAACTCCAGAAAAATTGGTTCATGATCTGAGTTGCCTCCTGAGCCAATCCATTGTCGTACAAAGAAGGTTGACTCCACAAGATGCTCAGAGAGTAGAAACCGATCTAATCTCTTAGCCACACTGTCCTGACCAATTCTCTTATTCCTCCAAGT
Organism: Larix kaempferi; assembly: GCA_027924585.1. Taxonomy (NCBI): domain Eukaryota; kingdom Viridiplantae; phylum Streptophyta; class Pinopsida; order Pinales; family Pinaceae; genus Larix; species Larix kaempferi. The sequence continues at coordinate 5,485,820 of BSBM01000418.1, read as the reverse complement.
TGGCTTAAGCAGAACAGGTTCCACATCAATCCAGTTGCCCTCAGTAAGCTTCCGAATAAAGAAATTGGTAAGGGGATCAACATTGGCATTTGGCCCCCAAACCTCAGTATGGCCCAAAGAAAAATTGAGGTCCCCCCCCAATATCACAGAGTCCCCCCTGAGCTGGTTCCTCCTCAGTAGTGAATTCCAAAACAACTCCCTCTCATAGTAAGGTCCATAAATGTTGACAATGGTGAAGGTGCGGACCGACTCCAAGAATTTACAGGAGATTCCCAGAACCGACTGCATCCCCCAGCTGGAAGTAACACAAACCCTAGCTTCATTCCAGCCAATTGCCACTCCACTAGAGCGGCCCCTAGCATCCAAAGCTTCAAAACACCAACCAGGAAACCAGGCCTTAAGCCTATCAATAGCCTCAGAACCACCACACATAGTTTGTTGTAAAAGAAGAACATCCGGATGCTCCAGTTGCAGCACCCGTCGCAGCGCTGGTCTTTTGGAGGGACCAGCCAGACCTCGACAGTTAAAAGACATAATCTTCATCACAGCCCAGCCAAGTGGGCGTTCGATGCTCTAAGTGCCCTTTCAATTGAAAGTTGAGTACCATTCCGAAGATCTGACCGAGCCCTGGTTTTGGCCTGTGAGATGAAAGACTTTCGTCCCCTGGTTTTGGGTTTTTTTGGTTTTTCCAGCCCTAAACCTCCACCCTTAGCTTTGTTCATGGAGCGCAGGTAATACCCAGACTCCGAGGAACCTGAATTTGAGGGGGACACTTCCAGCACTTGTACTAAGACTGGAGAATCCTCAATCATGCAAGTAGTAGGGCAAGGAGCTCGAATAATTTCCGTCACAGTCGATGAGCCAACATCAATCGAAATAGGGGGTAGGAGCGCAAGTGGCTTAGCAGAGATGTTTAAATTCTTGAGACCATCCACCCAATCGAAACCAGAATGAACAAAATTATTAAAGAAAAGACTGAAGGAAGGGTTTAAGGAGGGAATGGAAAAAGTACCAGCAGCCGATAAGGGGGTAGTCGCCAGAGCCAGCGGGGAGGCTTCCTGAGCCGGACCAGCAGTTAAACCCTGTTCAGATGCTGCTCCGCCAGGAGGAATGTCCAGCTCTGGAACAATGCTGTCCGTCTCCTGAGTGCTCTCCACTTCCAGTGCCTTCTCCTGGGTGTCCACACCCTGCTCAACGGAGGTGGGAATCTCTTCAACAGTGCGTCCCGGGTCTTTTCCATCCTGCTCATCAAGGTGCCCTAAATCCCCAACTTCCTCCCTGGCTGGCCTCCTCTTCAGATTCTGTCCTAACCTCATACGAACAGGAAGCGAGCATTCAACTGCCGGATGTCCATACGCATGACATCTTCAGCAACGAAACGGCACATTTTCATAGTCGAGAGTTTGAGTGAAACAGTAAGGTCCCCAGTTCAAATTGATACACTCAAATAATCCATCACGGACATTAATGCTAACCAGAATCCGAGCCACCTTCTGAACAGCAGTTGATTGGAATGAGAGGTCAGCTTCCAAAAAGTTCCCCAGAATGTTTCCAATGCTCCTGAAATGGTCTTCAGTCCAGTAATGCAGGGGTAACCCGGGAAGCCTAACCCAGAGGGGGATAGTATCCAACCTCTCCCGGCTAGCATCAAAAAGCGGGTTCCAAGGCTTGAGAAGAAGTGGCGCTTTGAAGATAGACCAATTCAGGCTAAGCGCCCATGCTGCATGCGCTTCCGATTTAAAGTGAAAAGCAAACCAACCTCCAGAGAGTCCAACAATCCTTGGAACGTATCCACAGTGGTCCAACCAAGCATTTGAGGCCCACTGAATCACCGAGTGAAGACTCACAGCCCTGCCATAGACCCTACCCACCAAAACAGAATTTACCATTTCTAAAATCTGTTGGAAACCGATGTCCTCCCCCAAAGCGTAATTAGGAGCTCTACCAGAATTCTTCAACCACTTCCTGCGCGTCTTTGCCCGAGGGCTGTGGGTACCTGCTGAATCTACACCAGAACCAGGAACTTTTCCAAACAAAGCCCCACCCGGGCTAGAAAAACCTCGATGTTCCGCCCAATCCAGCGTCGTAGGGCAGACACCACCTTGCCGAACCCCAATCTCAGTCGGACCCTGAATAACTGCCTGAATGAGCGGCGCCCCACTTAGACCCTGTACTGTAGAGTCCAATGAACCCTCCGAGGAGATCAGGAATTCAGGGAGGTCACCAATAGCCTCGCAAACCGGTTCCGGAGAGGGCTGCTGTGGGACCGAAACTCCCCAAATGGAGGTTTCCCTGTTCGTTGCTGGAGAGACTTCGCCGCTACCACCCCAAAGAGGAGAGTCCAAAATCGAAGGTGCCGGAGAGAAAACCAGAGGAGCTGGTTCAACAGAGGTAAACAAGCCGACGTTCAGAGGAGAGTCCGCTGAACAACCCCCGCCGAAACCACCATAACTTTTCGAAAACCGGGCATCGCCAGGTGGCGAGCTCCAAATATCGCTGGGGTGCACCGTGTCGCTACTGTAGTCCACTAAATCAAGAGGTTCCATCTCCGCAAGGTTTGAGAGGCAGCCACCGGGGAAGGTAAGAGTAAACAGAAAAGAGTAAAAAACTTACCAGTGGTAAAAACTCCTAACCGCTTCCAGAAAACGATGCAAAACCTCCAAGGGGAACCGTGCCCACACCTGCCATCTCTGACGGCCCGCAGACGTCCGCCGAGAGCCTGGCTGACGCCATAGTGGCGATCAATCCTCTGCCGCCATCCCGTCAAACCCTAGCCCGTCCAGTTATTATTCTCATAAACATTTCTTGAATATATATATATATAAAGTTTGTTGAGATTATTTACTTATAAATGGTTGTCCAAATAATCACATAGAATAATGTTTTATTTAGTTATGTATTATTATGATATAATAATCAATTTTATATGTGAAAAACTTAGTTTTTAAAAATAAAAAAAATGTGTTGTAGTTTAATGATAACTAGTTGTTCATATAATCCAAGATATTGGATGATTACACAAAATAATGCTTCATTTAGTTATGTATTAATATGATTTAAGAATTAAGCAATTTAATTCTTGAGAATTATGTATTAATAAGATTTAAGAATCAAATGTATATGTGGAAAAATTAGTTTTTAAATGATAAAAAATATATTGTAGTTTAATGAGAACAATGAGAACAATTGTCTCTTCATATAATCCAAGATGTTGGAGGATCACACAAAATAATGCTCCATTTAATTATGTATGAATATGATTTAAGAATCAATAGATTTTCACATAATTTAAAATGTTGAAGGATCACACAAAATAATGCTTCATTTAATTATGTATTAATATGATTTAAGAATCAATTGTATATGTCAGCAACTTAACTCTTGAGAGAACAAATGTGTTGTTGTTTAATGAGAACATTTAAGTAGTTTATTATTGTAGATATTAGAGTCTTTGATAAGACTCTACACCACTCTCTTTGTGTATAAATATGTATATTTTTTAATAAAGAAAATATTGAAGTTTGGCCAACTTAATTGTTCACGCAAGATAGATATGTTATATTTTAATGAGAAAATTATGCATTGTTTTATTAAAGAGGTTGGAGTTTTCTAATAAGATTTTATTTGTTTGTGTATAAATATGTATATCTTTTTGTTTATGTATAAATATGTATATCTTTTTGTTTGTGTATAAATATGTATTTTTAAATAAAGAAAACATTTAAGTTAAAAAAAAATCAAAAGGAAAAGTAATTAAAAAATTATGTAAAAAATTTAAGATAAAAAATAAAATAAAGACGTAGGTTAGAAGGAATGATTGTAACCTTATATAAAGTCCCTTTCCCAACAGCCTTTACTTAAAAATTTTTATTTCCAATAATAGATAGTTAAAAAATAAAAAATAAAATATTGATAAGATTTAAAACTGGTGATAAAAATCATATAAAAATATTTCTAAATAATACATTTTTATAGTAAAATTGGTGATGAAAATCATATAAATTATTTTTTTATTGTAAAGTTGGCGATTGAAATTATATATAAATATTTTTAAAAATTATTTGTACACTCTACATCCAAAAACAAAAGAATAATATAATTTTAATATTGTCATTTTGATTTATAATATAACAAAATATATAATATAATATTTAATTTGTTGTTCTTTCCTCATGGGTCTTAATATCATGACAAAATAGAGATTCAATCTTCACCAGCATTTGGAAATATTTTAAGAAGGTAATAACTTTTGTCAATCACGAGGAAAGGAAGAGATTTTATTTGTGACCAATAAATTTTATCTCTTTTTTTTTCGTGGTAAAAAGTGATCGTTCAGTCCACAATAATCTACAAAAAATATTCAGCGATAAACTTTTCTGGAAGTTGTCGTTCTAAAATCTTTAATTTACAATCTCGGGAAAATTGTGCCGTTTCTGCTTTCCACTTGTTCTTGTTCTTCTCATGACAAACATAAATAATCAAACTCCAGCACTTTGAAACTGATCATTCGCTCTTGGTTACAGAGATCGCCATTGATTTGATTGACCAATACATCAACTAACTGCTGATCTATTCAGCGACTTTATTTATGGAGAATCTGGGGTAGTTCTGGAACTGGACATTGTGCCCTTTGCAGGTGCTTCTAGCTACGACTTTTGAATTGGTAGTCAGATTAGCAGGTATTTAAATCCTCAAGACCTGTTAATTACAAGATGCATTGCCTCATTTTCACCTTGGCTCCAGAATACTTGATGAAGGATCAGCAGCAGCAGATGGGATATTATTAGATGTTCTGGAATAAGTTGCTGCTTCATACGACTGAGTACTGCTTGATCCAGTGTTGTCGGGGTCTCGAGGGGGAGTAACTCTACCACGTCTAACTCGGTCAGGTGCGCCGAGTACACTATCCATATCTACGAAAGCAGGCCTCGTGGGCGAAGAAATATGTTCTCGCTCACTTGTCAGCATCGACACCACCCGGGACATTGAAGGCCGCAACGCTGCAGCTGCTTGCGTGCACAGAAGACCAATTTTAATCACTTTAATCCCTTCCCCCAACGAATAACTGTACTCCTCCAATGTGGGATCTATAACTTCTAATGGATTCTCTGTGTTATATAGTCTCCATGCCTGGTTGGCCAATATCAACAAGAACACCATAAAACCTCGGTTAGCAAGGATGATAAAGCTGTCGAGATTTTAGAAAATTTCAACTCGAAATGAAATCCACAAGAACCATACTCGTTCGATGAGAAACTCCGTCTCTTCAGCCAAAGTCTGATTCTTTCTTCCACTGATAATCTCAAGTACAAGGACTCCAAAGCTGAATACATCTGCTTTCTCTGTCAGTTGTCCGCGCAAAGCGTACTCAGGAGCCATGTAACCTCTGCACAATGTCATGTACAATGAAATCTTCATATCAGAACCCTGTTAAAATAATGATGCATATTAAGATATATGACTTGAAATTGGTTAAATGAAGTTGGGAAGCTGAATAATTTGAAGGTGAGAGAGAATTCTTACAAAGTTCCTGCAACTCTAGTGCTAACGTGGCTCTGATCTTCTGCAAAGAATTTAGCTAATCCAAAGTCTGCTATTTTGGCTCTGTGTTTATCATCCAATAAAATATTGCTTGCTTTAATATCTCTGTGGATGATCCGAATATCAGATTCTTCATGAAGATATGCAAGCCCACGGGCAGTCCCAACAATGATTTCATGCCTCTCTCTCCAGTTAAGTAAATGACCTGTTGTTGTATCTGCAATTAATGTATAACAAACACCATTAACAATCTACATATACAAACTCAAAACTCGAACAAACTCAGGATCGATGCAGCGATTAATTTGTTAAAGAGCGAGAAGCAACCGAATAGAATCTTGTCGAGACTGCCGTTCTGAAGGTATTCGTAAACTAGTAACCTTTCTGAGCTTTCAACAGAGTAACCAAGCAATTTCACTAAATTCCTGTGTTGAACACGACTGATAAGATTTGCTTCATTCAGAAATTCAACGTTTCCTTGCCTTGAACTCATGTACAGCCGTTTGACTGCAACCTCTCTTCCATCAGGAAGAACCCCCTGCACATCAATGAACTTCAAAATTATTTCTTGGATCTCTAGCCTTGAAATATTAATTTAATTGAATGCAACGCTACGTGCTCACTTTAAAGACGGATCCAAACCCTCCCTCGCCAAGTTTGTTCTCTGCACTAAAATTGGATGTAGCATGTTTCAGAATTTCGTATTTGAAAATGAGATCCGGATTCGAGATAGTCATGTGCAATAAGCTAACTTCTCCTTCCTCATGACCTGGGAATAAAGTTACAAGGCATAAATTTATCTGAAGTAAATAAATAGGTTAGCAGTCCACAAGATACAAGTTAATAAGGCGCACATGTAATGATTTAGAAAGTTCAGAACCTTTCGTTCGAAAAAAAACATTCCATTTCCAAAACCCTATGGCTGCAATTACTCCCACTGCAGCGGCTACTATGCCTAGGGTTAACCCAAGCACCATAGATCGACTTTTGCTTTCTGAAAATTTCCACAAAAATCTCAGTAAATTGGCTTTGTTTTCGTTCACCAAATTGAAATCTCTACAAAACCACTATAGCCACGGAAGCTAGGTACCCCAAAGCGAAATTCTCATGGGAAAAAAACAAACGAGGAGATAAAGAATAACTGTCACAGATTCATTTTCAATCTGAGCTGTTAAAAGTTGGATCTATGCTAAATAGTAAACTGTGTGAAGACAGATACCGGATACGGGAGGACTTTCTTCTACTGACGGCGCTGGCGCCGGAGCTGTGAGAATGGAAGTGTTGAAAAATTCATAAACCTCGTAACGCAAATAGCAGTTATCGGACCAGAATTGTGCCCCAAGAGCTCCAGTTGGGCATAGATTCAATAAATGCGATGAAGCAAAAGTTAGACACGATCCACAGATTCTTGGGGACATATCTCTCCAACACTCCGCTATGCTGTAGATATACTCCGTCGAATTAGAAGGCGCAGCTACTTTCTCTGCAGAAAAACGTTCGCGACTCTGTGTAGCTGTATTGACAATATTTGAAAGCAGGGCCACAACAACATTTATGAACTCCTTGGACTGAGTACTGGTCCCAGTGTCACAAGCAGCCCTTCTTGGCGTTCTGCCCAAATCGTTGAGAAAGCTATGATTGTCGTAACGTAAAACGCAGCCGTTTAGTTGAATGGATCCAGAAGTGTTGTGGCATCCCTCAACAAGCTTTGCTTTGGCCATCGATGCGCACTGTTTACAATCCGAGGAACCTAAATCTCCCCGGCACTGGACACGCCCATAAACGGAACTATTGCTGTTTTGCCCCTCAACAACAACTCTAGAGGAATTGAATCCACTGGGATAGACGTTGCTCACCAAGGATTCCAAAACCAGGTCTAGATTACGCTTGAAGGCGCCAACAGCAACAGTATTATTCCCACAATCATTCCAAACGGTGGAAGTATAATTCTCTACACCAGCTGCCGAGAACTGCAAACGATTAAACACAATAGCGACGATAAGCAGCATGGTGGTGATTGAAGTTTTCATGGTGGTGATTGAAGTTTTCATCTTTAGCAGCATGGCATGGTATTGTTGGAGCTCAACGGTCCTCGTTCTCTGAGAGGTATTGCTCCTATAATGGAATGGCCTTGCCTTTTCATCCGACTTGAATTCAGCACAGGTCATAATCCCCAGTGGCTTCTTAGAAGGCGTGTAATTGACTTAGTCATTGAAACGATAAAACAAATTGACTTGTAATTAATAGAGCCGTGACAGACTTGTCTGGTTAGGAAAATAAATCGTGACAGACTTGGCTGGTTAGGAAAATAAATTTGTGGAAGAAATGAAACGGAAGAAACAAAGCTGTCTTTTAATAAGGCAGCTGTCTTTTAATAAGTCGGCCACAGCATTTTTCTTCAAACTTCAAAACTCTTGCATTTTTCTTGTTTCAATGGTTTTAGACGTGAGTCAGTTCAATCACTTAAAACCTACCATCAATGTCAGTATGGGGATACCTAATCCATTCAAATCACTAACTTATTCAACAAGCAAATCAATTTTTTTCATCTAGAGAGATGGTAGTTAGAAACTCCTAATAGAAATTCGTGAAAGCAACATATGGTAATTAATTAAGGTTTTCAATGGGAAAATGGTTGGAAACGAACTACAAAAGAAATCCAAATTATTATACCTACCATCGGCATGTATATATAATCGTTCTATAATCTATTGCTTTTGACTTTTAATTAGTTTACATTCATCACTACATTTTTGTAAAGTTGTGGATAGTTTCTTAAAAATATATATATTAAATTGAATATTTTAAAAATTAGGAATCTGATAAATAATTTCTTATAGGAAACATTCTAAGTCAAGGGTTCTTTATAGGAAACATTCTAAGTCAAGGGACTCAAACACATCAAACTTGAAACATTCTAAGTTAAGGGATTCAAGCACATCAAACTTTAAAGGACACAGACCATCCAACTTAAGGGACTTTGACCACAACATGCCATGCAAAAGACTCTTATCGAAGTCAAGAAACCAAGCCAAACATCACAACTCAAAAAACCCTCTTTAAGGAACACAACAAGAATCTACTTATAATGACCACTCTGTAAATTATATCTAGCGAACTTATCCTATTTATTTTAGGAAAGACAATTGTTACCTCATGGAAACAGAACAAAATGTCTCTTAGTCTTACCCTACAATTAGATGATTCAATATTTTCTCAGATTCTCTTTAAGTGAAAAGATAGCTATTACACAGCAGAGTCTAGTGCTATGAGTCATGATTCAAAATTTCAAAGGAAAGAAATGAATTTGGTCACATTTAAGTGGTGCACTACTAAAACAAAATAGTGAACACCATATTGATTACACACATGATGCTGCCATATTTAAATAAAAGGCACATCAAAAATACCTGGGCAAGATGTTTCCCAAATTTTTCATCCATAGAGTAGAAATCTGATTTTTAATCAACAAAATTGTTAAATTTAAAGTTAATTTTTACCGTAGTGGATCATCTCATTGATTGAAATTTGAACCCATTTCCCACAATATCGTTGGCCATAAAAAAAAATTAATCATCGCACCTGCCCAAAGCCTTGTAAATAATAAGCACCACCTTGTCATTCAATGACTGGTTGTCTGGTTGTCTTAGCCCTAATATGCGCACCTTGATATCAACGTCTTGTTTGCATGAAACGTTTGGAATTTCTGCACCCCGCCCTTGTGCTATACCATACAATGATATTTTAGACAAAAATCGATGAGAAGTTCAGTTGCTTCCAGTATATCATATCATAAAAAGCAGTCCAACAACCAATTGGCGCGCTCATTGCATTATCACTGGGTGTGAATAAACAACATTACATCAAGTTTATATCTGGCAGGTGGATCTGACAATGTGAGAGACTTCTTGTTTCAAATATTTATCAGCCATCATGCAATTCTATCACATGAATCTGGTCCCTTCGTTTTGTTTTGTTTGTAAAATATGCCAAAAGTGGAGATACATATACTATTAGTCCAATTAAAGTAGAGATAAATTGAATGCCTTTATTATTCGAGATGGAATTAATTTTCAGAATGATTTTTTGAAACTTCATAATCATGACTGTACAATACGACATTTTAACTTTAGATATATATTGATTGACTCACAAACATAACTGCAGGCTTATCTTTATATTGTACCGGTATACAAATTATCTTCTAATAATGTATGCTAATTGATCCACGAGGAGAATTGTCAGCTTATCTACATTGTATTAGTGAATTGGTGTTGTATAATAATAGATCATTCAATTTTGATGAGAATCCATAGGATCCCAAGTTATTATTTTCAGCATTGAAGGTATTCATCCAGTCTGATTCATAGTTTTCCCCCTCAGGCAAGCTAAATGCATAAAAAATGAGTGAATTATCATTTTGGGTTAATCCTGTAGAAGGTTTTCGTAGTATTATATTATTATCCATGTGCCTTTCATACATAAATATTGGAGAGGTTGTTGTCTCATAGTAAATCTGCAAGCTTGCAGCATCAGATATATATTGGTCATGAGCAATGGAATGCGGTATTTGTGAGGAGTTAATGCAGTCGGATACCTGTATTGGGTAGTTGTTATTGATCGTAGTCATACAGTTGTCTGAACGATGATCCACCAGAATTACTTCAGGCCTCTGGAATGGCTTCCCCAGACATCAATTGTGGTCGAACACTTTCTGGTCAAGTTGGGCTTGCTGACGATTTAACCAAAATGTAGCTGATTCTGAATTTGAATTGGATGCAGTAATTGCTAAGCCACAATTTTGCTTGAACATTTGGGGCATTATTCTAGGGCCAAAGTTAGAGTAATAGGCATCCATATCGATATTCATATGTTGATATTTCTGTGGGCTATATATTTTTAAGCTTGTAATGGCCTCTGATGTAGAATAGATTTGCACATCCTTGCTTTCTTGTTTTGTTGCGGCAAGACAAGTTTGATGCTCCCTGAATCTCCCCATTAGTTTTTTCTTCATGCTTGTGTTCCAGTAGTTTTTGATATCATTATCTGTTCTTCCTGGAAACTGGGCCTCAATGATAGATCATCTGCACAAGGTGAGAAAGTCCAGGTTAGGTATCACATTTCAGTCAGTAGTTCTATAAAATCATTTTGCAAATGAATGAATGGCTTTGAATCTCCTAGGCTGGCTTATTGTAGAGTACCTGCTACCAATACTGATAAAGAGGCTACACATTATGTTATTTTCTTCTTCTGAGAACCCTTCGTGCTTTATATTCGGCCTCAAGTAGTTTAACCCTCTAATTTTTCAACTCTTTCCACATCTTTTCAAACCTGTGAGAAAAGTGATCATTAAAAAACTGTTGCAAAAAAATCTCATTTTAATGGTGAAAAACATAAAAAGATAACACTTCTCAATTTAGTGGCTTGGTCTTTGAATTTACCACTAAGGCCATGTTGCCGACAACTTAAGGTTTTATTGTATATACCATAATAGGTAGTGTAACATCCCCAAAAATTAACTAAAATTTAAAATTTTCAAGTAGCATTAATTGCTTTTGTTTGCTATGCAAAAAGTGTCAATTTAAACACAACTAAACTCTAAACAAGGTTTTTAACGATAACAACTCCCTACATTTGTCATTAATGGCTAAGAGTTTAAATTACTTATGAATCGCAACAATTGTCTTAACAACTGCTAATTTAAATAGTATCTTATAAAGTCGTAAAGTTGATTATTGTCAAACTAACGTCACGATGTTGAATAATGCTTCTATTATGTACGTTTATTGTTAGCATGCATATTGTTACTTTCGTTCTATGTTATACATTTTGTTTCTAGAGACTAATTGATCATCTTACTGTAATGAAGGGTTCCTTGTGTACACCCCGAGGCTTACTTAGCTATTGCTAGCTAACACTCATGAATTCTAAATGCAGAGAACAGGTAAGACAAAGAAATTTCCAACTGGAGTATGCCAATGTATTTCAATTTATCTCGTAGTACCATGTTATCCTTTAAAGTTAATTATGACCCTGTAGAGGATTTATTTGCTATGCAACAACTCAAGTATTTTATGTGTTTGGGTTAGTTATCTCCACATAATTTGTAATTATATGAATGCCTGGTTTTTGTCTATTTTGATGAACCAAGAACATCCTATTATAGCCAATTACTATGGAGAAGAAATATATGTTAATCATACCTACTTGTTATATCAATACTATGGAAAAATTGCATTGTAAATACATTTCATGTTGTCAATCCAAAACTATGGCGAAAACATTGTAATACTTTTCCATTTCATAGATTATATGTACTTTACCAATGTTATGCAATATAATAAAACTTCTTCGAAATATATGTTATATTTAAGAAGACAAATGTGCATTCTATATGCATAGGATTTATACCCGAATCATAAGCACGATAATTAAAGGCATAAACTATAAGTTTGTAGCTTTATACATAACTATATGCTCGTTGCATGAATGTTTAACTTATGCTTATAATGTGATAGTGGATAATGCGTTGGCATGCCCTTCGAGCCTGTTGGCTTGGTTGTGCAACCAAGATTAGTGCAATGGGCACCTGCTAACTAGTAGCAGCAGTTTCAATAGAAATAAATAACAAATTAATCTAAACTACATTAACCATGGATCTATGAAGCACACAATGGAAATATTATGAAAAATAAAAACGATTGACAATATATGAAAAAGATTTTTGTCTTAAGAATAAGGGCAAGCAAATGCTTGCAATAGTAATACCTCCAAATGATGAAGATTGTTGAGTAGCTCCAAGGGTGAGCGGATCCAAGCTCCAAAGGTCTCTTCTTCTCCAATGCTTCCTGGTTTGTGCAAGGCTCAAAAGGTGGGCAATGCTCAAAGGGGATTTTGGCAGCATGAGGATAGGATGATGGATGGATGGAAAGTGAGGAGCCCCTACCACCTTTTTATAGTTTTTGGTGGTGGGGAATACCATTTATGGTTTTGAGGAAACCAATGGTATTGACCAACATGGTTTAGGTACCTTTTCCCTCCTTTTTCCTTTTTTTGAATATTTTGAATATTTTTATTCCCTTTTTAATATTTTTGGGAATTATGGACCCTTTTTGAGGGTTTTTTATGTTTTTTGAGGAAAAATATCCATTTTGAGTGGAAAAAGAGGTGTATTAAGGTCTTTTGGTGACCTTTTGGTGGCTTTAGAGGCTCAAATGGTGAAAAAGTGGACAAATGGGCAATGTGAATAAGGAAATGAGCTAGTGAGCACTTTTTAGGTGTTAACAGAGCCAGTACTAAGTATTTATGGCTTATTAACTGCGATGTGGTGGATTACCTGATGGCAGCCCTCGTGGCAATCTTAACGTGAATGGAACTTGGAACAAGGTGGTAAACCCTTGTTACGCAAAACCTTAAACGTTGAGTTGTGCATGGATTTGAATATGTGGAGTTATGTGTTGGTAGAGCACCGAGATTTGATAATTGTGGTTTTAAATGCTAATTAAAGAGGTTTGGTGGTCGTATACAGACTCTATCTCGTGGCAAGATCTACACCGTCGATCTTCATGGTGGTCTCGGGTTTTGAGTTAAACCCTAACCCTGGCATTGGTATGCCAACAAACTCGACACTTTGTTCATTTTGCGAAATGTGAGGGTGAGGCTGACAAACTCCCTACCCTTCAGGGTTTGTGACAATGTTTGAAGGTGCCTCTCGGGGTTTCGATACCTTGACCTTACTTTAAGCAATGTCTCAGGATAGTTCGCGTTTCGTACAGGTCTAGACTCTCTCTCTTATGGTTCGATGGTGAGTCCTTGGTATAAACCGTAAGCGTTGGTGGAGTTTGATGTGGAAACCTCATACATATGTTGTATGCGTTGAGGAATCCGAGATTCTCTATTATGCTTTCAGAATCAAATTAGGTGAAGTATTTAAAAGCCCTTATGTTTCAGTGGTTGGATTATGACAATGTCTTCTGTTTACTTTGCTTCGTTTTCCATGTTTAACCATTTTTGTATTTGTTTTCCATGGCAGGTTCTACCCTTGGCAAGCTGTTGGGGTTGGCCCGAAAAGAGATGGTAGGTTGATGACCTAGTAAGCCTCAGAGACATCCCAAGGTGTAAAGACTTGGTTTTTCAATCGATTGTAAATAAAATCTTTATGCTGTAAGGCATGTTGCAGAATGTTCATGCTGAAACGCAGTGTTAGGATTTGGGGAGTTTTTCTCCCGAGCTTGTAGAGCTCTCATTGGATTCTCAATGATTTCTTCTTACTACTGTAAGATGTTTGTTTTTTATTTTTCAAATAAAAAGAACTGTTTCAGAAATGTTGTGTTTGGTCCACTGTCCAGATGTACTTATTCGGCAATGAAATAGTTGTTTTGTTGAGGAAACTTGAAGAATGGTTTTGGAAATCGATTCTGGCTTACGATGTAAAGTATGGAGGGTTGAACCCTCGACCATAACTCGTATTATTTTTAATTTGAAAAAAATGAGTATGAAAAGATTTTGCAAAGAATAAAAGTTTACAATCGTAGAGTAATATTTTGGCACTTCAAATGTTATTTGTAAATCTGTTGGTTATCAAAACGTTTGGGGAAGAGCCTGTTACTGTGTATTTGAAGGATTATAAGGTTTGGGTTATGCTTTTCAAACAAGCCGTAAGGTTGGGTTGTAAACCCTACTGTAAGAAACCTTATTGTGTTTTTGTTAAGGGTTTCGAACCCTGGTCGTGTTACACTTCTCTGTTTTCGTAATACAAAAGGATTGAAAATACTTCAAAAGTAAAGAGGATCTTATGCTTAGGGTTTGAACCCTGGGAAAACACATAGATTTTAAATAGATACTATTTATCCTGTAATCATATTTAAATTTGTATTCGAAATACAGTGATAATGTGAATTGATAATGTACACTACAATTTGCGAATACAAAAATACTATTTCTCTGATGCAATAATAATACTTGAGTTTGTTTATAAAAGATTTACTGAAGAATTTCGATGTTAAAAGTATTGTGATGTTAAGTTTATCTTAGACATGTGTTCTGTAATGTATAATTCAATACATGAATTGTTATTACTTATATAGTGATTTAAATAATCCTATGTATAAGTTATTTGAATTAAAATAAGTATGTTTCCTATATTATAATATTTATAGGAGATATAATTAGAGTAATAACATGATACGAATAAAATCCAGGGTTTATATATTAAACATAAACAATGAAATATATGTGCTTCCTTTTTAAATTCTAAGATGTCTATTGAAATAAGACAATATTACAGTACTAAAATAATGTAGATTTATTTTGGAAATAAGTCATCAAGTCTATTTACGTTATGACATCCTTCTGATCTATTCTAAATACCCTTCCATGTACTAGAGAACGACACTATAACCAGTCTGTGGAAAAATACAAGGAAACATTATTATTCAATCATTCTATCATTTAACTACCTTATTCATAATGCAGTTTATCCTAACAATTATAGTTTACATAAGTAAAATATTCATTAACAATACAGAATATCTAAGATTTAATTTGAAAACTGATAACATAAAACATTTAGATTTATTTTTCTAACTTGGCAGAAGTAAATAAGATAACACAATATGAACCTGGTAACTGTAGAAGAAGAAACAAACAGCCAAAGAAGCCCGTTCGACCCAACCTACTCTTGAAGACAGCCAAGTTACTTGCCTTAGTACCCCCGAGCCTATTCACTGAACCACCAGGATGAAGATGTTGTGTGGAGTAATGGAATAAATTCCTTTGCAACTCAGCAGCAGTACTTCTTGCTTTTAGCAATATTGAACTCGGCAATGTGGCTGCACTAGTTGAAAATGCAGTCTTAGTTCACTCTATCACTTCCAACCTTCCCTTCATCGAATCTCTTTTGATTAGAAATTATCACAAGGTAAGAATGAATAGTCCCCACTGAATTCGATGGGTAGATAAGTAGGATGCCTAGGTCTTTTGGTCAGTTTATTTCAGTAAATGAGCCGGCTACTCAGTTCCACTTTCTTGGGGAACATGACCATACAAGTAGGGAAGTTTCCCCCTACAACGGTTAGAAGTGAGTTGAGGATGCTGCCAAGCGTCAGTTTGCTCTCCACCACAGTCCATTCCTCCTAGTGGGTCAGTGAACACTCATTCAACAGTCTCATTTGGGTGTTTGTCTCCACTTTTATTTATTAATTATAAAATATTCAAAGTAATTAATTACAGTCATCCTTGACCCCACTTGGTCAATAGTCATAAACTTTACAATAAAAATAAAACATAATGTTTTCATCATGACATAAAATGTCTAGAGTTTGGGTATGTGACAAACACCCCTCTTAATTTCAACATCATCATCGATGTTACTTTATTCAACATCCTCTTGTTCCTCCTAGAACAACATTGGATATGCCACCCACATATTACTTTCCAATTCCCAAGTTATTTCATCCGGACTAAGGTGCTTCCACTGCACCTTTACCTGTTTAATGGTACGATTACGAAGCAAAATTTTCCTCTTGTCAAGAATACAATTTGGTTCCACCAGAAAATCTCCTTTTGGTTCCACCTGTACATCATTCCAATTAATCACATGAGTAACATCATGCACATACTTTTTCAAAAGAGAGATGTGAAATACATTATGTACTATAAGATTCAGTGGCAATGCCAACTGATATGCCACTGGTCCTTCCCTGGACAATATTTCAAAAGGTCCACAATACTTTGGTGCTAATTTAGCACAGCTTCCCAATCTTAGGGAGCTCTTTTCAGGTTTTACCTTAAGGAACACATGTTCACCAACCTGAAACTCTTTCTGGGCTCTTTTGAGATCTGCATGACTTTTTTGTCTATCTTGTGCAATTTTCAAATTGCCTTGAACCTGTTTCACGGTTAGTTCCATTTCTCTTAACAAATCATGTCCTAACATTAACCTGTCAACTGGATTACTCCAAGAGATAGGAGTATTACATTTTCTGCCATATAAAATTTCAAAGGGACTGAGTTTTGCTGAAGCTTGGTAATGATTATTATAAGCAAACTCAGCAAAATGCAAATATTCCTTCCATTTACTTGGTTGATCTCTAACATACATTCTTAACATGTATTCAAGAATTTGATTAACTCTTTCAGTCTTCCCATCCGTTTGTGGATGAAATGATGTATTTAAATTCAAGGTAGTATCTAAACCTTGAAATAAAGACTTCCAGACATTCCCGGTAAACTTTGAGTCTTTGTCAGAAATTATAACTTTTGGAATCCCATGTAAACGAAAAATTTGTTTCATGAAAATTTCAACAATGTTAGCAGCCTTGTAGGTTGTCTTAACATGTATAAAGTGGGATGCTTTACTAAGCTTATCCACTACACCCATTACAGAATCATTATGTTTCTGATCTTTAGGTAAACCAATAATAAAATCAATACTAATTATGTCCCACTTCCAATATGGAATAGGTAGTGATTGCAACAAACCAGCTGGGTGTCTGTGTTCAACCTTTACTTGCTGACACTCTATACACCTAGCAATATATTCAGCTACTTCGTTTTCCATACATGGCCAAAAATAACCTTTTCTAGCATATTTATAATCTTTTGGTACCCATGATGTGCTGAGTATGGACTTTTATGCAATTCATTTAAAATCAACAACTTAATTTCAATAACATTAGGCACATAAAATCTGTTTTTATACAGCAGTACCTCTCTTTCATCAATTCTGAAATCTGTTATAAATTTTTCATCATTATCTTTAACAATTTTATTAAGTAAACTCTGATATTTTTCATCCATTCAGATTTTGTTCTTAATCTGATTTTCTAGATCAGTTTTATAAGTACTGATTGCTGAAACAAAATTTAGCCTAGCATTTCTGCTTAAGGCATCAGCAACCTTATTTTCCTTTCCCTTAATGTTCTGAATCTCAAAATCATACTTGCTAAGGAAATCTAGCCACCTAGCTTGCCTTGCATTCATATTTGGTTGATCCAACAAATATTTTAATCCTTTATTATCCGTCATTAGAATAAATTTTCTTCCAATTAAGTGATGGCACCACATTTTTAATGCATGTATTACAACCGCCAACTCTAGGTCATAAGTGGCATAGTTCTTTTCATGAATATTTAACTTCCTAGATTCATATGCAATCATGTGACTTTCTTGTGTTAAGATCCCACCAAGTCCATCATTGCACGCATCCGTGCATACAATGAAATTCTTGTTTGGATCAACAATTTTTAGAATAGGTGTTGTTGTTAACAACTCTTTAAGTTTCTTAAAACTTTCTTCACTTTTTTTTATCCCAAATAAATTTCTTACCTTTATTTTGTAAAGATGTTATAGGATTTGCTATTCTAGAAAATACCTTGATAAGATTACTATAGTAACCTATAATTTCCATAAAATATCGTACACCAGTTACGTCTTTCGGGGCAGGCCATTCATTAATTGATTTTATCTTGTCTGGGTCTACTACAATTCCATCCTTGGTTATTACATGCCCTAGGTACTGTATTTTATCTTTATAAAAATCACATTTGTTGAACTTAGCATAAAGCTGGTGTTCTCTTAACACTTGTAAAATTATCTTTAAATGTTTGTCATGTTCCTCTTTCGTCTTTGAATAAATCAAAATGTCATCAATAAAAACAATTACAAACTTATCTAAGTACTGATGTAAAACATTATTCGTAATGCACATGAAAACTGCTGGAGCGTTGGTCATCCCAAAAGGCATAACCACAAACTTGTAGTGCCGATAACGAGTTCTAAAAGCAGTCTTAAAGATGTCGTCATCTTTAATCCTGACTTGAAGGTACCCCAACCTCAAGTCTATCTTAGAAAATATCTTTGCGTCGCGTAGTTTATCAAATAGATCATAAATGCGAGGCAAAGGATATCTGTTCTTTATAGTCATTTTATTTAGCTGACGGTAGTCTATGCATAAACGCATAGTTTCATTTTTCTTTTTAACAAAAATTACCGGTGCTCCCCATGGAGACACACTGGGCTTTATGTAATTTTTATCAATTAGTTCTTTAAGCTGTGATTTAAGTTCATTAAGCTCCAGAATATTCATTCTGTAAGGTGCCTTTGAGTTTGGTACTGCTCCCGATACTAACTCAATGGTGAAAACGAGTTCCCTTTTCGGTGGAAGTCCTGGAATTTCTTCAGGGAATACATTATAAAATTCCTTGAGAATGGGTATATCTTCCAGCTTTAACTTATCTCCCTTAGTGGATTGTTCATCATTAATTACATTTATAGCAAACAACTTACACCCTTTACGAACAGCCTTTTTAACTTGTAAAGTAGAAATTTGTCTAACATATATATTTCTAGGAATTCATTTTACTGTTACAGTTTCACATGCATCATTCGAACGAGTAAAGTATTTTCAAAACAATTTAATACTACTCTATACTTTTCTAACCAATCCATTCCAATCAAAATATCGTATGAACCTAAAGGTAACACATTCGGTTTAATATGAGTCCTAAACTGATTCATCAGTAATTCACATTCTTTCACATAATTAGTCACCTTTCTTTTTGTGCCAGTAGCTAATTGAACCAACCATGATTTTATGAAACTTATCTATTTTCATATTACAACATTTAACTAAATCAGGTGAAACATAGCTAAGACTTGCTCCTGGATCACTTAAAATAGAAATGGGTTTATTTTTCAGCATACCTTCCACTTCAACCATGGAAGTTTGATGATTAGCTTGTCGGTTTTCCAAATCTGCGTTTATCTTGGGCATCTCCCTCGCTAAGTCACCAACAGTAGCCTTTTCCAATATAGTATGTATGTTGTTGACAACCTTCTTTCTGAGTGGACAGTTTGATGCATAGTGAGGTCCCTGACAGTCCCAACATTTAACAGGTTCTTTCTATTCATTATTCTTAACAAAAATTTTAGGTGGATCACTGTTCCTTGCAGCTGTAAATTTTGACTGTGTAATACCTGCTGCATTATTTCCTGAAAAACTTTTTGTTAGAGGAATTACGTGAATTATTATTTCCAAAGTTGTGATTAAAAGAGAACTGTTTCTTCCTTTGCTCAAAGTTGTTAGGCCTTTTTTCTTTCCATCTTGGTATACCTTCTCTTTTCTTATTCTATTCATAATAGATGTTCGCCTTCATCATGGCCTCTTCAAGAGTTCAAGGACCATCATACTCAATTCTATCTTTTATGTGAGAGGGAAAACAACTTAGAAATCTCTATACCTTAGGCTTTTCTTCAATGAAATAAGGCACATACCTTAATACATTTAAAAACTTGTTGCATAACTCTCTCATATCCATGGAACCAGCTTTAACTCATAAAACTCTTTAGCTCGTTCCTCGTAATACTGTTCTAACAAAAATTTTCTTTTAAAATATTTCTTAAAATTACTCCAATTTACACTTTTCTCTTTTAAACCTTTAACTCGTTTCAGATCTTGCCACCAGATGTCTACTTTTTCAGTTAAATTATAAATTGTCATTTTAGTTTTTAGATGACTTCAGTAATTGTAAATCTGGAAATACTTATTCATACCAGACAGCCATGCTTCGACTGTCTCACTCTTATCCTTTTCTCCATTAAAAGTTGGTGGGTTGATCTTTTTAAACTCACCAGAAATTTCTTCATAGGGCCTGTACTTCTTTTTCTTAGTGTAGCAGTCACTGTCACTACTATCACTAGAATATCTATGCTTTTTCCTTGGTGCCCTTTCATCAAATTCAGAAGATGAACTGTTGTCATAGTTAGTTAATTTTACCTTTTAATCATTACATTGGTAGGACACACTTCCAGATTCAACATTATTTCCTGTTTCTTTATCTTGATCATTTTTATGAAAATTATTCAAGAAGATTTGCTTCAGCTCCTCTTGAGCTTTCAAAATTCGTTCATTTTCTTCCTTAATAGTTTTTATCTCACTTTTAAATCTTTTACAGTCCTTAATAATTCAGATGAATTATCATTTAATTCGACAAAAATATTTTCTGCATTAATGTGTCCTTGTCCATTATTATTCTGTTCGTTATTAAGGGACCTATCCTCGACTGACACTGCTGGTCCTTCCATACCCGTAATCTAGATTTATAAAATGCTAAAACTGACAACAAAATAATTAAAATCAGTAATTTGTAATTCTGTCCTAAATTTTTATTTGTGCGAGTGAGCCACTTCAGGCCTAGTATTTGAACTCTCACTCTGATATCACATGTAACATCCCAAAAAATTCACTAAAATTTAAAAATTTCAAGTAGCATTAATTTCTTTTGTTTGCTATGCAAAAAGTGTTAACTTAAACAGAACTAAATCCTAAATAAGGTTCTTAACAATAATGTTCGGGTACACAGGGTACTACCAAAGGACCGAACACCAAGAGCAACCACTTCACACAAACAGATCACAAATCAACACACCGATGTTTTGACGTGGTTTAAACCCTCTTGAGGGAAACACTCCACGGCCCCGGCCAAATAGCTTCTACGGGATAATTTATTATGCAAAGAAAAAAAGTTACAAATGAGCTTCTCATAATCGATCAACTAAACAATGACCCTCTATGCTCTTTAAATAGAGATCATGAACCAATCGGGTGTTAAGCCACGGATCAAGGTTAGGTTTGATCTAAGAGAAGTTGAGCCGTCAGATCACTCTATGTCGGAAACATATCGTGACCGTCGGATTAAGTATTTACAAATGCATACTAATGCATACTAAAGAAACACACTATCCCTAATGGATATATTACACAAGTTGATCTTAACTAACTCCTAAGTGTCTAAATATCCTAACATCCCCCCTTAAGAACAACTTGGGATAGGATTGAAAGATTTACAAAAGTGACACTATTAGGAGAAGGAAGGAGGCATTAGAGCCTATCCCCCCTTAATGACAAGTTCTTGAACTCCTAACATAGATCGAAGTTTAGAAAACTTCGCTTCTGTAAGAGACTTGGTGAAGATGTCTACAACTTGATCATCTGTAGGGCAAACGAGCACTTCAAGAACCCGATCATGAACAAGATTTCTGATGAAGTGCATATGTAGCTCAATGTGTTTGCTGCGTTGATGTAGAATTGGATCTTTGGCAAGCTTGATGGCACTTTGATTGTCGCACCAAAGTGGAGTAGGCTGCTGCTGCTCGAATCCAAACTCTGAAAGGATCTGTCGAAGCCATAAAGCTTCCTGACTGGCATTAACTGCTGCTCGATATTTTGCCTCTGCTGAAGAAAGAGCAAGAGCTTGTTGTTTCTTACAAGCCCAAGTAATAGGTCCAGATCCTAGACTGAAAACATAACCTGCAGTAGACTTTCGATCATCAGGATCGCTGACCCAATCTGAATCAGTGAAACCAACCAACAAAGGTTTCCCCCTTGTACTGTAATGAATCCCAAACTGAATTGTACCTCGAATATATCAAAGTATTCTTTTAGCTGCTTTCTAGTGACTTTCATGAGGTGTCTGCATATAACGGGCAACTCGACCAACGGCAAAGGAAAGGTCAAGACGGGAATGAGTCAAGTATAAGAGACTACCAACAAGATGACGATACAACATGGTATCGACTTCAGGTGAAGTGCAAGTGGCAGAAAGTTTGACTCCAGACTGGAAGGGAGAAGGGGCTAGTGTACAATCTTCCATGTGAAAGCGACGAAGAAGGTCACAAGCATACTTAGACTGAGAAATAAATATTCATTCTTTGGTTTGCAGGACTTGGAGACCAAGAAAACAATGCAAATGTCATAAGTCTGACATTTCAAAATTTTGTTTAAGACTGGATTTCACAAGGTTATAAGCTTAGGGTCACTACTAGTAAGAATAAGGTCATCAACATATAGAACAAGTATGATGCGATGGTTTTCTACTTTCTTGGTATAGACATTGGGGTCAGAATGGCATCTAGAAAAACCAGTGTCAAGGAAAAAGTTATCCATTTTGGCATACCAAGCTCTAGGAGCTTGCTTAAGGCCATATAAGGATTTCTTAAGGCGGCAGACAAGGCTAGAGTTATTCTGAACATATCCAGGAGGTTGTTCCATGTAAATTTCCTCCTGTAAATCACCATGTAAGAAGGCAGACTTGACATCCATTTGATGGACTTCCCAGTTATGTAAGGCTGCAAGGAAAAAAACAAGGCAGATGGACTTCATTTTTGCGATAGGAGCAAAGGTTTCATTGTAGTCAATCCCTTCAACTTGGGAAAAACCTTTGGCAACTAACCTTGCCTTAAGTCTTTCAATACTTCCATTTGATGCATACTTAGTTCTGTAGACCCATTTACATCTGACAAGTTTTCTTCCTTTTGGAAGAGGTACAAGATCCCAAGTATCGTTCGCCATTAAAGAACGATATTCTTCATCCATGGCTGCATCCCAATCTGGATTCCCTGAAGCTTCTGCAAAAGTTTCTGGATCATGATTCTCGGAAGGTTGAGCCAAAAGAGAAGAGGCTCGCTGAAACTGAGAACGTGTTCGACGTTGATCTCTAAGATCACGGCAAGATCACCAGTTGCTTCACATGTTGAACGGACCCATCGAGGAAGCACTTGTGCTGGTGCAACTAGAGGAACATGAGCAGGAGGAGGTGGATTTTCATCCTCACTGTCATCATCAGAAACTAGAGTTGGAAACCTATCAAGGAAGTTGGAAGAAGAAGAAGGAGGCACAAATGCCGAATCAGGCTCGCAGGCCAAAGATGGCACAATCACCGAGTTAGGCTCGCGGGCCAAGATATTTTCATCAAATTTAACATCTCTTCTAATGATTATAGCATGAGAATGTGGTTGAAGAAGTCTATAACCTTTTACATCTTCAGAATATCCAATAGATATGCACTTTTCACTTTTAGGCTGCAATGCTTTCCGTTTTTCATCCGGAATGTGAGCCCATGCTTCACTACCAAACACACGAAAGTGACTTACATCAGGTTTAATTTTACTCCATGCTTCTTCCGGTGTTATACCTTGTAATGCTTTTGTGGGGGTGCGATTAACTATGTAATTTGCACAATTTATGGCTTCAGCCCAAAATTGAAGACTTAGTCCCTTAGATTGGATCATACAATTAGCCATTTCTTTTAAAGTGCGGTTCTTCCGCTCAGCTACACCATTTTGTTGTGGTGTATATGGAATAGTGTGCTGTTGTTGGATGCCTTGTTCAGTGCAGAAAGTAGTGAACTGTTTGTTAACATATTCTCCTCCATTGTCAGATCTTAACTTAATAATTTGATGACCAGATTGTTTTTCAACAAGGGCCTTGTAGGCCAAGAACATGTTAAATACTTCACTCTTAAGTTTTAGGAAATAAACCCAAGTGCGTCTGGTGTAATCATCAATGAAAGTTAATAAATATTTGAAACCAGAAAAGGAAGCAGATGGAAGAGGACCACACAAGTCACTATGCACAAGCTCCAAGGGAACCGAGGCGTGCCAAGAGGCACGTTTGTCAAAACTGTCCCGATGATGTTTTTCGAGTACACAATCGGAACAAACACCATCTCTGCAAGATACCATCGGAAGACCTATCACCATATTTTCTTTACATAGTTGTTGCAATTAGCGATAATTTAAGTGACCAAATCGCTCATGCCAAAGTTTGCTCAAGTTATCACTATGAGCAACAAAAAATGAAGGGAACGGTGATGACCCAAAGTTGTTAAACTTGTACAACCTGATAATATCATCAACAATTCCAGTAGCTAAGACCTGTTGAGGATCTTTAAAATTCTTGATTACAACTTGGTGAGGTGTAAAGGTCACAGTTTTACCTTCACCAGAATGAGTGATCTGATAGACTGATAACAAATTGCAAGAAATTCTTGGAACACATAGTACATCACTAAAATGACCATTATCTACTAGAACTATTCCAGCTCCTATAACACTTAGAGATCTATCATCACCAACAAATATTTGTTTGGTGTTACGTTCATGCATAGTAGAAAAGATGGCTTGATCCTTAGCCATATGATAAGATGCTCCAGAATCAATGAGCCATTCATTTGAAGTAGAAGAAGAAGATGCATTATAAGAATAACCAGAAGCACAAAGTGCATGTCCATGAGAGGTAGATTCTTAAGGCAAATCTAGGTTGATGTGGTGCTTCTTCATTGCTGCTTCCAAGGCTGCCATCTTCTTGAAACACTTTGATTCATCATGATTATCTTTCCCGCAATAGTTACAATGACACTCAGTCTTCTTTCCTTTTGGCTTGGAACCTTTGTCATTTTTTAAAGAAGGAGCTGACTGTGAGGGTTTTGGACCCTTGTTTGACTTATTATTGCAAAAATTTTGTTTCTTGGGAGGCTTGAACTTTTCTTTCTGTTGGGACAATAAGGCTTTCCCAGATGTATCTGCATTGTTGATTATTCCAAGATGAATGAGTTTATCTCGTTCCCTAATCAAGGAATCACAAAAGGATTCAAGACTAGACTCTTGATAGTTAGATGCATTCAAGGATGCTTTCATGGAGTAAAATGTAGATACAAAAACAGAATATGCAGGTCCAAGTTTGGAAAGAATATGATAAATGCATTATTTGTCTTCCCTCTCAATTTTACATTCTGCACATAAGAGTTTAAGAGTTTTGTACTTAGATAAATAATCTTGAATGTATGAAAAGTCACTTGGATTTAAAGAAATCAACTCATTTTCGAGTTGGTGACCTCGAATTTCATTGTGTTTACCAAACACAGATTCCAACGTGTCCCAAGCAGCATTAGGTTCATCAATTCCAGATATGTGGAATCGCAAATCAGTAGAGATTAACATCCCAATCAATCCACAAGCTTCATCACATCTATTTGCCCATTTTATTTTCTTATCATCATCAGTGGGTTCTTTTTCTTTCCCTGTTGTAATTCTGAAAAGTCCCCTACTTCATAGAACATCCTCCATACGAGATTTTCATGAGAAATAGTTGGAACTGTTAAGTAGAATATCACCAAGGGCGGCCATATTTATAAATTAATGACTATAAAAGTAGAAACCAATAGTCTGGATGTGAAGAGCTCGAAAAAATAGGCGGTTTAAAAAAAAACGGCACTGAAAACTGACTCTGTATGATGAAGTTATGCTTGAACAAAGAAACTGTTGAAGATGTCCCCAATAGTGACGTGGTAGCTAGAGAATGTCCAGCAAAAAAAAGAACCCCTCTCTTCTCAAGATGAACCTTTTTACAATCACTTTACAAGAAAATTGCTTTAAGTGAACCAATTTTGTAAAATAAGTGATTTCACTTTTACAATGATATTACTTTTAAATAGTGCAACAATAAAAAAAAAACTTAAGTGACTCACTTGTATTTTTTATTTTTATTATTTAAGTGAGATGCACTTTTACAATAAAGTAACTTGAAAATAGAATTGCATGCACTTTTTCTTTTAAAAGTAACTTCCTAAGACTTGAACTCAAGATCTATTTAGGAATAAAGCAACTTTGAACCAAGTGAGCTATATTAAGCAGTATGTAAAATATGGGAATGAAGAAGGGTTTTTTTTTTTTTTTTGTACTCTTCTTGCTCGATTTGCGTGCTTTCCCTTTTTCCTGCAAAACACACCACAAATCGAAACAAAAAAAACTTTTCCACACTTGTGAAGTTATATCTCGTTAGCTTGCCTGAAAATTCTACGTTTTCTCTCTGTTTCTGATTTGCCGAGATCGCGCAAGGTGCACGACAAAGAGCATACGCAGCCGAGAAAAACCCTTTCCCTTTCTGTTTCTGATTTGTCGAGATCGCTCAAGGTGCACGGCAAAGAGTATACGCAGATGGGAAAGCAACAATGCGAACAAAAAAAAAAATATAACCGTAAAAAAAAGATGAAATATGAGATTTTTTCTTTTTAAAAAACGAAATAAAAAAAATGCGTCACTGTAACATTATACCTTCAGATCTGATGAAATACGCGTTTCTGGAGCAACCGGGAACCGTTTTCGATCAAACGAAAACTATTTCCCAATGGAAATTACGCTCTGAACGCAATGGAACACCTCCCACAGCCCAAAAATGCACAGAAATACCAGAACTAGAAACCCTTTCGAGTTTCGGCAACAACAGTTCAAGATCTAGATCATAACCGGAAGCGGCACTTCATAAAAGCTCTGATACCATGTTCAGGTACACAGGGTACTACCAAAGGACTGAACACCAAGAGAAACCACTTCACACAAACAGATCACAGATCAACACAACGATGTTTTGACGTGGTTTAAACCCTCTTGAGGGAAACACTCCACGGCCCCGGCCAAATAGCTTCTACGGGACAATTTATTATGCAAAGAAAGAAAGTTACAAATTAGCTTCTCATAATCGATCAACTAAACAATGACCCTCCATGCTCTTTAAATAGAGATCATGGACCAATCGGGTGTTAAGCCACGGATCAAGGTTAGGTTTGATCTAAGAGAAGTTGAGCCATCGGATCACTCTATGTCGGAAACATATCGTGACCATCGAATTAAGTATTTACAAATGCATACTAATGCATACTAAAGAAACACACTATCCCTAACGGATATATTACACAAGTTGATCTTAACTAACTCCTAAGTGTCTAAATATCCTAACAAATAACAACTCCTAGCATTTGTCATTAATGCCTAAGAGTTTAAATTACTTATGAATCGCAACAATTGTCTTAACATCTGTTAATTTAAATAGTGTCTTATAAAGTCGTAAAATCGATTATCGTCAAACTAACGTCAGGATGTTAAAAAATGCTTGAATTATGTACTTTTATTGTTAGCATGCATATCGTTACTTTCGTTCAATGTTATACATTTTGTTTTTAGAGACTAATTGATAATCTTACTGTAATGAAGGGGTCCTTGTGTACGCCTTGAGGCTTACTTAGCAATTGCTAGCTAACGCTCATGAATTCTAAATGCAGAGAACAGGTAAGGCAGAGAAATTTCCAATTGGAGTATGCCAATGTATTTCAATTTATCTCGCAATACCATGTTAGCCTTTAAAGTTAATTATGACCCTGTAGAGGATTTATCTGCTATGCAACAACTCAGGTATTTTATGTGTTTGGGTCAATTATCTCCGCATAATTTGTAATTATATGAATGCCTAGATTTTATCTATTTTGATGAACCAAGAACATCCTACTATAGCCAATTACTATGGAGAAAAATTATATGTTAATCATACCTACTTGTTATATCAATACTATGGAAAAATTGCATTGTAAATATATTACATGTTCTCAATCCAAAACTATGGTGAAAACATTGTAATACTTTTCCATTTCATAGATTATATGTACTTTACCAATGTTATGAAATATAATAAAAC
This sequence comes from Larix kaempferi, assembly GCA_027924585.1. Lineage (NCBI taxonomy): Eukaryota > Viridiplantae > Streptophyta > Pinopsida > Pinales > Pinaceae > Larix > Larix kaempferi. Next base: position 5,457,973 of record BSBM01000418.1, on the reverse strand, counting down.
TTCTTCAAAATATATGTTATATTTAAGAAGCCGAATGTGCATTCTATATGCGTAGGATTTATACCCAAATCATAAGCACGATAATTAAAGGCATAAACTATAAGTTTGGAGCTTTATGCATAGCTATATGCTCGTTGCATGAATGTTTAACTTATGGTTATAATGTGATAGTGGATAATGCGTTGGCATGCCCTTCAAACCGGTACTAAGTATTTATGGTTTATTAACTGCGATGTGGTGGATTACTTGATGGAAGCCCTCATGGAAATATTCATTTGAATGGAACTTGGAACAAGGTGGTAAACCCTTGTTACGCAAAACCTTAAACGCTGAGCTGTGCATGGATTTGTAAATGTGGAGTTATGTGCTGGCAGAGCAGCGAGCTTTGATAATTGTGGTTTTAAATGCTAATTAAATAGGTTTGGTGGTCGTATACAAACGCTATCTCGTGGAAAGATCTACACCGTCGATCTTCATGATGAGTTAAACCCTAACCCTGACATTGATATGCCAACAAACTCGACACTTTGTTCATTTTGCGAAATGTGAGGGTGAGGCCGACAGGCTCCCTACCCTTCAGTGTTTGTGACAATGTTTGAAGGTGCCTCCCGGGGTTTCGATACCTTGACCTTACTGTAAGCAATATCTCAGGATAGTTCACATTCTGTACAGGTCTCGACTCTCTCTGTTATGGTTTGTTGGTGAGCCCTTGGTCTAAACCGTAAGTGTTGGCGGAGTTTGATGTGCAAGCCTCATACATATGTTGTATGCATTGAGGAATCTTAGATTCTCGGTTATGCTTTCATAATAAAATTAGGTGAAGTATTTAAAAGCCCTTATGTTTCAGTGGTTGGATTATGACAATGTCTTCTCTTTACTTTGTTTCGTTTTCCATGTTTAACCATTTTCGTATTTTTTTTCCATGGCAGGTTCTACCCTCGGCAAGGTGTTGGGGTTGGCCTGAAAAGAGATGGATGCTTGATGACCTCGTAAGCCTCAGAGACATCCCAAGGTGTACAGACTTGGTTTTTCAGTCGATTATAAAGACAATCTTTATGCTGTAAGGCATGTTGCAGAATGTTCATGCCGAAAGGTGGTGTTAGGATTTGGAGAGTTTTTCTCCTGAGCTTGTAAAGCTCTCGTTGGATTCTCAATGATTTCTTCTTACTGCTGTAAGATGTTTGTTTTTGAGTTTTGAAATAAAAAGAACTATGTCAGAAATGTAAAGTAGCGTGGGTTGAACCCTTGACCATAACTTGTATTATTTATAATTTGAAAAACATGAGTATGAAAAGATTTTGCAAAGAATAAAAGTTGATAGTCGTAGAGTAATATTTCAGCACTTCAAATGTTATTTGTAAGTCTATTGGTTATCAAAACATTTGGGGCATAGCCCATTACCATGTATTTGAAGTATTATAAGGTTTGGGTTATGCTTTTCAAACAAGCCGTAAGGCTAGGTTGTAAACCCTACTGTGTTTTTGTTAAGGGTTTTGAACCCTAGTCGTGTTACACTTTTTTGTTTTCGTAATATGAAAGGATTGAAAATACTTCAAAAGTTAAGAGGATCTTATGCTTAGGGTTTGAACCCTGGGAAAACACATAGATTTTAAATAGATACTATTTATCATGTAATCATATTTAAATTTGTATTCGAAAATACAGTGATAATGTGAATTGATAATGTACACTACAGTTTGCGAATACAAAAATACTATTTCCTTGATGCAATAATAATACTTGGGTTTGTTTATAAAAGATTTACTAAAGAGTTTCGATGTTAAAAGTATTGTGATGTTAATTTTATCTTAGACATGTGTTCTGTAATGTATAATTCAATACATGAATTGTTATTACTTATATAGTGATTTAAATAATCCTATGTATAAGTTATTTGAATTGAAATAAGTATGTTTCCTATATTATAATATTTATAGGAGATATAATTAGAGTAATAACCTGATACGAATAAAATCCAGGGTTTATCTATTAAACATAAACAATGAAATATATGTGCTTCCTTTTTAAATTCTAAGATGTCTATTGAAATAAGACAATATTACAGTACTAAAATAAGGTAGATTTATTTTGGAAATAAGTCATCAAGTCTATTTACATTATGACATCCTTCTGATCTATTCTAAATACCCTTCCATGTAGTAGAGAACGACACTATAACCAGTCCGTGGAAAAATACAGGGAAACATTATTATTCAATCATTCTATCATTTAACTACCTTATTCATAATGCAGTTTATACTAACAATTATAGTATACAGAAGTAAAATATTCATTAACAATACAGAATATCTAAGATTTAATTTGAAAACTGATAACATAAAATGTTCAGATTTATTTTTTTAACTTGGCAGAAGTAAATAAGATAACACAATATGAACCTGGTAACTGTAGAAGAAGAAACAAACAACCAAAGAAGCCCGTTCCACCTAACCTACTCCTGAAGACATCCAAGTTACTTGCCTTAGGACCCCCGAGCTTGTTCACTGAACCACCAGGACGAAGATGTTGTGTGGAGCAATGGAATAAATTCCTTTACAACTCAACAATAGCACTTAGCAGTAGTACTTCCTACTTTTAGCAATATTGAACTCAACAATGTGGTTGCACTAGTTTAGAATGCAGTCTTAGTTCACTCAATCACTTCTAACCTTCCCTTCATCGAATCTCTTGTGCTCATAAATTATCACAAGGTAAGAATGAACAACCCCTACTGAATTCGATGGGTAGATAAGTATCATGCCTAGGTCTTTTGGTCAGTTTATTTCAGTAAATGAGCCACTTGCTCAGTTCCACTTTCTTGGGGAACATGACCATAAAATTAGGGAAGTTGCCCCCTGCAACAGTTAGAACTGAGTTGAGGATGCTGCCAAGTATAATTTTTCTCTCCACCACAATCCATTCCTCCTACTGGGTCAGTGAACACTCATTCAACGGTCTCCTTTGGATGTTTGTCTCCACTTTTATTTATTAATAATAAAATATTCAAATTAATTAATTACAGTCATCCTTGACCCCACTTGGTCAATAGTCATAAAATTTACAATAAAAATAAAACATAATGTTTTCATCATGACATGAAATGTCCAGAGTTTGGGTATGTGACAGGTAGTTATAAATACAATACCCTGAATGAGAACTAGTTCAAAGTATTTCATTACAGAAATTGAATCTGATTCAAACGGATCTTTCCCGTAATCTATCCAAAGGCCAAACAATAATATGATATCTATAAACAAGGGAAATACAAATGCAGATGCCAAAATATCCATTAATCTCATTAACAAATGGTTAACCATTAAAGCAATATAATCTTATGCACAAAATCTAGAAACATGAACCCTAAACCCATTTTTATTGTACATTGTATAACAAGAATTCTAATGAAATCATTTCAAAACCTGAAACCTAAGCACATTGATAAGAGTCTATTGATGTGGAATACTAATGATTAAAACCTTGTCCATGTCACTAAAAATAATTTGAAAAGTCCTCACAATAGAACAGGTATGCTCAAGCTTGAGGGAGTTTCATTAGACGACGGTGGCCTAGAATAATGCTTCTATAGTCTTGGAATATTAAACCCTACTGTTAGAAAACTGAGCAAAAGTAAAACATAAAGCCGATCTAATTCATTTCTGGATGAGTTCATTGATAATATGTGAAGGATGCCATACCAACTTTTTGGGGTAAAGCGAGCTAGTTTCCTCAATGATATCGAGACAGGTTTAGCTTTGTTCCTTGGAGGAATCACATTGCTCAGGAAATTATTACTGCGAGGTCCTTTCTCCATGGCCACGTTCCTTTTCCTTGCATGCCATCTGCCACCGTTGATTGCATTAATGAAATCCTGAGCGCTTGCGAGGGAACATTTAGCCATGAAACATTAAATGACAACCAAGGGACACCTTTTTTTTAGAAATTATGGCAGTCTGTCAGGTCTGTCCTCTGCAAGACCTGACGTTAGCTCGCCGCCCCCTACTAGGCACCAAAAAATGAGGATGACGTCTCGTTCTGCAACTAATAAAATTTAAGAAAAATCATTTTTAAAATTTGAAGTTATAAAAAAAAATATTCCAACCTTTGTCTAAACTATAGGCAATGACACAAAATTTATAGGTTAGCATAGACTCTAGCCCACATTAATAGGGTTTTAACGATCCATATATGATCCCCTTCGAGGACATAATAAAGTGTTAGTGGCAACTTACAACATAATCAAATTAGAAACTCATGAGTTCTAAAATACCATAAGTGATATTATTGAATTAAGGATTCTTTGAATTATCAAAATAAGTTTAACAATTTAAATTTATACTTCATCAAAAAAATATTCTAACCCTTTAGAGGTTTTAGCCTTTTTTTATAGATGGAAACTATAGCAAAATGTATAATTATTAACCAACTTGAGATTCAAATATTCTCAAGAGGTTATAATAGTTTTATATCTTCATGAACCTAATCACCAAAAATACAAGTGATTTTCAAGATTTGATCTTGACTCTATCAAGTCAAAATGTGTAGCAATCTATTTCTTAATTATTCAACTATCCATGAGGAAAAATAAGGTGCAGTCTATAATGACATGCGTGATCTATAGTTTCCTATGGGATCTATAGTAATCATGTAATTTTTAGCAGTTTATCAAAAAACTTCCATAGCTACTATTGGGAGCACTTTAAATCCTAGATCCATGGCATTGATTATGTTACAATAAAATGTGTGGAAAATGGATCTGTAGCAATCTTCCAACCAATTGTTAATCATAATATAAGCACAAAATGTGATATTACCTGCTAAGGTTTAACAATAAACAAATGAAAATCTAGGAAATATAATGAAAATTACCTTAGAGCTTTTATCCTAGTCTCAATTAAAAAAGTGATAAGTAACAAGGGTTAAATGATAGGCAAAATGGTAACTTGGATAAGGAAAAGGGTATCAAAAGATGACCAAAGAGAAGACTCATCATATCCCCTCAACTAAAATTATTGCTCATCCTTGCCAAACCCCATAACCCTTCATCTAACTATCATAATCAAATGACATAGGACATGAGTACTTGTCATTAATATATCTTCAACTATAATGGGGATGACCATGTTTATCCATTATATAGTAACCATGTCTTAGGTCAATATCCTCTCAAATAACTTATTCTTTTGGTTTATCTTGTAGATAGAGATATTGATATGTTGATGAGGACAACCAAATTACTGGAAAGTGGAATCTCAAACCCATATATTATGTCCCATTTCTTTTTAAACAATCAATATACCTTTTAGACATGTTTAATGCTATACTGAATTTATGGTAGGATAAAGGGTCTCTTCTTATAAGATTAGATGATAATTCATCTCAATGCCATCAACAAGCAAGTAAATCTTTCGACCTCATTTTTGTTATCCACTCCTCACACTAAAAGATAATAGTCCTATGAGTCCATTGAAGGCAAGAAACAAAGCATGATTTCTTAAGAAAACTGTTACGTTCCAATATTACCCTGGGGGAGAAATGTTCCCCTCTAACTCATAGATTAGAATTTTCTTTAGTATAGTCCAAATAGGACAATGCAATAATCCACTAGACTTGGTGGCTTATGAATGAGATGAGTTCCCTCAATTTCTCATCCCTTAGAAAAGTGTTAGGGTGCCAACTTCTTTGTCCACTCAAGAAAAGGTCATGCTGATATAATTCACATAATAATTTTTTGTTCTCCTCTTTGTAATTAAATTTTTTCAAAAAGTGCTTAGGAGGGTCAATACATTGTAGGATATTATCTATAATTAAAGATCACACTTGGAATCATTAATTTCAAATTCAACTTATTAGTCTCTGTTTTATGAAGTTTAAATTTAATTTTCCATTAATAGTTTTTGTTTTAGGAAGTTTGTTTAAATCACAATTTTAAGGAAATACCCAATTCCTAAAAGTTGAAAAGGTTTGATCCAAGCTTCAAGGGAGGTCCAATTATAAAGTTGTAACAATATTCCAGGTGTGTTTTTATGTACATATATCTTAGTCTAAATAATTATGTTGAAACATAAATAATTTATCATTTAATTTTAAGGCTACTAGTTGTTTTTATGTTTTTTCCATTGTTATATTATATTAAATATTCCATTTGAAGTAAAATAATTGTTTGTTCTTTGCTTATTCAACTAAATTAAATCAATAACGATATTAATGTGGAAGTGTCATTGTGGTTTATCCTTTTTCCCCTGGCTTAAAACATGGTTTTTATTTCTTTTTATTGTTATTGTTTTGTTTATAGGTATATTTTTTCACTAGAAATGCCTGCAAAAAAGGAGTAGTGAACTTTGGACAAATTTTATGGATATTCTACAATGCCAAAACCCTCTAGAACTGAAAATATTCCATATATCCCTTACTTGAATGATATACCTGAATTGAATGATGAAGCTAACAGAGACATAGATGACGACCTTGTTGATGATTTAGAAATGTTTGGTCATCAAGAGGGTGGCTCTAGTAGTGAGAGGAAAAGGAAGGCCTCGTTGAAATGTGAATTTCAAGAAGAGTGGATAATCAAACATCCTTGGGTCTATAGCATCAATATTGTCGATGGCCTTACTCATATGAACTGCAAGATTTGTGAGAAATACAAAGCTCATGGTCCATGGGGTATTGGCAGTGGATGTAAGATAATTCATTCAAAATCGTATACTCATCAAACATCAGTTCAAAAAAATTTGTATGAAACTCAAAGATTGACAAAGTCCATTCCAAAACACATTATGTGCATCAATGAGGCCAACAAGGACAAGGTGATAACCACAATGAAATTAGCATATTTTATTGCAAAAAAGGATATTGCGATTGCTACTTATGAAGATCTTTGTCAACTTCAGATGCATTTGCAAACACCTAACATACCTAGTTGAGTAGAGTATTGTTCCTATTTAAACAGAAAGGCTGCCAATGAATTTATTGATTGTATCTCAGATTACCTTGAAGAGGTGCAAGAAAAAAAAATGTTGAACAACCCTTTTTTTCTGTAATCTTGGATGAAAGCATATACAATAGTTTGGAACAACATCTTGTTGTTTATTCTACATACCTAGACTCGAGAGGCATAAGGCCTCCAATATCTCAGTTTATGAAACTTATCAGTGTCCCTGATGGAAAAGGAAAAACCATTTATGATACATTCATCAATCTAAAAGAAACAAGGTAGATGAAAAATGAAAAACTAATCGCAGTTTCTACTGACGGTGCTTCAACCATGCTCGGAAGTGAAAATGGATTTGTCACATTGTTAAAGAATGATTTTCCTAATTTGATTGGCACTCATTGCATCTCACATAGTGAGGCACTTGCAGCTTTTGATGCTTCAAAAAAGATACCAAAATTCTTGTTTGTTGAGAAATTAGCAAATAAGGTGTACTCGTCGGTGGGAAATTCAGCTAAGAGAAATCATGAGCTCATTTCTTTACTAGAAGTAATGGAATTAGAATATTTACAAGTTCTTCAAATCCATGGCATTAGATGGTTGTCTAGGGGCCATGTAGTTGAAAGACTCATTGCATTGATGCCGGCGATTTTCAGCTTGTGGAAAAAGGAAAGAAAGAACTCATGGTATCATAAGGCAAGGATTTTCTCAGTTTAATTCTGTTTAAATATGCTTGTTGATGTTTTGATAGAATTGAATAAACTAAACAAAAAATTTCAAGAAGATAATGTAGATGTCACAACACTTGGAATAGCTATTGACCATATGTTAAATACTCTTAAGAGGTATTTTTGTAGGCCAGATTCTTTTGCAGATGGTGCAACACATCTTAGTAAATTCTTGGAAGACTCTAGAGATGGATTCCTTGAAAATGTCGACAAAGAGGGGATTACACATAGACATGGTTTGTTGTATATTCCAATCCAAGATGAGCACATGTCACAACCGATGGAAACACGTATCGATGGCTCCCTTGAGAGTTGCATACAACATACAAGGAATTGTGTCCAAGTATTGATTGAGAGCTTCAATTCAAGATTCGCGGATCTTCATCTCTTCAATGCAGCAAGATTGTTTAGCCCTTTCCACTATCCATCAGATCTGTACGTGAGAGAAACTATTGCAAAACAATGGCTTGAAAGATTGTTTTCGCATTTGCAGCATACACTATGCAATGAAGGTGTCAATGTACCATTGTTTGATATTGCATCGTGCAAAACAAAGTTGTATGAATTTTTTTATGTGCTTCATTTAAATGGGAAAAGATTCCCTATGAAAGATGCATGGAAGGTATTTTCTCAAATAAAAGATTGGCACTCTAGGTATCCAAATATGTTAAAATTATGGCAATCAATACTTGTCATACCAGCAAGCACTGTTGCACGTGAACGAGAGTTTTCAAAACAAAATCTGACCAAAGATATAAGAAGAACAAGGTATTCAATTAACATGCTTGATGCATTGATGCGTGTTTCAGTAACAGGGCCTGACATATCAGAGGTGGAGTGGCAACGATTTTATGAGATTTGTTGCAGTTCAAAAGATAGGATATGTAACCTGGGCACTTGAGGAATTCCTGGGCATGTATTGCAACAGTTTTGATGAGTAAGTTTTATGTCATGCAACTGCCAATTAATTTTGGGTTGGTTTCCTCCTTATCAACAGTCATCTTGCTGGAATTTTTTATATTCATTGGAAGGTAATAATGTATTTGTATTATGTCGGAATATATCCACATTCTTATGTAAAAGAGTAATACATTATATCCCATATTCATTATGGTAAAATGTACTCTTGATATTCATTATTATATAAAGAAATGTTATTATGTAGAATTATATTATCCCACATGTAATATGTGAGAGTAATTCCTCCTCGTCTCTTGGTATATAATAGAGTCAAGGGAGTCTCACACATTCATTCATTCGTGAATCATCCATCCTTTGTGGATCATCCATTGCGGATCATTAACATGATCTTTCTATATTGTATTGGGGTTATTGGCATTGCTCTCTTGTAAGCTTGAGGGAGATATTCTAGAGATAATAGAAGACTATCTTCCCATTGATGTAGTCAAATTGGGTGAACCACATATATCTGGTGTACTCTTTTCTCTTGTTCTCTTTCTATTCTTATTTATGGTGATATATTATTGTTTGCATAGATAGGTAAGCTAGTTTAGTTAGATCCATATCTCTGACATGGTATTAGAGCTTGTTGTTATGATCTAGCACCTTCTATTGCTTTCAAACAATATTTTATCATTTGGGAATTGATTATTTCTTGTAGATTTGCTTTCTATTTGGTATCCATTAGGATTCTCTTCAGATCTGGGCATATTTCTGCAGTTTTTTATTTCTAACCCTAACCTTGTTGTGTATTTTTTTGCAGAAATTTTTCAAGGGTTTATTGATGTTGTTTTGTAGATCTATATGATTTTCTAATTCCCCTCAAGGAGATCTATCTTCCAGTTTTCAAAACGGAAATTTTCGTCCAAGTTAGGTAGACTTTGTGCAGGTTTCCATCTTCGGCAGATTTGACACTATTTTTGGCCTTATACTGGACACCCACGACTGTTCCTATGCTGAACTCGTGCATGCTTCGATAGACCAATGACTTCATAGTATAGAGACCCGTGCATAGCCGCGACTCCTCTACACCGCAACCCGCGCACCTGCGGATGACTCTACTGTTAACCTGTGCATACCCATTACTTTTGCTGAGCAGAACCCGCGCATATCAGTGTATGTGCACAGGTTTCCTCTTGGAAGACCCACGCATGACCATAAGTCGGACAATTTTTACTGGAATTTTGATTATAACCTGTTTTTGGAACTGGAAAAGCTGTTATGGATCCACCTACACGAACAATCAGAATTCTGGGCAAGTTTGGGCACTCAATCAAAAGGGTTGTAAGTAAAAGTTTATCTTTCCTTTCTTGTTTTTCTAACTATGTTTTTTGCATATTCATAGCAGTATGGTAAAGTATTTAAGTTTTCTGTTATTCATCTTTTGCATTTAGATTAGTTGCTTCTAATCATGTTTACTAAGAGATTATTTCTTGTTCTTGGTATATATTTGTCTAACATTTCTATATGGAAACATTGGCATATTTTAAGGGCATGGATCTCTAGTATTTTGTCATGATGATAGCTATAAACCATCTAATGCTTACTATTTTAACAAGATACTTAATAACTAATTTGTTCTTTTTTGTTTAATCACGTTGATTTTTAATCATGTCATGTTTATAAAAGCAATTTTATAAGAAAAATCTAATATGTGTTATCTTGTGATCATTATTTGCGTTATTTATGAGTTATTGCCGACCTTTGTGTAAAAGCAATTTCATTATTTTTTATATAAGCAATCTCTTTATGATCATTATCTGCTCTTGCTAATTAAATTCTTTAGTAAAGTCATTTTTTGAATCTATGTGATATTATATTTTTTTGACTTGTCATAAGTTCTTTAATTGGGATATAGTTTCTTTCTCATGTATTATAGAGATTGTATCTAGTTCATGTGCTATTTGTCTCTAACATTCATATACGGAAGCATTGACACGTGTTGTTTGTCTCTAACATTCCTATATGGAAGCATTGAAATTTTCAGGGCATCTCATCTCTTGCATATTTACATAGTGTTAACAAGAAATGAACCTATGATTAAGACCAAGGATGATTTTGGGGGCGAATTATAGCCCATGGACGAAATTAGAGGGGTTTCAAAAATTTGGTGGGCGAATTTTGTATATTAAAAAAGAATTGGAAAAAAAATAAAATCGTCCACTATTTATTAACAAAATAATATTTTAAAAGAAAATAGCCTTCCCATCTAACAACCCTCTCTCCCCAAACCTGGAAATCGCCCCCGAAATTCGCTAAAAAATCTCACAAAATATGGAAATCGACCCCCGAAATTTGCTAAAAATTTGGCATTCGCCCTCCATTTTGGGTTAGATGGGTAAAAAACATGTCATTCGCCCTCATTTTTGGTTTGATCGGTCAAAAATATGGCTTTTGCCCCCGATTTATACTCATTGATGGGTTCATATGGCTATTTCGCCCCCCGATAACCAGTCATGGCAGCTTGAAACAACTCTTTCATCCCCCAATATTCAGTTGGGGTGGATTCAAACAACTATTTCACCCCCCATGTGCCTATAAAATCCCAGGAATGCCTATAAAATTTCATGTGTCCTCCTTATGCGTTATGAAATGTCCACTAGTTTTTGTTGTTTCCCCGCAGTTTATGCTCCCAGCGGACTCTCTGAGTCATCGTCATCAGCTCTGGATCATTGTCATGCTCACATTAAGGACGCAATAAGCAAATTGCAGATGTAAATAAACCCAATTAAGATTAGGGCTTAAAATCCAAACCCAGGGTTTGTGTTGTTTGTGTGCAGATAACTGTGTGAAGCTGAAGAGCATCCAGGGTTTGGCCCAATGTACAAAGATTTGGAAGCTAAGTTTTAATGGGTGTTGTGAGTTCAAAGAGCTTCCAAGCATGGAAAATTTGGTATATTTGGAGGAGTTACAGGCAGACAGATGTGGGAAGCTAAAGAACATATGGGGATTGGTAGTGTAAAGATCTTCGGAAGCTATATGTTAATGGATTCTATGAGCTAAAAGAGCTTCCAAGCATGGAAACATTAGTATCTATGGAGGGTTTGTGGGAAAACGATTGTACTAAGTTGAAGAGAATACTGGGGTTGGAACAATGTACAAAGATTTGGATGCCAGGTGTTGATTGGTGGTCCAAGTTAGAAGAGCTTCCAAGCATGGAAATGTTGGTATCTTTAGAGGAGTTGTGGTACCGAGGTTGGTGCAGTGTACAAAGATTCAGATGCTAAATGTTGGGGGGTGATATGAGTTAGAAGAGCTACCAAGCATGGAAACATTGGTATATTTGCAGAAGTTGGACACAAACAATTGTGTGAAGATGAAGAGCTTACATGGGTTGGCATAGTGTACAAAGCTTCAGACCCTAACTGTTCGTGGGTCATCTGAGTTGGTCCATTGGGTGCCATCTAGGGAGTAGCATCTGAGTTCCATCCTTCGGTGAGTAATTAGTCTTACTATCTAATATATCTATCTTCTACCTTTGATAATATACTATCAATACCATCCCCTTGGTCATTTATTTTATTCCTTGGATAATGACTGAAATGTCGGTTTATGACTTTTGTTATTCTTATATCAATGGCTTTAGGTGAGTGATTATTCTGCTGATGAATGCTTTCTTTGGTATTGGCGGAGAATGTTTCTATTGTATGGAGGATAGTCTCAAGAGTGTGATGCATTTGTTCATTTTTTATTTCTATGCCTGATCATTCCCCTACCTTGAGTGCATTGAAGAAAATCCTCGTGCCTACCATTGTTCCCTAATGAATGATAAAGGAGAAATTGATCCTATGATAGCCCATGGTTCAAGAAACAGATTTTATACCAATTATTTAATTGATTCTAATTCCATGCATAGTTGAAAACTGCACAAAAGTACAATATCTCAATTTGTCTTGAAATTCACTTTATGGTTCCATTCCAAATTTACTTAGGAATTGCAGTAGCTTAAAATATGTTTGTTTTGTACAACAATTATTTGGTTGGACAGGTTCCAACTGATATTGGTAACCTGGACCATATAAAATCTTTATTTCCTTATAGGAATAGTTTGAATAGATCTACTCCAACGTAGTAACTACAAAAAAAATGAAAGGTTTGGAGCCTTGGGATAATAATGAAGAAGATTCATGGTATGTGGTGGGATGGGATACTTCATTTTTGGATTCTAGGGCCCCTTTGGTATCCACTGATGCATCATGCTCTTTTTCTACTTCTTATGTATTACTATTCTACCCTCCTCCTTAAATTATACCTCTACCTTCACTGTCGTATTTGATGGCTAGATTTATATACACCTAGAAACTTTCATATTTTGTTTAATTATTATCTTTGGCCTCTATCGGATGAGCTCTTTTTCCTCTATTTTGAATTCATCTACACAATACTTCTCTCTATATTTGGGTGTGTTGTTGTTGGGAAAACAATGGGGTTTGTTTGGCTATCAGGTAAATAATGATTCAAGACCAGTGGAAACATTGGAGGTCAATAATTACTAACTAATAACATTGGAAGTTCAGTAAGGATACTCTGTTGTTTTGAGTTAAGCTATCACAAAGCATGCTTCTAGCAATGTATGCCTTCTTTGAGGATTCTAGATCTAGAAGACTTGATATGCCTAGTATCCTAGATTGAGAGACCCTCTCCAATTACTTAATTATACTTCGATTCCTTAACTGCAATATGCTCCCCTGGTATATAAATAGTTATGCATTTACTCTAATAAGACCTAGTAAACTGTTTGAAAGAGAATATGCTTGTGGTGCAAGCTTCTCTATGAATATTTCTCCCTTTGATGAGCTTTTAGGATCGGGGTCAATACCCTACTGCAAGATATTGAAATGGAATTTTATAGTATTGTTCTTCTCTCCCCAAATAAGTTATTGAAAGATGTGAATGACTCAATGCGAAACTGAGTAGAGGAAGTTATCTTCCTACTATATATTGTATGACAAAATGTAATAATTTAATATACTAACAAGTTTATTTCCCTGAACTATTAACCTTAAAAAAATGAATATTTCATCGTCTATGTGGAAGCCTTCCCACGCGCTCAATATTCCAATGAACTTGTAAGTGATTCTATTTATAACCTCATGAAATGTATCAGTTGTCTCAATAAAGGCATAGAATATAAGCTTGGCAGTTCAAAAGTGAAGGCAATGATCTGAGATTTCCTTCCAATTACAGTTTCTGAACCTAGGGTTTAACTAACTATAGGAGATGGATTTTGCAAGTCTCAATGATAAAGAGTTTGACAATGAACATACCTAATTCCTATTAACATAAGGTTACTATTGGTCCTGAATATAGGATAATTATTCTCCATGATGTCTAGTATGTGCAGCCATTGTTGATATTTGTGTATCCATAGATGGAGAGAGGTGGAGATAATCACCATACAAACCATATCTATGACACAGACACATCATTTGTATTCCAGATTTTGATTGTGTAAGACTAACCTTGTTGAGAAACGACAAGATATTGGTAACTGAGTAAGCAAATAATCCTTTGTTGTAGTTGTTTCCAATAATACCCATGTAGGTTTCTTATTGTTGACTAGGAGATTATGAGAGGATGGATGCATGCATTTCATACAGAGATAAAACAATAACTTCATACTAGGACAATATTATGGCCTCCAAACATTGATTCCTAGGTATTGCAGGCAAAATTGTCACTATTAAAGCATTGATAACTTTAAAACCATTGATTCCAAGGTCTCAAGGCAAATTTGGGGCTTTATTTTCAAGATTCCAAGAACTTGAGGTGAATTTAGGGCTCTAACATGAAGAATCCAAGAATCCTGGGCGATTTTGGCACTCTGTTGCAAAGAATCCAAGTGTTAGTGTATAATATTGACTTAGGTCTTACACCTTCATATATTGCCTCCATGAGCCCAAGAGGTTATCTCATCCAGCAGTCATGAATGTTGATGGGTAATTGGATAGTTCCATGTCAGCAGGTGCTTGGTTCAAATACCATTGGGTGAGGCGTACTATTCTACACCGACAAGATTACTTGGGATTCTATCCACCAAATGTGGGGAAGCATCCCTTGGGTTTCCTTGTGAGGTTTTCCTTGGGAATATTTCAAAAAATATACTCAAAACTTCCCTTAGGTCCATGCTTATTTCATGTTTTTGGTCTTTTTGGAGAAAGACAGATCAAATTGCTTCAGAAAGGGTCAAAACACAGTGTAAATGAGGACCGATGTCATCCTCCTCCTCCTCCTCAGTAGTATTATAAATTACAATAGTATTCCTTTATCTTTTTTAAACCTTACTTTGAGGATATCAATTTCTCTAACTTTAGACTTCTAGGCTATGTACCTTAGTAATTGCATATATTGTATATATTTATTTCATGTCAATGGTGTTGAAATATTGTAACTTCAAAGAATATTATATTTGTATATTATTTATTCCGGAGATGTTCCATACCTCCGATGTGATTATACTATAAATCCGGAGATGTTTATTCCTCCGAGTTGGGTGTGGTAACTAGGGTTATTAGACCCACCATGTGGGGGTCGGCCCAGTCAGTTATAATGGGGTATTTAACCTAATGGTTAAATACGAGCCTACATGTACTTGTGTAAAATACATATCAGAGTAGTGTATAAATAGAGGAGGTGTGTTCCTCATTTGATACACTCACTCACTTGAGGATAGCGCACTTGTGGAGGAGAGGTCCGCTACTGTGGAGGAGGAGATCATGTCTCAGGGTTTCATCTTTGTATATTGCTGGTCATCTATATTGAGGAAGCTTTGCTGGGTTTTCTACCCCATGAGGGTTTCCCAGGATAAATCTCTGTCTCTTGTGTTTATGTTGTGCTTGTTGTTTCTTCAGTGATCCTATATATGCTATTATTGTGAAATGGAATGTAATGCTGCTATTTTCTGTCTTAGCATATTAAATCTTAACATGGTATCATAGCTAACCTGAAGGAAGACAAGGTATGGCACTTACGACACTTGCTTTACTTATGATAATTTGAAGGTTAGGGTTTTACATAGCAAAAACCAGTCTTCGTGGAACTTTCGCTATAAATCCATTTCTGCGAAGGTTCAGGGCCTGAAAAGTTTACAGGTCGAAGATAACATCCCCAGATACCTTGTGTCCAAAGGGCACCCTCAGATTCGTTGTACTTTATGAGTTATGATCAGTACAAGTTAGGGTTTCTGCCTCTTCCAGATCTCAGTCAAAATCAGGTAACCTTGGAAAAAAGGTCATAACTTGGGCTAGGGATCTCCAAATGCAATTTCGTAAAAAGTGACAGGTAGTACACAGACTGTACTATCTTAGGAAACGTTTTCAGAGGCCGAAGATGAACCAGTGACACGTGGCATGCCGTACAAGTTCGCTCTCCTGTTTTATCCCATAAACAGGTCACGTTGTGACACTTGGCATAACTCTCTCTCAGAGAGTCCAATTGAGGTCAGACCTATCAAGATGGAAATATAACAGGGCGAGCTATCTCAGGAAACGTTTTTAGAGGCCGAAGTTCAAACAGTGACACGTGGCACACCGTACAAGTTTGCTCTACTGTTTTATCCCATAAACAGGTCACGTTGCGACACTTGGCATAACTCTCTCTCAGAAAATCCAATTGAGGTCAGACCTGTCAGGATGGAAAGATGACAGGTCAGGCTACTGCAGAAAAAGGGTTTCAGACCCTGTGGAGCAAAAATTTCAGAGTTATAGCAGAAAAAAATCAGGTGCATATTTCTGTCAAAACAGAATTATTTTTCGAGCACCTTTATTCATGGCTTCCGGAATTTAGGGTTTCGGAGAAAGTTAGAATTTTTGGAATCGGAGTCCACGGCTGAATGATACTCAGGAAAATCAAAATTTAGAGACCAAGATCGAATTTTTTGGTTGGGTGGAAGACCGGGCTTGATCATACCCCAGTTCAGGATTTTGATCGGAAAGATGGAAAATTAGGGCTTCAGCAAAAGTTGGAATTTTTGAAGTCTGTAACCACGGCTGGAAACTCCTAAGAAAAATAAGAGTTTAGAGCATTGGATCGAACCTTTTGTTTGGGTAGAAGGGTGGGCTTCATCAAACCCTAGTTCGGGATCCTGTCCAGAAGATCCAGAAGTTTCAAAGGCAATTTTGAGGGGTCAAATTTTGGAAATTCCAAAATTGAAGTATGCTAGTTTGATCAGCTCAGCAAGACATATTCTTTCATCCATTCAGAAGTGTGAAAGTAAAAGATTGAATTTTTAGGGTTTCTCTAGAAAACCCTAATCAAGCTCCAGATCAAGTTTCAGGGGGAGTTGAGGCTAAGGCCTTACATAAGAAGACTACAAGAAGTCTCGACAGGTATGACTTAAGGAGGTTCAGGTATGTCTTGAAATCTGATTCTTGATTAAGTTCATAATGTGTTTTGTCTTCATGTTATTTATTAGTACAATCTTGATTAATGTTAGAATTGTCTTATCACCCTAATAACAGTATGAATGCATGTGAATGATCGAAGACATTCATTGATTAGGGCTATATGATTGTACTAATGCATTATGGTGTTGTGTGAGGTTGATGTTGTCTGCTAACAAGATACAGGTACATCACAAAAGACAAATCAAGTTCCGTGACCATGACCACATGAATACAAAGACTCATCCATAATCTTTGTTCTACTTACGAGGTATGTTGCACATAACTAAGCAGGTATACTAATCCAGGTATGTTTTCCTATGTCATGTTAGAATCTTACCTTGTGATTAGGATCCCTTATATAAGTATACTTGGTATGATTGGTTATGCTTATTCATAAAGTTAGTAATCAAGGGTTTATGCATATCATGTCTCTTATCTTGGTTGATTATTTAACTAACTAGATCAAACAAGAATATGCATAAGTAAAGGAAGACTTCCCTGAAACCTTGAATATTATCTATAATCATGATTATACATTTTCAAGATTATTTAGAACTATAATGTTTTGATAACATTGAGATTATACTAATGAATGTATGTTTGTGTATGAGATCATGATGATGACACTAGTGCACATTTGAGCATGCACAGTGGTACAGAATGAATAGAAGTTCAAAAGACATACAGAAGATCAAGCGGGAGGCAACCACACAAACATAAAAGATAAGTATTTGAGTTGTTATTTGAAATAGTAAATGATATTGCCTGTAATAGATTGTATGCATATTTGTATTCCTATAATATATCATGCTGAGTGTAAATATTCATAGAACATTGAACAGTATACTACTAATATGCATATGATTGGTAAGTTGGACAAACATTCCATTGTTGCTTGTCTAGAATGAAACCTCTTTGCTGACATGCTAAGAGTTGTGCACACTCTCGATAGTATGTTCTGGTAGAGATGGAAGGCATCTAGATAGCCACTGTATGCATACAGGATATGGGAAAGTGTTGTGCCAAAGTATTGGTCAAAATAGTTGCATCACTATGTAAATGATATCTGTATGCATAATAGGTTATCATGTCAATATGATTTGATGATTATGAAGTATTATTAATCATGTACTTAATTTTGATTTGTAGGAAAGGTCATGAAGAATGATGGACACCGTACAAGTGGTGGATGTTCAAACAAGAAGATTTACAAATCAAACAAAATATCGAAGGCTCATGGCTAGAAGATTCTCTTAGAAAGGGGAAGAGAATCATGACAAGATGTTTGCTCCAAGTATGGTGTAATTAAAGAAGAAGTGTGAATCAGGTTCTGTATAGGTACCTAGGATCGATAATAAATTGATAAGCTTAATGATCACCATGGGTGATGTGGATCTCAACCTTTGCTACAAGGTTGAATATGATTTCTATACACATATGACATGGATGCAAGAAGGAACTCACCATAGAGTTCGAATGATATTGAGGTTCATATCAGTAGACCCATCTAACGAGAGATGGCACAGATAGATATGCAGAAGATCATTCAATGCAGAAATGAAAATGAAAGATCTCAAATTGATGCTTTACTTCCTAGTTCTGGAAGTATGGCAAGGCTCAGAAGAAATATTTCTCAACCAGGGAAAGTATGATGAGAAATATGACTTGAGGTGTTGGAATTGCCACTCTTATGGATTCCAACTTGAAGCTGTTAGGGGATAACTCATCAGAGTTAGTGGATATAACTCTGTACAGTCAAATTATTGGGTCATTGATGTATCTAACATATACTAGATTAGATATATGCTTTGTTGTGAACACCTTGAGTCAGTATCTAGTGGAAACTAGATGTGTTCACCTGATAGTTGCAAAGCATGTGATGAGGCACATAAAGGACACGATAGAATTTGATCTATGCTATCTTGAAGATCATGACTTCAGATGGTTATTCAGATTCTGATTGGGCAAGAAGTGTATCAGACAGGAAGAACACATCGAGAGGATGTTATTGTCTGGGATTAGCCATGATCTCGTGGTTTAACTGGAAGCAGTCTAGTGTGGCTCTCAGCACAAGCAGAATATATGGCTGCTTGCTCTGCTAGTTGTGAAGAAGTTTGGCTTCAGGATTGCTTGACTTAGAGATAGAACCAACTGTGATCCTATGTGACAAAAAGAGTTGTATCAAGATGACATAGAATCCAGTGTTCCATGATAAGTCAAATATCATAGGGATCTAACAAGATATGACACAGAAAGGAACTATAAAGTTTGAATTTGTAACAGGTTACCGATGTACTAACCAAACCTCTACCTCAAGTGAAGAAGTTACCAACATACTAACCAAGCCTCTGTCTCGAGTGAAATTTGAATACTTTCGAGACAAGCTTGGTGTAGCTCAAAAAGGACCCTCCTCGAAAGGGGGAGTAGTATAGTCACTGATGATGAAGATTGTCTCATCGAACAACAAGGTCGATGATGAGGTAACCTGTTCTCTACACCTAGATACTTAGAAATATTTAGATTTAGGACTCGTATACTTAGAATACTTAGTTTTACTTATACATGCTTTTGATGTTATATGTATTAGTAAGAATACATACTTTTGATGATACATGTATTGATTAATGTACTTGTATGGTTGAGGATACTTGTACTTGTATTGATGAGAATACATGTGAGGATTGTATCATCCTTGAACACTTGTTCTAAAGAGAGCTGTAGACGTATGGTCTCCGAAAATGAAGTCCTTAGTGGACAGATAGGGATTGTATCATCCCTGGACCTTGGTCCCTGAATTGAGCCGTAGACGTGAGGTCTCTGAGAATGAAGTCCTTAGTGGACTGTTGAGGGGATTGGATCATCCCTGGACTTTCAGTCCTAAAGAGAGCCGTAGATGTGAGGTCTCCGAGAATGAAGTCCTTAGTGGATAGTTGAGGGGATTGGATCATCCCTGGACTTTCAGTCCTAAAGAGAGCCGTAGACGTAAGGTCTCCGAGAATGAAGTCCTTAGCGGATAGTTGAGGGGATTGGATCATCCCTGGACTTTCAGTCCTAAAGAGAGCCGTAGACGTGAGGTCTCCGAGAATGAAGTCCTTAGCGGACAGTTGAGGGGATTGGATCATCCCTGGACTTTCAGTCCTAAAGAGAGCCGTAGACGTGAGGTCTCCGAGAATGAAGTCCTTAGCGGACAGTTGAGGGGATTGGATCATCCCTGGACTTTCAGTCCTAAAGAGAGCCGTAGACGTGAGGTCTCTGAGAACGAAGTCCTTAGCGGACAGTTGAGGGGATTGGATCATCCCTGGACTTTCAGTCCTAAAGAGAGCTGTAGACGTGAGGTCTCCGAGAATGAAGTCCTTAGCAGTTGAGGGGATTGGATCATCCCTGGACTTTCAGTCCTAAAGAGAGCCGTAGATGTGAGGTCTCCGAGAATGAAGTCCTTAGCGGACAGTTGAGGGGATTGGATCATCCCTGGACTTTCAGTCCTAAAGAGAGCCGTAGACGTGAGGTCTCCGAGAACGAAGTCCTTAGCGGACATTTGAGGGGATTGGATCATCCCTGGACTTTCAGTCCTAAAGAGAGCCGTAGACGTGAGGTCTCCGAGAAGTGGGGATTGTATCATCCCCGGACTTCGGTCCCTGAATTGATCCGTAGACGTGTGGTCTCCGAGAAGTGGGGATTGTATCATCCCCGGACTTCGGTCCCTGAATTGATCCGTAGACGTGTGGTCTCCGAGAAGTGGGGATTGTATCATCCCCGGACTTCGGTCCCTGAATTGATCCGTAGATGTGTGGTCTCCGAGAAGTGGGGATTGTATCATCCCCAGACTTCGGTCCCTGAATTGATCCGTAGACGTGTGGTCTCCGATAAGTGGGGATTGTATCATCCCCGGACTTCGGTCCCTGAATTGATCCGTAGACGTGTGGTCTCCGAGAAGTGGGGATTGTATCATCCCCGGACTTCGGTCCCTGAATTGATCCGTAGACGTGTGGTCTTCGAGAAGTGGGGATTGTATCATCCCCGGACTTCGGTCCCTGAGTTGATCCGTAGACGTGTGGTCTCCGAGAAGTGGGGATTGTATCATCCCCGGACTTTGGTCCCTGAATTGATCCGTAGACGAATGGTCTCCGAGAAAGTGATTTTTTTTTTCTTTGTGGTTACTTGTATCGGTAGGATACTTGTATTGATGATGTGGTTACTTGTATCGGTAGGATACTAATATTGATGACGTGGTTACTTGTATCGGTATGGATACTTGTATTGATGATGTGGTTACTTGTATCGGTAGGATACATGTATTGATGACATGATTACTTGTATCAGTATGGATACTTGTATTGATGATATGTATACTTGTATTGGCATGAATACTTGTACTAATGATGTGGATACTTGTATTGTTATGGATACCTGTGTTGATGACGATGCTGACGATCGTGTGATGACGATACTGATGATCGTGTGATGACGATGCTGATGATCGTGTGATGACGATGCTGATGATCGTGAGATGACGATGCTGATGATCGTGAGATGACGATGCTGATGATCGTGTGATGACGATGCTGATGATCGTGAGATGACGATACTGATGATCATGAGGTTCCAGATGTTGATGTTGTTGTAGCTGTTCGAGTGCTGCAGAAGATAAAGACTCAGTACTGAAGATGTTGATGTTCCAGTATTGAATATGTTCCAGTAACTGCTTGAGTTACTGATGATGTTGAGAAAGCTTCCAATGATTTATAGATGTATCTTGTATGATGTTGATGACTCCTTGCTCGTTCAGATACTGTTATAATATCCTTCTCGTTAAGGGGGAGTGTTGAAATATTGTAACTTCAAAGAATATTATATTTTTATATTATTTATTCCGGAGATGTTCCATACCTCCGATGTGATTATACTATAAATCCGGAGATGTTTATTCCTCCGAGTTGGGTGTGGTAACTAGGGTTATTAGACCCACCATGTGGGGGTCGGCCCAGTCAGTTATAATGGGGTATTTAACCTAATGGTTAAATACGAGCCTACATGTACTTGTGTAAAATACATATCAGAGTAGTGTATAAATAGAGGAGGTGTGTTCCTCATTTGATACACTCACTCACTTGAGGATAGCGCACTTGTGGAGGAGAGGTCTGCTATTGTGGAGGAGGAGATCATGTCTCAGGGTTTCATCTTTGTATATTGCTGGTCATCTATATTGAGGAAGCTTTGCTGGGTTTTCTACCCCATGAGGGTTTCCCAGGATAAATCTCTGTCTCTTGTGTTTATGTTGTGCTTGTTGTTTCTTCAGTGATCCTATATATGCTATTATTGTGAAATGGAATGTAATGCTGCTATTTTCTGTCTTAGAGCATATTAAATCTTAACAAATGGCACTCTCTTTTATATGTGGATGGTAAGGTGCACCATTGATCTAGTTAGAGCAAGCAATTTCTAGCCCATCACTTTGAAGCAGTGTGAGTCCCCCAATATTTCCATATTTCATATAGGATTCATAATATTTCCCATTTTTCCGAATGTTTCAACTATTTTCTTAATAATTCATGGTTTTATTGTTGTTTGGATTAAACCTATTGTACTCTATTCTTGTGGATGGCATCTCCTTTATATGTGGATGGTAAGTTGCACAACTTATCTAGTTAGAACAAGCAATTTCTAGCCCATCACTTCGAAGCAGTGTGAGTCCCCCAATCTTTCCAAATTTCATATATGATTCATAATATTTCACATTTTTCTAAATGTTTGGGCTATTCTCTAAATAATTCATGGTTTTAATATTATTTAGATTAAATATGGTATCCTCTATTCTTGTGCCATCTGTAGCATTATAGTTGCAGTCTCCATCTCACCTTCTAGACCTTGATAAGGTCTGGTAGAGATGGATCAAGTGACACTCCAACTTCATAAGATAAGATAATTTTATTAATGTCCAACAAATGACCATAAAAGGTCACTGGGATTTCTAGGAAAGAATCAATACACAGTGGGACTGCAAATACAGCTCCTATAAAGGTAGATCTAATCTACAGGACCTAAAGTCTAATAACTGATAGTAAGATACAATTCTGGGAACCTCAAAGAAACACAGTCAAAACCTCTTGCAAGCGGATAGAGTAACACTTCTTACATTTCAAGTTCTTAATGATGTGGTGTGCCCTTCTCCTTTCTTGAGCATTTGTAACCTTTGCGAACTTACCACTAGTTGTAATTTAATATACTTTTCTTTCAACTTAATCAGCTCCCAATTTAATTTCTTAGATAGGAGTGGGATGCACAAGATCGTGTCCCCTTAGTACCTACACAAAATGAATGTATGGTGAAGTTTACAGTCCCATTAGGCACATTGGCTATCATTAGACAATACTATAGCATTTCCTTCTGCTTGGTCCTTGTCCACAATAACTTTGCTAATTTTTCAAATTAATAATATAAAGAGATAACTAACATTGAACTGCATTTTATTTTTCCTATCTATTCATAGACGACAATTATAAATCATGATACAAGCAGAAGCCATAGAGAAATTATTATGAACTAAAGCTCCACAAGGTGATAAGAGGGTGTGCTTTTCCATTTTCTAGTGTAAGGTATATATTATTGTGTGTTAAAGTGGCCAACTTCAAAAACAGTTAAAAGTCTGCCACCTAAACATTTTTCATTTTACATCAACCCAGGTCCATTCATACCAAATTTAAACTTGCAACAAGCTATGTCAAGACAAATTACAACCAACATGAACTACAATATATCTATTTGATATGTTTATAATATATAACAAATAAGATAGCAAATAACCTTGAGTTTGTTCAATTCTTGCAACTTCAAATTATTATTGCAGGCACTCATGAACACTCTTTTAGGCTCCCTTCTCCAGGCAAAAAAAATGCATCAGTTAAACATGAGAAATATGCATCTCCTTACTTCAGTAAAGAAATAAATAAATTTGAACTGCCACTACTAATGCCCTCAAAAAATGATTTCATAACAAGTATTGATAAATTGCAAAACAAAAGGTTGGATGTTATTATGAATAAATGTTAAATAAAATAAAATTCCACAAACAGTGAAAAGAAGGTCATAGGTCAATGCAAGGTTAATCAATAACGTGTTTTCTTTATATAGAAATAACTCGGGACACTATACTTGGTGAATAAAATAATTGAGACTAACCCTTCATTAAGTTGGAAAAGCATCACAAAACTATATCCAAATCTGCTGGAAATGCTTTTCTCTAAAATATAAAATTCAGCTCTGAAAATGTCCCATCAAAAAGTTTCTGAAGAATGGTTTATTTCTTCATAAAACATAGTTTGCTACGTGCTGGAAAAGGTCTTCAGTGGTCTCTCTAACTCTTCAAAATGATGCCAAGACTATTGAGTGAAACTTACTGCTCAGAAATGTTGCTCATGTACCTTCAATTCCAACAAAAATATGATGGAAATTACTCCTGAGTTTGTTGCTGAAATGATTTCTATAACCTCATGAGTGACTGCCAGATCACTCCAACTTTTGATAGGCATTGATTCCTATTGTTACATGTTGTTTTGATAAGCTGAATGAGGCTCAAAAAATCGGCCATCTTACTCTGTTTTAATTGTAGGCTCAGAAAATCTCATGCTCATGCTTGTAGGAGATTTGACTTATATTCACAGCCTTCAATTTCAACACAAGAACCACCTCAAGTATCCTACTGGATTATAGCTTTTTAGTTCATGCACAGATCCATTACCATTATATGTGTATTATATCTTTTGTTAAAAAATAGAGAATCCTGAAACTCAGAAACTTTCAGGTACTAGCACTGGTAGGAGATCAGCTGGATTATGGTGATGATGTTTGTGGTATTGTGGTAAGTGTTCGCTTTGGGGAGGACATTCCTAGTGTTTGGAATAGGAATGCTTCTGATGGCCAGGTGAGTAGTGTCAGTTCTTAGTCTTGTAGGTATGTATATTATTATTGAACAACAGTTCTAGATGAGGTAAACTAGAGATTCTTTACTTAACTAGTACTTAGATGGGGAGTGCCTTGATAGTGGGTAGACCATGTAGAGTGGATACTAGAAATTGTGTGATTGGTTTGTTTGTTGCTTTTTATGTACATCTTTACATCAAAATGCTAAATTGAGTATCTTTGCTGCTGATGTGGGTTTTGGTTGTATTTTATATACAGGCAGTAATGGTATTAAGAGATTCAATCAAGAAACATCTTCACCTTCCTGCTAGCTACCTGATGGAGTACAACCCACACGATGCAGCATTACGAGATAATTCATCTTATAGAAATACTTGGTTGAGGGGATGATTCAGGTGTTCAACATGCTGTTAAATATTTCTATTCTAAATCATCGATGCTGTAGTCATTTCAGTTTTTCAGAAGTTCAGGGGAGTATTTAGGTTCTCCTCAAATCTGCTTCATGTTGATGGATAATCTTTCAGAGCAACATGTTTTTCCTTGTATCACATCGATCATATTCACCAGCTTATTGCCAAACTCTGGATCACACTATTTGAAATACTCACTATTCATTTTTCTAACCATCTAGTATCTAATTACTGGTCCATGTGGCACTATAGCTTTAGTCATGAAGTCAACTTGTGATTCATAGGTTCAAACTCGGTTGTGTTTTCCTCTGAAGACATATTTACTATTACTGGGAAAGTAACAGCAGAGACCATGGACAACGATAGGCACAGTGGCCTTTCAAATATGAACTAAAACTAACTAGATTTTAAACTAGTAACTAAGCGGACATTAATCTCGGTTCTATTTTGAAATTGAATTTCCTAAATTGTTGGAGCATACCTTGACAAGGATTGTTGTATTCCTATCACAAAGTTGGTTTAATGCAATTTGAGAGTGAACCTTTCCAGAAACAGTGAAATCATATCTTTTGCAATTTCACATTTGCATCAAACTGACCAAAAATTATTTTTTGCCATTACTTCTTTGCTAGGGAAATGAATTGTTATTTGCTATGACTTCTTTGCTATGGAAATGAATTGGTGGGATCTGATTGCAATGGACCAAGATCCATGTTTTATTTTTTTTACATCTATGGATATGAATTGATGAAATTTGAATGCAATGGACCAAGATCCATGTTTTATATTTCCAGTTTTCATATTTATTAGCAAAATTATTCAGGACAACAAACTTTTATTTCAATTTGCGTCACTGATCATTTTTTAATTTTTAATTGACTCCTAAAGTCATCTAGAGATTCCCCCCTGTGCTTAGCAAGCACTAACCTGGAGTGAAGGAAATAGTGCATGGTAACAATGTTTTATTTCTAGCTACCTTGGAACCTTCCAATTTGAAGTGATAACATTTTGGCACCATTGTCGGGGAGCGAACCAAGTTTCATGGTATTTGTAGCATCAAGTTACTACAACATTGGTTATTATTTCAGATTTTGTACTCACTTGGCAATTCCATTGGATTCAGGATCCAGTTTGTTTGACAAATATTATTGCATATGAACTAGGCATATTGAGGGATCGGATTACTTGGATTGGTGGCACTATCAATACAGAAATATGGGCTAACGATCATTGCAGGTTTCCTCCATTAAACTTTGATGCCATATATGGGTATCCTAATCGGCTTCTTGGTGATGAAATAAAGTGGCGAAATTACTTTCCATGTTATGGAGGTTTGCAAGGTGAGTCAGTTAATCGACATATTTGAGATTTTGATAGATGTGTTGACCATTTTGATGTGAGACATGAAGATGGGTTGATGAAGTTGTTCATGATGTCCTTGGCTCACAACGCCATGGGGTGGTTCATTTATTAGTTATCTCCACTTTCTATTACATCTTTGTTAGAGCTGCAAGTAGAGTTCAGACACAGCTTCAAGGACCTTAATGAAGATGATGATGTTTCTAAGGATGATGTTGATTTGTCATCGTCAATTATTCATCATGGAATGATGCTTTGGATGATACAAGGGATTCTCAATGCATAGAAGAGGAACCATGTGATGAGGTTTATGAAGTTGAGGAGAATCATTCAAAGAAAGAGCATGATGATAGAGAAACCTTGTCTTTTGATCCTGCGGAAAAGATGGTATGTGATGATGTTTTTAGTATGCCTTCTTCCACTTCTTTGTTCATTGAACATTATCAAGAATCAAAAGACGTAGTTGACAATGTTATGGAGGACATTGAGCCTGAGGAAGATATGCTTCTTTCTTCAAATAATATATGTGTTTTGGGTCTAGAAATTTTTAATGGAATTGTTGAGCTTAGTAAAGACATTATTTTTATTTATAATTCCATTGAAGGAGTAGTAGATGAGAAAGAAGAGGAAATGCAACTAGTTAAATTGGAGGACTTTGATGAGAAAGAGAATTTATTGCTTGTTTATATGATGTTTCCGACTCAAGTAGAACCATATCTAGAGATTTATGAAGAACCATCTTAAGATCGTAAAAAAATTATGCGAAAATTTACACCCCTCATGTTTTTTTTATCTTTTACAACATCTTGGGGATCCTATTTATGAGAAAGCATGAGGAGGAGGAACCAAGTTACCATCTTGATTTGTTGACTCTTCCTAGAGTAGATGGTAGATTTAGAGAGGTGCAGCAAATTGATTATGAGGATTGTGATCGGCATGGGATTTTTTTCCCTGTTTATATAAATGAGTTAGTTCGAGATCAACACCCTATTGAGATATCATTGCAACTAGAAGAATATCTTTTGGTTCAAACACAAGACAATTTCTCGCAGTATGGTAATGATCTCACAACCCACTTTTGTTCTTCAGTATGATTCTCAGTTTGATCATATTGCTTGGATATTAGATTATACCATGATCCTGCTGAATTGAGGATGCTAGAGGTATTCCAATAAGTAGTGCAAAAGGGTTTTTAACTTTTCTGCTTTCTTCTTATTCACTAGTGAGCAATCATGTTCTAGATTTCAGCTAGCAAAAGCACTTGGTTGTTTGACAATCAAGTATGTGAAGACTTATTTCTGTCTTAGTAGACTTCATGTCAGATTCACAGGGGATATGACTATGTTGATCATGCACGTAGGATCAATCACGTATCTGCATGGTTGTACTGGTTGTTTGAATATGTTGACCATTGTAGATACAATGTATTTCCATGATATATGATGCAAAAAAATGGAGAAGAGAGAGAGAGAGAAAGAGATATGAGTTTTTAAGTAGCTTAGTAAGTTTGATTGTTTCCTTTTCGAGCTATTGCGTAGGTTGAGTCATGTTTTGTGTTTTTCCTTCCCTTAAGTCAAACTTCAATTTGTCCTATGAACTTTTAGGCCCTATTACCTAGTATTTGCTTTGGTATTGGTCAAGTTCAATTTTGGGGGTTTTTGTAGGTCATTAGATTTCCAGTTTGGGAAGGTGTTTTTTGAATTTATCGAGTCATGTCTTTGCTTTATGTTTACTCAAAAATCAAAGTCATTGTAAGAAAGTCTTGAGTTCTATTCTAATATTAACATTGAGTTATTTCAATTTGGCATCAGAATAGCTAGGTTTTAGATCCGAAAATTTTATCCTTCATCCCTATGTTTTATCAGTCATGTTTTCAAGTCTGAGTCAAAAGAGTCGAGTCAAATCTAAGAGTTTGTACTTTGGAGATCTATCATATATATTACCTTATCCATGTTCTAATTAAATGTGCTTCATGTTGGTTGGAGAGATTTTCATCACTTTCCTTCCAACGGATCTTCCTCCCATCGACTATGACACATATTGCTCTAGGGGTTGATTTAAAAGTTGAGTACCTTGGTGACCGCAAACCTTATTGGCGGTCTACCTCGCACTGAGCAGAGATTTTCATTATTGGGTTTTAACTAGGTGATTTATTTCAATGTTCGACTCAATCACATTGATAGGATTATACTCATACATGGATTTCTCATGGTCATATCTTACAAGTCATCTTCTTTTGGAGTTTTAGGATTCTCAACATCTCACAAGGAGATATTGTCCCCTAGATGGAGCCAATGTTAACACCAGAGCTACCCTTACAAATCTAAGTGTTAATCCCCAATACATGTTCATGGATATCACTCGGGGTGAGCTCATTGTTACAAAGTTCACCATTAGGCATAGAAGGTCCATGAGCATATTATGGGATGGATTAGTTAGTTGATCCATTGGTGCAGTATCAACAGTTCATGGATTGCTTTTTAGACTTGGCACATGTTCGCATGTCTTTGTTAGTCGGGGATAGATGGTTGGACAGATCATGAACAAGTTATTCATATACAAATTTACAATCGAAGGATATATCAAAGGTGCTAGTGAATGGATGATTCAGTAGAGCAGGTGCCCCCATACTTGTAGGTTCAGTGCAGTATTTAGAGCAGGTATGGGAAGCCAAATATCCAAAATGGGTATGGTCAGGTTGGTTTTTACAGATTTATATTTTTGGGGGCTGATCATAGATTTGGTTATCCTTTGGATATATGTGCATGGGGTTTTAGTTTCATTGAATTCTAAGAAGTTGTTATCTTTAGCGATTTATTATTTTGTTTACTTTGCTATGGATGTGAATTGGTTTAATCTGATTGCAATGGACCAGGATCCATGCTCGACATTTCAAAGACCAGGCTATTGTTGCCATTACATGTGGTATCAGATATCAACTTCATGTTCTGGTCATTCACTTTTTATTATTGTATCTCAATGTACCGTTGATTTCTGTAAAACAATCCAGTGGTTATTAAAAGTCTGTTCTTATGTAGTAAATTAATATCCTCACGAAAGCATTCAAATTTCGTGTTTTAAAATTTGTTGCTCTTTATTATTGTTATATTTTCTTACCTTCTCTGTATTTTGTTGACTCTGGATCTAGGCTATATTAGTGTTATTCTCAATCCTCGTGATCTATTGTAATATGATGATTTATATTAGTGTTATTCTCACTAGCTAACATGATGCATTCAAAAAGTATACATAGTGATGCCATCTTCCATTGATGCTTCATGGCTTATAATATGCTCTTTTTTGTAACATAATTGCTGGTAGCAAAGCTAGTTATTCGTTAGTAAGTATGGCAAAGCAAGAAAAATTGATATACCTATATGAAGATGTTGACCCTTATACTGGCAATGATACGAGAGGTACACTTCTCTAGTAAGTTAGCAACGTTTAGAACTTTCACCATATAATTATTGAAGGTGAATTTTGAAGTGCATGGGGCATTTTTCTTACCAATGGGTGAATTTTGAAGTGCAAGGGGTGTTTTTCTCATCATTGGGTGAATTTAGAAGTGCATGGGGTTGTTGTTTATCAATGTAAGGATGCTTTTATAGTGTTGGGATGTTTTAAAACAATGAGAAAAAATTATCACATGTCGAGGAAAATTTGTGTGTATTGGGGCATTTTTGTGATTGCTTGGGTGATTATATCATTGTCGGGTGTTTTTCTCCCTTGCCTAGGGCAAGTATTGAAGTGCCTAGGGCATCTTTATCATCATTGGATGAATTTTGAAGTGTCTAGGGCATGTAATGAAGTGCCTGGGAAAACATGGAAGTGGATAGGGGCGTTTTTATCTTCGTTGCGAGAATTTTCAAGTGCCTAGGGAAATATTGAAGTGTATGGATGTTTTTATCATCATTGGGATAATTTTGAAGTGGTCGAGGCAAGTTTTGAAGCGCATGGGGTGTTTCTACTAGCATTGGGTCAATTTAGAAGTGCATGGAGAAAGTATTGAAGTGCCTGGGGGCAATTTTGAAGTGCTTAGGGCATTTTTATCATCTTTTGGAGAATTTTGAAGTTTCCGGGGAAAGTATTGAAGTGCCTGGGGCATTTTTCTTGTTAATGGGTGAATTTTGAAGTGCATGGGGTGGTTTTCTTGTCAATGGGTGAATTTTGAAGTGCATGGGGTGGTTTTCTCATCACTGGGTGAATTTAGAAGTGCATGGGGTTGTTTATTAATGTAAGGATGATTTTATAGTGTTGGGACGTTTTAAAACAGTGATGGCCAAAGTTATCACATGCCAAGGCAAATTTGTGTGTACTGGGGCATTTTTGTGATTGCTTGGGTTATTATATCACTGTCGGGTGTTTTTCTACCTTACCTAGGGCAAGTATTGAAGTGCCTAGGGCATCTTTATCATCATTGGATGAATTTTGAAGTGTTTAGGGAAAGTAATGAAGTGCCTGCACAAATATGGAAGTGGACGGGGCCGTTTTTATCTTCGTTACGTGAATTTTGAAGTGCCTGGGGAGAATATTAAAGTGTCTAGGTGTTTTTATCATTGTTGGGACAATTTTAAAGTGGTCGAGGCAAGTATTGAAGTTCATGGGGCATTTCTATCATCATTGGGTCAATTTAGAAGTGCGGGGCAAGTATTGACGTGCCTGGGGGCAATTATTAAGTGCTTGGGGAAAATATTGAAGTACATGGGGAGTTTGATCATCCTTGGGAGAATTTAGAAGTGCCTTAGAAAATATTGAAGTGCTTATGGCATTTTTATCATCTTTGGGAGAGTTTTGAATTGCCCGGGGGAAGTATTGAAGTACTTGGGGCATTTTATTGTCAATGGGTGAATTTTAAAGTGCATGGGGCTTTTTTCTTGTCAATGGGTGAATTTTGAAGTGCATGGGGCGTGTTTCTCATCACTGGGTGAATTTAGAAGTGCATGGGGCGTTTCTATCATCAATAGGTCAATTTAGAAGTGAATGTGACAAGTATTGAAGTGACTCGGGGGAATTTTGAAGTGCTTTGGGAAAATATTGAAGTGCATGGGGAGTTTTTATCATCCTTGGGAGAATTTAGAAGTGCTTAGGAAAATATTGAAGTTTTTAGGGCAATTTTATTATCTTTTGGAAAATTGACGTGCCCGGGGCAAGTATTGAAGTGCCTGGTGCGTTTTTCTCGTCGCTGGGTGAATTTAGAAGTGCATGGGGCATTTTTCTCATCACCAGGTGAATTTAGAAGTGCATGGGTCATTTTTCTCCTCAGTGCGTGAATTTAGAAGTGCTTGGGGTTGTTATTGATCAATGTATGAATGCTTTTATAGTGTTGGGATGTTTTAAAACAGTGATGGACAAAGTTATCACTTGTCGAGGAAAATTTATGTGGATTGAGGCATTTTTGTGATTGCCTGGGTGATTATATCATTGTCGGGTGTTTTTCTCCCTTGCCTAGGGAAACTATTGAAGTGCATAGGGCATATTTATCATCATTGGACAAATTTTGAATTGTCTGGGGCAAGTAATGAAGTGCTTGGCAAAATCATGGAAGTGGATGGGAGCATTTTTATCTTTGTTGGGATAAATTTGAAGTGTCTGGGTGTTTTTATCATGGTTGGGAGAATTTTGAAGTGGTTGAGGCAAGTATTGAAGTACATGGTGTGTTTCTATCATCATTGGGTCAATTTAGAAGTGCATGGGGTAAGTATTAAAGTTCCTCGAGGGAATTTTGAAGTGCTTGGGGAAAATATTGAAGTGCATGGGGAGTTTTTATCATCCTTGGGAGAATTTAGAAGTGCCTAGGAAAATATTGAAGTGCTTAGGGAATTTTTATCATCTTTGGGAGAATTTTGAAGTGCCCGAGGCAAGTATTGAAGTGTTTGGAGCATTTTCTCATCACTGGGTGAATTTAGAAGTGCATGGGGCATTATTCGCATCACTGGGTAAATTAGAAGTGCATGGGGTTGTTATATATCAATTTATGGATGCTTTTATGGTGTTGGGAAATTTTAAAATAGTGATGGGCAAAGTTATCACTTGCTGAGGAAGATTTGTGTGGATTGAATCATTTTAAGTATTCATTGACAAATATGCAACTCTCCTACCATTCGACACCAAAGAGAAGAAATTTTGGTGAGAAGATTGGTTGGAAGCTTGGAATTGGTCCACTAACTATCTATCTATATAAAGGAAGTGGCCCACTACTAGGATATTCACTTAATTCTATTAATTTGTTGGCATGTCAAGATTCATGACCCCACATGTCCATTGGACCATTAAGGGACGAGATAACAAGTAGAGTCCCTACTTTCCCTGAATCTAGTTAGTGTAGTCATGTTTCATCGACACCTTCTAGTTGTGAGTGATCAAATATTGCTTGTGAAATGTATAAATAAATCCATCCTCACCTCATTCATACACTTTTTCATTCGAGAGTCTAGGAGTCGAGAGATTCCAGAGTTCAACTCCGGTGTATGTTCTTCTATTGCACTACCTTAGTAATCTACATAATCAAAATCTTGAGTCTTATTGGAAAACGATTCGCCAACTTTTTACTATATTTTATAAATCAATGAAAGATTCGCGAAGTTTTTACAATTTTTTATAATTAAGTGAAATATTCGCCAAGATTTTACAATATCTTATAATTTAGTGAAAGATTCGCCAATATTTTATAGCATTATATAATGAAATGAAAGATTTGCCAAAAAAATTATATATACATATTATATTATTGATAAAATCGCCTTCATGTTTTCCTATATATTGGGGATATTCGCCCATTTTTTATACATATAAATTTTGGGGGGCTTCTTAAAATCATCCTTGATTAAGACCATTCGTGACTTGTCATTTCATAAATTTTTATAAGTGATATCATGAGTTGATCATAATTTGCTATATGTTGATCATATTAAACATTTTGATTCATATATATAATGTCATGTTTATTTCAATCATCTCTTATTCAATGTTTATATGGCTTTGAGCAATCTTATAATCTTGAACTATTTATCATGAGCACCTTGTTCTTGTTGCAATGAGATTTATATTCTTATGATTGCAGAGGTTATCTTGTTCCTACTTGTCTCTAACGTTCCTATATGGAAGCATTGACATTTTTAGGGAATTCATCTCTAGCATATTAACATCATACTAATAAGAAATGCACCTATGATTAAGATTAGTTGCGTGATGACTACATTTTCACATATTTAAGGGAAATCTTGGGCTCACTATTTATATGTTGTGGCTGACACTTAATGTGTAAAAGTAACTTCATTTTCCTTAATGAGCAAGTTAATATTTTATTTGATCATATCATGTTTCCATCTTTTTATATGATGTTTGCTAACATTTGGTGTATAAGCATTTTCATTTATGAAGCACCTTTATTTTATGATCTTTATATGCTTTAATCTTGGAGGTTCTTGTGCGATCAATTTTCTGTTTAGGCTTTCACCTTATTCGAGAAATATTGAAGCACCCTCTTCTACTGTTAAAGTCATGATGTTCATATGTATGATATCATTTTTTATGTATAGACCATTGGGGTCTTGTTTCTTCGATGTTTGAGGTCTTCTACAGATATTTCTATTGCACCTTGATTGGAAGAATGTCTGCTATCTACATCTGTATTGGAAATCTGGGTATTTTGTACACTGTTGTGGTGTTCTTAGCCACATGTTTTGTTGTATCAACCATCAGAAGGTATCTATACACTGGTGTGGATGTTCTATCAGAGTTCTTCAGCTATCATTTATGGTTGGGATGATTCTTGTGGTGATCTAGGCATCTTGTGGATCTAGTAGCCATGTTGGCTTCTCTTTAGATCAGGGCACCTTGTTGTTGGATTGCATCACATGTTCTCGACATTTGTTGGATCTAGTAGCCATAAAGGCTTCTCTTTATATCTGGGCATCTTATTGTTGGGTATTTCATCGTAAACCTTGGTTCATGTGTAGTTTCATGATTCAGTGAGAAGCAGTTGTTCTTCATCAAATTCCATCAGCCGAAGTGTTCTTCCATTTTACAGTTTTGGTTCTTCTGGAAGTTGTCATCAAGGGGGAGCAATAATGACTCCTTCCTTCCTTTGTTAGTGGGATTTTCTCCTAGCCATTATTAAGGGGGAGTGTTGGAATATTTTATATTCCTTTGAAGGTAATAATGTCTTTGTATTATGTCGGAAGATATCCACATTCTTATGTAAAAGAGTAATACGTTATATCCCATATTCATTATGGTAAAATATACTCTTGATATTCATTATTATATAAAGAGATGTTATTATGGAGAATTATATTATCCCACATCTAATATGTGAGACTAATTCCTCCTCATCTCTTGGTATATAATAGAGTCAAGGGAGTCTCTCACATTCATTCATTCATGAATCATCCATCCTTTGTGGATCATCCATTGTGGATCATTAACATGATCTTTCTATATTGTATTGGGGTTAATGGCATTGCTATCTTGTAAGCTGGAGGGAGATATTCTGGAGATAATAGAAGACTACCTTCCCATGGATGTAGCCAAATTGGGTGAACCACGTATATCTGGTGTACTCTTTTGTCTTATTCTCTTTCTGTTATTATTTACTATGATATGTTATTGTTTTCATAGATAGGTAAGCTATTTTAGTTAGATCCGTATCTATAACACATCTACAGTAAGCTAAGAAACCTTCTAGATCTACAGCATGATCTTTTCAGCAATAAAGGAACTATATGCTACAAGAGTGAGGGGGATCCTATAGCATCCTTACAGCATTGAAATTTAGTTTTAGGCACAAGGACAATAGACCAGCGTGGGGTATGTTTATTATTCAGTTATGTTGTTTGCAAGGACATTCTAAGCACGATAAAAACTATATGGAAGTAACACTAATTTTGGATCTAGGCACATCTTTTAGCTGATGTCACTAAACTAACACTCCCAGCTGTTGCAACAAATATTGGAGAGAGGGGTGAGCTGCTACAGGATTTCTGAGTGTCTCAAGTAGCATTATGCAACCATCATAACCTTCAGATCAACACAAATACTCAGACATTTATATGCAACCAATAATATAGACATAATAGGAGGTCTGTACAGTGAAAGGGTGTTTTTTTTGCCATATTATAATTACCATACAATACCAAGTGCTCACTCGTTCACCAACTAGTGATCCACGTTTTCTCTGTAAGTATTTATCATTTTTGTGAAATTTCTAGCTCTAAGATCAATAATATTAGACCTTATTTTTCCAAATATTATTGTGGTGAATGTCTTTTAAATCTACAACACTTTCATTATATATATGGTGGATATTTCTCTTGAGGTTTGTGAAATTGGTAAGCACTGTTGAAGCTCATTATCCCAAACAAACAAACTGAGTGTCTCACTTAGCATTCTACAACTATTGCAATTTCCATATTTGAAAATTTATGCGTAATCATTGTGCTCATATACAAGCTACTTTGCATAATCTTTGTGGTTATTCTGAATGGGCAATTTTAGGTCTATTCCGCTCATACCAAATTATTTTGATTGGTGTGAAATGAAGAGTGCTTGATGGGTAATTTTAGAATTGGTTTGAAGTCATATACAACTAATGGGCATTGGGCATGTATGGGATTTTTGGGAGCATTGGCAGTTGAAAGGAAACTTTGGGCTTCTCGTGTTCATACCCAGCTTATCAACATTTTTTTGGTTGTGGTGTTCACCAGACAAGAAAAATGGGTGTAGTTAGTGTCTACAGAGCCTACAATAAAACACAATGTTGAGTTAAATCTTCTAGCTATGAAATGCCTTGGGGAATTCTCACTAGTACAATTTGTGGAATTTGAGGTGGAGATAGTCCCCAACAATTCTATATCCTTAAATCTTAGTGAAATATAGGTCAGAGTGCCTAGACTTGTGCAAGTTAAAGTATCTTTTTGAATTACCTAGTTCAAAACTATTGCAGCTTATGAAATTTGAGAGTAAAACAATCCACAATGTTATGTTTGATGTTAAATAAGTCTACATTCTTAACTTCTATTTGAAAATAGGTCAAAGTGCCCAATTTTGTGTGATTTATATAATTTTGATTAATCGGGGAAAAACTGGTACATTTTCTTAAATTTGAGGTGAATACAATGCATAACATTACATCTAATATTAAATGAGTCTATATTCTTAAAATTTTAGTGTAAAGTAGATTGGAGTGGAAGATTTATATATAATCTAGGATTTCATGATAGACTCTGAGTGTTGCATGCCTCTGTGATTACTTATGTGCAAATTCATAGCCAGAACATTCGCATAATTATGAAGCAGAGTTGCGAAATTATCAAATGAAGTAGGAAAATCTATGATATCCAGGTGAACTAAGACTTTTGATGTAGAAGTCTATCATTTGACCATGCTATTAGGTAATTTGCATGGGATCAACACTTAGAAGCATTTCTAGTCTTTAGAAAGAATCATGTTGTCACCTCAAATGGATATTTGGGTTGTTATGAAATGATGTTTGCAATCGATGGTGTGATTTTCAGTGTATCTTTAAGGTTGTTGAAGTTCTTGTTTATTTTTTGTGGGGTATTTTGTTGCAATGGCCACAATAGGTCATTGGAAACATATATTCTAGAAAATTTTGCACTTAAATCACTTTGGCCTCGTTAGATGAATCTTCATTTGAAATGATATTAGAAGAATTATGGACAACAATGATCTTGATCATCCGGTGTAGTTAAAGAATATTTTTCAATTGTAAAGAAATCTCCTTTCAGAGTTTCAATGAAGAACTTGCCAGGAATTCCAAGGACGGGTAATGGCCTTGTGCTTTGGAGGGTTAGTTTTAGTTTTTTCAATGTGAAAATGCCAAGATAATTGATAGTTTTGCGTCATTGTGCTCACATACATGCTATGCATAGTTTTTGTGATTATTCTGAATGGGCAGTTTTAGGTCTATTTTGCTCATACCAATTTATTTTGATTGATATGAAATCAAGAGTGCCTGATGTGTAGTTTTCGAATTGGTGTGAAGTCATATACAACTAATGGGAATTGGGAAGGTATGGGATTTTTGGGAGCATTGGCAGTTGAAAGGAAACTTTGGGCTTCTCATGTTCATACCCATCTCATCAACATTCTTTTTGCTTATGGTGTTCACCAGAAAGGCAAACTGGGTGCAGTTTGTGTCCACAGAGCCTACAAGAAAACATAATGTTGAGTTAAATCTCCTAGCTATGAAATGCCTTAGGGAACTCTCACTGGTACAATTTGTGGAATTTGAGGTGGAGATAGTCCCCAGCAAGTCTATATCCTTAAATCTTAGTAAAATATAGGTCAGAGTACTTGGACTTGTGCAAGTTAAAGTATCTTTTTGAATTACCTAGTTCAAAACTATTGTAGCTTATGAAATTTGAGAGTGAAAACAATCCATAGTGCTATGTTTGAAGTTAAAGAAGTCTGCATTCTTAACTTCAAGTTGAAAATAGCCTTCAAAGTGCCTAGTTTTTTGCAATTTATATAATTTTTATTAATCTGGGAAAAACTGGTACATTTTGTGAAATTTGAGGTGAATACAGTGCAGAATATTACATCTAATATTAAATGAGTCTATATTCTTAAAAATTTAGTGGAAAGTAGATCGGAGTGGAAGATTTATATATGATCTAGGGTTTCATGATAGACTCTGAGTGTTGCAGGCCTGTGTGATTGCTTATGTGAAAATTCATAGCCAGAAAATTGGCATAATTATGATGCAAAGTTGTGAAATTATCAAATAAAGTAGGAAAATCTATGATATCCAGGTGCACTAAGACTTTTGATGCAGAAGTCTATCATTTGACCATGCTATTAGGTAATTTGCATAGGATCAAAACTTAGAAGCGTTTCTAGTTTGAGAAAGAAATCTGTTGTCATCTCAAATGGATATTTGGGTTGTTATGAAATTATGTTTGCAATCCACAGTGTGATTTTCAATGTATCTTTAAGGTTGTTGAAGTTCTTGTTTATTTTTTGTGGGTTATTTTGTTGCGATGGCCACAATAGGTCATTGGAAGGATATGTTCTAGAAAATTTTTCACTTAAATCACTTTGGCCTCATTAGATGAATCTTCATTTTAAATGATATTAGAGGAATTATGGACACCGGTGATTTTGATAAAATTCCTTCCCGTCTAGCTCAAGGTGTTTGCTTGCAATGGGAATCCAAGTGAAATGGAACAAAAGGTCACGGAGTCTATAGATCACCCACACTATATGGATAGGGATAAGGATGAGGAGGTTGCTTTGTTCCAGGGTATGCAAAAAAAAGAGAAGGATAGTTTCTTACCTCAGTCTGGAGTTGTAACTTGCACTTGTAAATCATAGGGACTTTTCACAAAGATGAGTGATCTGTTGACTAATGATGTTGATAAAATTGATTATAATGATTGGTCAGAATCTCCCTTATTTGGTTTTTTGCCAAGATTCTTGTTGAAACTTCATGGTACTAGTGCATCCTTTGATTGTTTCAAATTCTGTAATAAATGACAGTACTGGGATTAATAATTATGTTAATTGGTTTCACATTATCCTGTTTCTGTTGAGTTCACCCATTGATGTTATTTATCCACTTAGAAAGTGATGGCATTATTTTCTTTTTGGTTTCATTCTTACTTTGGAATGTGGATGTTCATTATTTGTTCATATTTGTGGGTTAATTGTCTTTTGGTATGACAACAGAAATGCTCCATGCCTTTTCCTCTTCTCTTGCATTTGGTCACTGATAGGCAGGGTAACTGGAGTAAGGAGAAAACCAGAGAGATCGAAATGTATTTTTCAATTGCACTAGGATTTGAGAAATTAATCAAAGCAGTCTCTGCATTGGTTTAGATCCACAAGTAAAACTTAGAAGTTTGTCTAATTATAGTAGCATGTATGGCCAATCATTGTTCCATTTGTTCATGAACTAGGAATTGATCTAAATGAAGATTAGGAGTTGGAAAATTTTAATACCTTGTTTTGCTACAAAATGACACAAAATATGAACTTTGAGATTTGAATCAACACCCTTGTATACATAATCTCTATTCCATTTGTTCATAAACTAGGAATTGATCTAAATGAAGATTAGCAGTTGGAAAATTTTAATACCCTGTTTTGCTACAAAATGACACAAAATCTGAACTTTCAGATTTGAATAAACACCCTTGTCTACATAATCTCTATTCCATTTGTTCATAAACTAGGAATTGGTCTAAATGAAGATTAGGAGTTGGAAAATTCTAATACCCTATTTTGCTACAAAATGACACAAAATTTGAACTTTGAGATTTGAATAAACACCCTTATCTACATAATCTCTAAGTTGAATTAACATTTAATGTATTCTTACCACTTTTCATTGGTTGTCCTAGAATTGATTATGTACAGTTAACCAAATTCATTATAGGGACTGTAGATAGATTCTAGAAGAGATCTGTATTTAATCCACGTTGATTCTACTTGTTGTCTGTTACCATTTAGTAATTGCTATCACGGGTTGTTGTGCTTTGGCATATTGAAGATTAAGCATATTTATGACTCTCTCTTAAGACAGTCATATGAATTAAAGCAAATGCAGTCTTTGTAGTAATCTTAGAAGTGTTGGCATATCAATTTAAATAAAATTATTTCATTTGACTTAATTTTCTTATTGCTCCTTCCATTTTGTCCATTTATTTGACACTAATCTACATGCAATGTGCAGGAAAAAATGCTTACAAAAAAATGCTGGAGTGACATATAGTTTAGAGTCAATATGAATATTGTTACAAGACATTTTTGCATAGCCAAAATAGAAAGCTTAATCTGTTGCTGCTGCCAAAACAAATCTATGAATTGATGCTTTGCACTCCTGCCTAAGGCATGTTTTGATTTCTTTCTTTGTTCACAATATATGATATTTAGACAGCATTTGCTACAATTTATTACATAACTTGATCAACATTTTTTGGAAATTTTTCCTGTGGTGTTTCTATAACATTTGTCTCTATAGCCATTGACAAATGTTATAGCTTGTTAAATATATATTTTTCTTTATAGATCCCATATAAATTCCCTCACATTGGTAAGCTCCCTTCCTAGCCACTAACTTGGCCTTGTACTAAACACTGGGTATAACAACTATGGTTTGATCTAAAATTTCTTGTTTTTGAGCCATCACTTTGATTTGAACTTGTGGCAATCCTTAACATGGATGCTCTCCATGTGCGCTATGGAGTAGAAGAGGCAGGATATTGTTGACACTTTCTTCACTATTGTCCTATCTAAGAGGACAAAATCATCCATAACCTCTAAGAGTTATACCATAAATGATGGGGACAATTGCATAGATTCTGACAACATGTCCTGCAAATAGTTCATCTCTTGTAATTATTCAAAAATAAATGGGGTTGTTAGTGAACCCTTTCTTCCCATTGGGATGATTACAAAAGTGGCTCTCAAGTCTTCAAAATACATGTTGTGGTTTATCTCAATATTTGAGTGGACAAGTAGAGGGAAAAAATCATGACATCAACACCATTGGTTATTTGCAGAATTAACAAAGAAGGGAAGCATTGATGACTTCTTATTTGTGGAATAACTAAATCCCCCCATTCGTGAACACATCTAAGGATTTGATTTCTCTTACAATAGATTGTTCTTGATTTAAAAAAATTGGTTGACTAAAAAAAAAAAAGATTAATGAAAATAAAAAGAAAAATCTAAATATATAGATGTAACTAAATAGAAAAAGCATACAATGTCTTCAATAGAATTAAATGTGATACATAATTCAATTTAATTGGAAATCAACAAAAAATAAAATTAATTCACTAGGCTATTATGAATGAAATTGTAAGCAAATAAAAAATTCATGAGTAGGTAGTGTATATCTCACAAGCCATGGTGAGAAAATGGGTGCTTAATATAGCATGGAGTTACATGTGAGTCGTTAGTGCCAAAACAAATCTATTGTTAGTACTCTATAGTATACCTTTTTCACATGCATTAAAAAATTGCCCCTTACTAAGTCGGATATGCCTAAAATATTCTATCCATCTTCAAATAGTTTCTATGGTATAAATTCCTCTCTATTCCACCAAAGTCTCAATGGAACTAAATGATGTCAATATTGCAAACCTAGATACAAGCAGAATACAAGAGTGAGTGAATTGATTACATCGTTGGGTTGTCGTTATTAATTTGAACATTTGATATGGCTCATTAAAATTTACCCCATTTTGTCAAAATATATCATAGGAATCATTTATGAAATAGTAATTTGCAATGTTCAAGTTGTAATTTCAAACATTTGGGTAAATTAAGAGATGCAATCGTCATGATAGTTCTTTTTCGTTGAGTGGCATATGGATACAATTAGGAGTTTTTACACACAAGATATTACTCTTGGTCCTTTGACCCAAATGAAGTTTCTATGACCCTAGTCCCTAAAATAGGTCTCAAACCACCACATAGACTTGTATCATCAATCTCTTGGTGGAATACGGGCATCATTTTTCATACCAACATGGGCCTTGGGGGATTAAGCATGGTCATTGAAGGAAACAAGGGTCAGAGGATGTAAATTAATTAATCTTCTAGGGTTGATAATCCATTAATGACATATTGAACCACCATATAAACCCCCTAGATCGAATCTTTGGCCTATGAATGAGATATAGGCACAAGTAGAAATTTTTAAATGTAACAAATGGGTTTCAAGATGTTGATCATGGTAATGGGAGAATTTAAAGGGTATCAAGACCTAAATGAATATTTAAAGGATCATTATTCATGAAAATATTTTCAAACCACTATAGAGGTCCTTTAGAGGGCATGTTTTGTGTTCACTTATGATATGGGTTCCATTAGGAGGTTTTGCGCAGCAACGATGGGTATTGGGGTCTTGACACTGTTAAGGGGAAATAAAAAGCCTTGTGACTTAAATGAAGCTTTTAAGGCTCATGATACTTGTAATTTACTCTTCTTGATCCTTTGGAATGATTCAAATAGTCCACAAAATAACAAATAATAATACTAAACTAAAAACTCTCAACAATTTATCAAAATGGAAAAATTAAACAAAGAGAAAGCAAGGAAACATTTAATACATATTAAAAAACTTTTCTTGCACATGGAAAATCTCTTTAGCACCATTCATTAGTTTTCCAATGCTTCCTCAATCCTTCCTCTTTTATTAATGAGGTGTTTTCAAATATGCTTCCACTTATGTTTATAGTGTGTTTTTTCTTAA
The DNA here is from genome assembly GCA_027924585.1 of Larix kaempferi. Lineage (NCBI taxonomy): Eukaryota > Viridiplantae > Streptophyta > Pinopsida > Pinales > Pinaceae > Larix > Larix kaempferi. Next base: position 5,415,059 of record BSBM01000418.1, on the reverse strand, counting down.
AATGTTATGTTACAATTAAAGAAAAAAATTCCAATTAATACATATCACTAACTCGTACAGCCTTCGACAAAATTAAATCCAAAATGAATAACCAAGGTCATGATATGAGAAATGACACTTTTAATGAGAGAAAGATATTCTTGTTAATATCATAATTAACCAAAACTAAAATTCATCCATCTACATTCTAAACCAAAGTTCTTGAAAGTACAGTTATTCACAATAGATAAGCACATAAAATAGTTACTCACCATGCAAGCTTAGTTGTCAAAGGCTCTTTTTGTTTTGTCTTTGGCACATGCTTTTGTATTTAAGTTTTATCTTTTGATTTTTTTTTATTTTTTCTATTCAATAATGGGGAGATTTTATAGTTATAATAGTAATTTTAAGATGTTTATAAAATAGATATATTTTATTATTGTTCTACACACATGCACTTATATAACATGTCTCATGAACAAAGAAAAAGGGAAAGTTGAGAAAGCAAGTTTAGTTGTTTATATACAGGTTTCATAATATTGACTATAACCATCCCGTGAAAGATTTTAGTTGTCAATCTTTATTTTTTAATTTTGTCTATCAAGCATTGAGATGGACAAGTTGAAATAGAGAATAAACAATTGTATAACACATCTCCCATAGAAGGGCTATGAGAGAAAGCATACTTACCCCACAATCAATCAACCATTATGTTAATATGAAACACCACTCTTTTTTTGCTACTCTAATTGATAAAAGGATTAAGGTATATCGAGACTTGTAAGGGTCATAAACCAATGTTTGTAACCAATAGGAAATAACACATAAGAGGAGAGCATATTTTATAGTTATAAAAGAAATTCTAAAATACCATGAGATAGACAAATTTGAGTTTATTTCTCTCACAGACAAAATTGCATACTTACTCCACTCACATAGTTGTGGCATATATTTATTTAAAATATAATTTTAAGTAAAATAATAAAAGTTGATCAAGATAACTGAAGTTAAAGGAACATAAATTTAAAAGATAAAGAAAGAGGAAAAGAAACAAATAGAAGATTTAAGTCAATAATGAAAAGTTCAAGATTAAGGAGGTTTTTTAAGATGAGATGTTCTAGCTAGAAAAATATTTTTAACATTTAAGACTAAGTGATGGACTTGAAGTTTGAAATAATTAAATATAGAGAAAATTAGAAAAACAAAAAAAAACAAAATCAAAACAAAAGAAACATGTTTTAATGTCATAATAAGAAGATAATTGAAATAAAAATAATTTAATAATATTAAGAACACAAGAACCACATACAACTTAGTCCCTATCTTTTAGATTAAAAACACACAAGATAATAAGGATACAAATATTCAAACGAAACATAATACTTTAATTATAAGTAAAATCCAAGAATATATTTGAAAATGGGTCAATTTATTATAGATACAAATATGATATTAAAATAACCAACATACCAAATTATTACATTCCTTCCTATTGTCGTTACATCTATGCACATCACATATAAACATTTGCATCTATGCATGTCACATATAAACATTCCCAACATTAGTTGTCGGCACCTTGTATTATCCAACATTGGAGGTGGAGGTTAAAGTGGGAACGTGCTTACTAGAAAGTTCTAGGACCATGTCAAAGTTTTAATAAAACAAATGTCTAGCTTCTAATATTGTGTGAACCTTATCTCTAGACTCCAAAAGTTTTGGGAGCAGGTCCCATGCTTTAAAACAAGCAAATTCTTAACCTATAATAGGTAGGGGCTTTAGCTTTTGTTTCATTATGTGGCCTATAATACACCAAACAAGATGGATAAGCCACAAGGTTAGCTATCCCTCACATGGTTAGCCATCCCTCCAAATATATATCGATAAGAAAACATTAAAATTTAAATCTAAATTTAATGGATAAATTTTTATTTTTTTAAAACTATTGGGTCAAAATACAATGTGGATAAATCACAAGGTTAGTCATAATTTAATATTTAAGTTGAAATAAAAATATTTAAATTTAATTGATAAATTAAATTATAATAAAAAAGTTATTCATAATACAACAAATAAAATGGATTAGCCATTCATATGAAAACGTTTAAATTTAAAACATAAACTTAATGGGAAAATTAAGTTAAAAATAAACTGATGTATCAATATGTACTATCACGAGGACTGTGATCTAATGAAGTGGCTCTGAAGTGTTAATGAAGGAGACAAGGGTTATGTTTTTTTTATAGTTTATGTGGTAAAAAACTCAAGTATCCATTTTAAATTTTTGTTAATATAATATTATGGGAATGATTTGCAAGAAAGCGTACTCACCAATAGTCAGTCCATATGTGTCTATCTGGTTTTTTTCCTTCATTACAATAAGTCATTATGTACATGATGCCTTTTCAAGAACATGATTGTTTAAGTGGATCATTGTCACAAGAAATTATATGAATAGGAGGAAGAGTTTATCCAGTTGTTTTCATTTCCTTAATCAAATTTAATCATTCTTTCATTATCAAATTCATTGAATTTCTCGCGTCACCCAGTCCAGAGTAACCTAATTTCTAAACTATTTGCATCTTCTCTGACGATTTTTGTTAGAATCCGACGATGGAGAAATCGCTGAGATTGCAATTTGGGTTGCTAGAATTGCAATTTTGATTGGAAGAATGTATTCAACATCCTCGATTACCCCTCGGATACCCCAATTATGCAATTCCAACAATCAAAAAGTGCCATTTCAACAATTTCATCCAGATTTTGACCGAAAAAATTATCAAATTTTGGGTGCAAATCATCTAGAGTTTAGCTCACGCCAATTGAAAAACTAAACACTGATGAAATCACAGAGCAGCTGAGTAAATACCCAGTGAAAATTATCACCAAGTATGCTATCATAACAGCATGACAACCAGGGAAAACACCAAATAGAAGAAGGTCGACTATCGAATCAATGCTCTGAAAAGGGGATTTTTCTACTTCAGAATCTACCCAAATTGTAGGCTATATGAACTAAAAGTCACTGCTAAATCGTAACAGGGATGGACAAAATCCTGTGAAAATTGGATACACAACAAGAGAAGTATAAGGTAATTGTTTCAGGAAATATAATGTGAGGATATGGAAAAATATGTCACAATCAAATATGGTTATTAATTCTAAAGATTTCCATCATTAATGTGACCACAAAAAGCAAGCACGGGGAGTATCAAAAAATGCTTACAAAATTTCAATTCAAAATTCAAAAAGAAGATTCGATGATGGAGGCATGGCCACATGATATACCATATATTTGTAACACTGACTCTTTGCACTTTCAGGAAATTTTTTGTTAGACCCATAAAAGACGTTATTTCCTTCCAAGTTCTAAGAATTAGTAAGGAAACAAAACATAAGTATATATTTCTAAATCACAAGACTGCTTCAAGATCCAAAAGATTAAAAATAAATCTCAACAAAAGAGAAATATGCAGACTTATATCAATAGATCCCACCAAGATGTTGGAATTGGGTGCATTGTTGTACACAGATTGGAAGCCTGCATTTCATGGAATGGGTTGAGGATGATTTGCCTTGCAGGCTAGAGAAGAACCTCTATGACGAATTCATTTTGGATAGAGAGAACCATATCCAACCATGTATGACATCTTCAGAGGATTATCTCCTAATATGTAATCAACCTTCCAAAAAAAAGGACTGCACCGGATCCCCTGTATATCAATAGCTTCAACATGTTTCATACCACATTATTGATAACTTCATTCAGTAGTGGGTTTTTATGAATCTATACCTTGCATTTTGCCATAGTTCTTATCCTATGAGGACTAAAAGTCATTGTCCCACAAGGTACCATTGTTTGGAGGAGCTTAGGTATTGAGCATAAGTGAAGAGCAAGAAGGAAGCCCTAAGCATATCATGTCATTAGTTCTTTTCATATATTAGACCATTATCTGTCACTTGATAAAAGAAAAAAATTTCAATGCCCTGACTCATTGTTCAAAACCATTTCAAATTGGCTATCACTCACCCCGTCCTTAACAAAAAGAAAAAAACATTAGCTTTGAATGCAGAATATAATCATTCAAGGAAACACAGTATTTCTATTTTTGAAATTGAATGATTTTTCTTTTGAAATACAGAACCAAAGGCATATACCTAAACTTGATCAAAATTCCTAAATTTCATATCATTTAACATCCATACTAAGATTCTATCAATCACATTTAATAGCAGTAAACTATTCCACCCAAATTCAAAGGTACTGAGATTTAATAGCAAGTGCTTATCTATAAAATGCAATCTGGCTTCATGTTACACCACTCTTGAAACAAGGACAATAACTCCCTTTATGGAGAAAATAAAAAATTAATATAAATTAATACATCTATTTAGAGAACTTTAAATCATAAGAATGTATTCCTTGAACAAATGACATTATGGAAATCAACATGACACTTCACAATTTAAATTTCAAATATGGATACTATTACATAAATAAAGAATTCAGTGGTGGAGTGGAGTGTGTAGTGTCATGAAACATTTATATTATGTGGATATTGACATTGTTGAACTATAGCAACATGTTTCCATGTTGATTTAATGTTGTCATAAGAGTGCTCGAGTCACCTCCAAGCTCTAACTCGGACAGGCCTTAGTCTCGTGCCCTGAATCTGCATAACATCCTACTCAAACATCACAAAAATGGAGCTAAACATGTCTATTTAGAGGCCTTGTCCTCAAACCACATGATACATTGATATATGAATGTCCTCAAACCACATGATACATTGATATATGAGGCATTATACATAATGGGTCTCCATGGAAGTCAAACAAGGATGGAGCGCTCCTCAACAAAGGCCACATGGTTTTGTCACTACATATTAACAAATCTAGAAATGCTCTTTTTAACTACTATTTATACATCTTCATGTTGATTAAGTAAGTGATTAAGCAGTATATCATAGCAGAAGAACTACAGGGAATTAGAAAACACTTAATAGAATGGCATAGTCTATTTCTTTAAATGCAAATATTCTTCCTTAGACGACTTGTCATTAGTGGTATTTCTATAAAAAGATGTCATATTTCAAATAGAGAAGTGTGTTACTAATTAGTGATTATATCATTAAGAAATAAAATCCAATAAACTATTTAGTGGCAGAGAAATTATAGATATTTGTGTTGTCTTTGACATTATGGGAACAACTCAGAAATTTAAATTTGAATGTTTGACTAATATAGGAATTTTATTTTTATCAAAATTCAGAAAATTTAGAAGCTCTTGGAAATTATATCTTTTATTTTAGTACCCAGATATCTTGGAAATTTAAATTTGAATAATGAGACTTTAAGCTCTTGGAATTTTTTTTTCTAGACTTTCTCATGATTTAAAAGAAGAATTTAATGCAGCACTAAATAGCATATTCAAGACATTATTAAGCATTGAATAACATACTTGAAAATGCCTCATGTTTGCTTGTGTCCTTTTTCATCCTCTTTTTCCCAGTATAGATCATCAAATATCTCTGAACCTTGCTTTTGGGTACAAACAATTACTTCATACTTCGAGAAGCATGGGCAATCCATACTTGCATCAAACTTTGAGACAATTAAAACAAGACAAAACTCCATTTAAATGGGCCATAAACTTACAACACATATAGATGGGCCGTCGTCTCTTACTTTAGAATGTGAAAAATCAACACCAATTGTTAAGGAAGGCACATCTGGGAAGCTTCTTACTTTGCTCGTCAACCAACGATGGGTTCTTCCCACCAAGAATTTCAAGAGGCAAATATCAACATATTCATAGATGAAATCAAGAAAGTTTCTTGATATACAAAATTTTGTTATCCCCTCAAATAGAATTCATCTATCTTTGCATATTTATTAGTATAACATTAGTAATGTAATGAGGCCTGCATTTTTTGACATGCTCTGCCAAACAAGACTAGGTCCAAACACAAAACTCCAACTCACATAACCTATTTACAGTAACCATAGATAAAATAGAAATGGGGCTATCAATGAAACATTGAAATGGTACTTACACTCTCCTTGACATAAATAAATATAAATTGCAAGGATGTTCAGTTCCTACCATAAAGGTTCTTGTTATCTTGTTGGGGTATTATGTAGAGATTAAGCTAGAGAGAGTTATCATTCCTCTCTATGAAATCTATCACATGTTTAACAACACCTTCAACATTCCCATTGATCTCTGTTGTTTATGGTGCTGCCAATTCAGGGTTTATTAGTTGCAGATGGAATACACAGAGTTACAAATTTAGTTACAACTTAATGAACAAACCAGAATACATTCAACTTTAGTGCTAATGATATATTCAACTTTCCCCTCCCAACACTCTTCACATCAATATCACTAACACATATAATGAAGACATAAGTGGAAAACAATTATGTCAATTGGGTCTAGTTCGAGTAGTTGTGGGATGGAGTGTTATACTCACCACCCAAGATATGTTACCTAGAAAATTTAAAAAGATATAATAAATAAAAATAAAAACATAGCTTACAATTCTAATCCATTTCTTTGTTTTGAGGCACAAACCACAAGAGTGAGTAAAAAAGCTGCATAGCCTCAAGAATACCCTCAAGACAAAATTGTATTCGAAGCTATGCATAAATAGTAATACCTTATGGAAGGCTATCCTTTCAAAATACTGACAAAAGGACAAACTATTTTTTTTAGAAATTCAACAGCAAGAAAACACCTAGCTAATTTGGGATTGGAATTACCCAGTACCAAAAAATCTTGGAAATCCTTTTTATTCTTAGCCCATTGATTATTTCATGCAATGTCCTATTGAAATCTTTAGTGAAATCAAGATAGATAGAGATGGAAAGAAAGGTCTATTGGGTAATGATCAGGAGGAGGATTACTCTGAATGTCAATACATTCAACATAGTGATTCATGCCCTCTATAAGGAAGGGAAATTGCAGAAGGTTACTAATCTACTGACAGACATGCAATCATGGGGTTGCTCTCCCAATGCTATTACATATAATACACTCATTGATGGTCACTACAAGAAAGGTATCATTGGAAAAATGTATAAAGCAAAAGAGCTTCTTAACGACATGCTGGAGAAGGGGATATCTCCTAACCAGGTTACCTACAATAGTGTCATTGATGGTTATTGCAAGGAAGGAGATGGGGCTATTGTGTTCTAGATGTTTGAGAAAATGAAGGAAAATGGCCTTTTTCCCAATTTGTCACTTACAATTCACTAATATGTGGAATGTGCAATGAGTATAAGACTGAATAATATTTAACCTGCATAGTGAAATACAAGAAAAAGGTGTGGTACCTAGTATTATTACTTACAATACACTCATTAATGGACTTTGCAAAAATGGGGAGACAATAAAAGGGTAAGAACTCTTAGAGGAAATCACGAGAAAAGGTTTGGTTACCAACTCTATCACATACAACACTCTAATTGACGGGTACTACAAAAATGGGGAAATGCAAGAGGATTTTCGGTTGTGGGAAAGTACGACTGAGAATGGTGTTCTTGTCAATGTATCCACATACAATGCCCTCATCAATGGGTTTTGCATGATAGGAAAGAGGAAAGAGACTGGAAAACTCCTTGATGGAATGGCAGAGAATAATGTCAAAGTTGATGGTATTACCTATAATGTATTGATAAGTGCCTTGTGCCAACAAGGAAAAATCCCAAACGCTAACAAGCTCCCGAATGAGATGTTGGAAGGTGGGATAGCCCACAACTATGTGACTTACAATACTTTGATGAATGGTTTCTATGAGGAAGGTGAATCCCAAATTAGCTAGGTGTTTTGAGATGACCGATTAAAAATGTAGCAAGTTTCGTGATGTTCAATTTTGAAGTTTTCATACCTCATCGAACATATACAATAACCCCATGAGCATTGGTTACATGTATTAGTATTTTTGGTATTTAGGAAAACTCTTGTAATCGATGTATTGGTATTTTTGGTGGCGGATATCAACCAGGTTGAGGCTCTCATTGAAGAGGAACCCTTGAAACCTTGAATTACTCTAAAAAGGAATGTTAAAAACATAAATTCTTTACCCTCCATGGCTGATATTCGAAATCGAAGGAAATACTTGTAAGTGGACAAAGACACGGCCCCCCTTGAAAATGTCCATGTCATCAACCCCAAGAAACACAATCTTTCCATCATGCTTTGCCTTCAACTCACTAATCCGCCACTCAGTATCAGCAAGCCTCGGGACACCCTCAAGCTGACTCATGTATTCCCACGGGTATAATATTGATCCCCACAGTGCGCCCATAATACTCCAAACCTATATCCCCTATCTGGGACTCATAACCAATCCCAAGATCCCACTCTAGAAAGAAAGAAAGTGCCTCTCATAATCAAATGTGTGGAATCCAATCAAGTCAGCATTGAGGGAATCCTAGCTAATTTTAAGCTTTTCCTCTCTCCCTAGGAAAATATCTCAATTTGTTTTCCCAGTAAGATATGTCTCTTCCATAGAGACTGCCCCAAATACTTTCAGAAACAAGGGAAATCCCTCACAATCTTCTAAAAACGTATCTACTAGGGATTCAAATCTTGGGCGTGGATAGGTCTAGTGGAAGGCATAGGAATAGAAAAGTTCTCGAGAATGTTCATAATTGAGTCCAATTAGCATGTACATTGATATTTTGAGACTATGGGAACATGCTTATCTCTAGACGTAAGTAATATTAAGCTACCTGAAGGGAGATCAAAAGGTAAAAGTGCATCCACCTAGCCCACATTGTCTACATCATCTAAGACTATTAAGATAGTTACCGGGTTCAAAATATTGTGTGCATCATCTAGATTGTTGGGGCGTTCAAATATCTGAGATCCCATATGAAAATCCCTTTACCTTGATCAATACTCTCTATTGGCCACCAACACCAATAAAGCTCTTAAGAAGTTTTCTCTACAACGAAACTAAAGAACGTTTAGCAGCAACATCTCGAATGCCAGATAAAAAGCAAGAATGCCTTAGGGGCAAAAGGAACTTCTCTAGTGGAATGCATTTTGTCAATACACCCCCTTAAATCCAATCCATTCTCTTGTGCTTCATAACAATGTATATTTTTTCACAAGCTATCTGAGAAAATTCACTTCTTCCTTCAGCTTCAACTCCTCCTCTATCTTGGGTGATTGTTCATCCATATCTACTCTCCACCCTTGCTTTAGTTATCCTTCTATGACAAATTATCCAAATGTTTTGAAATCCGCATAGACAACCCACTGATATGTGAATTGAAATTCCAATAGATGAAGAGGGAGCACTAAGATGATGAAGGTATGCCATTACCATGTTGGAAAGGAAAGAAAATTGACAACATCTTCTCAGTTCTCATTGCTCTATTGCACTGAACATAGTTTTCTTCTGGATTCTCATGTAACTGGGTTTATGTCGTTGATATTACCCCCACGTAAATTTCTTTCAACTTCCACTTTCAGGGCAGAATCAAAACCCCAAACCTAGATTTACATTTGGCCTCAATATTGGAGGAGGCATTGTCAGCACACCCCAAACAAATTAAATATCAAAAGCTAAATAGTGAGAGCCCGACATCAAATACCGGAAGGTTTGAAAACAATCATAGCGATCGACATCACAGGCGCCCCTTTGATGCCAGGAAAACATAAAAATATTACAGGCAGACATTGGATAGAGTTAAATTAGAGAATCCACATAAAAAATGAGATGAGTATGACTGAAACACCCCCCCGTTCTTTCTACCAGAAACATGGTGGAATTATTACACTTGCATAAATATACCCAAATAACCCTAGAAATCTTCAACATGGCAGGGAGACAATATGGTTACAAACAGTCTTTATACTTACAGATTCATGATTCAGAAGCTAGTTGATGCAAAACACCATGAAGAGGCAGATAATATGCTCAACGAGATGATTGCAGAAAGCTTCTAATGTAGTGATCCTCCAGTGTTCAATAGCTTGATCAGGAGCTATGGCCAGGCCCTGTTGTTGGAAGCAGCTTTCAAGGTATTTGATCGGATGCATAATTTCTGCAAACCTGATATTGATTCCTATAATGCTCTTCTGAATGCCTTGGTGCAAACAAATCGCCATGAAACTGGAGTTTCATTCTTCAACCAGATGGCTTGTGCTGGAATGCCTTTCACAGTCTCAACCTTCAATATTGCCATCAATGCACTTTTTTTTTATGTCAAGAGAGTAGAGGAGGCCATTGGGATTTTACGAAAAATGCATGAATAGAAATGGCCCCTCGACGTCTGCACTTATAATACACTTATAAGAGGATTATGTGATAAAGGAGATGTTGAAGAAGCCGCCAGTTTGCTAGATGAGATGACGAGTAAGAAAATTGAACCTAATGTTAGAACTTTTAATATGCTGGTTCATGGATTTTGCAATGCAAGTGACCCTAAGAGAGCTTTGGAAATATTCAATGACATTGTGATAAAAGGTTTATCTCCCAGTGTCATCACATATAGTATATTAATATCAGGCATGGTGAAAGAGGGATATATTGATCAAACTACATAAATTATACCCCAGATGCCAGATCGTTTTTGCATTCCAAATGTGTTCTCAAACAACTCTCTCATGGCTGGTTCATACATATATGGAAGGTTTCCTAACATGGATAAGTTTTTCAATGAAATGCTGCAAATGGGAAATGATTCGAACGTGGTGACCTTCAATACCGCCCCCAGTGCAAAGTACCGATGGAAATTTTGTCAAATTGATAGAGGTGAACTGCAAACGATGCCAAAAAAGGTAAATAGGGTTGTTATCACTACGGTGGTGCATCTGCATACGCCAATGGTTCTAAACATGAAAGGTTTGCAGTGGATAACCTTGGGGGTACTCTCCAGCATATCCAACAACAATCAACTACAAATATCTCCATACCGCACCTGCTAAAAATCGGGCTCTGACAAAATCCCGCCGAAAAGACAAATGAACAATGATTGTTGAAGGAGGACAAAACCTTGGCGAAATTGGCGAAAAAGACGAATGAACCGCAACTGCTTGAGTATAGAACCTTGGAAAATTTGGCGGAAAAGAATGAACGAATGAAGACTATTGAAGGAGTACAAAACCTTGGCTAATTTGACGTGAAGGGTAAAGATGTACGTGGCGAGATTCCATTCATCCCGGAGACGAGGAATTTTCTACAATGCTTTATAGATAGTTCCTCATTGTGAAAAATACATATTACGTAAATATAAAGGGATGTGGAAACATTGTCTTAATGTTATGGAAAAACCCTCGGTCTACACTATATATAGAGATAAACTCTTGATAATCAAATAATATCTTTCTTCGCTTTCTTCCTTTTTCGAATGCAAAGCAAACAATTTTTTTCATGGAATTTTGTTCATGTTAAGTTAAGACTTTACTTTAAAAAATTTATCTTCAAAACAACAAATATGAATTGGAAATGAAGTTCTTATCTTTGGATATCTAGGGTTTTAGAAGAAGGAAAGATATAAACGAGGAAAATTATGATAAAAAACCCAAAGTTTGTTTCTTTAGCAAGTAAAATGTTGTTCCTTAATGGGACCATAACAGAATTTGTTGTAGATCATTATGATGCTTATATCCTATGATGAAACCCACGTTTGTCATAGGTGGGTCAGCGTTTCCCTTGATGACCATAAGCTTCTTCTACACGATCCTCATCGATTTTTCGCTCATACACTACATTCTTCAAAATGGTCTTCATCTTTAGTCCAACAAGTTGCATGACCAACTATTTTGCAGTACTTCATTCCCTTTATATTGTTGTAGTATTTCATTCAATTTATATTGCAGTATTTCATTCTCTTTATATTGTTTAAGCCACGTAGTATAAATTTATGAGTGAAGTGGCTTTTAGAACAAGTCTAGTTGGTCCTATCAGTTGAGTTGTGGTCAGGAAATTTGCTTTTATCCATCTTCGCTATGTTCAAATCATGCCTATCACTATTTAACATGTATATGATTGTACTAGTCATGTTGACTATGCCAATCAAATCACGTTTATCTTGAAAAATATGTTCTAAAAATCTTGTCTTTACTCTGCTGATGTAGAAAACCAAAGAATCCTAGCAACCAATGTGCCCTAGCTGTGAATGAGATAAAACAACTTAATCTAGAACAAAAATTCTTGCATGGATGGAGAAATTATTGTTTATATATATATATATATATATATATATATAAACAATAATTTCTCCATCCATGCAACCAATGTGCCCTAGCTGTGAATGAGAGAAAACAACTTAATCTAGAACAAAAATTCTCAGCTACAAATTCAAGAAATCAAGGTTGTAATCCTGTGCTTTCGTGAGGAAGAAAGGTGGAGTATTGAACAAAATTAGCTGTTGTGGTGAAGTAAGGACGGGATTAACATTTCCTGCTGTGAATTTTGCTCCATAACAATTGAAGAATGCACCGAAATGATTATTGCGAACGCTACACTTCAAACATAAAATTATATTAAGTTTGTGTGCTCAGAACTTTATTCAAATATTTTTTCATGAAGATCATTCCACTATCAAATTTATAAGTGCAAAAAGAAGAAACAGAAAAAAAAAAATGGAAACCAAAGCGATCTCTAATCAAGTGCATCTCACAACATATCAACCGATTGTACAGTCTGCAAGTCATACAAATCCTCGAGCCGCATAGTCTCTGCAATCCATACAATTAATTAATGGACCATCGGAGTAGAAATTGGGGTCATCTAATGTATAGTTACCATTAAAATTGATCTGTCAGAACATATACAACAATTAATTGCATGGCGGTGGGATATCAATCATAGGTTATAAAAACAATTTTTTTAAATCGTGTGGAATCATCATTGAAGACAGGTATACTTAGCAAACATTATGGACCCACCATTCTTTCACATACAAATCGTCATTGTCACTCCCAGCTATCCAACCTGTTGATCTACTCAGTGCTAACATTCCAGCCATCATCCCCAATCCCATTTGTGTGTTCTTTAAGTTGCTAGCCTCAACCACCTATCCACGCAATGAAAAAGTACTCATTTGTCAAAAATTCATCATCGTATAGCAAGTCCAGAGCATCCTTTAGCCTAACCTTGTCCTTATTCCAAACCCTCATTTTCAACTTTTCAAAGATTGCATTAGCCATGAGTTTTGCGTCACCAAAAGCATGCAACCCACCATGAAGAAGGTTACACATTTCCCAACCAAACATAGTAAGGGAAAAGTTTCCCATCCCGTGAACATAGTAAGGTGAGAGCTATGACACTAGATCCAACTACTCTGGGCAGTGGCCATCATCTACTTCCATAAATTACTTCAAAGGCGAAAGAAAAAAAGAAACTCATTTAATCTAATAGCAATAGCTATAAACCCATTTCAAATAAAAACCTTCATTTTCATCAATACACTAATTAAATTGTTATGATCCTGATAAATATACACACATTATGTTAGGATATTTCAATACTCCATCCTTGTCCTACCTAGCATTATTTATTTTTCCTAGTTGTTGATGATGTCATTTCCCCCCTAGTGGTGTGCAAATGTCATCCAGGATCCATCTACCACCTTCTGAGCCATGCATGCATCATTTTAGGACCACTTCAATCAGTTATGTATTTTATAGGAACCTACTGAGTGTTCCAGTGCAGGCCACCTTAGTTAGTTGACTCTTGTGGGGGGTTAGAGCTCTGGATTCCACTGATTGTGGCCTCATGCACCCTTTTATAACTGGCGTGTATGAAAAACTCATTATTGCGCCCTCCTTAGTCAGTCAACTGATTATGTCTTCAGTTAGCTGAGTTTAGGTTCAGTTCAGTTGAGTTTGAGACTTCCAGAGCACTCCAATGGTGATAATCCCTATGCTAGACCAACTGAGGTTTGAATTCTTCTATGTGATTTGAATTCTCTCCATTGTATCATCATTGTTCATTTTACTGTTTAGTGGAACATGTGACATTATTTTTCTCCTATCTGAGTTCTATTGCATAATTATTCTTTTGCTCTTTTTTACTGCAATTTTCACTCTTATTCAACTTTTATGCTCATTCTTTCTTTGTGAGGTATCCCTAGCTCTTAGATCTGCTGTGACATAGAATCACACATGGTATCAAAACCATTGAACGAATAGGTTGAGAAGCTGCTTTTGGTAGTGCACCAGAAGCCTCTGGATTTCCATGGAAAATCGTGGTGCCATTGCATTGAATTCATTGGAGAAATCCAATGAAGTCTATCCAGGTGTGAAGGATACGAATAAAAGTTCCTATTGTCCTAAAGCAGTTCTTAGTAGTAGTATACCTCCATTATTGATATTTTTTTGCAGGTTATTGAAAGTTTTTGAGTGTTGCAGCAGGTTTCTGTAGTTGCAACAGTTTTGTTGCAGAAGCAACAGTTTTCACCTTGTATTCACTCCAGCAGTTGTAATGGAAAATTCAAACTCTCCTCTCTCTCCCAGGATCCTGACACCCTTCAATTACCTTGATTGGAGGGCTGATATGCAGATGGTATTGCGCAACAAATCATTGTACAGGGTGACAATGGGGAACGATCCCAAAACACAATCAGTTGTGGATAAAACCAGGTATCTGAATAGATTGGATGAAGCAATTGGTTTCATGTGTATTCATATTTCTAGAGATCTAATATTCCACATCTAAGTATTAAAGAATCCAATAGAATTATGGTTGAAGTTAGAGACCCTCTTCGGCAAACAAGATGACCTAATAGGCCATATTCTGGAAAATGAGTTGATTGCTCTTCAACCGAGCAGTTTCGGGATCATTCAATAGTTCTTTTCAAAATTCAAATCTTTGGTTATGCAATGCAATCAGTGTGGCATTGAGAAGAAGGATGAGCAACTGGTGCTATCCATTCTGAGCAAGCTAAGTCCTGAGTTCTCCATCTTTGTCTCTACCTTCCATTTTGGGCGAATGTCAATCCCTGGTTGGAAGATCCCCTCCTTAGAATTTTTCACTGAATCTATCATCCAATAACAAGATAAGTTGATCCAGATGGGCGCCTTTAAGGCCTCCAAAAATCAATCTCTTATGGTTGGAGAAGAAAAAAGTGCGAATGGGAAGGGGAAGCACAAGGGCAAGGATAAGAGGCCATCTGAACCCAAACAAAATTCCAAGTCAATTCCATCAAAAGGAGCCTCCATCTCCAAGAAGGACAAACAAAATGGATTTGAGAAATCCAAGTGTTCCTATTGCAAGAAAGGAAACCACCCAGAGAGATCTTGCATGCATAAGAAGATAGATCAGATGACCAAGCTTCTTGAACAACACAACATTGCCCTCCCAGAAGGTGCAAGAGAGACTAATTTTGGAATTGAGTCTAATGGTCATGAGAGATTCCATGCACCAAAGGATGGATTTTCAAAATCACAATCCCTCCTCATAGATTCAGGATCCTCCAACCACATGGTTGCCTCCAGAGAATCATTCTCACATTTTTTCCATACTCTCTTCCTACCCCATCAGAATCTGATGAAGATCGGAGTGATATCTCTTCCAATGAAAATGAGGATCAAGATCTTGATGTTGAAAATAAAGTTCAAGGAGATTCTAATTTAGATCCAGACCCAACATATGCTCCCAATCCATGGCCAAGGCCAATATGGGCTCACAAAGTCCTTGTAGCTGCTGGGAACACAGTTGGGGATCCATTTGACCCTAGAACCACCAAATCTTAGTATCATGCAAAACTTGCACTATGTCATGCAGATCCACTTCTCTCAAAGAGGTGCTACATGATGGTGGGGCTTGATCCACAATCTCTTGAGGAGAATTACGATGGGGGATCTACAACCAAGTACAAATCTTGGTTGTCTGACAAAAGGTATTCAAAGGTTCATGATTTGGACCACAATGATCCATTCACTCCAGTAGCAAGAAGGGTTCCTGAAAAACTTGTTTTGACAAATACAACTTCTACACAGTGGGAGGTACATCAAAGGAGCAGATCCAGATCTAGATCCATATCTAGCACCTGCATTGCTATCCTACAGAGGAGAAGCTTGCCAATATTTTTGCAAAGGATTTCACTGAGGAAATTTTTTTCCTTCTCTGCTTAGTATGAAGGTTCTTTGAGTTCCCTACTGCTGTTCTTTTTTGGGTGGATATTTTTCCTATGAGGTTTTTCCCCATTTCCTTGGTTCATGGACAATTCTTTATATCTTATCATTTATTTGATTGTATGGGTGACCTTTGGTCTTAGTAACCAGGGCCCAAGATGCAAAAGTATGGATTAAGGGGGGGTGTTAGGATATTTCAATACTCCATCATTGACCTACCTAGCATCATTTATTTTTCCTAGTTGTTGATGATGTCATTTTCCCCTAGTGGTGTGCAGATGTTATCCAGGATCCATCTACCACCTTTTGAGCCATGCATGCATCATTTTAGGACCACTTCAGTCAGTTCCCTATTTTATAGGAACCTACTGAATGTTCCAGTGCAGCCCACCTCAGTTAGCTGACACTTGTGGGGGGTTAAAGATATCGATGCCACTGATTGTGGCCTCATGCGCCCTTTTCTAACTGGCATGCATGACAAACCAACTATTGTTCCCTCCTGAGTCAATTGACTAATTATGTCTTCAGTTAGCTAAGTTTAGGTTCAGTTCAATTGAGTTTGAGTCTTCTAGAGCACTCTAGGAGTGATAATCCCTATGCTAGACCAACTGAGGTTTGAATTCTCCTATGTGATTCGAATGCTCTCCATTGTATCATCGTTGTTCATTATACTAATTATTGGAATATGTGAAATTATTCTTCTCCTATCTGATTTCTGCTGCATAATTATTATTCTGCTCTTTTTTACTGTAGTTTTCACTCTTATTCAACTTTTTTGCTCATTCTTTCTTTGTGAGTTATCCTCAGCTCTTAGATCTGCTGTGACATAGAATTTCACACATTAACCATGGAAATTATTATGGGTTTATAAGGATATATAACCCACCTTCTATACTGTTGCAGATGCTTACTCCGTAAGGTGTCGAATCTGCCATTGAAGACATGATCGACTCGCAAACCAAGAGTTGGTGAGGTATATCAACTGTGAACAATTGAACAAGAGTCGTCGGCTAAAACCTAAATAAGTAACTAGTGAAAAAATTAAGCCGCAACAATAGCTGATGTACCGCCAAAATAGCAGAAGATGTGTTTACATATTGACCACCAAAATAGCAAGAAGATGTGTGCACGTGGTCATTTTTTATTGTCTCGATAAATAAGGAATCATGAA
Organism: Larix kaempferi; assembly: GCA_027924585.1. Classification (NCBI taxonomy): domain Eukaryota; kingdom Viridiplantae; phylum Streptophyta; class Pinopsida; order Pinales; family Pinaceae; genus Larix; species Larix kaempferi. Next base: position 5,397,810 of record BSBM01000418.1, on the reverse strand, counting down.
CAGTTGCATGGATAGTCTTTTCTTGAATAAATGCCTACGACATAAATATCAATGAGAATTTTATGGAAAGATGGCAATCAATATTAAAAGAATTCACATATAATAAAAAATATTTATATGGCAATTCCGCTATTTGTTGTCAAGATGCTAGGCAATATAGTTGCTTCTTAGCATATTTTAATTATTGGGATGGCATGGCCTTGCAAGAGGGCTAAGTCTTCTTTCAAAAAAAAATGGTTTACGGTGTATGTGTTTTAAGGTGAATATAACTTTACATTAATTAGGTGAGTTAAGTGAATAAACAAAAATAAAGGAAAAATAAAGTATCTAATTTTTTTTATAGTTAATAAATTTTATATAATAATTATTATACTAAGTTAAATTTTATTTTACTACTTTAAAGTTTACATAAACATATTTTTATTTTGTAAATTTAATAAAACAATAAATATAATATTAATTTAAACTTTATTTTACTACTTTAAACATTTTTTAAATTTTATGCAACAATTTATTGTATTGATTAAATTTTATTTTACTACTTTAAATTTATGTGAACATATTTTTGTGTGTCTTTAAATTTTATGCAAATAACTATTTTAAATTTTATGGTAACATTGGTTAATCTTATTTTTACTGTTAACTTTATTATTTTAAAAAGTTTTAATGTTTTTATAAGAAATAGTATTCTACCACAATTATTTTCATTTTTTATAATATTTAAATTTTATTTTACTACTTTAAAGTTTACATAAACATATTTTTATTTTGTAAATTTAATAAAACAATAAATATAATATTAATTTAAACTTTATTTTACTACTTTAAACATTTTTTAAATTTTATGCAGCAATTTATTGTATTGATTAAATTTTATTTTACTACTTTAAATTTATGTGAACATATTTTTGTGTGTCTTTAAATTTTATGCAAATAACTATTTTAAATTTTATGGTAACATTGGTTAATCTTATTTTTACTGCTAACTTTATTATTTTTAAAAGTTTTAATGTTTTTATAAGAAATAGTATTCTACTACAATTATTTTCATTTTTTATAATATTTTTGGAAATATTAAAATTTATCAAAAATTATATGTAAATACAAGTTAATTTATCAAAATTATTTAAAAAATAAACCACCTAAACTATTTAAAGAAATTTCCACATGTATAAACTCCACCATATTTATCAAATTTGGTTGAATTACACCAATTAATAAAAAAAACCAAAGTTATATGAAAATTCACTATCTCTTAAATTATTCATTGGATTCACTCTTAAATGAATATTTTGTTCATTGTCATTCAAATTTGCTTGTTCCTACCTTGATTTAGTTGCTTGTTACATTGGATGCCCCATGGTCGATTCAAATGACCCTGGAGAATTGGTATCACATAATGTAGCTTGCAGATTGTTGATCTCTCCACTATTCTAGAAACTCTTAAAAAAATCAATAGAAATGGGGATTCTTAAAAAAAAAAAAACTTCTTTATTTCTATGTAGTGACTTAATGTGTATGCTGCATATATGTTGCTTTAGAAACTAATTTGACAATACTATATAATTATAAACATAGAACAATAAATTAACAAAAGCTAGGAAGCCATGAATTTGTTTGAAGCAGAGCCTCATATTACCTTAACTTTGTCCAGAAGAAGAGAAACAATTACTATACTATTTTTAAATTTTATGCCGATAACTGTTGTACTACTTAATTTTTTTCCTACCCACTTGTTATTTACTATCAAACTTTGGTATTATATCTTAGATCTTTCTCTTTGATAATAATTCTAACTTTTAGAATGTTTACTACTAATTTATTGAAAATTAAAAACAAAGGGCTTAGTTGCTAATTTGTTCTGATTTCCTTGTGGGTGGGCATAATGCTTATGAGATACTCAACAATTGATGCCAAATCATCACATTTATGACTTCAAAGTTGAGACCAACTAGGAAGGACAGATGGAAGATGTGATTTAACTCCAAAATTTCTTAAAACTCTCCTTTGCCCATCATAATATCAATTCTTGGAGCAGAAGGAATCAATTTGGGTATATGTGCTGCCTTCACATTAAGGACTTGAAAATAGGATCCCAATCTAACAACCTTCCCTCCTCTCGGCAAAATCATACAATCTATTCATACATGCTGAATCGCATACTCTCATGTCCTTAGAATATGAAGAGTTTAAAATGAATTATTATAATGCAAAAGAATATTAAGAGTTGAAAATGAATTCTTACAATGCAAATAGTTTGATGTGTTATGATAATTATGAATGGTTAATTTGGTGATATTAGATAGCTTTGTTAGTTTTTTACTTAAATATTACAATAATACCTTTTTATAGTTTGGCCATATTTTGGAAGTGTCATGCATAGAGTTAACATGTTGGAAAGTTTTGATATATCAAATTATTTTTAAAATGTTTTAAAAAGTTCAATTTACATTTGTAACATTCTCAATGCTTTATTAATAGTTGCTAACATTTAAACATCTCTCTTTCTAATTTTGAAGACATGAAATGTGACTGGTACACGTTTCTATTGCTTTTGGGCTATGCATAAATAATATATGATTACAAGTTTTATATTGTTAGAATTTTCAATGTTTCATAATTATTTTAGCTTTAGATTATATATAGCTATTACATTTAAACATTTTTTAGAAACACGTATAAGCAGCTTTGTTGCTAATTTCACTTATTTCATTAGCACTAATCATAACTCACAAAGTAAAATGAATATGAGGTTTTGGTTTGTGAGTTATGATTAGTACAATTCAGGGTTTCTGCCTCTTCCAGATCTCAGTCATAAACAGGGGAACTAGGAAAAAAGGTCACAACTTGGGCTAGGAAGCTCCAAATGAAATTTCGTAAAAGTGATAGCTAGAGAACGGACTGTAGTTTCTCAAGTAAGTGTTTCAGAGGCCAAAGTTGAACCACTGACATGTGGCACGTCGTACAAGTTCGCTCTCCTGGTTTATCCCATAAACAGGTCACATTGCGACACTTGGCATAACTCTCTCTCAGAGAATCCAATTGAGGTCAGACCTATGGAGTTGGAAAGATAATAGGTCAGTCTACCATAGGCCAAAGTTTCAAACCCTTTGGATTCGTAATTTCATAGATGCACCAGAAACAATCAGGTGCATATTTTTGTCAAAATGGCATTGGATTTTGAGCACCTCCATTCTTGGCTTGTCACTGCTGCGGGAATTTAGGGCTTCGAAGAAAGTTTGGAATTTTTAGAGTCGGAGACCACAGCTGAATAATCCTCATCAAAATCGAAATTTAGATACCAAGATCGAATTTTTTGGTTGGGAAGAAGGTTGGGCTTGATCAAACCCTAGTTTGGGATTTTGATCGGAAAGATGGAAAATTAACGCTTCTGCAAAAGTTGGAATTTTTGAAGTCTGTGACCACGGATGGAAGATCCTCAGAAAAATCGAAGTTTAGAGATTTGGATCGAACCTTTTGATTGGGAAAAAGAGTGGGCTTTATCAAACCCTAGTTCGGGGTCCTGTTTAGTGAATCCAGAAGTTTCAAAAGCAATTTTGAGGGGTGAAACTTTGCAGTTTTCAAATTCTGAGTATACCAGCTTGATCAGCTCAGCAAGCCACATCTCTCCATCCATTCAGAAATTTGAAATTCAAAGATTGAATTTTTAGGGTTCCTCTGACAAACCCTAATCCAGCTCTAGATCCAGTTTCAGCAAATCAAAGTGGATTGGGTTAATCCTAAAAAAGAATGAATTGGACACCTGCATAAGTGAAGAAGTTCCAGTTCCAGAGGGAGATGAGGCTAAGGCCTTACATAAGAAGACTACAAGAAATCCTATGACTTGAGGAGATACAGGTATGTGTTGAAATATGTTCATGATTAAGTTTATGATATGTTTTTCTTCACATTATTGAGGTTAGTACAATCTTGATTAATCTTAGAATTGTCTTATCACCCTAGTAAAAGTATGAATGCATGTGAATGATAGAAGAAATTCATTGATTAGGGTTATATGATTGTACTAATGCACCTGTGGTGTTGTATGAGGATGATGTCGTCTTCTAACAAGAAACAACTACATCAAGAAAGACAAATCAAGTTCTATGACCATGATGATACGAAGACAAAGACTCATCCATAGTCTTTGACCACATAGAAGCTCTACTTACAAGGTATGTATGACTTTGTTCTACTATGCTTAACTTATGAGATATGCAAGTTCTGGCACAAGGTCTCTAAATCATTGAAGAGAACAAAAAAAATATTGTTTGGGTGTGTTAAGACATAACCAAGTTTGATAATCCAGGTATGTTTTCCTATATCAAGTTAGAATCCTACTTTGTTAGAATCTTAGGTAAGTATACCTATGTATGAAATGATCATAACCATACATACTTAAGATTATTTAGAATTATAATGTTTTGATAGTATTGAGATTATACTAATGAATGTATGTTTATCTATGAAATCATGAGGATGACACTAGTGCACACTTAAGCATGCATAGTGGTACAGAATGAATAGAAGTTCAAAGACATATAGAGATCAAGTGGGAGGCAACCACACAAATATAAAAGATAAGTATTTGAGTCTCTGAAATAGTAAATGATATTGCTTGTAATAGTTGTATGCATATATCATGCATAGTGTAAGCATTCATATAGCATTGAACAATATACTACTAATATGCATATGATTGGTAAGTTGGACAAACATTCCATTGTTGCTTGTCTAGAATGAAACCTCTTTGCTGACATGCTAAGAGTTGTGCACGCTCTCAATAGTATGTTCTGGTAGAGATGGAAGGAATCTAGATAGCCATTGTATGCATACAGGATATGGAAAAGTGTTGTGTCAAAGTACTGGTCAAGATAGTTGCATAACTATGTGAATCATATCTGTATGCATAATAGATTATCATGTCAAACATGATTTGATGATTATGAAGTATTACTAATCATGTAATTAACTTTAATTTGTAGGAAATATCATGAAGAATGATGAACACCGAACAAGTGATGGATGTTCAACAAGAAGATTTACAAATCAAACATACTATAGAAGGCTCGTGGCTAGAAGATTCTCTTAGAAAGAGGAAGAGGAACATGATGAGCTGTTTGCTCCAAGTGGCTAGATAAGACCATTCTCTTAATGGTATAATTGAAGAAGAAGTACAAATCGAGAAAACTCCCAGGATTCAATTGAAGAAAGCTTTGTACGAGTACCCAGGGTCAATAGTCATTTGATGAGCTTAATGATCACCATGGGTGATGCAGATTTCAACCTTTGCTACAAGGTTGAAGATGGTGTCTATATACAGATGACATTCTTCTCTTAGATGGATGCAAGAAGGAACTCACCACAAAGTTTGAATGATCTTGAAGCTCATATCAGTAGACCCATCTAACGAGATATGGCATGGATAGATATGCAAAAGATCACTCAATGTATAGAGGGAATAATTTTCAATTATAGAGGAAGAATTGATAGCTTCTTAACAAGCTTGGGATTTACCAAAAGTAAAGTTGATCCCAACCTTTACCTTAAGGTTATGGATGGTACTATTACTGTATGTGGATGATCTCTTTTCTGACAGGGAATGAGAAACAAATCATGGAAAGCAAGAAGAAGCTATCTATAGAATTTGAGATGAAAGATCGCGGATTGATGCATTACTTCCTAGGTCTAGAAGTATAGCAAGGCCCAAAAGGAATCTTTCTCAACCAGGGAAAGTATTTGATATGTTGGAATGCAAAGCCATGGCCACTCCCATGGATTCCAACTTGAAGCTATTAGCTGATGAATCATCAGAGTTAGTGGATGTGACTATGTACAGACAGATTATTGGGTCATTGATGTATCTGACGATCACCAGGCTAGATATATGTTTTGCTGTGAACTCCTTGAGTTGGTATATAGTGGAACCTAGGCATGTTCACCAGATAGCTGCAAAGCATGTGATGAGGTACCTAAAAGGTACGATAGACTTTGGTGTATGTTATCGTGGAGATCATGACTTCAGATTGTATGGCTATGCAGATGTTGATTGGGCAGGAAGTGTATCAAACATGAAGGGCACATTGGGTGGATGTTATTGTCTAGGATCTGCCATGATCTCTTGTTTTAGCAGGAAGCAGTCTACTGTGGCTCTCAGTACATCTAAAGCAGAATATATAGATGCTTTCCCTTCTAGTTGTGAAGCAGTATGGCTTTGGAAGTTGTTATTAGGATTGTTTGACTTAGAGATGGACTCCATTGTGATCCTGTGTGACAACCAGATTTGTATCAAGATGACAGAGAATCCAATGTTCCATGATAAGTCAAAGCACATAGAGATCCAATATTTCTATATATGGGATATGGTGCAGAAAGGAGCTATCAAGAGCGAGTATGTGAGCACTAGCAAACAAGTTGCTGATGTATTGACCAAACCTCTGTCTCGAGAAGAGTTTGAGCATTTCCAAGACAAACTTGGTGTAGTTTAGAAGGACTCTCCTTGAAAGAGGGAGTTACGTGGTTGATGATGATATTTGGATACTGGTATCGATGTGGATACCTATATCGATGATGAGATTTCCTATATTGACGGTAAGGTCAATGATGAGGATACTATATCGATGATGAGGATACTGTATCGATGATGAGGATACTTGTATTGATGATGAGGTTGTCAGTTACGACAATGAGGTCGATGCATGATCCTTAGTGGACGAGGAGGGATTGTATCATCCCTGGACGGTTGGTCCCTGAATAGATCCATAGACTGTTGTCTTTGAGAAATGGTCCTTAGTGGACGAAGAGGGATTGTATCATCCCTGGATGGTTGGTCCCTGAATAGATCTATAGAATGTTGTCTTCGAGAAATGGTCCTTAGTGGACGAAGAGGGATTGTATCATCCCTAGACGGTTGGTCCCTGAATAGATCCGTAGACTATTGTCTCTGAGAAATGGTCCTTAGTGGACGAAGAGGGATTGTATCATCCCTGGACGGTTGGTCCCTGAATTGATCCGTAGACGGTTATCTTCGAGAAGTGGTCCCCGGTGGATGAGGGGATTGCATTATCCTGAAACCACTAGTTCAAAATGTACGTGATGGGGATTGCATCATCTGTGTCTCTTGTGTTTATGTTATGCTTGTTGTTCTTTCATTGATCTTGTATATGATATTGTTGTGAAATGGAATGTAATGCTGATATTTTCTGTCTTAGCATATTGAATCTTAACAGGAACCAGTTCCTTATCTAAACTGGAGGTATTAGTTTAATGATGTCATTTGATTTCACCTAGGACAACATTAGCTACCACAACCTCCTTCGAGGTGGAAATTCTAGTACCCATTTCATCTACTTTATCACCTAAGAAATGTGTGGATTCCCCAATTGGCACTTGTGGATCTTTATTTATCTTATTCTGATCAAGTTTAGTATCCAAACTTCATTTCTCAGGAAAATTCCACTACTTTGGTTCCTTTCTTTTTGGAAGGATAAGCTCAACCATGGGGATACGTAGCTTGTAAATGTCTTGGAAGATGACATAGCCTACAATGGAATGATTTATTCTTATAATCCAAGACCTGTGTATATTTAAAATTCTTCCATGTCAGAATCATTATGTCTAGGAGACCACTACTAAGGTCTATTTCAACACAGATGCATGCATATGTGCATACAACTATTACATGTCTCTTGAGATCTAATTTTATGTATGTCCCCAAAGCATTATCGATATCCTCAAAAAGTGTTAAACACCAAAATTGTAATGGAAATTTGGGTAGACGTACCCAAACTAGCATTCAAGTAGTAGACATAGCTTTAGGATCAAATTCTAGGAACCAAGGAGTTGTTAAAAGTTTGATGCTTCCCCAAAACCAAGGACCTATCAAATATTGTGATCGCCTGCAAGAGATCACAATTAGATATAGAATACTAAGAACAACAATACTCTAAGTAATTTTATTAAGGAAAGTATAATAGAGAGAGTGAAGAGAAAAATCGTGTAGAAAAACACTAAAATATTTATTCAATAATGCAAAGAATGAATAATGGTGTTACATACAACAATTTGAATTACTCAAGGAAGCAATTTGAATTTTCTTGTGATGCATGAAGACCTAGTTGGGCTTAACTCCAAGCTTATATTCCCTTATTTAGCCTTCCAATCTCTCAAATATGAGGTAACGATCTCATAACTAACCTAGATGACAAGTAGAATCTTAGTTTCCTCAAATCAACGATCTACTCCATGTGCTAAGAATAGTCACTCATGCATGATAGGAATATGCTAAGAATAGTAAAGGAGGAAAGCACTACATGTCCTTGGTTTATGGAGTTAAGTTCATAGAATCACTCCATACTCTAACATGCATGAAAGTACCAACCTAAAATTAGGGGAAAAGACCCTAATTTCAAGGAATGTGCCCTCACATACCAAAAATAGCCCTAAAATTAGGGAATGTGCCCTAACATGCTAGAAATAGAAAATTTCTCCCTTGAATCTATGGACAAAGTGCTCAAATGGCTCATATGGTCAATTCTTGTCAAAATTGGACCATTAAGATCATGAGACCAAGCTCTGAAATACCTATGTGAGATATTAATGATAAGGAGTTCATGTAAATATGATCTAATGCACCCACATAATCCTAACTTGGTGAAAATAATTCATAAAAGAATGGTTCTTTCCCAATGTAATGTCATATTAGGTACCCAAGTACCAAAAATCATCATGGAGTGAGGAAAGAAGGAAAACCACGTGGGAACCCACCCGCCACCCCCCCCCCCCCAAAAAAAAAGAGGGTGGTAAGAAGAAGACTAGGAAGCCTCCTCTAAAGTCTTCACCACACCTAATTGTCCTCACAAGTCTTTTAACCACTACTATGTGAAAGACTTGGTGAAGATGTCTACAACCTATTACAAAGAAAAACTTCCTATGGCTTGGGGTAGACCACAACAGATAGAGTGACACCAAAAATCAACTCAATTCTCAAGTATGCTATATAATGTAAAATGCCAACAACAAAAGAGAAAACTCTTACCTCACCCAGATGTTCTAAGAATACCACTGTTGAGCTTGAAATCCAATGATCCTCACCTACAACTTGTCCTCAACAACAAATATATAAGATCATATGGAATATAGATAGAAATCATTAGCATAAAAACTAGCATAATCCATTAACAATTTCAGCAAATATACCCAAGGAAAATAACATAAACATTTGCAACATGTATTGGACGAGAAAATATTATTTCTATTAATGAAATGAATAGAAGTATATAATGACAACCTTCTGTAGGAAACTCGTCGGAACCAAGAAACTAATTTCCTCCACCTAGGACTCCACCACTTCAATCCTCCATGCAAAGGTAAGCTCACAAGTTCAAGGAGTAATTGGGTTCCTCCTTCACAAGATATGGAAGATCTTGGGAGATGAAGATAAAAGAGTTCAAACAATAAGGACAAAGGGATGTAGACTCAAGGCAATGGCAATGGGGAAAAATTTATCCAAAGTTTCCTTTTTCTCTAGTTTCTCTTCCCTCAAATGCTCCACAATGGCTCAATATATAACCCTCAAAGGAGGTGGAGGGTCGAATCATAAAGTTTTCCAGCATATTGAAGGCCAAAAATCAACATGGTCGTTACTTGATAAGGGAAACCCAGAATATTTTTTATGTTGAGCATGAGACCCGATGTACGCAGGTAGTAGTGTAGCAACATGTGTATACACAGGTTGTAGTGCTAGTAGGTCATGTACATCAACAAAAATGTGCTTTTTAAGGGTTTCTCTAAGTAAGAGGGATGATATGAGTCTATAGAGGGACATGGAAGGACATCAAGGCATGTTGGATAAGGTGGAAAATCATGCTATAAAAGATTCCCCCTAATGTATGATATCAGATGGAAGATCACGATGGCCGAAATACATTATAACTCTCAGAAGTGGAGTATTGAAGACCTAGCCAGAAGAACTAGCCACTCATTAGAATATTACAATGCTAATTGTGTATACATATCGGTAACTTGAAGTACGTATTAGTTTGATACAATGGCCATAAGTAGGAAATACATCATAGATATATATCATAAGAAGTCACATCCATGACCCATATACAGTGAGGTCCAATCTCCAACTGAACTGAAGACATCTGGTACAACATGGGCTACAAACTGCTCTCCCATGAGAACTAAGGTCCCATAAATATGGTCAGGATCACAGAAAGTAGCATATAGTGCAATGCCATTGTAGCCTAAGGTCTTCTACATAAACCATCGATGGTGCATGTCCCATTACATGAATATAGGTATTGGAGTCGAACATGATGAAACATCATTTGATTACTGGTCATTAAGGTATACTGTTAACAAACGTGAGACTACCCACCGATGATGAAAATGGATGTCAAGGAACCAAGTACATTCAACAAGCATGAATAAGAGTGTTTAGGTCAAACACTTACAAAATCCATCGATCAGGGGACATTGATGAATTTCAAACTATTGATGACAATATGACTTGCCACTGATGACTGCAAGTCTCAAGGTACTCATCTAACTCTAGTTCCCAATTCCATAATATATGATTTGAATTCGATGGAATGAGATTCACTGGAAGGAGGGAATTAAGGAATGCCCCATCAACCAACACGAGGTACACAACTAGGATGAAGGATTTGGAAGAACTTGGATGAACATGTTGGACACGAACCAACAACCAAGTGCACCTATCGTGTGTACCGGATGCAAGTAGTGCACGGAAGAGACCTTATGAATAGTAGCCAATGATGAAGACTATTGACAGAAGCAAGGAAACCACCATTCAGGTATGATGGAATCCAAGGCATAGCACGAATCCTAATGTGTGAATAGATTTATTTTCGTTGAACACAAAAGAAACCACTCAGTCAGTGACCAATGAGGAGATGTCATCTGCTGAGTTCAAGGTCACCGACCAATGATGAAAATAGGCCCAGGGTGGTAGGTAAGACAAAAAGTGTCATGTGATTGGAATGTACTTATACAGGGATGACCGACATGCAAAGTCAAGAGATATGAGAAATGGTCGACTCAGGTTTATAGACTTCCTTTGAACAAGAGCATGAGACAGATGAAGACTTGGGAAGCATAGACTTAAGACTGAATACTAACACAATTTCGTGACAGAGGAGTCATTGACAGAATCTCCATAGGGACTGGAATATTAACCAGTTGGAGGAGTAATATCTAAGTAATGAGTTCAACTTCCTAAGGCCATACTAAACCCAAATCGTTAATGAGTGGACTCAAGATTTGTGCTATTTTCAAAGGTGACACGACTACTTCCAATAGAAGATAATGATATTTTCCCGTCCGACTTTTTATGTTTTTTAATTGTTTTTTGGTCTTTTTCATATTATAAAAGCTTGAAAAGGAATAAAAGAGTGCTTATAATACAAGTACGAAGGAACAAGTGCCACGATCAAGAAAACTAGTTCCATGCAATGGAACATACCTATGCTCAATGCAAGGAAACACATGTAGGATAAGGACACTTGGGGGGATGTTCCCTTGGGTTCAATGGATAATCAAGCTAAAAAGGATAAATAATAAGCTCTACTTGGCTAGGACTGAGAAGTGCTTAGGAAATGTGGCTCATAATGATGAAGTGGGAGCCATCACTAGGATCATAGAGGAAAGAAGGTCAATGATATGCATTTACAACTTGACATAATCGAGACCAAGCAAGTGCCCTCATCATGCTCTTCAATTTCATTGGTTAAATTTTAGATTTTTAGTAGTGGATTTTTGAGTTTTTAATCCTAAATTTTTCAAAACTCGGTGTACATGAGCAACATATCATTGGGCCATGTACAAGGGTAGGTCCACATGGACAAAGCAAATTCTGCCCATGTACATGCGCGACTGTGATAACTGTTGCTAGCGTACATCGTCGTGAGGGTTGTTTTTTAAGAGAATTAACTCAAATATCTCCCTTCTTTTTGCAAGATGGTGATAGAATAGAGGGAGAGGGAGCATTATTCCATTGATCATCAAGTGCAAGGCGATTTGGATACTTAACAAGCTTTGCAAAAATGTGGCCTTTACAAATTTTGGAACATTAAAAACCTAAGGGCACAACCAAGGTTTCTTTAGATGCTTATAGACTATTGGGATCCAGACACTGAGTCCTTCAACTTGTATGGGAAACCTCTAAAGATTGAGGTTGAAGACATATACTTCATTACAGGATTATCTCGCCAAGGTGAGGTAGTGAACCTTCAATCTCGTGGAATAGGAGGGGGAATTACTACAGAGGACTACATTGCTACATACTGTCTTCCTGACACTCAAAAGGTGGGAAGTCAAGTCCCCATCATAACCATCAGGAGCCTCAGCATGAATATCATCATACTAGTGCTCGGTAGGATATCGGGTTTGGCTGTACTCCACCAGGATTCAAGACCCACGATGTTCTATGTGTAGAGTGTCTGAGACCTACCGTTTATGACTAGTGTACATCACTGTTGGAAACCATGAAGCGCAAACTTACTGAATGCAAGCTTGGAAGGGCCAAAAAATTTATGTTTGCAAGAATATTGTGTAGTTTATTCTTCAATAGGGTTCCCTACCTTAGCCCGAGGGTGGAGGTCCCTCCTCATAGTCTACTGGATCCATCCCAGGCATGTTGGACTGATATCATGACACGGTTGGGAGGTGGAGGACTACCCTCTCCATACAATGATTATTTCTTCCACTGGTGGCGATGATAGGTGATCGCCATAGATGGCTATCCCTGTGAGTGGATCAACTTCCATGGTGACAGGTACATGCCATTACCACAAGGTTATGTGTTTGGTGAGATTGGTAAGCACTATTTTTATTTTTTCATTATTCATTTTTTTTGGATTTTTGACTTTAATAAAAGAAAAAATGTTTTTTGGTGTGGTATCAAGTATTAACACTAAAATATTTTTGGTAGAAATAGGTCCATGATGATTGAATGGATACCCATGGCACCAGCACAAAGGCTGAGGAGAGGAGTTAGTTGGCGGAGATGCCGAGCATACACTGCAGAACGTACAAGGAAATCTATCACGGTTGACTTGTAGAGTACTAATGGTTCAAATAGAGGACCTCCCAGAGGCCATGTAGAGAGACATAGTAGGAGTGCCCCGTCCATGGGTGCGGATTTTCTGGCATCTCGCCAACACCGTAGTATGCTATCATGACACAAATCCTGCACCCGAGGCTTAGATGCTATGATTATTCTATGTATCAGTCGTGTATATTTTGAGAGCTATGAGATCAAATTTTTGTACTATGAAAACACATTTTTGGACTTATTTATGATAATGAAAATTTTATGGTTCTCATCTCTACTATTATTTGTTTATAAATGTATGATTGAATGAATGTAGTTTTTTCCTTTGATTAATTATGAGACAAATGCCAATCTAGAATATAGTTTGCATATGCATCGGAGACTTGATTAGAATATCTTGGTATATGAATGTATGTGATAAAATTAAAATTTTGTTCCAACAGTATTACCCATTAGAATCTTCTTAGTAGCATAGGATCTCTAACATGATACTAGTTGTTCAATTGTGAAATGACCAAATATGAATCCAGGCGAACCTCTAAAATACCATTAGAAATGGCATCGCCTAGTAGCTCAATGATGAAATTGTACTCAACCACATTATTCGATGATGGCCCGAGACATACACCTCCTGAAGACATAAGCTGAGCCTCGGTGAGTAAATTACCCGAGCGACAGAAGCTAAGTTCTGTGTATGATGACTGGCACAATCCATGAATTCTAAGAACGTTGAAGAATCCATTGACATATTCCAACCAAGAGGAAGCATATAATCAAACCCAAGATACCAAAATAAAATCTAAAGTATGTACAAAACTATACAATAATGTATAGGGCACTAGCCTAAGATGGAGACTCAAGCATAGTACTGCTTAAGGTAGAGCCCATTTATAGGCTCCTTCAACACATTCCCTTCATATTCTTCCAATTCATAAGATCCTTTCTCTAGGACATGCCACATTGGGTTAAACTTTCTTGCCCCCAATGTTTTCTTAGCTTGGTCATACAAGAGGACCAAGTCACCCTCAATGTACTGTCGGGGATGGACATACCTATCATATTGATCCTTAACACGATGTTTATTAGCTTCTATGGCCACAACGACATCTCGACGCTACTCATCAAGCTACTCAATGTCGATTAAATGTTGTTCTAAATCCATTGTGTTAGGTAGGAACTCAATGGATAGCTTCAATGAAGGGATCTCACATTCAATCAGAAGGATAGACTCCACACCATCAACTAACTAAAAAGGTGAGAATCCGGTGGAAGTATTAACTAGGGTTCAGTACACCCACAAAGTAGGATATAACATGATATGCCAGTTAGACTTGCTTTGTTTGACGGTTTTCTGTAGAATGGCCTTAAGAGATTTGTTAACTTCCTCTACCTAGCCATTCGGTTGGGGATAGTAAGACGATGCATAATCTTGTTTAAACCCAAGCTTTAATGCCAATTCTGCCATCATTTCATTTTGGAAGTGACTACCATGGTCAGTGATAATCTCCTTCAAGATCCCAAACTGGGCGATAATCTGATTAAACACGAAGTGGGATGTAGTTGCACCATCGGATTTGACAGTAGGAATGGCCTCTGCCCGCTTAGTAAAATAATAAATGACCAAAATGATATGGTGATACCCCCTATCCGAATTTGGGATGCAATCCATGAAATATACCCCTCACTTAGTGAAGGGACCGACGGTGATGACTGAGTGTAAAGGGGCGAACATGAGTGCTTATTTCGAGAAAATACTTGGCAAGGGTGACACCTCTTGATCGCATTAACACAATTCTTAAAAATAGATGAATAATAGTAACCAGCTCGCATAATATGTTGAGTTGTAGCAAGCCCACATAAGTGACCACCACATGCCCCACTGTGGCAATCATTAAGCACAACCTCCACTTCTTCATGAGTTAAAAAATGACACAAAATGGAATCCAACCCTTCGTGATAAAAAGTGTCATTGATGATAAGGTAGTTCCTAGCTTGACGACAAACACGATGTTGTTCATCCCTCAAAATATGTGGTGGGAACTTCAGGGTCCAAAGATACACAATGATGTCTCCATACCAGGGGTCCGAAGACGAGATGAGGAAGATATGCTCATACATGAGTGAGTTATCATGACATATGTCCTCATCAAGCCTAGGGAAATTTGACATCAACTCTACAAAGAACAAACGTTTCTTGGATTTTGCCAAAACAAAATCAAGATAAAATTCTTGTAAAATCACAATCCATTTATTATATTCCCCCCCAATCATATGTCCTATCAAGACAAATTGAAATGGATTGTTATAAGCCATAACAATGGTATTCTGAAGTAAAATGCAGTGACGTAACCGTTGAAATGCATAGATAGTCACAAGCACCAATTTTTCCACATGATTATACCTAAGTTCAACATCTACTAGATTTTGACTAAGATAATAGATAACCTGCTCCTGCAGCTCGTCATCCTCCTAAACCAGGACCATGCCAACCATCTCCTGGGATGGAGTGATATAAAGAAAAATGTCTCTATTGTAGTTAGGAGGACGCAAAAAAGGCACCATTACTAGGGCTTTCTTATGAGCATCGAAGGACTCCTGGGCTCACTCATCCCAAATAAAAGGAACGCCCTTCTTCAAGAGGCGCATGAAACCCTTAGTAAGGTTGGAAAAATTCACTACAAAGCGATGTAGAAAATTAGCTTTCCCCTGTAGACTCTGAAGTTTAGTAGTTGTGTGCGGGGGAGGAAACCAAAGTATTGCCTCAACCTTTAAGGGATCAACTCTAACCCCCTCCTTTGAAACAATGAATCGAAAAAGGAGACCAGTTCTCACACAAAAGATGCACTTATGAGGGTTTAACCAAATCTTATAGCGTCTAAATCTTTCAAATACAAGACAGAGGTGGTCTGGATGATCCAATCTCTTGTGAGAGTGAGAAATAATATCATCAATATAAGCCTCCACAATATGTTAAGATCATGAAACACAAATGTCATAGCCCGCTGGAAGGTCGCTCTGGCATTTTTAAGGCTGAAGGGAATTTTCCGGTATGTGAAAGTACCCGAAGGACAAATAAATGTAGTCTTGTGTTGATCCTCAGGCTTTATTTGGATCTAATTATATCCCGAAAAGTTGTCCATAAAGGAAAAAATCTTGCTTCTCGCAAACTCATCCAAAATCTTATCAATGAAAGGTGTGGGAAATTTGTCCTTCAGAAAGGATTTATTCAAATCTCTAAAGTCTGTGCACACAAAAATGGTTCCTTGCTTCCTATCTACAAGAATGGGGTTGGACGCCCATTCAATTAAGGGAACCAATTAGATGAAGCCAGCTTTAAGGAGCTTCTCTACCTCTGCTTTGATATCGGGTTCCTTCCTAGGATTCACTTCCCGCTAATTCTGAACAAGCTTAGAATGAGAATAAGTTTTAATTTCATGTTCGACAATACTAGCGTCTATACCTAGCATCTCTTCATAACACTAGGAAAACACATCCTGGAATTCTTTAAATAAATTGGTGTATATTTGAACTTCTTGAGGGGAGCAGTCTACACCGATGTATACATTCTCCACTTTTCTAGGAGTTCAAGAAATTTCAATCGGAATGGTTGGAGATATGTTATCCATGTTCCCTTCAGTCTATATTCCATGCATATCCAAAGGGACCACGGGGTGACCGACTTTCTTGCTTAGAGTCAACCGAAGCTCATCTTGCTCAATCCTCTCAAGTTCAAGATGAAAATAAGGTCTATGATGAAGGTCTTCCCAAGGCTTGTCAGGACCATTCATGGCCTCGATAATGGCTTCATCCGAAGGTAAAGTATCATCAAGGAAATGATTAAGATGAATTGATGGCCCAAGCTTGTGGTAGATATGGATCCTCCTCCTTTGTCCACGAAGAGGAAGGATGGGGTTCTACAGTGCGGTTGTATAGCTTGATAAGAAACCTTAGCTGCAGACCATGGCATAGCCATTCCGACATGTGAATGTCCTTTTCATGATGCAATCGTGGAAGGGAGATTCCATGGATCGTTAAAATATGAAGTGCAGAATGACACAGGACTCAATGATGAGGGAGCGTCATCGGAAATGGAGTTGATAAATGCAATTAGTTCCAAATAGTTAAAGGTTCCCATGAGAGAGGAATATATCCTGACACCAACATTCTCAGTTTCCTACCGAGAATTTTCTATCTTGGGGACCGTAGATCCTGGCCATGTAGTATAATTGGAACTAGTAAAAGATAACTGATCCACTATCACAATCTTACCTTCATGAGGAAATCAGATCACTCGGAATATGGATGAAAAGACCGCTTTCATAGTGTAGATCCAATTCTGACCCATTAAAAGATTGTATTCAAGGGGTGCATCAACCACCTCGACCTCAACCGACATGGGCTTCGCACCCAACTTGACTTGGAGAGAGGGAATAATGCCATGCGGTCTAGAAAAATGTCCATCGAACACAGTAAACATGGTCATATATTTTGGATAACGGGGGATATTCGAGGGCCTTCCAACAAGATAGTGACATCACCGACGTAGAAGCACCTTCGTCAATGATGGTGCGTTTGAAGTTCATAGCGAGACACTCCACATGGACTTGAAAATCCATATGGTAAGGTAAGCGAAGTTGCACATCAGGGGTCTTAAACTTGATCAAACTAGGGACACTAGAATCAAGAGCTCCCAAGGAAGATAACAAGGAATTCCTCTATGAAGGACATGTATGCAGTACCTCAAGGGTCGACATAGAGCACAGAGTTTGGCCTATATCCTCGATGATGGAATAGTTATTAGCAGCTCAAGCATTAGGATTGTGATTTGAGCGCTTAAGGAATCATTTCGGAATTTGTGGTATAGGATTAGGCTTATCAATATGCAAGGGGATCTCCAGAGGAGGAGGCTCTTTCCCCATAGAGGGTTGCAGAGGATTATAATCATGAGAGCGAGTAGAAACATTAACCTCCGATTGTACCATATTAGCACATCCATGACCATCATCATGGGCCAAAGGGGTTGATGTTCCAATAGACCCATTTCTGATGGTGGAAGCACCCAAAGTCATATTTTGGTTATGAGGAAGTGGATTCATTAACACAGTTGGATTCTGTGTAATGAGATTCAAGGCTCATCCATCTTGGGGCACAAGTTATTGAGGTGATCCTGTGAGCAAATATTACAAGGAAATTTCACCTTATGCTTTTGCTTCTTGTCCCCACCAACATTGTTGTCATTCTTCTCATTATTCGCATTTCCCTTCTTATTATTTTTGTTCCCACCCTAAACATTATTCTTCCCCTTTTTCTTGTTTCCTCTGATTTGACGGTTAACCTTCGAATTCATCGACTGCATGGAGTGTACATCCGATGACTAGGTGGGAGAGGATGAAGCCATAGCTTGTCCTGCTGGAGACTATTTAATAGACAAAATTAGCACTTTGTTTGTCACCTGGTATACATCCTTAGCACTTGTGGAACCTATGATGCAATCAACATAAGGTACTGGAGTTGGTTTGGATTCATGGCTCGATCATGGTGTGTCCGATATAATCTCATAAAGAATCCCAGAATGAGCATATATCAAGTCTAATTGCTAGGATTTAAATATGGCATGTTCCTCAGTCGTAACTCTGAATCTTGAAGCATCCTTCACAATATAAGGTAAAAGTGACTTAAGGAACCATTCTAGTAGAAAATATGGTGGAATATTGGATTTAATCAACCTCTTTTGTCGATGCCACTCCTGCATATGATTAGAAATATGCATGGATTTGTATTGACGAAACGCCGTTAGGATTTATATGCCTCCATCATAGCGGACCGATAACTGAAAGTGGTTAAGAAAAAATAAGGCCAAATCGTTAAAAGTCCGGTACATGCCGCCGAGCAACTTGATGTATCATTTCATGGCGGGCCCTATAAGGGTGCGTTGAAATAGCCTCAAACGAATGGAATCGTGATTCAAAGAATCCGACAAGCACCAAAGGTGAAAGGTAGTAACGTTATCACCTAGATCCTCACCCTT
Organism: Larix kaempferi; assembly: GCA_027924585.1. NCBI lineage: Eukaryota > Viridiplantae > Streptophyta > Pinopsida > Pinales > Pinaceae > Larix > Larix kaempferi. The sequence continues at coordinate 5,378,701 of BSBM01000418.1, read as the reverse complement.
ATTTCCTTCGAACTTTGGAATGTCCAAGTGAAGTTTAGTGGGGACTAGAGTCCATGCTGGATCATGACACACTGGATCATTCGTGAGTCTAGATAATTTTGGTAAGTTCAAAGTGGCTAAATATGGGATCTATGGTTCTGAAGCTTGAGGACATGCCCCAGGGAAAGACTGACCTTGTGGATACAAGTCCATAGGAATAGGATTCGAGACTATGGACCACGGTGGATTCTGGTAAATACCATGACCCTAACTAGTAGGATAGTATCCCCCTCCAAATTGATTCATATAAGAATGAACCGATATTTGCATAGAGGGATCCCTTGGGAAGGAAAAGGAATATTACCGAAATTTCCCAAAGTAATGTACACGTTTCCTGCTGAAAAAGGGGGAGGCATTGTTGACACAGAACTGTCGATAGGGGTTCACTTTGCACAGTGTCAACAAATCACGACAAAAAATCCCATAGATATCGGCCCAAGAAGGTTTTATCCTTTCCAGCAACACTCACAGAGCGAGTGAGGTCTCACTCGAGATACCTAAGGGGGTTGCAGGAACCAAGTTTCCACAGGTATAAGAGGACATGCATCATTATCATTCAATCACAATGAAACTCAGAGATCGACATAGTTAACAATAGCATCATAACATTATCATTCATCGTAGATTAGCCAAATCTATTTAACAACTCCATAATGCATATCATAATTGCGATATTACAAAAATATTCATACTGCGACATAAAATATCCAATCATACTGCAACAAAATGCATAAGAGACAAAATCATAGACAAAATGTTCCTTCTCATTATTCATCAGTCTATATTACACATCACGAAAGCAACATGGATACACATCCGCAGGACCAATTGCTCAAAAACTCAGATCCAACTCAAATAATGCTAACATCAGATAAGATACCAAGATCAAAGACAAAGGTCAAGACAAAGACAAAGGTAAAATGCCTGAAGGCTTACAATGCTACTCCTACTTATAGGCTCTCTGGTCGTTACAACTTGGTCCATTTCGTGAAGTGAACCATTAACTAACTAACTAATTTAACTAATGACTCCACTTTATCCACTTTGTTCACTTTACTTCCACTTTATCCTCTTTGTTGTGCTCCACGACTGGTCCTTTACCCTTGTCACCATCCCTTTTGTTGTTGTTTGTACCGAAACTTCTGCGACTTAGCCCCGTTCCAATAGGCCCCCAACACAAACTTGTGGCTCGCCCTCAAGCCACTTCATCCAGACGCTGCTGGTGCATTCACATGCATCTTGAACTCTTCGTATGCTGCTTTGATTTGGTCGATAGATTCCCTTACTGCATCTTTGATTACTGTGCAGTACTCAACCTCCTGCTCTGTCGGATGTTCGCTTCTTGTCTGCTATACCTTCGCTAAATTTTCCTTTATCTGTGTCAACACTAACATAGCTTCAATTTCCAGCTGCTCTGCTTTCGACTGCAACTCATCCAACTGCGCCATCCTTCTCTACTATCTCATCCACACCTTGTTGACTTGGTGCTGCAATTCCTTCAGTTCTGTCGCTTTAGTCATCTACGCAAGTAGGGGCATCTCCTTTAGGGATCCCCTTAATGCCTCTAATTGTGCCTCCACCTCGCCAAGTTGCACGTTCAATTGCTGCAACTTCTTGTCTTGTAAGAGACTTCCCCAAAACTACGAGACTTCCTCTGCTATATGTTGTGCTTCCTTCTCCAATTCTACGATATCCATCGCAACATCCTCAATGGTGTTCTTCCTTGCTTCCACTTGCTCCAGTGGTGTGCTCGGTGCAACCTTCATTTGTAACTCCTCGTTGGATTTTCTGAGATCCGCAATAACTGCACCCAACTTTATTGCCTTAGCCTCTACGATCATTTCTTTGGCTATTTCCGGTGCATCCTCGCATGCCATGTATATAGAATGTTCCAGTCTCCTCCTATCCTCCATCTCTTTTGTCCTTTCATTCATTACTGCCTCCTTTTCCACGTGGAGTCGTTCAACCTCCCGCTCAATACTTCTTACCTTCCTTTAATAGTTGATCATTTGATCATGTGTTTACGCTTGTTGCTCATTGATTTCTTCGCTAACCCCAATGTGGGTGCGATGAAGCATAAATATAGGCAACATATTTAGATCTATGCTTATAGTATCTTGTCCTCGTAGTGCGACGTTTAACTCTTCATTTCCTGTAGTGATCGCACCAAGTAGAACCTGTATGATTTTTCGTTGAGTGTTGATATCAACGTCAACCCATCGCACTTCTGATGGACTGGTCTCTGCAAGCCCTGGCTGCACCCTTGTCTCCATAACCACATTGCTCAATGCTTGCAATAACTGCGACACTTGATGGAAGTAGTCTATCACATGTTGGGATACTTTGGCTCTATTTTCTTCTGCTACACTTGTCATTTTTTCAAGCAACATGCTCATCTGTTCGTTAGGGATACCAACAGTGGTACTCCCTTCACCTTTCTCCATTCTGCTCTTTGTTCGTGTTTCTTGTTGCTGTGCTTCCAACTCCGAATCTATCAGAGTCGCTTGATGCATCATGGCTTCCACTGCCTGATGGATCATCCCTGTCTTCATCATCTTCTTCTCAATCCTTTTTTCTGTCAGCATCTTTAGTACATCTGTCGGCTTCCCATCCTCAGGGTTCGACAATTGGTCGTCATCAATCGAGGTCTTCCATTCATTGGGCCATTCCTCTATGATGGAATCCAGATCATGTTCCGTCAGTTTATACTGCATTGTCATCCATTGTTTGTCTAGGTCTGCACGTGCTTCGATAAAGATGGCTTGAGGCTCCACAGTGAGCCTCGCGATTTGTCGATATTTTGTTGTCGCGACCCTTGTCAGTCGCAAAACTTTCACCACTTGTGTGCGCAACTCTTCCAAGTAGATGTAAAATTGAATATTGTTGTCGTGCTTCTTGTCTTTGTCATTCAATGCCCATAAATTTTTGTATTGTGCCCCTCGTCAAACTTTAACAGTTTATGTTTCGATTCCTTGGTACTGTGGTGGCTCCATCCACGCGACCAAGGCGATTAGCAGCAGGAGACATGAGTAAGTGAATGTATTACCCTTCTCTTGTGCTGCGACTGTGTCCTCCATCAATTCATTCAATAGAACTAGCATCCAGTTCATCTTAACTCCGGCCACACATTGATCTACTGATACGATTACCCCTAATGTGCACTAGTTGGGGCAGTTTTTCCGCACTATTTTGATATCCAACGATTTTGCTGTGAGCCTGACATCTCGGTCATTGAACGTGTGGAATAGGTACTCGTGGGTGTTTTTCTCCACCCCATACATAGCTTTCATATTTGCAGCCAACTTTTTGTCATTGTCTTTTACTTGGGAGTACTGTGATGGATCTACCCCCATCTTGGGAAATCTGGTAATCCATGCAATAAGATCCACGTAGATGGGGATATTTCTATTAAGCCATAAACAACCACCATGAATAAATACAAGTAGTTTCTTGATGCATGCATTAACTTCCGCGGAACGCCCAAAATTTGGCATGTGGATAATTGACAGCAACCCTGATCATTGTTGTCTCAATTCCCATGGCATTGGTTCCCTAACAATTAGACCTCCTTCCTCATGGAATCTTTCCATGAATTTTTGTTGGGTGCATTCCGGATATGCTAAGATGTCGTGGACGATATATTGCAGCGTATGTAGCCGCTGCAACACTCCACCATTGATGTGGACACCTTCCTATGTCGTTGGTTCTACGATGGTGTACTTGGTATTCTTCCCAAGTCTTACCGACGGATCCCCTTCCCTCCTTGATGGTACATAGCCAGGAATGTATGCTATGGTCGAACCTTGATGCCTTCCTCGTGCTATCATTGTCTCGTTCTACGGCACCTGAAGTGCCCGCTTCTCCTCTTCCAGCTGCAGCCCTCGTCGTGCTGCGGGTAGTTTTTTCTCTTCTTTCTGTCGGTTGGTTGGTGCTTCACTTCTTCCGAAATATTCTATCCGGTGCATATGCAATTTATGGTTTCTCTTCGATGATGGTTTCTCTCACTGCTGGTGTATCCTGTGTGTTGGTTCTATATATAACATGAGCCATCGCAAATCTTTTGACTTCAATTCACTTAGCTTTGATTCTCTGTTTTCTTCAACTCTTCACAATGCGCAATGAACTAGAACTTTCATGTATGTGCTTTTATAGCTTTGTCTTCCCACTCTTCAACCATCGAGCTGATTTGGGCAATGATTACCCAAATCCAACGTCGATTTACCAAATATGACACAATAATTCGGCATTAAATGCATCTTCGTCCACTTGCGTCGTCGTCCGCCGTGTATTAACTGCTTCATTTATTGCTTGATATGACCAGCTTGCACTTCGTTGGACATCGATAGGCCCCAAACCTAATCGTTGTTTCATAACATCAAACCTCGTCGCCATTCCATCGATACACATATGAATTTAAACCTTGTCGCTTGTCGTCATTCCACCAGCAGACTCCCAAACTGCACAGTATCCTTAGCCTTTTTCTCTTTCTTTTCGTCATTCTCTTTTTATTTTTCCTTTTTTTTTTTACCTCCTATCTTCCTTAGTGGAGGTTCGTCGAGCTATCCCGATAGGGCTTTAGTCGGCTCCCATTTAACAGGTTCGTCAAAAGTGTTCCATCCAAATTTTGGAAATGGACTGCGCCTCTGTTAGTAATGAAATTTATGATGTATGGACCAAGCCAATGCATTTGAAGCTTACCTGGGTGTTTTGCAAACTTTTTGTCGTATAGGAAAACCATGTCTTCGCACTGAAAGTGCTTTTCCTTTACATGGCGGCCATGCCATGCCTTTTGTCGATATTTTTCTACTTGCTGATGAAATCCCGCAATGAAGCAATCTTCTTCCATTTGTATTAATTGCGCCAATCTTTCTTCAATAGCCCCGTCGTCGCTCATTCCTGTCGCTGCTGCTATGCGTAGAGTGGGGACAATGTACTCCATAGGAATTACTACTTCTTGTCTATATACCATCTTGAAAGGGGTATGTCTTGTCAATCTTTTGCACGTTGTTCTGGAGGCCCATAATACCACATGAATCTTCAAGTCCCAGTCGTCGCGGTTTGTATTGCACACCTTAGTGAGCGGGTTTTCCAAGATTTTGTTGAGCACTTCAAATGCTCCATTCTCCTGTGGGTGATATGGGGTGCTTCTTCTATGCCGAATCAGAAATTCCTCAGTCATTTCTCGAATGGTCTAATTGATGAAATGCGTTCCTTAGTCGCTCATCAAAATTTTTAGACACCCAAACCTGGTGACTACATTGTCGAAAAGAAATCTTGTTGCTGTCACCACTGTGCAATCTTTCACCGGTGCTGCTTTGGCCCATCTTGTTAAGTAGTCTGTCACAGTAATAATTCACCTCACACCTGTCCTCTTTCCTAGTGGGTTAATGGGTCCCACAAATTCTACTTCCCATTTGTCAAAGGATTGTAATGTCAACTGAGCACAAATGGCATCTCATCCCATCACGATGGTTTCCCCGTCCTTTGACATACGTCATAGCTCTTAGCCTAATTTGTTGCATCACCATGCACTGTTGGCCACCATAATATAGCTCTAAGTATCTTCCTAGTGGTTGGGCGCCCTCCATAATTCCCTCATATGATTCCACTATGAGCTTTAGCCAACACTCTTTCTTGCTCATGCGGAAGGACACATCGACGAAGAATTTCATCTGACCCCATAGTGTATAACTGTCCTGTGATCAGTTGGAAATCAACGGCTCTGACAAATAACTACTTCTTCTTATTAGTGGTGAACTCTTCAGGTGATCTTCCCATAGCAAAAAACTAAACAATATGTTCATTATGGTCATCGACCATTCCAATCCTAAAGAAATGTGCATCAGGAAGACCTTCGTCGATGCAATTTGGCTCTTCCCCCGACTCAATCCTCGATAGATGATCAGTTCCTGCGTTCAATCATCCCAGCTTCATGATTATTTCAAAGTCAAATTCATGAAATAGAAGCAACCATCGATAGGTCTCCCCCCCAACAGAGGCTTGTTGACCAGGTACTTCAGTGCTGAGTGGTCAGTGAACATCTTCAAGTGTCCTCCTAGCAAATAGTGTCAAAACTTTTTCAATGCATATACCATCACAAGCCTTCTCTTTCTGTCATTGTATAATTCTTCTCTGCAGTTGAAAAATTCTAGTTAGCAAAAGCGATAGGATGGTTGATCAACCCTTCTCCAGGCTGGGCCAATATTACTCCCAGCACAACTAATGAAGCATCTACGTGGAATTATTTCTTCCAGTCAGGGAAGGATAATATTGGTGCTACAACCATCTTTTCCTCCAATATGTCGAGGCTCTACTGACATTCGTTGTTCCATTCAAACTTCACATATTTCTTCAACAACTTCTCCATGGCATAGTAATTGTTGCATACCCCCTTATGAACTTTCTATAGTATCCTGTATGGCCCAACGTGGCCCTCAGCTGCTTTATTATCGTCGGTGCTGGTAAATCGACAATGATCTCAATCTTGGCTGGGTTGACCAACATACCTTCCTTGTAGACAATATGTCCCAGTAGGATACCAAATGGTGCACAAAAGATACACTTCTTTAAATTCAAAGAGATCTGATGTTATCGACATCTTTCAAGCATCATCATGAGGCTCGCAACATGGTATTTAACCAATCCATACATGGTCCATTCATCCATATATACCGCAAGGAACTTGTGAATAAAATATTAGAAAGCAACGACAACTATCCTTGAGAAAATTGTAGGGGCATTCTTGAGACCAAATGGCATTACTGTGTACTGAAAGCAACCCCATTCTCTTACAAAGGTGGTTTTGTGTCCATCTTCTTTCGAAATCTTGATCTGGTGATATCCTGTGAACCCATCTGTGAATGAATATACTTCCTATCCTCCAATAACTTCAAGTAATTCATTAGTAAATGGTGCAGGGAATGGATCGTGAAGGCATGTGTCATTTAACTTCCTTAAGTCGATGCAAATTTGAACTTCACCAGTCTTCTTATACTGGACGAACATCGGGTTGATCCATTATGACTCTTCGATAAGCTCAATGATCCCTACGTCCAACATCCACTCTATCTCAACCTTCACTCTCTCTTTGTATCTGGGATTCAATCTATACCATCGTTTTTTTATTGGCTTAGCATCGGGTTTAAGGGGGATCTTCATCTCACCCAAGTCCCTAGAAATGGCCTTCATCTCAGACTTTGTCCATAACAAATCTTGAAATTCATGTAGTAAGTCGGTGACCTTCCCAATTGTTGTGTCGTCCCATTAATCTCCAATACTGGAAAACTTTGGATTCTCTATTGACCCAATATTTACTTTCTCAAGTTTCAATGGTTGCTTGAATCTATCTAATGATATTTTTGGTGCTTCAACATCGCGACTTCCTTTTGACTCTGGTACATAGACAGCGCTAGGATCTTCGTCATCATCAGGTCATCCTGACACATTGTAACACTCCATCATCATATGTGGTGTCGTAGTCCATTGTGGTCCCATTGGTCTTTCGGTCAGAACTGTCTCAAATATCTTTTTGCAGATTACCTGCGGCGTGTTTTCGAAGAGAGGATTCTCATCAACAAAATTAAATGTGTGACTAAAACAAGTGGTCAAATCCTCCCACATAGTTGTTCCTCGTCGCATCTCTACTGAGATGTACCACATACACAACACTTCATCTAAAGTGTGGATGAATGCATGAACCCATTCTTTCTTTGGCCTCAATCCCCTGTAGTCTGACATTTTCCCAGATGATCCCTTGGATTACTTCTTCCATCATATTTATTCCCTTTGTAGCATTTATTCTCCCCAAATATCACTTCTATCAATCGTCGACATTGTTTCCAGCTTGTTATTGACGACTTGTGTGCAACCCACCACCTCGCCGGAGTGGCCTTCAATGCTTCTTATAATGCTAGTAGGCATTGCGGTTCTGCTACTTGTTTTCAAACTCATTTATGAAGATTAACATTTTAGGTAGTCCTTCGTATGTCGACATATCACATACTTCCATTGATACCCATCTCAATGAATGAGTGATCCCTACACACTTCCTAAATGATACCTCATGCAACCGATTTTGCCAATTTTCTAGAGCCTCGTCGAAGTCCGATGACGCCGAACTGATACTTTTCCATCCCAATTCTCCGTCGTCGATGGGATTGATGTAATACTCTGAGATATTATATATGTTGTCCCATCCTCCGTGAGCTGGTCTCTTATTGGTTCAACATTTCTCTGTCCTTCAAGTGGATAAAGTGGAGCAATGACCCTCATGTCGTGGTTCTCAAAATACATCGTTCTTTTCTTGAAATTGATAATTTCCTAATTTTCCATTGCCTAATCAATTCCCAACAACGCAGGATATGGACTAGTCTTATCAATTATTTCTATGACGTCAAAATCTGTGTATGTCTTCAGTCCTTCTACTTCGATAGGTAGATGAGGAAACCGACCGATTGGCATAACTTTGATCTGATTTGCTAGATGGACCTGCACAGGGGACCATACCAATTGCGGCTTCCCCATCGTTCCCATGTCTGCTTAGTTAGGATATTCACATCGGATCCTAGATCTAGAATGATGGAATCCACATCATATGTACCGATCTGGCCATTCATCCTCATTTCCTTCCTGTTTTCTTCCTATGTGGACGGTTGACTGCACGATCCTGTCGCCCCTCTTTTGGTCGATACAAAAAGCAAGCTATCTCTGCTAATGCTTCTTGATCCTTTGTTAATGTTAAACAACTCTCTAGAAAACTTTTCAAAGTACTGACCTTTCCCGGCGACCTCTGCGAATTTGTCGAATCGAAAATTGGCAACATCCCATAGAGAGGTTCTTTGTAGAATATAGGTGGCGATTGAGCATTATTCTTTATTAGTGCATCTCATGCTTCCCAAAAAGTTTCCTTCTCTTCTTCAACATCAAATAGTACCTATTTCTGGGTCGTGGGCCGGACACTTGGTCATAGCTTATCTTCTCTTGTCGCAACTCCCCCTCTGGTTACTACTGAGACATTTACTGGTTGACATCTTACCTCAGCTAAGATCTTTTGTACATTCTGATGGGGATTCTGCTTTTGGTTCAGGTTCAAGTTCGGCTGTGGTGGTGGCACATTCTTAGCCTGACACTTTGCGATTGGCTGAGGAGACTCTTCGAAGAAGCAGACTACTCACCACCAGAAGTGCAAACTCAAACTAAGCAGTGAATATCATTCATTGAAGAAGCAAACTACTCACCTAGAAAAAGACAATTACAAGATTTCTACAATATTTAGTATTTCACAACCTAAATACCACTTTCTACATTCATGTTGCATTTTACAAACTCGTCAATTGATTTTTTCTTCTGATCAACTAAAGATACATCGCACAAGATCCAAAACGTCGTCTCCCACGCAATCAGTAAGTTATCTAAATGTAGGGATCCTAATTTAAGTATTTAAATTTCAATCTCATGTTTTCCAAAACTGCAAGGCATACAGTGTTATATCAACCCAAATGAGGACATTGGAGATTATGTTGGGGGGAGGATAAAATTTGAATTTAAAAATGTAAAATTTTTCACATGTAAAAATTGTTTTCTAAATACATACGCATGCATCCATACAAAGGATTGAATCTAAAAGTTTGAAATAACATGCAAAATACAAAGGATCTAACGATGTTCACTCAAAATCTAGTTAGAAAATTATTCATGAGCAAAAATGGAGAAATTTGATGGGACAATTAGAATGGGTGACGATATTCTCCATGAATTTGAATGATGGAATATCGAGAAATATCATGAGACGAAGAGGGAGGGGATATAGCATGAAAAAATATCTAAGCACTCGTCCTTAACCACCCGAAGAATGAATAAGGACGTCTCCGGATACGCTCCTCGTGTTGGTGGTGAAAAGGAAAGCAAACTGTAGGAAATACCACAACAACACGGGGAAAAATAGAGTAGCGATCATACAAGTATTCCACAAACTCTAACTCTGGCATTTTGATTTCTTCTTTTCCTCCCCTCCTTTACCAGACGGTATATCAGAACTATAAGTTCAAGTTCCTCTATTTGGAAACATAGCCAAAAATAACATAAAAGATGATAGGGGGTTTCATAAAAAGAGATCGCATGAACCACTCGAAATTGTTTCCAAACCTCAGTGAAGGGGGTTTCGATTAATCTCAATGAGAACATGCTCGATAGGGTTATTGGCTTACCCAAGGGTATGAAATGGGATAAGAATGACCGAGAGCTCACACATAAGGATAAAAAGTAGTTTTTTAGGTTTATAAAAAGGTATGAAGAAGTACAAGGAGGAGATAGGAGAGATTCACTCCCTAAACCATGGGGAGAGGTCGTTGTTATTATAGTGAAGCTCATTACTTGTGATGGGAGGCATGCCATTGTGCATTTCTACCTTTTTTATTCCTAAACCTCCTCAGAAATATCCAATGGCAGAAACGAGGCAAAAACATCAGTCTTCCTTGGTTTCTACTAAGGTCCCTTTCTTCCATGATCACCAAATTCTATTTAGGAAAACCAGATTCCCTATCTTATCATTGCTTGGTCAAAATTCTTGTTTATGACACTCTGGAAACACACTATGCTCCTCTGTCATGGGAAAAGTATCTAAAAATTAGTGTCAACACAATACAAGCATATAGGAATGAATCGTAGTTTCCACCTAAAGGAGTACAGTCACCATCAAAATACCTCTCACCTCCTCTTGAAATACAGTCACCTCAAAAGGAAGTGCACTCTGTTCCTTCTCATGCAAGCAAAAAGAAAAAGACTAGTCAAGTCGACATCTCTGTCTTCCAAAGGACAAGGGCTTCCATGAAGAGGAAAGTTGAACAAGGAAAGTGAGAAATCCCTAAGGGGAATGGGACAGCTAAATAAATTGTAGACACATTAGTCCAACTTAGTACACTAGGGACCCCCCTCCCAAAGGTAGTTTACTAATGCCTTCAAGCTAGAAGAGAAAATACACGACTCAAAAAGAGAGAAAAAAGGATGTAATCTGCTCAGGAAAGGAGGTACAATATTCTATCTCAGACATAAAAAATTATAAATATCATTAGGATATATAAGACACAGAGGCTCCTTAAAACCTCCCTCATACGATGGCTGACAATACTTGCACATGTATGAACAATATTAGTGTGCTATTTGAAGAAAAAGAACAGAAAATAATCTTGCAATTACAAAGTCAGTTAAAAGAAAAAGAGCAAGAAACTCTAAAATGGAAGAAAATAGCTAGCATGGTTGAAGCATTGAAAGTTGAGAGCACCAAGGGCTCTTAAAGCCACTAAAAACATGAAATCGATACATTAGAAGAGAAACTTCACTTGACAAAGATACAACATATTGAAGACAAGAAGTAGTTAATGAAGGAAATTACATCTTAAACCAAGATTTACAAGCTTGAAAATCTGAGTTACAAGAAAAATAAGAGAGAAAACGCCAAATAAATGTTTCAAAATTATGTAAGAATTAATCAGATGTCGACCACTTTCAGACTACACCCCGAAGGACTTCATCGATACTTCTCAGAAAACGGGCGAGCTGGGGAAAGATCAATTGAGTGAATTTTATATGCACAACTATATAGTCCCTCATCCATACAAATGGTCACCCAACCCCTACATAGGGTTTTTTTTTCTAAACCCAGATTAATTTTTTTATATAAAATAAATTTCTAATAGTTCCAGATTGTCCATTATCAACCCAACCCCTACACGGGTTTTTTTTTCTAAACCCAGATTAATTTTTTTATATGAAATAAACTTCTAATGGTTCCAGATTGTCCATTATCAATTCAGGAAAAGTAAACAAAAGGTTCATCCTTCCTGGTATCTACAAGAGTTATAGTGGCATGTCAAATGTTCAAAATAAAATGAATAGTACACGTTACTCGACTAGAACTTGAAAATCCCGACTTCAGGATACTATTATTTTCTTTCACATTAGACATAATATTTGATGAAATCCCTCACTGTAAAATGAAATCCCTATAGAGTGTAAATGAAATAGAGTTATTCCATGGAGAGTAGAAGTGGTTTAACGTTCCTAAAAATAAAGTAATAAAAAAATCCTTTACTCATTAAATTAAAAAAATTAAGTATAAATATATGTTAAAAATAATTTAAAAGATCATTTTTTAAAGTTTAAATATATCAAATATTAAAATATAAAATATAAACTTTTTTTATTGTATTGAGTGAAATGAGGTGCTCTACAGTTTAATATGGGGAGATGTTGTAACGTGATGTAACGTTTGTAACAAAATAACGTTTGTAACAAAATTATTAAAAAATAATTAAAATTTTTTATGTCGGCTCATAAAATAAAAAATTATGGAAAGTATTTACGAAAAAAAATCCATGTTGGTTTATAAAATAAAATATTATGAAAAGTAATTAAAAAATAGATTTTCATTTATAAAATAAAAACTTAAAATTTAAACCCGGATTTATCAATCAAGAGAGATCAAATTTCTTGAGCTTAAATTAAAAAAAGAAATACACCTCAAAAAATTGGAGATTGAATCCCTCTTAATACTTGATAAATACAAGTTTAAGATGGATCTATACTGATAATTAAATTCAGGTATAGATATGTATCATACAAATAAGAATAAAATATAATGGTCTTATTCTTTTTGCCTCTACATTGAGATATCAAAGATATTTCATGGTATGATCAATGTTCACTACATTGAGATACCTGATAGATATGATAAGTTAGTTCACTCTTAAATTGTTTAAAGGATAGTAATATTGTGTGGAATAATGTATTTAGCTTATGCTTTTCATTTCAACTTTGTTGTTTTTTAATAAGACCTACGAAATTGCCATTGCCATGAGTTAGGTTGATGACTTTGCACAAGGTTATGTATGATTGTCATGAGTTAGGTGTTGTTGATGACTTTGCAAAGGCTAAGTATGATTTTCATGAGTTTGTTGTTAACTTTGTATTATGTAATATTTTTTCCAAATTTACCTTTTAAGTAATGTTTTATATTACAACATTATATAAAATCTTGATCTTATAAAATATTTTATTTATTTTTTAAACATAAATTGAAATCTTAGTGCTAACAGACTAAGTCAGTGCAACGTTCTTGCAAAATAAATTCATATTTATTAAATTACAATTATATATTAATTTTATATTTAATAAATTACAACCATATATTAATTTTATATTTATTAAATTATAGTTCTCACGGGTGTGGTTTACTAGCAATTCGCTTGATATGAAGTCACATGTTGTAAATAGAGGTCGCGAGTTCAAATCACACCTAGGCTTACCTGTGTCCCATGCTTGCGAGCAGTTGTAGGGCACCTAGGGGTATAGTGGTAGCGAGATTGCATCCCTGGACCTTGTGTCACGTGAGTACCAGCCCAGTCTCCAGTTGACGATTCCCCTAGTTACAAATTTTTTTTTTATTATTAAATTATAATTACACATTTCATTATTAGTGTCTAGGAAGAGAGTATTGTTTTCAATTTTTTCATTAGTTTGAAGCAAGTATATTCAATATTTCAAAATGTCTAAAGTGGTAACTAAAGTTTTATTTTATTTTATTTTAAGTTCTAGATGAGTTTTTTCCAAACGGTGACATACTTATGAAATGAAGATTAAAAATTCGACAAAAAAATAGTAAATATATTCTTAACACTCATGCATGGAAACTTCCTAGAAGTTAAGGAGGACAACTGGATGCAGTTTTCGTCTCTTCGTTGATTTTATTCTATCTTTTTGTCGATTCCCTTCCAATCACAATTTTCATATTTTACTTATTACCTCCCATGATTGGAAATAGGGAATTTCCATGTATGAGCATGAGTTTGCATGTGACTTTGCAAAAAACCCAAACCCATGCATGGGCCTCTTGCTTTTTAGTACTATTGGGAAGATGATTTACTTTTTTAAATAAACGACATTAAAGTTTAAGCAAGAATTTGTATATCAAATGCTTGAAGAGAACTCACAAATTGAGACGTTTACCACTTCATATGTATCAATATCAGCTTTGTTTCATCGTATCATCTTGATTCTCAGATATCTATAGAGCTATTGCCGCCCGATTTTGTGTGTTTCTTCGCATGGTATTTGTTTGCGATTTCTAAGGAAGGAGACTAGTTATTAGGTAAGCTAAAACAAAAAATCACATTGCAATTTGCATTGCATTTCCTCCTACAAGTTAAAAACAAGTAATATACTTAGCCATTTATCAAATATGTACTTCTGTTAGATAAATGCACAACTTGTTTTTTCCTTCGTGTTCGCTTCTAGTGTAGAGATTGTAGTAGTTTAATATATTTGTATATAATTATATGATAAGTGTATATATCTTAGAATTTGGGATGGATTACTATTTATGTTTTTCTTAGATTGAAGGAGAATGGGACAAGTGTATTATCTAAATTGATTTTATGATAATAGTTCAAAATTCGAAATAAACAATTATACAAAACAAAAATATAAAAAATAATTAGTAGTTGATGTATGAATAACTCAAAAATATTGATGCATAGATAACTCACAAATTAAGTGACTATACTAATATATATATTTATAAATAATATTTTTAGTTTATTATATTTCTTAATTTTTATAAATAATTAATTGAATAAAAACATAATCATTAATAAAAATAAATTAAAATATCATATAGATTTTATTTGGATATATAATATGATTGATTAAAACTCTCTTTCCAACCCTTTATATTTAAAAAATAAATTATTTATATTTAAAAAATAATTTTTTCCCAGCGAAAAAAAAACTATTATTGATATTCAAAATAGAATCAAATAGTACAATGAAAATTCTTGATTCAAATGTCTGAATCAGATACTGATCTTCATGAAAACTCAGGGCTGCAAATAGTTCGGAGACCACTCAAAATAGTCAAAACAAAATACAAGGCACTATAGATGCCAATAACCCAGATCATACAAAAAACCAAAAAAAATTATCCATCCATACAAAAATATCAGATGCAAGACCCAGCAACTGATCAGTCTAGGAAATATAAAGACCCATAATCCAGCAAGCTATTTTCGCACCATTCCTCCCAGATTAGGTGACCTTCAATGCTAGAAAGTGCAAGTTTGGAAAGCTTGTCAGCCTGACCATTGTACTCTCTATAAATATGTTCAAAGTTGATATTTTGTTGTTTAGAAATTTCAAAATGAGTTCTTAAAGCCCAATGTCTCAGATTCATAACGTTGAGCTTGAAATCTCCCAACTCCCATTTGATGGTGATCCGTGAATCACCATAAACCTTGATATTGACCATCCCGAAGATATTTGCGACTTTTAGAACACACCAAAGAGCCATCAACTCCGCCTTCATGTTTGATCCAGAACCACAATTAAGCCTGACAGAAAAATAATGAGATTCATTAAGGTAAATAACACCCCCAACTGCACATAATCCATTTTCTGCCGCTCCATCAAAGAAAAGTACTGGCTGATCCACTTTGAAGTCAAAGTTACTAATTCTGACAGATTTTAATTTCTGTTGATCCACCACACATGTAGAAAGCATGTTCAATGCAATCAGGCTGCAATGTATACTGTCTGGAATCAAATTCCGAAATATGACACTGTTTCTAATGAACCAAATAGCCCACGGGATACAAATAGCAACATAAAAATGTTGTTTGCAGTGCGTAAACCAATTTAATAAACATTTATTGAAATCACCAACATCCCAGCACATTGTTATATTGAGCTTTTTAGACACCACATCCCAGATTTTACAAGAGAAGGAGCAGTTGACGAAAAGATGTTGTTTTGATTCAGCAGCCTTTTTGCAAAGAACACAAATACTAGGGCCAGTCCATCCCCGCTTACACAGATTATCCCATGTCTTCAACTTATCTTGCAACACTAACCAAGTGAAGCATTTCAGTTTGAGAGGAATAGTCCAATTCCATATCCTCTTATACCACCAATCCTGAGGGAATATGAGCTTCTCCTGTATAATCCTAGAATATGCAGACTGTGCTGAAACTATACCAGAGGCCGGATTGCCACCCCGAACAAGATTATCTATGTCATTGTTTAATCTGACACCAGCAGCATCTAACTTCTTGATGTAATCCTGCCAAACACTAGCTAAATAACCCGAGAGACCAATCTCATGTGCAGACAACCACTTCGAATTGTTTCGATCCCCAAAACTATGATGCTAAATTTTGTTTAATGTAGATAACCCAATAATCTGCAGATAACGAGGGATGATGGGAGGAAGGATATGATCAAATTCCAGACCTATGATCGGATCGATCCCAACACGAATACAATTTCCAGAACCAACTTGCCATAAAAGATCATCTTTGATCCAATGAAATATTTTCATAAAAACCCTCCAGATAGGGGAGAAATTCCAACCTTTCAGTTTAGGATTTCTAATCCAGCAGAAAACCTCTGATTTAATGTATTTGATGTGAGTGATTCGAGACCATAAGGTCTTTCCAAAGATACCCCGCCAAGCACTTTTTAGTCTAAGAGCAACATTGAAAGTCTCCAATTCCTTTATGCCCCATCCAGCATATCGAAAAGGTCTAGAGAGTATATCTGTCGCAACCATGTGAATCTTTGCACCACCGGCAGTGCTAGACCACAGAAAGTTGAAAAAATTAATGGTCTTAAAGATTGAGGATGGCACTTCGAATAAGGAAAACCAAAAAACTGGAATGCTAGACAGAACGGAATTCACAAGTATTAATTTTCCACCAATAGACAAGAGCCTGTAGGCCCACTGAGCAATATGTGCCTCAATTTTCTCCAGCAGCCAAAACCAATCCTTGATCTGGTAATTGTTCGGCTTAAGTTTGAATCCAAGATATTTGAAGCCTTGTTCAATTGGGCAACACTTATATGATAGGATCGATTGGATACCAATAATTTGCTCCTTATTCAGTGAAAGGTGATAAAAATTTGATTTGTCAGAACTGATCAACATAGCTGAAGCTCTACAAAAAGTCTGGAAAATATCCTTGTACGAAGCCCACTCCTCAATGGTGTCTTCACCTGCCACCAGCACATCATCTGCGAACAATATGTGTGAAATCACACAATTTTTTGCAATCTTTATGCCTTTAATTTTGCCTCTTAATAAAGCTTCGTTGACCAACCTACTAAAACCATCCATAACCAAAATAAAAAGAAGAGGAAATAGGGGGCATCCCTGTCTAATCCCCCTGGAGCAGCTGAAAAATTCAGATGGACTACCATTTACAAGTACTGAGATATTCATGGAAGTAATGCAGGCCATTATCCACTTAATGCTCGAAGAAGGAATCCCAATTCTGATGAGAATCATTCTGAGAAATGACCAATTTACCCTGTCATATGCTTTTACCAAGTCCATTTTGAGCAAAAGTGCCTTTTTTATGGATCTTTATACTATGCATCAATTCCTGTGTAATGCCAATTGCATCATGAATCTGCCTTCCATCTAAAAAACCAAATTGCTCAGCCGAAATGTGATTGGAAAGTACCATCTTCATTCTGTCTACAATAATTTTAGAGATGAGCTTGTATAATAAATTACAAAGCGCAATCGGACGAAATTCACCAAAAGATAATGGCTTATCTTTTTTAGGAATTAGGGTGACAAATGTAGAGTTAAGCCCACCCGGAATATAGCCATTGATCTTGGAAAAACTCACTAATTCTTGAAGTTCACAGCCCATCATATCAAAAAAATGTAAATATAGCTCCACCGGCCACCCATCGGGCCCGGGGCTTTTATCTTTAGCAAAAAATTTCAGAGTCTGTTCAATCTCATCCAACTTGACCTCTGCTTGAAGGCAATCAGCTTCCTGCTCAGTAAAGAAACGAGGGTATAAAGAGGCAACTTTAATCTAGTCTGACAAACAACATTCTCCAGGATCATGATATAAGTTACCAAAGAAAGAAGCTGCTTCTGCTTTAATACAATCAAGTCCCGAGAGCTGGGTCCCCCTGTCATCATGAATCTCCCATATATATTTTGAATTTCGCCGAGCAGATGCAAAAGAATGGAAGAATTTTGTGTTTTTATCCCATGGGAGATCCAAATGGCACGACTCTTAAGTCGCCATTCCTTTTCTTCTTGTAATAGTATTTCTTCTTTTTTCTACTCCAACTGCTTCATGGCTTCAAATGAGTCAAAAGAGAGAGAATTTGTTACATTATTAGAGAAAGAAACCTGTAGCTTCTTTTCTAATAATGAAAGTTCAATTTTGTCCTTCTTCTTTTTGTCCCTGATCCACTTTGAAACAATCTTTTTTAAACCTTTTAACTTATGACAAAACTTCTGTACCGGGTTTGAATCAATTGTCTCACAGCTTAGCCAATATGATCTAACCAAATTACAAAAGGATCCATCACTTAGCCAAGAAGCATTGAACTTGAAAGGAGAGGATTGAGGATAATTAGATTCATCTAATTGAAGGACAATGGGCCAATGGTCCGAGAATTTATAGTCATATACCCAAGACCTATGTTTCTGAAAGATATCCAATAATCCCGATTTGACTAGGAATCTGTCCAAACGATTATGGACACCATCACAACCAAATCTGCCATTAGTCCAAGTGGGGGCCAAAATATGTGGTTTTACATCCACAAGATTAGCATCCATAAAAAACTGAGTGAAGAAGTCCGCCAAATTATCCAACCTAGCAGTGGATCCCCAGATTTCTGAAGCATGGCAAGTGAAATTTAAATCACCTGCAATGATCAAGTCATTTAAGTTCAAAAGACTTGAACCTTGTAGTGATAACTAGAAAGTCTGCCTCTCCCTATAGGGGGCATAGCAATTTAGTATGGAGATAGTGTGTTGACTTCTACAGAAAAAACCTTTTAGTAAAATTCCCCAAGGAGTGGAAAAAGCCTTAAGGTCATATATAGTGGGATCCCAAGCAACAGCAAGACCCCCCGAAAAACCACAAGAACTTACTGCAGACACCTCCCAGAATGGAAAATTTTTACTAAGTTTATGAATGGAAAAGTGATCATCACACATGGTCTCCTGGAACAAAAAGATAGCAGGGCCAGTAGCTTTGTATAGGTTGGATAAGGCCTGAGTCCGAGTCGCCTTACCCAAACCCCGAACATTCAGAGATAACAAAGACATCAGGAGACTGTCACATTGGGGGACGATGCTCTAAGCCCCACGGGAGACACCTTCTCCAAATTGCCCTCCTCCTCTAATTCTCGAGAAAGAGGAGTATATGAGTCTGAGCTATCATGATCAAATTTTTTCTTTTTACCCTGCCTAATGGTGACATTTTGGAAGTTTAAAGATTGAATAGGTTTTGCCGAAGATCCACAACTTGGATTTCTGGTGTATGAAGGCAGCGGAGGGAACTCCTCCCCTTTCTCCGAGATAAAGTAACCACTTTCAGTCAAAATATCCTTATCTGCCAAGTTAGGAAGTTCATCCAAAACAGTCAAATTCTTTTGCTCATCCACATTTTTCCCCATATTGGTACCCCAAGTCTGCAAAGAATCCAACTTACAAACCACAGAAGAAGATAGACCCGGCTCTAAAATGTCATATGTATGAGAATGTAAGCCCAAATTATCAGAGAAAGAAAGCCGCCAAAGGTTAGGGTTCGAAATCTTATTCCCATCCACATTCTGCCCAGCATTGCAATCCAAATGCTGCAGGGATTCCGACATACATACCACAGAAGAAGATGGCCCCGACTCTGACATATCAGAAGGGTGAGATAATGACCCCAAATTTTTTGAGGTCAATGTTCTACCAAGGTTAGGGTTAGACCGGTCTTCAACAATATGCCGAGTCAATAAAAACTTAGAATCATGTGAGTCTGATTCCCCATCCCCAAATAATTTATGACCCACCTTTGAAACAGGAGAGTTGATTACCGGGCAAGAAACTGGGAGGCCCGTCACAGGATCATGACGTAGCTGAACTTCACCCTTAGATATACGACAAGATAATATTTTTTTCGAGGACTTAATAAATGCAAGTTCTGCATTAGATAATTCAGGGTAATTTATAGGGGTTTCAAATAACTTTCCCAAAATCTCCAAAGAAGCGTCATGAGTGCCAACCCTAGGAGTAGAACGATCCGCCGCAGGAGCATCCAGAGCAGGCTTCCGAGTGTAGGGGCATGAAGACCGAACATGTCCGGTCTCATGACAAGAGAAGCATCGAAACAGAATCTTAAAGAAATCGAGTGATTGATTCCAAACCCTGGCTCCCCAGGCGATCACCACCTCAGCAGGCAAGCCCAACTTCAGGTCAATTTCCACCATTACCTTGGCATACCGGCGATCCATGCCAAAAAAAATTTGTTTGTCAAAACGAACAAACCTCCCAACAGAATTTGCAAGCCTTTTAATAACATCCTCAGTCCAAAGCTCTATGGGGAGGCCCGGAATGATCATCCATAAATGCCAGAGAGTTTGGACCTCACTAATAGGATTAAAATTCAAATGCCACCGTTTGATGAATAAAGAGCCTCTTTTAAATTCCCAGAACTCAGCCAGGATCTTCTCTAAATGCACCGCCTCCGAAAAGGTGAATAAAATCCACCGATTTGACAACAAATTGATTCTAGGAGCCATACCTGTGAGCGGTACCCAAAATTTATTTACCCATTCAGTGATTTCGAGCTTGGAATTCGAAGTGTACTCAAGTCTGCCAACTAATGCCCTTTCAGCAAGAATACGAATCCTATCAAGGTTGTAATCTTCATCAATATCAAGTCTGCCAATTTCTTGCCTTGCCTTATAGGTTTTCAATAGGCGTTTATTTCTAGCCCTCAACCCTCGACGATTTGTATTTAGAAAACCACAACCAGCAGAGCGGCCCGAGCAATCCCCCAATTCAAAAATGGTTTTCGACAAATTAGGGTTTGGAATTTGGCAGGACTCTCCCATAATGGGCCCCAAATCCGATCAAAGGAAATAATACCACAGCTGTCGGTAAACAACAGGTGATACACGACAGCTGCCAGCGAAAAGTGAAAAAGGTAAAATTGCCAAAAGAAAACACAAAAGCCCCCCAAAATAGCCAAAAAGGCCCAAAGTGCTCAAAAGGCCAACACTAGAGATAGAAATACGAATTATTGCAGAAAAAACCAATAAATCCAGCAGAAAAGTAGAAAGTAGACCTCCGACTAGAACGTTTATTCCCACTTTTTTTTAGCCTTGGCTGGTACTAGGTTGATTCGTGGAATCAGCTTGACTCCAAGTCGTCAAAGGTCACAAGCTACAGATCAACCTTCAGAATCAGAAATTACTGCAAAATCGCGAGAAACCCTAGAAAAAACCCCATCCTCTCCTCCTCCTCATGCTTCGCCCCTTCAATTTTATATTTAAAAAATAAATTATATTAATTAGATTTAAACAATATTCATATTTTTAAAATAAATTGGTTATGCAAGTAATAATATAATATATATTTATCTCCATAGACCATTCATAGAATGATCAAGACAGCTCATATTTACTCTTCTGGCACCACAACAGTTTTCACTTGTGAACAATATGATGATAGCCTGTTCTCTTGTATTCACAGACTTTTCGGCTCATATAATCCAGTACAGGCAGGTTTCTTATTTTAGTTTATATTCTGTAAATAGACATTACAGTTATGATCAAAGGCTCTTTTATATACCACTCTAAATGAGTGTTCGTACTTTTGAGAATGAAATAAAATTACGCTTTTTTTTCCAGGAAAAAAATAATATATGTTTAAAAAAATAAAGATAAAATATATTTTAAAGAGATTTAAATAATATTTAAATTTTTATAATACAATTGGTATTGCAACTGATTATATAATATGATTGATCAAAACTCTCCTTCCAACCATATATATTAAAGAAATTTAAATTAAATTATATATTCATCATATTTAAATAATAGAGACGTGAGAGACTCGACTGGTTAGGAAAATAAATTTGTGAATGACATGAAGTGGAAGAAACAAAGCTGCCTTTTAAAGTTGCGGCCAAAGCATTTTTCTTCAAATTTCAAAACTCTTGCATGCTTCTTCTTTCAACTGTTTTAGTCGTGACGCCTATCAAAA
This sequence comes from Larix kaempferi, assembly GCA_027924585.1. Classification (NCBI taxonomy): domain Eukaryota; kingdom Viridiplantae; phylum Streptophyta; class Pinopsida; order Pinales; family Pinaceae; genus Larix; species Larix kaempferi. The sequence continues at coordinate 5,356,599 of BSBM01000418.1, read as the reverse complement.
TCGCCTTCTGTCAACTGGCTGTCATGAAAAAAACATGGGTTTAGACCAGATTTGAATGAGAACATACAATCTTTTCAACAGACCTGAATCTTGGTGGATGGTTTCACATAGGCCATCATTAGATTGAAGGGATTTCGAGGATGCAGCATCAAAGTGAACAGTGTTGCCTAGTCCAAACACATGAAACTACAGTCAATAGTCAACACTTAATTTGCTATTGAATAGTTCAATTACCTGAACCTACAATCAATGTAAGTATACCGTTACACAATCCATTCTTATCATTAACATAATCCATTCACATCATTAACATACTGCAACTGGATTTTTATCATCAAGTAGTTAGAATTTCTAACTACCTGATGATAAAAATCCAGTTGCAGTATGTTAATGATGTGAATGGATTATGTTAATGATAAGAATGGATTGTGTAACGGTATACTTACATTGATTGTAGGTTCAGGTAATTGAACTCTGTACTTATACGGTATACTTCCCTCTGTTGAGGTCTCTTGAATAAACCGTGTTCTATGATTCTTAATACTCCAACTTTGATACATCTGGTCTGCTATATCAAGATTCTTCGATATCAAATCTCTTATAGGAATTATCCAATAGTCTTTCGAGCTTAGGAAATCGAACATTGCACTTGCCTTTCCTAGATTTTCCGTTGAATTATGTCCAATGGAATATACTTCACCGATTTTTGGGTTTTCACAAGGATTGAAACAATGGCTACCCGACAATCTGGTCTCATTTTCTAGTGTCCTTAAGCCAATTCAGATCATGCCTTAGGCTCTCCAAATGTTATCTAACAGTATGCACAATTCATACTTGCATGCAAATATGATTATTGCTACTCATGCAAACAAGGAATTCTACATGCTGTCAAGGCTTATATAATCATTCACATTTACATTTGCATACTAATACACCACTTGATACAACAAAATAGAAGTATTTATTCCATTCAACCTTAATTAATGAATCAATAAAATCAACATAACATATCAAATAAATACTTATTTTAAAGAATGCTTTCCCAAGCAACTAATTGCCTAAGAGCAACATTTCACCAAACCATAGGCACTCTGTCCAACATATAATATTTCTGTTGAGAGGCCACCACTAAGATGGACAAGATTTCCACAAGAAAATGAGAACTACTATTTCTCACTCACATTCATGTAAACACATTTTCACAACCAAGCCCAATCCACAATTGAGTTTATCAGGCTATCAAGAGAACAAAGGGAAAGCATTTCTAAAGTAGTGAGGTCAACCACAAATCTACATGCACCTCAAGAAGACTAAGTCAACTTGACACCCACACTACCTACCCTACACAACACCAAGAAGATCCCCTTCTTTGCTCAACAGTCTCTCAGGCATCCCCGTCCTCCAAGTGTTATTCAATGTGTGCATAGGAAGGTAACCCAAATCCTGGTCATCTTCCAAGAAAGGAGGTTCCATCATTCATTGGGTTTATTAAGATTATCCAAATCTCACTCTTTTATGAAACATAATTACACATCCAAGCCAATACAAAGTTGGATTTATTAGGCTAGCAAGAGGACTAACAAAAAGGATTTGTAAGCTAGTGAGTTCAACCACAAAGCTACAAGCACCTCAAGAAAACTCATCCAACCTGACACCCACAAAACCTTCCCCACACAACACCAAGAAGGTCCCATTCTCTATTGGTGTTATTCAATGTGTGCATAGAAAGGTAACCCAAACCTTGGTCATCTTCCGAAGATGAAGATCTTATCCTTCACTATGTTTATCAAGAATAATCAAATCCCCTGTATACTCTTGGATTCACACACAAGGCTCAAATAGTCAACAGATTCACATTATTAGGTCTATGATGGAAGAACACTCAAGCATAACATACTTCATTCAGAAAGCACACTGGTCATTTCTCTAGCCAACCAAAACTCGCAAGAGGTAAGACTCTTCTACCCCCTGAGGAATACACACTCTTCAAAAGAACTAAACTCCCCTCGAGAGAGTAAGACTCATTAATTAATGAAGAAATGGGATTTAACTTGCGACTTCTCTGTTGTACAAAAAGTAATTCCTAGTTTCATAATTATTGGGCGATTGAGACACAAAACTAGCATATGCACCTTCCCCTTCCCAAGACAATAACTTCCCCAACCTCTTCCTCCTGATAGAATTGAATGATAGAGTCAATAGATCAACTTGGGAGTTAATGGTTGATGTGTTAAATAAATCTCTCCTTAATCTTGTGAGAATCATGCCACTTGCTACTTGTGGCTTTTCACAATCATTTATGGGTTTTCTTTATATATAAATATTTATATCACATTCACAATCTTTATTGTGCTTGACCAACACACAGTACAACTATGCCATATCTAATTGTTGATACATAATCGGGAAATGATGGTATGGCCTTGGATTTGAGATCCTCTCCATGATATAATTTATATATTCACATACAATGGGGGAAACAAAGGGGGTTATTACATTACCCTCCCCATTAAATTAATATTGTCCTCAATGCTACCCAAAATTGAACAAAAATGGGTAATGCATCTCGCATGCATCCTCCAACTACCATGAAGCTTTATTCAGACTAAAGTGCTTCCACTACACCTTTACCTTCCCAATAGATTGATTCTAGAGCATGGTTACCTTCTTGTCTAGGATGCACATAGGCTCCACTTGGATCTCTCCCTCTAGTTCCACCTAAATCACATCCCAATCAATAGCAAGATTAGGATCATGTACATACTTTTTAAGCAATGAGACATAATAACAATTATGAGCTTTCATATGTGTAGGCAATGCAATCCTCTATGCAATAGGTCCTATCTTATCAAGGACTTCAAAAGGCCCATAGTATCTCGGTACCAACTTAGAAAAACCCTCGAGCTTCAAAGAGATCTTCTTCGGTTTCACCCTCAGATAAACATGGTCTATGACCCTAAAATATCTGTGTGCCCTCTTTATATTTGCATAGCTCTTTTGCCTATCCTAGGATGCTTTCAAATTATGACTGATTTTGACAACTTCCTGCTTCCTTTCCCCTGAGCATTTGCGGTCAAAGTACTACCTTGTTCATTGGATTTTCCCAACTTACTAGAGTTCTGCATTTCCCAGAATACATAGATTGGAATGGACTCATTCCTAGTGACACATGGTGACCATTATTGTATGCAAATTCAACAAAATGTAGGTAATCTTCCCACTTGGATGGATTATTCATCACATACATCCTTAGTATATCCTCAAGCATTTGATTCACTCTCTCTGTCTAACCATTTGTTTGAGGATGGTATGTTGTACTGAAATTGAGTTTGAGTTCCCAAATCCTTGAACAAGCCTTTCCAAAATTTCGAGGTGAAATTGGCATTGTTGTTTGAAATTACTGCCATAGGAAATCCATCCAACTTGAATATTTCCTTCATAAAAATACCTGCACTTCCATCATCTTTATGAGTGGACTTAACCGGTATGAAAAGAGCTTCTTTTGTTAACTTTTCCATCACCACCATGATCAAGTCATGTTGTCTTATGGTCATTGGAAGTCCTGTAATAAAATCCATGGAAACTACTTCTCATTTTGACTCATAGATTAGTAATGGTTGTAATAATCCCACTGGATGTCGATACTCTGCTTTAATTTGTTGCCATTTTTGACACCTGGACATATACTCTTCTATATCCCTCCTCATCACTGGCCAATAATACTTCTTTCTTGTTGTTATTACAGTTCCATGATATCCTAGATTTCCTGAGTAAGGCATGTGATGTATTTCATCCATTACTAGCTTCTTCATCCCTACATCATTTGAATGTATAGCTATCCTCAGAAAACAAGAAGTCCAATTCTTCCAGCTAATATCCTTCATATTTTTTGTTAGGTTCTCTTTCTAGCAGACTTGCTACCACTTGATTATACTTCTCACCTTCAGTTGAGGATTTAATGACTTTCTCTTTGAGTTCATCCTTGCATATTCTCATAGCCTCTACTAAGAGTGTCAACAAATTTATTTTCATTTCCCTTAACTTGTTTGATTTCAAGGTAAAATTCACTTAAGAACCCTAAACACCTGGACTACCTAGCATTGAAGCTTGGTTGATCAAACATATATTTAGGCTGATATGATCAGCCCATAACCCAAATATTCACCTGAACAAGTAATGTCTCCACATCTTAAAAGTGTGTACAATTGCAACTAATTCCAAATTAGGAGATGCATAATTATTCACATGCTCCTTTAACTTCCGAATTCATATCATAGCACATGTCCGTTCTTGATAAGTAATCCTGCTAGCCATTTGGTGCATGCATTGGTGCATACCACAAAATCTTTTCCTAGATCTACAATTCTAAAAATAGGAGTGCTAGTGAGTAGTTCCTTTAAATGTTGGAGTCTCTTCTCACATTTATCATACCATAAAATTTTTACATACTTTCTTTGCAATGAAGTAATATGATGCGCCACTTTGGAGAATCCTTCAATGAATCTCATGTAATAACCCTCTAAACCCATGAAAGATCAGATATCTGTCACATTCTTGGGCATAAACCAATTCACTATTGACTCAATCATCTTGGGGTCTACTGATATTTTCTCTAAAGATAACATGTCTCAGTACCGAATATTTCACTGATAAAAATCTCATTTTCTTAGCTTGCCGTATAATTTATGTTCCTTGAGCATCTATAGTACCATTCTTAGATGCTCTACAAGGCTCCTCTTCATCCTTAGAATAAATAAGGATGTCATCTAGAAATACCAACATGAATTTATCCAAATACTAGTTGAACACACTATTCATGAGGCACATGAAAGTAGTCGGTGCATTAGTGAGACCAATATGTACAACTATAAACCCATAGCGACCATATCGAGTTACAAAAGTTTTGTTATGGATATCTTCTTCTTTGATTCTGGCCTAATGATACCCCGAACTTAAGTTAATATTGGAGAACACTTAATATCCTTTCATTTGATCAAATAAATCATCTATCCGGGGAAATGGATGCTTATTCTTGACTATGACCTTATTGAGTTCCCTATAGTCAATACACAGTCTCAATGTTCCATATTCATTTTTGACAAACAACACTGGTGCAACCCTTGGGGATACACTTGGTCTAATATACTTTTTGTCAATTGTATCTTGAAGTTGAAATTTCAATTCTACTAGCTTTGGAGTGTTCATTCTGTAAGGGGATTTAGATACTGAAGCTTCTCGAGCGGCATCGACTTAATGGTGAAATCTATATCTCTTTTAGGTTGTGGCCTTAGCGCCTCATCTAGGAATACATCCTTATATTCATGTATCAAAACATGATCCTCTATCATATGTTGATTCTGATACATGAACCACATATATTTGACCATTCTTCTTGAAGTATCTTCCCAATTGCAATGTAGAGACCTAACTTATTGAGGTCTTTTCATGTACTCCTTTCACTAGTTGGAACCTCCCCTCTTCATCTATACATTCAAAAACCTTATTATATCAACCAAGTTTGGTTTGACACTTTTCCTACTAGTCCATGCCAATAAGGACATCATAAGATCCTAATGGTAGGACATTTAGTTTTTTTTTAGTATAAAGACCATTTTAGGTTATCGAACATCTTTCTACTACTTCATGTTATATACATAAGGGGAATAATATGAGGTACCTAGGGAGGTACCTAAAGGGAATAAATGATGTAATGGGTACCCAAAAGAGAATAAACTATGCAATATGTACCCAATGGGGGTAATTAATGTAATGTGGCCATTAATAATGGAATATGGTCCACTTGGTTAGTGGTTAGTAAGAAGAAATAATATAATAATAAGGCATTGACCCTTAAGTATATTAGTGAGAAAGTATAAATAAATATGAGTATAATTGTATTAGTACCGTTGAGGATTATTAAATTGTACAAACATGGCTTGTGGAGTGATTCCTTCATTAAGGAGTATTTGATGGTGCTACCCTACCTTAAGGGTTTATTTATATCTTGGTGTTATTCTTATGGTGAATGTCTTCTGGGTACCCATTACATCATTTATTCCCCATAGGTACATCCCTAGGTACATCACTAACCATTGGATGAGAGACAATTGAAGTCTTATGGGCATACTTTTAATTTGTCAATACCTTTCACTTTGGGTAGACAAAGACCCTTCCAGAGGGCCAATGCTTCAACATGATTGTTTGTCATGATACCAATTCCCCAAGCATAATTGGTTTCTTGAGTCCCTCTTAGGCTAATAAGAGCTCCCGCACTTGCCACCCAGTATATATATGTTTAAATAAATTAAGGTTGGAATTTGATAATGTTAAATAAATTAAGGTTGGAATTTGAGAATGTTAAAATTAACTAATTATCAAAAATATGAATAGTTTAATGTTAAAAATGTTAACTAATCATTAAAAATGTTACAAATAATTTGACGTGTTATGATAATTATGAATGGTTAATTAAGTGATAATCAATAGCTTTGATAATTTCTTACTTAAAGGCTAGAAGAGTACCTTTGTTTTAGTTTGTTCATATTTCAAAATGTCATGGATATGGTTAATACGTTAGAGAGTGTCTACATATCATTTTATTTTAAAAAGTTTTGAAAAGTTGGATTTACATTATACCATTCTCAATGCTATATTTATAGTTGCTAACATCTAAATGTCTTTATCTTTTAAAGGCGTGTTATAGTTGGTGCACTTTTCTCTTTCTTTTAGACTATCTATAAATAATACATTATTACAAGTTTCAAATGTTTGATAATTATCTTCATTTTTGTTTTTAGGTTATGCATAAATAATACATTGTTACAAGTTTCAAATGTTTCATAGTTATTTTAGCTTTTAACTTTAACTATGTATAACTATTACATTTAAATATTTATAAGAGACATGTATAATAAACAACTTTACTTCTAATTTCACTTGTTTAAATATCACATAACCAATATACTCTTATTTTTATAATGCATAAAATATATAATTAGGAAAAAATGAAAAATGTTAATTAGATCTCTGAATGGTTGTGGTAACAATATAATGATAGAAAAAAAACACTTGACCATACCACTTGTTTAAAAATAATGATTTTCCCATTCAAACACTTTAATGCTCTATAATATCATTTATCTATAGTACTTAGTGTGTCAAACACGTTACCTAATTCGTTTTGATATTTGTGGTTATATGTTTTTAAAGTACCTTTAACTTGATTTTTTTCATCATATTTTAAAAGTTTAAATGGATCAAAGGCCACCCTCTTGCCATGCTTAAGACCAAACATTAACCATTATGACTACAACCACGGTAACTTTTAGTTTTTAGGGGCAAAATCTTGAATGGTAAGAAGATAAATTTCACACTCTACTTAGTAGGGTTCAAATCCCTAAAAATACATTGGCCCATTGTGATAAGTCTAGAGAGAAAAAAAACACAAATTAAAAAGATTGTTTGGGTCATGGCTTTAACAAGTGACAGGTCTTTGTAACCAAAATATTAAAATCAACCCTTAATTGAAAAGTGGTGCTACTTTCATCCATAAGGCTAATTTTGCATGTTTTTTTTGCCAACTTTTTTTACCAATTTAAAAGTTACAATTCACTTTCTAAATACTATATAAAACTAAAGAAACATAATATTTTAATAAAAATATCACTATATATTTTATGATTGACATTTTAAGAGTTAATGAAATTAACTAAGACTACAACTTATTTGAGTCATACCTTTACAATCAAAATCTTAAAATCAATTCCCAATTGAAAAACCTTAAAAACCTAACTTTAAACATAAATAATATCATAGAAATATTGTTTTCTTTTAAATAATATCCTAATAGATGAGAATATTTTTCAAAAAATTGTAATTTTTATTTATTTTTTAAATCCTATCTATTTTATGACTTTTTATTTAAAATAAATAAATATAAATAAACTAATTAATTAAAAAAACTTAATAAATAAGATTTTAAAAATTAATGTCAATTCTTGCAAGGTTAAAGTGTGTGTCTCATGAGAAAAGCAAAGCCACCTGTATTCATTCCCCTTGAGAAGTGACTTAGTTGGAAGATGACACGCGAAAACCCAATAGACTTTCTATTATCTTGTACTATGCTAAATCTCAACCTAGACATACATATACTTCCTCTAAAAAACATATATTTAAGTCCCAAATCGAATTTTGCAATCCTTTGAATGCATATCAATATTTACAATTCTTTAATGCAATTCAACATTTCACTATTGTGTAATATGTTTTAAATGTGATGTGTTGAGTCTTCACCTTTATTTATATGTATTTTGTAATTATATTGATGTGTTTTAATCCATACACTATATTGTATGTCTATTTTTTGCACCGAGTGAAATGAGGTGCTCTACAGCCCAGTATGGGAGAGATCCTCTAACGTGATATAACGTTTCAATGTTAGTAACAAAATAATTAAAAAAATTCATGTTGGCTCATAAAATAAAAAAAATTATGGAAAATATTTTAAAAAATCCATGTTGGTTCATAAAATAAAATATTATGAAAAATAATTAAAAAATAGATGTTCGTTTATAAAATAAAAACTTAAAACTTAAACCTGGATCTATCAATCAAGAAAGATCAAATTTCTTGACTTTAAATTTAAAAAAAGAAATACACCTCAAGAAATTGGATCCCTATCAGTGCTTCATAGATACGAGTTTAAGATGGATCTATACTAATTTAAAAACAAAAGAAACTATAACACTTACTCTATTGACTTCATATACAATAAATTATATATATATTCTTTCTTTATAACACTTACTTCATTGACTTCATATATATATATATATATATATATATATTTCTCTTATTATGCATGTTTATCACCTTGTCACATTCCTCCTCCCTCCTTTCATTATTCTAAATATATATTCTCTAATTTAACAAATAGTATTCATCCCGTATAACATTTACTTCATTGACTTCATATACAATAATATATACAATAATATATATATATTCTTCCCTTATCACCTCGTCACATTCCTCCTCCCTCCCATTATTCTAAATATATATTCTCTAATTTAACAATCAGTATTCATCCCCTAGACATCCCATTCCGTTCACCTAAATGTCCCATGACCATTAAACTCCATCCTCGAAGCACACCTTTATTTTGGACTATGGGGAAATAATGCTATAAAACTATTGGCATCTTTAATTATTATTTATTTTCACATTTTTTATTTATTTACTTAGACTGAATCATATTATCTCAACCTAAATGTCTCAAACCTCGTGGTTAACTTAAATGTCCCATTTTGGACTATGTGGAAAACCTACCCAAAAATAAATAAAAAAATTGTGCTATACTTCGCGTCTTAACTTACAATGATTTTATAATGGTTTTATTTGGGACTTTGTGGAAAACGTAAGGTTATCACAGCAATGTATAGAAATCATCGGCACCATGTCTCAAGCATATCCGGATATCAGTTGATTTTGTAATAGTTTATTTTAAATGCAAGGGAAATCTTCTTAAAATACTTAGTCCAATTTGGAAAAGTGTTAATGAAGCCATGCATTCTTATAAGTATTATTTGATATCGGTTGGTCATGAAAGCATGTGGGAGTAAATAATTATATTATAGATTTTATATTTTAAGATTTATTAAGAAATAATCATATTATAGATTTTATATTTTAAGATTTATTAAGATTTTTTTAAATTGTAGAAAGATAAAATAAGTGTAATATTAATATTTATTTTATGGTTTTTTTATTAAATTTGAAATAAATATTTATAGGATAATTAATAGTTAATTGATACATAGATAATGGACAATTAACATTGATTTATAACATAGTTAAGATTGACTTATAACATATCACTGTTTCATCGCAAATTAAGTAATTATATTAATCTAATCTATTTAGTTAACAAAACAATTAGTCAAAAATAAGTGATCAGTTAATGAAATTTAATTCAATTGAGACATTTTCTGACTTGAATGATCCATATAACCTAAACCAAAAATAATAACAATATAATATACTGAGTCAGTGTACCATCAAACTACATTTAATAGCTTGTAATCAAACTACATTTAATGGCTTATAATCAGATTACGCTGAGCGAGCGATATACTCGCATGACTATGATGATTGCAGCAAAGAGAACAAGAAGGAAGATCTATCACAGGGCCATGTTTTGGTCGCCTTTAGAATCCAACAACCAATGCAAACTGTTCTTCATCCGAAACCGCTTTTCCCGGCAATTTAATAATTCTGTGGATAGATTTCTACTTAGAGAGAAAAAAAAGTAATGAATAGACTTATACTTACAGCGAAGAGGAAAATTGGTGTTGAAGAGGAAAATTGGTGTTGAAGAGAAAACAACAACAACTGTTAATCTCATTAAATTTAAATGATCAAATAATATTTGATTTTATTGATTACAACCTGTAATCTATAAGTGTTTATATTTTTTGCAATTTGGGGTTGTTTTATTGATTACAACCTGTAATCTATAAGTGTTTATATGTTTTACAATTTGGGGTGGTAGGAAGAGTTTTCTTAAGAAATAAGATAAATGTACTGTCAAATGGTTGTTTCAATTTTAAAATAAATAACTATAAAATATCTTAATTTACATGTTATTTCAATTTTTAAATAAATAACTATAAAATATTTCAGTTTACATGTAAATACTATAACTATATTATAACTAGTAGATGAGGCATGTAGATGAAACATGAATAACTAATAATTTATGATATTACTCTATAACCAGTAAATGAAGCATGAATAACTAGTAATTTGTGATATTACCCTGTTAGGAATCCATTACACTTCAAAAGCATCCTCCAATAAATATAAATATTATAACTGGTATATGAATAATTTGTGATATTAGCCTGTTAGGAATCAATTACACTTCAAAAGCATCCTCCAATAGATATTATAACTGGTAGATGAATAATTTGTGAAATTACCCTGTTAGGAATCAATTACACTTCAAAAGCATCCTCCAATGTCTATTATAACTGGTAGATGAAACATAAATAACAGATAATTTGTAACACAAATCAATTACACTTCAAAATCATCCTCCAGCTGAACAATTTTCTCTTTACAGATTTATCACTGATGTTTAAATTTAGTATGATCAGTGCACAATCCCCGGTTTCCCACAGGATCAAGATTGTGTGCCCGGAAGTATTTAAACACAGAGCTTGACGCGCTTCATTGTGTAACTACTAGTGACACATTATTGCGTGACTAATGTAATAAACGCAGATGCGAAGAGGCGTTGGGTGATTTTCACCTGGCCTCCAGGATGCCGGATGAAGGATCGACAGCTGAAGAATGAATATCGGAGGTTGTAGTAGAAGAAGTTGCTGTACTGCTTGATGTTTTGTGAGGGTCGTCATTAACTCTAGGACGTTTAAATTGGTCAGGTGCGGCCAAATTATCCAGATCTATGAAAGCAGGCCTTGTGGGCGAAGGAAGATGTTCTGTCTCACTGGTCAGCATTGACACCACCCGAGACATGGAAGGCCGCAACACTGCCGCTGCTTGAATGCACAGAAGACCAATTTTAATTACCCTAATCGCTTCCTCCCATGAATAACTGCCCTCCAATGTGGGATCCATAACTTTTAAAGCTCTTTCTGCTTTATACAGTCTCCATGTCTGGTAAATGGCCAATATCAACAAAAACATAAAACATTAGTTAGCAGCGAATCATAATTCTATGAACACGTTTGAAAATGTTACTTCAAAGATGAGATCCACATTAATTAGTCATACTCCGTCAATCAGAAACTCCGCGTCATGAGTAAAACTCTGATTCTTTCTTCCGCTAATAATCTCAAGTAGAAGCACTCCAAAGCTGAATACATCTGCTTTCTCTGTCAGCTGTCCGCGTAACGCGTACTCAGGCGCCATGTAACCTCTGCACAACGGAATGCATAATGAAATCTCCAGATCTTAACCCTCTAAAGATTATACGAACAACCATATTGTAGATAGAGTTCTTACGAAGTTCCTGCAACTCTAGTGCTCAAGTGGCTCTTATCTTCTTCAAATAGTTTGGCTAAGCCAAAGTCTGTTATTTTGGGTTTGTTTTTAGTGTCGAGTAAAATATTGCTTGCTTTAATATCTCTATGAATGATCCGAATCTCAGATTCTTCATGAAGATAAGCCAGTCCACGCGCAGTTCCGACTATGATTTCATACCTCTCTGCCCAATCAAGTGACTGGCGTTTTGTTATACCTGTAATTAATCCATTCATTAGAAAGGTCGAACAATAACAAGCACAAACACAAAACTCAAACAATTCGGGATTCGTGCAACGAGATTCAACCGAATATAAAATTGTCGAGGCTACTGTTCTGGAAGTATTCGTAAACTAGTAGCCTTTCTGAGTTTTCAACTGAGCAACCAAGCAGTTTCACTAGATTCCTGTGCTGAACACGACTGACAAGATTCGCTTCATTCAGAAATTCAGCGTCTCCTTGTGTTGAGCCTATTTTCAGCCGTTTCACTGCAACCTCTCTGCCATCTGGTAGAATGCCCTGCCGATCAATGAAAATGACAAACAGTTGGATCAATGAATATTTCTATTCCACATGGTTTTTCCACAAACAGTTGGATCTACATTCAAATATTTAATGAAATTTGATGCAACAAGAAACACTCACTCTAAAGACGGATCCAAAACCACCTTCGCCAAGCTTTCTCTCTGCGCTAAAATTAGACGTAGCCTCTCTCAAAATATGGTATTTGAAAATGAGTTCCGGATTCGCTATAGTCGCCGACAAGCTAATTTCTGCTTCGTTGCCTGCGAAAACAAATACAAGGAGTTTAATTATCACGCTGTAGCGAAATAGGCGAGAAGCTAATCAAGGGCACACTGAATCATTTAACAATTTCAAGACCTCCTGTTTGAGAAATATGTTCCCAACGTTTCGAACGAGAGAAAATTTTCCGCTTGCAAAGGTATATGACTGCAATTAATCCAAGTGTAGCAGCAACTATGCCCAAAATTATCCGAAGCACGTTATATGTTTTTGCTTCTGCAAATTTACACAATAATTGTCAGATAATTGGTTTTATTTCACACCAATATGGAATCTTTACAAAAGCACCACTAAAAGTTATAAACTATGTGAAAGACAATACTGGATACTGGAGGGCTTTCTTGTAGCGATTGCGATGGCGACGTCGTCGTTTCTTGTTGAGGCAGCGACGGCGATGGCGATGGCGATGGCGAGAGCGACAGCGACGGCGAGGGAATCGAAGGATTGAAAAATGCATAAATCTCGCAACGCAAATAGCAGTTCACAGATCCGAATTGTGATCCAAGAGCTCCAGCTGAACATGCGGATATTTGTTCTAAGGCAAAGTACAGGCACGCTCCGCAGTCTGTTGGGGACAGATCTCTCCAACACTGCGCTAAGCTGTAGATGTATTCTGTTGAATTGTAAATCGCAGCGGATGAATCTGCAGCATAAAGCTTGGAACTATCCCTTGCTTTACCAGCAATTTTTAATAGCACGTCCTTAATAGTATTTGAGAAATTTGGCTGACTGCTTTCCCCGCTGTTGCAAATAACGTTTTTTGGGGCACTCTCAGTATAATTGTTGTAAAAACTATGATTGTCGTAACGTAAGAAGCAGCCGTCCAGTAGAAGAGATGCAGAAGTTTTGTTGCATCTTTCAAGAAGGCTTGCTTTCGCCATAGATGCGCACTGTTTGCAATCGGAGGAATTTAAATCTCCCCTGCATTGGGCAAGCCCATAAACGGAACTGTGGCTATTTTGCCCTTCATCGACGCTAGATGTATTGAATCCACCCGTAGAAACTTTCTGCACCAGTGAATCCAAAACCTTATTTAGATTATTCTGGAAGGCGCTATCAATTGTGTATTCGCTATTCTCACAGTAATCCCAAACGTGAGTAATGTACGGATTTGCTGCTAAGTGGCGCATAAGCATACACACAATCATGATAAGTACGATGCTCCTGATTAATTGTTTCATCTTCATCTCCATTGCCAAGCTTTCCTCTTTTCTGATTTGATGGGTGAAGTCATGAATGGCGTTGCAAAGTTGAAGTTATAGCATTCATTTTCAGTTTCATATTCCACAGACCCTTCAAGGTCGCTGCGAGTGGCTTTCGTGGAATGGGCAAGCGTTGACAATGAACTAGAATATTAAAAAGTCACCAGTGTACAGAAACTATTAACATTATAATAGTATTAGATATGTTTTCGAACTTACTATCGAGATGGAAATAAAGGATTGTACGATCAGATAATTGGAAAGACTAAGTGTGAAAATATGAATTTTAAGAAATCAAGATAATGTTTTAAGAGAATAGTGACATTTGAGTGTACAAAACAGATAATTTGGAAGATAATGTTTTAAGAGAATAGTGACATTTGAGTGTACAATCAGATAATTTGGAAGATAATGTTTTAAGAGAATAGTGGCATTTGAGTGTACAATCAGATAATTTGGAAGATTAAGCGTGAAAATATGAATTTTAAGAAAATAATGGATTCCAAGTTTGAATGGTCTTCTTTTAACTTTTTTTTACATATAATTGGAATGAAAAAAATGGCAAACAGGTACTTTATTTGTCACTTATTCTCGCATGGTGGCGGAGAATAAGCACATGATGATGGCGGCGGCGGAGACAACCACGAGCACGATGATGATGATAACTTCACTTCAAATATTATCTTAGCAAGTGAAAGGTGGTGCGTAAACAATAATTTTAGTTTCATTTATATTTAATACTTAATATGTATACATGGTTAGTAAACGTTTTTTCTACGACGATATTACTTTCATTTTAGATTCATTTAATTTAATATTTAGTTTGATGATGATGATGATGATGATCACGATGACGATGACGTATTCTTCCTATTATGAGCAATGATGACAATGATCGTGACGATGACAACAACTTCTTCTTATTGTGAGCATTTAACCACTTTTGATGATGATGATGAAATGTTTTTTCCAACTTGTTCTTATTGTGAGTGTTAACAACTTTTTTTGACGATGATGACAACGACGACGATGACGATGATGATGATGGTGATATGTTTTTTCAAACTTTTCTTATTATGAGTTTTTAACCACTTTTGATGGTGATGATGGTGATGATGATGATGCAATGCTTTTTTCAACTTGTTCTTATTGTGATTATTTAACCATTTTACTAATTGATGATGCACTTTTGATGATGGTGATGATGATGATGAAATGTTTATTTCAACTTGTTTTTATTGTGAATATTTAACCACTTTACTAACTAATGATGCACTTTTGATGATGATGATGGTTGTTAAATGTTTTTTTCAACTTATTATTGTGAGAATTTAACCACTTTTGATGATGATGATGGTGAAATGTTTTTATTCAACTTGTTCTTATTGTGAGTATTTAACCACTTTACCAACCAATGGTGATGATGGCCATGACGCTATTGTTGAGTAAAATTTTCATTGATGTCAATAGGGTTAAGAGATCTGTGTCATGAGCTTATAATATTGTTGAGTGATGTTGTCATTGATGTCAATGTGGCAATAATGATGATGAAATGGAAGCAATAAAGGGATATTGTTTGAAGACTTGAAGAGATTTGAAGGAGCCTTGACATAAGTGTATATAAATCCAAAGTGGTCCCCTTATGGTGTAGCTATTAAGCATGGCCCTCACAGGATGAGATAACATGTGGTTGCTTCCACATGCCCACTTTGAGCAGTACACAAATGGAGCAAGTCCCTAAAATCCATTGAAGATGCACCTAAATTAATGATGATGTGTCCACATGACCACGATGATGTGAAGTGTAAAGAAGCCCCTAAAGTGATGATGATGTGTCCACAAGATCATGATGATGAGAAGTGAGAAGAAGTCCCTAAAGCCAAGTGAATATATTTATGTACGCCCCACTTTCCCACTTGTGGAGGCAAGAAACCCTAAGAAATATGAAGAAATTATGTACTGGGACCACCTTGAGGGTGTAGGAGGACACCTTGATATAGTGAGGAAGAAACCTAATCATGAAACTTGGTAATGAGCAAGTTTACTTGGCCTTGAAGGCATCAATGACAAGGCATGTTCCCACTTGTGAAGAAAGGAAAAGGTTTGAAGGGTCAAGTAACCCCATGTGTCTTTGTAATCTTGCAACCCCATTGATGAAGACATGAAGCCCTAAAGTAAAGACTTAAAGCAAATTGAAGAATCCCTTGAAGCAATGAATATATGTCCACTTGGAATTCCCTGATGAAGCCATGAAGTGGTCATTAACCCATTGAAGAAGCCTTAAGTGACCTAACCTTAAGTGAACTAAAAGAGTGACTTATATTCATATAACTAAGAGGAACCTCATTTGGCATTTGAAAAACAAAAAAAGAAAATAGCCAAGGAAGGGGAGCAAATTTTATCCTAGAGGAGCAGATTTTGAAGGGAAGATGAAGTGAAATGGAGCAAAATTCCAATTGAAGATGAAATCTAGTGATGATTTGTTCTAGGGTTTTTGTTGTGAAATTTGTTTCAGGTCATCTTGGAATTTCCGCTCTAACATTTTTTTTCGGGTAATTCAGATTGTGAAACTTTTATCGGATGGAGATAAGATGCTTCAATACCTGTGGTAAAAATTTAAGATGTTGGTTTGATACATTTTAGAAGATATGACCTCGAGAAGTTAGGTTTTCTTAATCAACATCTTCAAATATGTCATCTTGTAATTTTAGTTATACATTTTGTTATAGAAATCTTTAGATAGTGCCCCTTGTAGAAGATGAAGTAGAGATCATGTATAACCTGTGGTACGAGTTTTGTATGTTGTTATACTATATTTTCAAAGATATGACCTTGGGAAATTAGGGCTTCTGAATTGTCCTAAAATTATATTTAAATAGGTCAGTTTGGAATTTTTTCTATACCTTTTGTTATAGAAAGATTCAGATAGTGAATCTTGGAGAACATGAAGCTGATATCCTGAAGAACAATTGGTACGAGTTTCAGATGTTGGTATGTTATATTTTTGTAGATATGACCTCAGGAAGTTAGGGCTTCTAAATGATCCTGAAATCAACTTTAAACAAGTCAGTTTGGAATTTATGTTATATATTTTTTTATCGAAAGATTCAAATAGTGCCCCTTGGAGGATATGAATTAGAGAGATTGAAGAACTTGTGATATGCATTTGAGATGTCAGTATGCTATATTTTCGGATATATGGCCTCAAGAAGTTAAGGTTTCCGAATGATTCTAAAATTATTTTTAAACATGTCAGTTTGGTATTTTCTTTGTAAATTTTGTTCTAGGATGTTTCAGATAGTGAACCTTGGAGGAGATGAAGTAGAGATATTAAAATACCTCAGGTACAAGTTTTAGATATTGGTTTTCTATAATTTCGAAGATATTCCCTTTGGAAGTAAAGTTCTTTTATAGTATGAAGTAGATCAAAGGTTGATTATGAAACAGATCCGAAGAATATTATGAAGCAGATCATAGGAAGATTGTGAAGACAATGACAATGACAATGATAGTGACAATAACAATGATCTAGTGACACTGATAGTGACAATGATAGAGTTAGTGACAGTGACAGTGACAGAGACAATAGCAATGACAATGACAGTGGTAGTGTGAAAAAGTGACAGTGTGCAGATAGTGACAGGTTGATACTCTTACTCAAATTAGGGTGTTAGTGTGGTGCAGGGGAGTTGAGTTGGTGATCAAGAGGATTGGTGTCCTCATCCTAGAGATAGGTTGAAGCCTATCAACAAGTTGGTGCTTGCAGTGAAGGTTGGAGCCTTCATCAAATTAGTAAGTTTGAGCTGGCTATAGCAAGTTGGATCTTGTTTTGGAAGTCAATGCTTGTAGTGAAGGTTGGACCCTTCACCAAATTAGTAAGTTGGAGTTTATTGTAAAAAAATTGATATATGCAGTTTTTGTAAGTTGGTTCTTACATTAGGAATGGGTTTGTTGGAATATTTAAAAAACCACCTATACCATTCTAGACTTAGGATAAATTAATTAATCATTTATGATTAATTTCCTAAGTTTTGACTAGGTAAAATAGGCCAGTTTTGTCTTTTAGTGTATCACTTGCCATCTTAAGTCACCAGGGTGCCTTAGAGAAGATTCTGGATAATATTTCATTGGATTCTATCTGATTTCTTTCCATTTCTGATTTAGAAGGTGCTTTCCTGATTTAGTTAGCTTTGTCATGTTTTTTTGCTTTCTTATGGAAAAGGTAAAGCTAGTTGACTTAGAATATTTTGCCACTTGACCAATTCGACCTCCACTTCATATCTACTATCCTAAAGCCATCAATACATTCTATTTACCTCACTCATGATCTTCCATACCATACTTATCCAATTCGTGAGCCTCTAGTACAGTTTTGGAAACTGCTTTTACCACCTAGGGGTTTTTTTTGTCTTTTCTAAGCCTTTTCTTTTTGCTCTTTCCAAATTGCCTCTAAGGAATTCGATTTTCTCCATGGAAGGTGTATTATATATTGTTATCATATTGATGAATAAAATATAGAGTGATTTCCATAATCTATCTTCTCTATTCTTCTTCTCTCATTATCTGAAATATTCCATGTGAAATTTTCTTATGAATCTAGTTCCTAGCAATTGAAAATATCACATGGTATCAGAGATAGCATGATTCAAAGCAATTTCCAAGAGTGTTTTTTGCAGGTATTTCCATCACCAGGAGCGCATCAGTATGGGGAAAATACAAGCCAAAGCTGTGACTCTCAATCCCTTCAATTTATTTGACTAGAAGGCACATATGATCATCCAGCTTTAGAGCAAAGGATTGTATAGAGTCACTATGGGGATTGAAACTAAGCCAGGAGATGTTGCATTAAAATCCAAATGGTTCAATAGGCTTGACGAAGCTTATGGGCTACTTTGTCTCTCTGTATATCTAGATCTTCTATTCCAAATTGATTCTCTATCCACTTTAAATCAAGTGTGGACAAAGCTAGAGTCTCTCTTTGGAAAACATGACAAGCTCAGAGGTCATTTATTAGGGATTGAGTTGATCTCACTTAGTCCAAGTAATTTCGATTCAATGGATAATTTCATCTCAAAATTCAAGAACCTAGTGCTTCAAATCAAGAAATGTGGCATAGATAAGAAGGATGAGAAATTAATCCTTACCATTATGTCAAAATTGAGCTCAAAATACTCAGTATTTGTGTCTACTTTTTATACCACAAGACTTGCAGTTCCTAATTGGAATATGCCAAGCTTGGATTCATTCATTGATTCACTCACTAAGTAGAAGTACAAGCTGGTCCAAATGAGGGATCTAGCACCCTCCAAAGACTTTGCACTTGTTTCTCATGGAGCAAATAGTTTCAAGAATGACAAATCCAAACAGAAGATATTGTGAGATGAAGAGGATTCTGATGGAGAGTCCAAATCCAAGAATATGAAGAAGGAGAAGCCCAAGTGTTCTTATTGCTGCAAAGGAACTCATCTTGAGAAATATTGTTTCAAAAATAAATTGGACATCATGGCCAATATGCTTGAAGAACATAACATTAATGTTCCAGAGTTTGCAAAGAAAGAACAAGGCAACCTTGTTGTAGAACAAGAACATTGTTTCCGGGCCTCTCCCAAAGGTAATCATGCTTATGATTTGAGTACTAGAGTGAAATATAATTTTGGTGTATTTGATTTTGATTCACATTTTGATATATCAGAATAAGAAACCTCCACTTCTTCTTTGGAACAGTATTCAGTCAGTTCATCCAAGTCTACTCTCAAAACTAGTCATTTTTTACTAGCTTCTGACTTGTCTTCTGAAAGGTCTTTCCACCTCCATTAAAATCTTTTAGATTCTGATTTAGAAGATGATTTATAGTCTGATATGCAGGTCATTACATCTCCCACACCATTTTCCCAACCATTGAATGCACAAAATACCCTACAACCCCCAAGTTCTCCAGTTAAGAAACTACACAATTCTATGTTTTCCTACACTGCGTCACTTGCCTCTGTTGCACTTTTGTCTTTCATATATTTAATTGGTTGGAAAGACATGTTTTTGGCTATATTTGGACTGATATTCCACATATATGGACCTAACCCCATCACTCATGGTTCAAAATTCAAGTCCTCACACTCTCTAGTCTCGCTCAACTATCAAGGTGACCTAGTTTCTCACACTCTTCCTACTGAAACTCTGTTCGATCATGGAGACTCCACACCTTTACTGGTTGTGTTGACATAATGACTATTGACAGGGGTTCACTGTGCGCTGTCGTCAAAAAACCATCAACCTAACTCCCTTACGCACCGGCCCAGAAAGGTTTTACCCTTTCCAGCAACACTTGCAGAGTGAGTGAGGTCTCACCCGAGATGCACAAGGGGGCTGTAGGAGCCACATTTCCACAGTGGAGTTGAGGACATGCATCAAACACACTTTGCAATCATAGAAACCAAATATTATGTATTTCGTGCTATACTAACATTTCATCATTCTCATATTCATTAATCGCAGTATCAACACATAATAAGCATTCACATCAACATGATCTAACTATTCATTAGCATAAACAGCAATTACTAAACCCACAGATCATTATGCATCCCATCAGACATTCGCATTTATCATTCAATAGAAACAAAGACAAAGGTAGAACCATAATCGAACATCTTCATGCATTCATTAAAACCTGCTGAATGACCTTCGCAGAGATAGTCAGTACACCATATCGTGGATACAAAACATATCAACAAAACTCAAAAGGTCGATATCTCTATCCATCAACGGATCTTCAATTACATGCCATGCCCTTAGGCTTACAATCATTCTCCTATTTATACCAAACTACATGGTTACAAAACGGTCCATATGACCCTTATCTAACTAATTAACTACTTCCGCGCTTTCGCGTTATCCACGAATGACCCTTTCTTCCGCAGATTGTCCCTTTCATAGCTGTCGGCTTCCGCACTTCCTACGGACTAATCTCTTGCCAACAGGCCCCAAACACAAACTTGTGGCTTGCCCTTGAGCCACCTTAGCTAGACACCGCTGGTTTGTTCACCTGCTGTTGGAAGTCATCGTATGCAATTTTGAGTTGGTCGACTACTTCCTTTGCTGATGCTCTAATCTATGCACATTCTCCCACCTACTGCTCCATTGGGTGTTCGCAGCCTTTCTGTCGTGCTTCCTCTAGTTACTTATTAACCTGTTTCATTACCTCCACCACACTTGTTATGAGGACTTCAGATTTCTCTTGTAGCTCTTCTACGTGTGTGGCCCTTCGTTGCTACCTTTCACAGGCCTTTGTGACATGCTGCTGGATGATTTTCAGTTCTGCTACCTTTGTCATTCGTATCATTGTGGGCATCGTTTTGAGCGATCCCTTAAAGGTCTCTAGCTGGGATTCCACTTTGCTGAGTTGTCCCTTTAGCGTGGCCAGCTGGTCATCCTCAACTACACTACCCCAAAACTCTATGATGCCTTCTGCGACTGTCTGTGCCCCCTGTTCCATCTCCTAGATCTCTATTACTGCTTCCTCGATCGCCGTCTGTCGACTCTGAATCTGTTCCGGTGGTGTGTTGGGTGTCACTCTAGCCTGGAGATCTTCATTTTCCTTCCTTAGCTCAATGAGATCCACCCCTAACATAACAGCTTGCCCTTATGGGTCTACATCCGCATTGAGCATTGTCGTTTCACATGCTTTCGCAAGTGATCTTTCTAATTTGGCCTATTCCTCTATAGCCTTCTCTTTCTTGGCTAGTGTTGCAGCTTGCTCATCTTGGAGACGTTGTGCCTCCATCAATCTAGTTTGCAGGTTCTTCTTTTATTTGGCCATCTTATTGTGCATCGCAGCCTTACAGTCACGGATCTCTTCGCTTGCTGCAGCTTGGACTCAATGTAACGTTAACATCAGGAGTAAATTGAAATTTATCATAGCCTGGTCGGCCTTCCATACCTCAAAGTCCAAGGCTTTGTCACCTGTCATAATGGCATGGGATTCTAGTTGGACTATCCATGGTTGGGTGCCGACTTCTACATCAACACTGGGGGTCGACAGATTTTTCTGAATGTCCCCATGCGGTACACTTGTATTAATTATTGTGTTCTCTATTGTGGTTAGTAGCTCGCCTATCTACTGGAATTGCTCGACTGAATGTTATGCAATTTGATCACGGCTATTTTCCACTACTTCTGTAATGCTCTCTAGAAGTTTATTGACCTGCTGCGCAGTGAGCCCTTCCCAAGTGCTTCTTCTAGCACAGTCCATCCTTTTCTTTGTTCGTAGCTCTTCCTGCTATGCCTCCAGCTCTGAATCGGTCAGGGTGTTTTTTGTTGAAGCTCCATCATGGATGGATTCCTCCGACTGATCTTTCACAGGGTTATCTTGTCCTGCGCCTTTCTTTCGACTGGCTGAAGCTTCATTTTCCCTGGATGGGTTCAGTCGAACAATGCCCTGCCCATTCGGTATGTCCTTCTCATCGGCTGGGACCTTCCATTCCTCTGGCCATATTGCGATAATTTCATCGAGCTCAGCCTCAGTGAGCTTGTACTGTGTCCGCACCCATTGCTTCCCTGGATCTCTGTGGGCTTGAAGGTAAATCGTTTCCGCTTCGATCGATAGTTTTGTGATCGATCGATACTTTGTTGCTGCTTGCTCTGGTATCTGCGGTATCATCTATGCATCTATCTGCATCCTTTCCAGCAGCACATAAAATTGAACAATGTTTTCATTCTGTCACTCTTTATCAGTGGTTTCCCATAAGTTCTAGTACTGCGCACCTTCGCGTACCCGGGATTCTGGGGTGTCCATACCCTAATAGTGGTCGGGTTCCCTCCATCCTGCTAACGCAATGAGCATGAGGAGCCAGGAGTACATAAATGCCTTCCTGTATTCTTGGGCATCGTTCACATCGTCGATCAACTTATGTAGCAGGAATTGGGACCAATTCATCTGTTCTACTGCTGCGCATCGTTCCATGGCAGCAATGACCCCTGAATTACATTCCTTGGGCCTGTTCTTCCGTGTCACTTTCACTACTAGTATATTTTCCCCGACCCTGATAGCCTATTTGTTGATTATGTGGATGAGGTATCCTCTGGAATCTTTCTCCACACCGTACTTTGTTGTCAATTGTTCCACAAGATTCTTGTCGTTATCCTTCCCCTGGAAAAATTGGGAAGGGTTGGCTCCGTCTTTAGGAAGCCTGGTGATTCTGGCTATTAAGTCAACTGTGATGGGGATCCTCTCATACAGCTAGAGAGATCTACCATGAAAGCACGCAATCAGTTGTTTGATGCATGCATTGATTTGCGCAAACCGCCCGAAGTGCGGTATGTGGGTGAGGCCTAACAGCCCCGAACGTTCCAGTCCCTTTTCCCATCCCGCGGGTTCCTTCGTGGTTGGGCCTCCTTCATGGGGGACATCAATGTAGCCTTCTGTGTATTCCTTTAATTTTGCGAGGTCATGGTCAGTATACTGTAGCCTCTATAGCTTGGCCAGAATGTCCCCGACATGAGGAATGCCCTACGGTATCGGCAACATCTCAATCGAATACCTTTCATTCTTGTTTACCCGCAGCGCGGGTGCCTCTTTCTTGTGTGGTGAAACATACTCTGAGAGCATGCTGCCATCGTGCCCTTCTTGCGGTACTTCAGTGCCTAAGGGACCTGCATCTTCATCGATGAACCGTGTTGAGGCCTGGGTTCCTTTCTTCTTGGCACAGCCGGTGTTTGGAGGTCGATTTGCGCTCCTATTTCTTCTGAGTGGTATGTTGGACATGACTTTTGGTTGCTCCTCTGTAACTGGCGTCGGCTCTGGTCGCTAGGTATTAGTGCTTGAAACATAAACCTCCATGTAGTTTTGCAACCTCTTGCTTAATCACACAATGCCTTTCACTGCCCCTACCCCTGCATTTATAGCATTGGTTGGTGACATCCAACCGATTTGGGGCCATGATTACCGAATCCGGTGGTGATTTGCCAAATCTACCGCATACATTGTGCATTAAATGCCATTTTTCTTGTTTCTGTTGTTGTTCGTTGTGGCATAACTACTGCATTTATGACGGGATTTGACTCAGTCACCCCAAGTCCATGATACTATGGTTCTTCTGTCGACTAGTGTTGCTACTGTTGACCAATGATTGCTTGTCGACAGATGCCTGCTATGATCTGTTTTTTTTTTCCAGTCTTTGATTAGCAGTGCGGCCACTTCCGCAGTGCCGCGGTGTCACACTCTATTCATGTTTTCGTAGTTCTTGTGGTTGTCGCCAATGCCTTCCAACTTCATTTGTGTGGTGTCATGTACTTCCCCAACTCATCCATTATTAGCTCTTTACTTCCTACGTCCAGTGTTCTCCTACTCTTGGCCTGTACTTTCTCCTTGTGCCTTGGATGTAATCGGTAGGGAAGCTGCTTGACCGACTTTGCATCGGCTTTTAGGGGGATCTTTATTTCGCCTAAGTCCCCGGAAATTACTTTCATCTCTGAGAATTTTTTTGGGAACAAATCCTGAAACTCATGCAACAGATCAGTCATCTTCGCGGTGGACTCATCCCAATAATCCCCAATGCTTGCGAACTTCGGGTTCTCCTCCGACCCAATGTTTACTTTCTTTATCTTCAGCAGTTGTTGAAATTTGTCGAAAGGTATTTCTGGTGCCTCGACGCTGCGACTTCCCTTCGAATCTAGTATATGCATATCCCTTGGATCGTCCTCATCATCCGGCTCTCCTGTGATGTTATAACACTCCATTATCATTTTTGGTGTCGCATTCCACCGAAGTTCTAATGGTTGCTTTGTCGATATTGCTTCAAATATCTTCTCATGGATCACTTGTAGCACAATATGGATGAAGGTGTTCTCATTCGAGAAAGAAAACGTTTGGTTTAAGCCAATTGTTAGCTGATCCCAAGAAGTCGTTCTGCGTCGCAGTTCTGCTGTGACATACCAACTCCACAGTACTTCATCCAATGTGTGAACGAATGCATGGACCCACTCCTCTTTTGCTCGTAATCCCCATTTTCTTTCACACTCAGACAAATGCACCTTTGGGTCACTTCTTCCATTGAACTTCCTTCTGCTATATCCTTCTACATCATTGAACGTAACCTCCATGAAGTGTCGACATAGTGGTCAGTTTGTGATATTAGACTTGTGCACTTCCCACCAGCGCGCAGGAGTAGCCTACAAGGCTTCCTCCAAGGCCAGTAGACGCTACGACTATGCCACTTTCTCCTCAAATTCCTCGAGAAAGGTGCTCAGATTGGGAAATCCCTCATATGTTGGTAGATGCACTCCTCCATGGATACCCATCGTAGTGACTGTATGATCCATGCACACCTTCTAAATGACACTTCATGCATTCAATTCTGCCAATTCTCGAGTGCCTCATCCAAATATGACGACGCTGAACTGACACTACACCATCCCAATTCTCCGTCTACGGTAGGATTAATGTAATCCTCATATATGTTTTATATACTATCCCATCCATCCGTAAATTCATCTCGCACCAGTTCAACATATCGCTTCCCTTCCGGGATCCAGAGGTGCAATGACTCTCATCTCGCGATTCTCAAATGACATAATCCGTTTCTTAAAGTTGATAACCGCTAGATTGTCGATTGCCCAGTCAATCGTTAGCAGCACTGGGTAGGGAGTGGTATTGTCCATGATTTCAATTACATCGAAATATGCATAAGTCTTGAGACCCTCAATCTCAACGGGAAGATGGTACACTCAACCAAGTGGAGTAACCTTACTCTGGTTTTCTAATCGTAGTTGTACTGGTGACCAGGCCAATTGTGATTTCCCAATTGTCTCCCATGTCTGCATGGTCAGAATGTTGACATCTGATCCCAGATCCAAGATAATCGAGTCGACATCAAATGCTCCAATTTGTGTCGATATTCGCATCTCTCTCTCGGTATTCCT
Organism: Larix kaempferi; assembly: GCA_027924585.1. Lineage (NCBI taxonomy): Eukaryota > Viridiplantae > Streptophyta > Pinopsida > Pinales > Pinaceae > Larix > Larix kaempferi. The sequence continues at coordinate 5,330,632 of BSBM01000418.1, read as the reverse complement.
CTTGTGTATGCGATTGACCTTTTGTTCCTGGCGTACACCCTCCCATCGGGTCAACAGATTGGATATCTCTTGCAGCGCATCCTGATCCTTTGCCAACTATAGGAAACTCTTTAAGAAGGATTTTAAGGTATTAGCCTTTCCCTACGACTTCTTCTCATCGAACGTCGGTGGCATATCATAGATAACTTCTTTTTGAAGAGGTAACTGCCTCCTATGTCTCATCGCCTCCTGTGCTTTCAAGAAGATATCCCTTTCGACCTCCACATCAAAAGTGACATGTTTCTGTACTGTTGGTCGGACAGTGGCTCGTGGCCCGTCGGCTCCTGTCACCGCTCCTCCTCGTGTCACTACCCCAATAGTCACATGTTTTCTTCGAGCCTTCGTTGATATCATCTATACAGCCGATGGATTCTGATTCTGGTTCTGTGGAATTGGTGGCGGGTTCTTGGTTTGCCATTTTGCGATGAGTTGAGGACAGTCTTCAACGTTATGATCCACAGCGTTGCAATAAGTGCACTGTTGTGGTGCTGGATTCAGTAAATCCCTCTGAGAGTGCCCCTGCTACCCACAATTGTAGCATATAATTGGTCCTCATCCTTGTCCAGCAGCTCCTCCTCACCCTGCGCCAACACCTCGACCTCCTCAAAATCCTCCTCTAGCCCCTCCATGTGGTGGGCCATATGGTTGGTACTGTGGTTTCCCATACTGCGGTTGTTGTGGTGGTCCATATGGTGGGTACTGCGGTGCTGGGTACTACGGTGCCGGATACTGTGTTTGTCCATACTACCCCTGATCATACTACTTTGGTTGGTGATTATACTGGACTAGCAGTTGGTTATATTGTTGTTGTTGTTGATTCGGTCGCTGTTCTTCTCCTTCCAGGAAGTATGCGGCTACATCCCTCTCCTGGAGATATGGTAAATGCATAAATGGATTTTGTGTTTATGATAAAATCTACAGATCATTCGCATGGCTCTGTTCTGACTGATTGTGGTTTGAATTTAATTCGAATACCATTTATGATTTCAGAACCTTTTTATACTATTACTGAATCCTAGCCTATTTGAACCAAAAGAAAGTCTACCAAGATCCTTATGAAAACATGGTATAAATGGTTGATCTCTGTCAAATTGAAGACCCTACAAAAATATAAAGAATCAATTGGTGCTGAGGAAATTTGAACTGATGTTAACCCCTGAATGACCTTCCTGCCTTCTCTTGTGTCTGTAAAACAAGACGAAATTAGTTAGAAGAATTCCTAGCAACATGAGTTAGGTTACTTGGAACCTCAGACCCGGTGCCTGTTAGAAAAACGCTAAGAATAGCGCCTAGCCACTGCATCGTTCGATCTGAAAGTAGCAACCAATTCATCCGCGATGATCCTCTTGTTGTATCGTAGAACCAAGCTCCCATGGGAAGCACTGTAGATACGTTAACAGGCACACTTGCTCTCTCATGAGTGGATCAAACCTATCATTCCTCCAAGTAAATGTTTCCATGCTTAACAGCTCTGCAACAACATCCTTACCCCTGTCGATAGGCCCTACACCGTAGTAATCTGTTATTGTCCCTCCATAGAGAACTGTAATAATATTAATTCTTGATTAATTTATTTTTTTCCCATCATTAGAAATCATAGAATGTGGGACGCTTTGATTTTTCTAATGGACAATGGATAGTCTACGATGGAAAGTGTTTATGTTTGTGTTAAGAACATGACTGAAATGATGGATCAGTTATCGTGAAATTGAAATTTATTAAAATTGAATTTGAATGTATTTGTTTTTACGGATTGTTCGTAAGCATCCTTGTTCGATGGATATAAATTCTAGGGAATCATATGAATGGTTTATATTAATAGTTCGTTTTGTAATTTTTCCATTTGCCAATCCTGGCTGGTGTAAAAGCTTGATTAACTATGAAATAATATTCTGCTAACCGACCTTTCACCTACTCGTAAAATATGCCAATGAAATAATGACATGAAACCACATTAACTAGATATGATTGTTACGAGAGGTATAGGGATCCAAGGGTTCGGGCATGTCGACACCTTACATATTTTACGTCCAAGGGTTCGGGCATGTCCAGCTAGATTCCTGCTTATAGAGCGAATGGAATCCTGCTAAGTGTTTTCCTCTTTCACCCTAGATATAGATATTTCTGACTGTTACGGCTTCTCCGCACAGCCCACGACTTGACAGCGGACTGTCTAATTCATGCTAGTACATTGACGTGATCTCTGCATCATATTGGCGGTGATGGCAGCTAGGCTAGGCCAGTAATGGTTATGAGGCTCTGCTTGCTCTAATAAACTGGAGGGAATGACAAGGAAATCAGATAGGATGGCGGAAGATGGGATGCCTCTGTCCAAGTTCGGGTTTTTGGTGGGGCAGTTAACTCCATTGTCAATTCTGCACTGCAGCAGCCTCCTGATCCTCTTATCTGCTTCAATCTCCTGTCGGATCTTGTATCCACCATTGAAGACGAGCCCAAGGAAATTTTTCTTGCATATTTATCCCTTCAAAGTTTAAATTCTTTAATTGTGTTTGCTTTGACCATACAGGGGGTTGAATATCGATATAATTTCTTACAAAATGAATTATGTTAAACCACGAACATTTTCTTAAAGAACCAGTTTTCAGAGCCCCTGTGCAAAGCAGCGAATATATTCCGTAAAATATTGATTAAATTCAAGTTTATTTTACAAAGTAGTGCGAAGCTGCCGTCGGACAAATTTCTGTGTTTTTTCTCACTTTCTTGAAGGACTGAAGCTGATCCAGAGTTTAACCTAATTTATTTATAATGGGCACTTTATAAGAATCTAACAATGTGTGAAGTGCGGTTTCTGGTCAGATTGTTATTTCCACGGCGCCTAGACTGCCGATTTACCCCGTCTGAAACATAAATGCCGAGGGATTTACATCATACGAGTAAAGATGAAGGTATTTTTCACTCTTTATTACATTGTCCAGCTGGAATAAAGGATAAATTCTAGGACATGAACTTTTTTTGGTTGGTTACATGAACTTCAAACTTGGCAGGTCGACAAAGGACAGTCGACGAGTTTATTTATTTTTCTCTTTGTAAAATGGCGGAGTCGGTGGCAAACGACTTCTAATCGAATACCAGAATCGGTGAATGAACACAATAAATTGTAGTAAGTTGTCCCTTACAAACTAAGCTGAATACCAGAATCGGAGAATTTTGAAACAAGATGGTCGACGATTTTCTGAGCCCTTTGTGAACCTCAATAGTGGATCATTGCTGGTCATTACTTTTCCTCATCCATCATCGATCCTTCTTTGTCAACCGAACACTTTCTTTAATCAATGGTTCCATTATTCTCCCACGTCAAGCAGCAACAGTGACTTCAACAGAAGTAAAATGAAATTGATCGATGGACAGATCAGTCAACTCACCAAGTCGACGGCTAACATCATTCTGGAACGCGAGTATAAATTAGCAGAGCGACTTCCTGAGCACAACGCGTCCAACAAGTTGCTAGCCGATAGGTTGCATTCACCGACAAGTTGCTAGCTGATAGGTTTATGAGCTGGAAGTCTTCGACGAGTATATTGACCGACGAAAAATTTACTTTACTCTAAATAGGGCATCGACAGAATTTGCTTGTCAGAATAAGTTAAACCATTGTTGAATAATTAATAGCTTACTAAATTGTTGAATAGTGAGTAGATCAATTTTGATACGAGAATAATTAGCAGATTAATTTTTATATTATAATAAACTAGGTTAATTACCCAAAGATATCCGCCTACCACCAATTCATAGCCAAGATAGCATCAATTAGCCAGATTTACAAGTGAAATTATGACAAAGAGCAAGCCAAGTTTAGTCTTTAACGAAGTTTATTTTTACAGATTTTGCACTCTTCCCTAAGAAAAATTTAAAAAAAATGAAGTTAACAGTACATAGCTTTTTAAAAATGTTAAATATAAAAAGGAAAGAACATCGTCAAAATGTTCAGAGGATTTTAAGGAGAAAATAGAGAACAAAGAGTAGGTATTCTATTGATTACTGCCACAAATTTGAAATTGTTTTTACAGAATTAGGTCGTGGTAATGAAGCATTTTCAGTCTATTTGGAGGTAATGTTAGTTCAGGAATTTTTTTTTTTCCGTTAATAAATTGTCTCTAATGTCCTTGACAACGCAGGTATGTTCACATGACGCAATCCCAATCAGCCATAGATGACCAGTTCCTCCATATAGAGCTAGCACAGAAGATGAGACCGACAACCCTGTCGATGCTCCTCCTGCCTTGGGCTGCTCTGCAAGCCACCTGAAATCGCCCACAATAAGAATTTTACCCTTATTTAGCCGACCTCTTCTTTTATTGCGGGAATTGAACCCTGCTCTTACAGATGTGTACTTAAACAAAAATACCCGGTTCTTCCTCCACCTGAGCACAGAATCTGAAGTTTACAGGAGACTTCACAATGCAGAAGGAGAGCACATTTCGTCAGTCGAATTAAATCCGACCAGTCCATTTGACACTTCTCATGGGAGTCACAACTTCAAAACTGAAACTAAAACAACTATGATTGGGTGATCGATACTAACTCCTTTTGTTAGTTGTACAATTTTTTTACTTCTACCTTCATCTGCGATTTCTAGAATGAGTCATTTTCCCAACTTGCATCCAGCTAGAGTCGACGTACTTTAGAATGAGTAATTTTCCGAACTCTGCAGCCAGCTAGAGTCTACTTATTTTTTATTTAGCTCTTTTTATTTAATGAGATATTCGCCAAATTGAATCTCGTAGCATTCCATGGATCTCAACAAAAATACAATTGCTCAAACCTCTTGTTGAACCTCTCGACTTCCAATGGTCTCCTCCGACTGATAGTCGTAGCACTGTGTAGCTGACAGTTTAAGGCTTCAATCAGCAGCCGACTATCAATGAGGAGTCTTTAACAAAGTAGACTTGGCAGTGGGATCGACTTTTTACTTTTTTCTTTTTTTCTTTTAACATATCATGTCGCCGGTATCCACCATTGCGTGCACAAGAAACATGCGGCCTTGGATAGAATAGTGGTTGGATGAGACTGGAGTGGCCGGCTATGACTAGAGTGGTCAGCTGCATGTTGGATGAACATCAAAGCCTGGGTCAAAAATAGGCCAATTGATAAAGCAGGATTGATCTAATTAATGTTAGCGTGGAGACAAAACCCCTACTGATCAAAGGGAGTGACAAGGAGTTTGCTGAAGAATAGTTCCAAATGCTTGACACTAAATCAGTCAACACAATATTTGCTTGACACAATATTTTCACTTCCTATAAGGTGAATCCTGGTCGACATGTTCAAGGTTAGGGTTAGTTTAATGTTTGTGGTTGATATAAAATTTGTGAATCCTGGTCGACATGTGGATTCACCCTAACCAGTTGACATAATCTAGAATATTTAAAGGATATATTGCTTTTCAAACCTTTTACATAAATATTTGATAGTAACAGTGTAGTATATATTCATATAATTTGTAATGAAATAAATCAAACAAACCATCCAATTTGTATTATGATTCTTGTTTTCATGTTCTTATAATATTTATAACTCATTCATGCTTATATATTACTTCATTGGAATACGTATTTGAGCGTTGCAGTTACAACCAATGTGTCCTAAATCTGTGTAGAAGCGAATAACTTACTAAAATACAGGGAATAACGTGTTCCTTGAAGAGAAAATAGAAAGGCAGAAATTCAAATAATCAAGTTCAAGCTACAACCTTACCTTACATAGCATCTTACCTTACATCTTCAAATTCATCTATTTTGACAACATCGTACAAAAGAGCACATCAATAGCCAAACATCATAGGAAGGATAGCATCAATGTTTAACCTATCGACTATATTGATCATGAAGAAATAATCGTCTGTTGTATGCTATATGTTCATTGGCTAGGATTTTTCTAAAGCATTATGTCGATGTCAATCAGTACTGGATAAATATTGCAGTGATAAAGATCAGTCGAAGCCGTCAACAGTTGCCTTCTCCATATTAGATCTATTGGTCAGAACAAACTTATCGCCCAGATTTCCCGTCGATGGGACTAATTGGTCGACGTAGTCGGATATCGACTATGTTACACCTAAAATATTCTCATCATGAGATTTAGTGTATACATCCCTGAAGTTACCCTGACTGAGTGATTGAACTGGAAGGATTTGTACCCATTTGTACTAGGTGTTGAGAGGTCGTCGTAGGTTTCTCTCATGCAGCATGCGACGTCGCAGCTTGCTCTATTGCAAGGTGTGCCGATGTCAGTTTATGGACAAAAATAGCCCTTCGATCCCCTTCTCAAAGCTTGTTGACTTGGGACCCTATCCTTGACCTCTTGGGAGAACTGGCACTTGACTCCTAACTCCTTGGAAGGATCCCTTAAGCCTCTCCTATCATATCTCAACCTATCCTATCCATACCCTATCCACTTAGTCCTATTTAAATGAAGCTCACTCCCATTCTAGGAGAGGAAGCCTATGGTACTCTTATGCTGGTGAAATCAAGCTCAATAGACCTATCACTCTAGCTTAGGGAACATCCACTTCTCTCTAGGAGCTTTGGCATGGCTTGTCGGAAGGAGCTTGTAGCGTTAAGGCAATGGTTGTAACCCTCTTTTCTATTGTACTTCTCCACTCTTCAATATAGTTAATATAATTGCTTTCCATAAATGTTGTCTCCTTGATGATGTTTAGAGATTTCCTCCTTAATTGTTAGCTTAGATCTATCATATGAGATATATGCTTTCACTTCTCGTGGTCTGTTACATGTTCAACAGGGTTTAGCTACTCGCAATCTGGCAATGCTGGAACATTGGGTCAACAAAGGAGACAGGGATCTACAAATCTAAGGTAAACGATCTACTCTTTCATTTGTACTTCTATACAATCTAGGAAAGTATTTTATGTTCTGTCTTATTTGTTCTAGACTTACATTAAGCTAGGGAGATCAGGCCTTGAGTCCGCTCTCGGTAGATTTCCTGCAAAACAATCTAGCGACCATACTGGGGAAATACATCTTGTTCTATAGTTGTCTGAGAGTCATTTTCAATTGATTGCTTGACACAAGCCTTTTATTTGTCATTTGCTTCTTGAGTTGATTTCACTATCAGATCTTCATCTTGAAGACTCTGATCTACTTCCTCTGAGTTTATACTACTCATTTTCAAACCATCTCATAGTTCATTGCTTGGAGATTTGATTCTTTTTTAACTTAGATCTCGCCTGTCACACTTGGTTAGTGAAAACAGAGCGACACTGTGTCTTTTCTGGTCTCTGTTATTTGTCTGTTAGCCACTTGTCATAGTCCTTTCATTGGCATACTACGACAACATCGCACTACCCGCATTGGTGAATTGCGACGTCACACTGTGTACAAGCACAGAGTGCGCCGATTTGTCAAGTTTGGCATTAAGACATCCCCCCTCCATTTGTTAATCTGAGCTTTGGTTTGCTGTATGAACTCCCTCTGTGTTGTGAAATCCAACCAGAAATATCATCTTTGATTTGTGTGTTGAGTGTTCGGTTTTGTTTGGATTGGTTTTGGGTTTCGTCTTGGACAAGTCTAAGAACTGGTAGTGGCGGATACTCTTGTCTCCCCCACCTTCATCCGCTCACCCTTCTATTCCCTCCTCTCCTTAACTGATCTAGTTACTGCATTAGATCATCTCCCAGACCTCATTCGCATTATTTTTGAGCTTTGCTTGCTACTGTCTGATTTTGAGTCTTGTGTGTCTTTCAGCCTGATTAAGTGCTTGTCTTTTCTTGAGTTTTTTGAGTGTATTGAGTGCTACAAATAGTGTTTTCTTTTCAGTCATGTACATCTGAAAGCATAGTTTTTATCAAGTTAATCTTTTGATGCATCCTTTGAAACGTTAAAAGTGCTTCTTTCCCATCATTTCTCAAGCATTTTTAAAGAAAATTGTTCATGCATTGGAATGTGTTGCTTATGCATCTTTTGGAAGAATTGAATGAATGTGAAATCGCTTGTGTTTTTCTTGAATTATGAATCTCTCATTTTCTCAAAAAATCCAAAGTATGCTTCAGTTTTTGTGAAATTAATTCCATGCTAAGGAAAGGTAGATGCATTTTTTATTTGCATTGCTTTTAGGCCATTGAAACTAAAATTGAAAAGCTTGCATACTCCATCTTAGAATTCTCTCTTTTCATTACCTAGTGTCATTTTCGTTTTGAAAAAGAAAAATCAAAGGAAAAAATGTTGTGATTTGGATTAGTAGTGTTGTAATTTTTGCGTTCCGCACAAAATGAAAAGAACACTACATTAGTCATTCTTTGTAGATTTGGGATTGAGTTGTATTGCATTTGCTTTGGTGAAATTGTTGGAAAGAAAAAATATTTCTCCCTCTCATAGGTAGCATTCATCGAAAGAAAAGCATACTTGTTGCATGTAGTTAGGGCCTGCATTATGTTTCCGATTATGTACTCACCTCATGCATTCACCTAACTGTCCAGATAAAATTAACGATAGAAATAGGGTAAAATATTTAGAAACTTGTGTGTAAGTTAGAGACGTGTTCCAACGTCATTAAGCGTGGCAGCTGTCGTTACTTTCCAGCACTGTATCCCGGGCGTATTGTAGTCTTCCACGTACTTATCGGTATATCGAGCTCCTTCACATACCCACCAAGTCATCTTGAGTACTTGGCGTATATTGAAGGGTGTATCACGTACTCGATAGTATATCAAAAGGTCTCTTGTCAAACGGTTGTGCATTAGATAGCACCACTACGGATTTGAGCTCCCACGTACCTTGCGTATATCGGGAGACACCACTAGGATTCCTGAAACCAACTGAGTTAACCATTTGGCTGTCTTGGTAAAGCAATACACCGATAACAACACTCAGGGAGATTAGCATGCACGTACTATCCAGGTAACCGGGTATGCAGGCAAGGGTACGATCCCAATCCTCCTTGTCGTATCATATTGTTGGACCCTGCAGTATATAGCGGTTTGCAATGCCTTGATAATCCCGTGAAGTTCCAGACTTTGAATCCACTCTTATCACATAAGTTTGCTTATGGCCTTAGTTTGTGTAGGGTTTTGTCTGGTCTGATTTTCTTTTAGCTTGCCATAGGAGAAACTTTTTGTTTCAGTCACTCTGGCTGACTTTCCTTGGATAAGGTCCTGTAGAATCCAAAACTTGCCACCCGAATATCCGCTTAACTAGGAGGTAATTTCAAGGGTGAGGATGGATCCTCAAGTCAGGGTCGGGTCACATGAAGTGGAAAACCCCACTTTTAATATTGGAGGACATTTGTTTCCACATACTCCTCCAGATTCTCCTGCCTCTCATCCCCCACGGGATGAAGAAGCACAAACTCCCACTTCACCAGACTTACCTCTCATTGCTCTAGGAGAGGCTGGATCATTGGAATGGATAAATCAACCCCAGGATGACCCCACAGCAGCTATTGGTCCTTCAGCAACTTACTGGACATCTTCTATCGGTCACCTAGTGGCTCATTTTTCCATTGCACCCCCACCCAGTGGGACTACTCCGGATGACCCTTTAGCCTACTATCGTGACCAATTAGCTCACTTTCGTTCTCTGGCTGAGAAGTTCCAGATATCAAGTCTCCAACAAAGGGTTGAAGAACCATCGTTACCCCCTTACTGACCAATCCCAGATCGTTCTTTATCTTTCGAGTCACCGGAATCATCCACGCAACACGCGACCACTTCTAAAACTGGTCAACCATCCATCCTTGCACATGTATCTCCTAGATAGGAGACCAGTCAGGTACTTCCGACTACCCAACTTGTTGAACAACAACATTCCAACACACCTGTTACTACCACGATTACTTTACCAGTTACTCCCCCACCTCAAAATTCGAGAGGAGGATACTCCATTCCCCTGGATTACCTAATTGGTAACGTTACTACTATGGTAACTAATCAACAACCTGTGTTGGTTCAACCTTTGCATAGTGGTCATCCTATTATGGCTGGGGGGAAACCCTTGTTTCCTAACCAGAACGTAGACGGTGGAGTCCCTAACGGACCTTCCGTTGGACCTTCCCAACCCGCTAGACCATCCACCATGGGATTATCTCATGTTGGGGGGCCATCCAATGTAAGTCAACCCTCATGGAGTCAAGCGTATCCAGGTTCCTTTAACCCTATGCCGGGTCAATCTAATCCTGGAAATGCACCATACGGGATACCTTATCCCGGAAATCCTTACACTCTATAGGGGAAACAGCCCGTTTTACAACATGGACCCCAACCAACTATCCTTCAAGAACCACCACCCCTGATCGGTCCACCCCTACCTCTTGCTAGAGGCGATGGGCCCCCACCTAAATTTGGAGGAAGTGTACCTCTACCTTAAGGTAGAGGTCCAACTCATTTTACCAACAACGACCCCCACCCTTTCGGCGGTGGTGGGAATGGTCCACCACCCCCCTAGGCGGAGGAGGCAGAGGACCACCCTATTATGGTGGTGGTGGGGGAGGACATTTTCCTTCGGGTGGTGGAGGTGGTCCACCACCCCCTCCCGATGGAGGCGGTGGTGGATCTCACTATTATGTTGGCGATGGTGGTGATGGTTACCCTCGTCCTTCCGGCAGCGGAGGTGGTGGGGGCACCCATCCTTCTAGCGGTGGAGGTGGTCCACCACCCCCTCCATGCAGAGGTGGTGGTGGGACACCTTATTATGGTTATGGACCCTACCTCCTCCCGGTGGTGGCAGTGGACCTCCACCTCCTCCCGGTGGTGGAGGTGGACCCCCACATTATTGGAATGGACCACCCTAGGGTGGAGGACCCCCTTACGGTCCGGGCGACACACCCCCCAACCATCAGTTTCCTTCGTGGTCACCCTTTAATCAGTTGATACAAGGTACTACCAGTCCTTACATGCCTTATCAGTACTATCAGTACCCACAGCCCAATCAACAGCTACCCTTTTTTGTTACTTTGGACCTACTCGATCTATCTCGACTGACGAACGACCCCATCTTGTTACACAAAAATGTCGTCACCCTTGTGTAAGTGTCGCAAGTGTTGCAAGTATCGTCATCATGACCTAATATTGTCACCATAACCATTGCAAGTATCATCATTATGACCAAGTGTCATCATCATGACCATTGTGATAATGTCGTCATCTTGACCATTGTGTAAACTCTCTGCTCTGACCCCTGACCTCATTCTAGGCTAAAACACATCCAACTGAGAAATTTCCCTGCCTAGTTGACCTCTTTGAGTAGGCTGTTGTACTTCTCCTTCATCTAGGGTGCGACGTCGCAGTTCTTGGTCAACTAGGGTGAGACAGTGTCGCACTTTGTCCTTCTACAGGGTGCGACGACCCCCCGTTGTCGCTCTGTGTCTTCTACCAAGGTGCAACGAGGCTAGTTAAAGTCTATTTTGGGGAGTCTCGAGGTATTTCTAGAAGTTTGTTGAGGTGGAGGCGTATCCCTAGGCTCTAGGTGAGGTGGCATTTTGGTTCCTAACCTTATGGGAAGATCCCTTAACCATCTCCCCCTAATCCTCAACCTACCCTATCTCTTTAGCTCTATATAAACACCCACTCTCTCCATGGGAGAGGGGAAGGTATATGGTATCCCTATGCTGATAAAATCCATATTGGTGATTGGAAAGCTTGTACCACCTTGGAGGCTTGGCTTGGACATGTTGGATGGAGGATGCGACGTTGAGGATTTGGTTGTAGCTTCATCCTTTCTATGTATTCCCACCTTTTAATATAGTTAATATAATCTCTTTCCATAAATGTTATCTCATTGATGATGTTTAGAACTTTCTTCCTCAACTATTAGTTTAGATTAGTTATTGTTTAGATATCTTGTACTGCTTGTATCATTTCCATATTGTCTTGATAGGTCTTGTTGCTGGAGATCTGACAACCGCGAGACTTGGAGCGACAACAAGGAGAAGGATCCGCGATCTGAAAGATATGATATCTAAGTACTCGATCTGTAACTAGATCTAGGAAATGAGTTTTGTATTCTGTTCCATTTTTTCTAGATTCACTTGAACTAGGGAGATCTGGCTCACGTCTGCTCGAGTGGGTTGTCCGTTAACAAATCTGGCGACCATACTAGGGAAGAACATTGCTTTGTAGTGTCAATTTGAATGTCATTTTGAGTTGATTTCTTGTCAAGCCTTTTTCATTTTTCATTAGCCTCCTAAGTTGGTTTCACCATCAGATCTTCACTTTGAAGAGTCTAATTACCTTCCTCTGAGTTTGTACTTCTTATTTTCAAACTAGTTCATTGCTCATTACTTGGAGATTTGGCTCATTTTTTAACTTAGATCTCTCCTGTCGCACCTGGTCAGTACACAGAGCAACACTATGTCATTTTCAATCTTTGTTCTTTGCCTATTAGTCAGTCGTCGCAACCCTTCCATTGGTATTCTGCGACACTGTCACACTTCTCGCATTGCTGAACTGTGACATCGCACTATGTACAAGAATAGACTGCGCCGATCTGCCAGAAGTACCTTACAAGAACCCCTTCTCCATTTATGATTTGAGTTTTGGTTTGTGTGCAGACTCCTCTGCACTGTACCTTCCAGGAAGAGACCCTTTTGTCCAACAGTGTTTTGTTTGGCTTGTTTGTATTGGTTTTTGGGTCTTTGGAGATTTGGATTCATGTTTGGCCCCTTGAGTCAAAACTAGTGTTTTGCTTACATTTTTAAGCGAAATGGATTCTATTTTTTTTTTAAATTCGCCCTCATGGCTAGGGGGGGCATGAATCGTGCATCCTTTAGTCGTTTTGACCCATCTCAAGGTTTTGAGATCATTTTTGGTTTGGTGTGATTGGTTTGTTTTAAAAGATTTGAAAAGTGTGGGATATCCATGTCTTTTTTAGACTCTCTTTCTTGGGTTGTGCATGTTGTTTCCTTTACATGTTGATCTATCTAATGGTTGTTGGAAAAGATTGATTCTTTGTCTCCACTTTAGTTCAAAGAAAAGCTTGATTTTCTCACTCTTTTGTTTTATTCATGAAATTGAAAACATAGGTATTCTTCTTGCTTTAATTTGATCATTTGAAATTCTTGGTCTCACATTCCTAAGAAGAAGAAAGGCTTGTTTCAGATTTGTGTGCATTTGAGTTAGATAAGATTGTTAGTTGTTTTTCTTTGTCTTGCATTTTACTAGAAACGTTTCTGGAATTTTTCTTTCCTTGGATCAGATGTGTCTTTTTCAAGTGTAAAAAGATAGGAAATGAGTTATAATTATTGCATTTGGTAGATTTTGAGCCTTTCTTGAGTGCCTTTGAGTTGTTTGGGTGTGTGTCATATTTCTTTGGGAATTTTTGAATGATTAGAGTGTTGTAGATATTCTCTCACTTTCTGTATATAGATATGAAAAGCGTTTAGATATCAAATTCCATTTTTGGTACATGCATTTGAAAATTGAAAGTGCTTCATTCTTTTGTCTTGCATCTTTCGTTTTCTTTGCGCTTTTTAGCTGATTATTGCATAAAGTTAGAATTATTGCACTCTAGGAAGGAATTCTTCTTTTCGCTACTACTTACGTACTTTTGGTTTGAAAGAAAGAAAAATATCTCCTTACCTTAAGTAGTTTTCATTGAAAAGGAAAGGAAAATGTGCATTATCATGTAGTTGAGGATTGCATTATGTTTACATTTATGTACTCACCTCATGCATCCACCTAACTGTACAAGATAAAATTAACACTAGCTTAGGTTAAAATCATTTAGTAACTGTGTGTAAGTTAGAGACATGTTCTGACGTCTTTAAGCGTGGCAGCTGTCATTATTTTCCAGCACTATATCTCATGGGTATTGTAGTCTTCCACGTACTTATCGGTATATCGATCTCCTTCACGTACCCCCCTAGTCACCTTTAGTACTTGGTGTATATCGAAAGGTGTATCATGTACTCGGTAGTATATCGGAAGGTCTCTTGCCGAACGATTGTGCATTAGACAACACCACTACGGATTTGAGCTCCCATGTACCTTGCGTATATCGGGAGACACCCTTAGGATTCTTGAAACCAACTGAGCTAACCATTTGGCCGTCTTGGCAAAGAAATACACCGAGAAAAACACTCGAGGAGATTAGCACACACGTACTGTCCAGGTAATCGAGTATGTAGGCAAGGGTACAGTCCCAATCCTCCTTGTCACGTCATATTGTTGGACCCTGCAGTATATAGCGGTTTGTAATGCCTTGATAATCCTGTGAGGATCCTAACTTTTCATCCACTCCTATTCACACAGTTTTCTTGTTGCTTTTAGGCTTGAGTAGTGTTTGACTTGTGTGGTACTTTAGAGTCTCTTAAGGAGTTCAGATATGGAATATTCCTCCGGGACTACCAACCAAAGCGCCCCTTTCCAGGGTGTGCCATTTGTTATTCCCCCCTGTGGAACTATTGGTCCTCCCTTTATGGCTATGTTGAGTCTTCCTAGATTGACGATAGGATTATCAGTATGGTTATTCTCTAATCCAATTACACCAAGTGCACCAATTGTGTCGAACCTTGGTCCTTCATCACATGAGCATCAATCTCATGGTGACCCTTCTCCTTCTTCGTCGAAATTTGAATCAGCTTCCATCTCTTCCTCTTCTCCTACTGAAAACTGTTATGTTAGTAAGAAGGTGAGTGAGAAGAAGAAGAAAGGGAAGACTAAGAATAAGAACACTAAGCAGAAGGTCACAACCCCAACCACTGATCATCATGCTGGGGGCACTGATACACCTGTTCTGAATTCATGTAAACCGAAATTCCCTTGCAAACTTTGTAAAGGGTCCCATTTTCTTAAAAGTTGCCCTAGTATCTCCAAGGTCTTAGAAATATGGTCGCATTCTGAACAACCCTTGTCATCAGTCTCTGGACATCATACTGATGATACCCCATCAACTAGTGACGTTGTAATTAAGGTTCAGAAGGGTAGAGCTGCAGACCCTTGCTGGTTATGCAAGGGAATGCACCATACTTACCTTTGTCCTCATATGGATGAAGCTTCAAAATTGTTGGAAGACATGGACACATCCCATAAACACCTTCCAACGAAGTATTGTAGGTTGTCCCCTGATCCTTCACTGGTTGATAGGGCGGTCAATCCGACCCCACCCTCGGTTGACCCCACTCTTTCATCAGAGAGTGAAAACGAAGCGGTCGATTCAACAATATCGTCGATCAATCCCATTCCTCCCTTAAGGGATGATACCCAAGCGGTTAATCAAGTCTCATTCTCGGTTGACCCCACTCCTCTAGTTGAGGGTGAAATAGAAACTGCTGATGTTTTTTTGGTTAGTTCAGATTGTTCTGGACGAGGGGAAACCATGTCTATTTCCACAGGACCCCCTCCAAGTACTAAGGTTATTTCATTTGATTGGAATTGTCTAACAGAATCTTTTCTTCCTTCAAGTGTTCCTTTTTAAATATCTATAGGAGTTTCAAATAAAGAATTTTTTTGTACAATAATTGATGAGAGAGCTTCTGTTATTATTTTATCCTCAACTGCTTGGCAAGCTATAGGTTCTCCTTGGCTTGTGCTAGTCACTGACCAAATACTAGCTTTCAACAAAAGGCATACTAGACCTTTAGGGATCCTTCCTCAGTTACCTATCACTTTGGGAGGTAAAACTATTTATATTACTATCATGGTTGTCCAAGGTCCCTTAGATTTCAATCTACTCCTTGGACGTGATTATGTCTATGCTATGAGAGCCGTAGTGTCCACACTCTTTCGAGTGATGTATTTTCCCTATGATGGGAGGATTGTGACCATTGATCAGCTTTCCTTCGTGACACCCACTCATCATATGAATCCTAGTCATCAAACTTCCCTAAATGTTCTCCATGTTTTAGTGGTTTCTTTCCCCTGAGGGTGGGGGGGAACGAGCACGGTTTATGTTATGTTTCAAGCTCGTTAAAAAATGAAACCGACCACTCTAGTATAGTTTACCTTTGGTTTCAAGATTGCATAAAAATGAAACCAATCCATTTGAGCATACTTTTATTCTATTTTAAGCTCGTTAAAAAATGAAATAGACTCTCGCTAGCAGAGTTTACCTTTGGTTTCAAGCTTGCATAAAAATGAAACCATCCACTTGAGCATAGTTTTATTCCATTTCAAGCTCATTAAAAAATAAGATGGTCCCCCTCAAGCATAGTTATTGTCTATTTCAAGCTTGTGTAAAAATGAAATAGATCTCCCTCCCATCGATTCAAGTCTCGCTAGAGTTAGAACTTGAACCTTCATTTCATCTGATTATCGTTTTCCCCCCATTGGTGAACATTTTCATATTAGTAGCCAGGTTGGTAGTTGGGTTAGCAAGCAGCAGTTTCAGACGAAATGAAGCTTGGGGGGAATGCCACATGTCGTACCATCAACAATCATGATGAGGGTACACCACCATGTTAAGCCGCCAGCAATCATGCTGGGGGCATTTACCAACCTCTGGGAATCATGTTGGGAAGGAACTCGTCAATGGGCCTTAACCGTGAGCAGAGTTTACCTTTGGCTTCAAGCTCATTAAAAAATGAAACCAGTAGTTTGAGCACAGATTATTCTTTGATTCCAAGCTCATTAAAAAATGGAATAGACCCCCTAAGCATAGTTTACCTTTGGTTTCAAGCTTGCATAAAAATGAGACCAGCTTCATGAGCATAGTTCCCTTTTTGTGTCAAGCTCTTTAAAAAATGAAATAGGTCTATTTGAGCAGAGTTCTATTCCTGTGTCAAGCTCTTTAAAAAATGAAACTGTTCTTTTTGAGTAGAGTTCTATTCATGTGTCAAGCTCGTTAAATAATTAAACATATCGTTTCCCTTTGAGTTGAGTCTCCTCGCAGACTTAGTACATGAACCTTCTTTTCATCCACCTATGCCTTAGGCGAATGAAATGAAGATTGGGGGGCATGTCTTCAACCTCTAGAAGTTACGTTGAAGTCAACTCAATCACCTCTCCATACCACATTGGAGCTAAGTCACTCACTTCCAGCAATCATGCTGGGGGCATACACCAACCTCTGGATGCTATGTTGGGAAAAAGCTCACCATTGAGAACATTTTCGAGCATACTTTCCTTTTTTAGGTTTCGAGCTCATTAAACCATGAAAATTATCCCGAGCATAGTTCATTTTCTGTTACAAGCTCGTTAAAAAATGAAGCAAACATCATGAGCATTCTTCCAACCTGTATTTGAGCTCGTTAAAAACAGTAAGATGATGTAGAGCTTACTTTTCACTTTTTTCGTGCTTTGGTTGAAACATGAAAAGTGGTTTGAGCTTACTTTTTACTTTTTCGTGCTCTAGTACAAATATGAAAAAGATTATGAGTGCTTTTAATACCATTCTCGTGCTCGTTAAAAATTTGAGTAAAAAGGTGTGTCTAACGAGTATAGGTTTATCACTTTATCTGGCTTCGCTAGACTATTTAAGGAAAAGGAACTTTGCCGAGTTTACTTTTTCCTTTTTCGTACTCGGTCATCAACCATGACGAAGTTGTTCATGGAGTCCTTTTAAGCTCTTTTCAGACTCCTTAACTAGGAAAAGATTTCCAAGTGAACTTGATGCTCTCACGCTTGTAAAAGCATTTGAATGATCGTCTTTCTAGTGATAGTTTACCCATTTTTCGGACCAGGAAGCACTATTTACAAAAAATGAATACTCCAACAAACCATGGCTGGAAGAGTCCTCTCCCACATTGTTTTACCATTTTTTGGGCGATGAGGCTAACTTTATGAAAAAGGACCGTTGGAGTCTCCTTTAGTTCTTTTCAGACTCTCTAAACATGAAATGACACCGAGTTTTCCTTCTATGGACTCGTTAAACTCTTACATTGAAGGGCCCGTCATGGGATGAACCCCTCCTATCCCAGGTTTGTAAAATATTTGGGATTTCACTCATCTATGAGATGAGATATACTGAGCATCTGGCTACCCTTATCAAGTTCGTAAAAAACACATGAGGCACTCATCATTCATGATGGGGAAAAATGAAGGCTTTTATGTTACACACTTTGTCAGTGGCAGTACGTAGTCGTTCTTGAACATGACTCATTTGCATTTGCATTCAGTACTTGGGTAACCCTTTTGTCTTCGAGTCCTATCACTTCCATGAGTCGCGTTGCTCCTTTGGGTCAACGAAAGAATGCTTCCACCATCAGTTGCACTGGGGGTTGGTGTCATTCTCGTCATGTCAATACTGCCAAGTCATGCCATGCCCATGTTCAAGAGACATTTGTTACTCATTATCTGCAGTCAATATACCTTCAATCATGCTGGTCTACCTTGAGTCAGTCTTGCACATTATTCTACCGTCCAATCTATGCCAAACATCTATTATCGAGTTTCATGTCGATGATGGGGGATTCATCATGGCCCTCCTTTGACGGGTTCATCCTCGTCGACTTCAAATTATCATCCGAGGATTGAACTTAGAAACCAACCAAGTACCTTGGGCCTGCATGCCTTAATGGAAGGTTACCTCGCTTTCAACATGAGTTTACATCATTGAATATTTATTGAAATATTTCATCTCGCGTTCGAATTCAACTCATTTATTCACGCTTGATGATATGTACTATGATTCCTTGGGAATCATTAACATCAATGGTGATTTACCTCGCACTTGTTAACGGTATACATTAATGACCATTAATCAAGTGGTTTCTACCATGTTCGACTCCAAAACATTGTAATCACACGGATAGATTCGTATCATTACGGGTTCAGCTTGAAGACCCTGGGGAAGTTATTTTCTACCCAGGTTGCGATGGAGACTGTTTGAGATGCACAGATCCACTTTGTATTGGTCGTGGCTGTTTTTTCAGTTCAGAGTTACACAAATCCACTTTTGTATTGGTCATGGCTGTGTTATCATCTCATCATGGATCTACGATTGTGTCTAGTAGCCATGATTGTGTTCAGTCGATCTTTACTATCATGGATCTGCAATGTATTGGTCGGCAGCCATGTTTTGTGTTGTATGAGACTTGTGGATCTCAGGTCATTCTGTAGCAACTCCTTCCAACCAGCAAGTCCTTGCCATTTTTCTTACTACAAAGCATTTCACTTGTCTCATTCTGTTAGCTTCGTGCTTTGGGGGGAATTCAGTTACACCAAAATGTCGTCACCCTTGTGCAAGTGTCGCAAGTGTTGCAAGTGTCATCATCTTGACCTAGTGTCGTCATCATGATTGTTGCAAGTATCGTCATTATGACCAAGTGTCGTCATCATGACCATGTGATAATGTCATCATCTTGACCATTGTGTAAACTCTCTGGTCTGACCCCTGACCTCATTCTGGAATAAAACACATCCCACTGAGAAATTTTCCTACCTAGTTGACCTCTTTGAGTAGGCTGTCACACTTCTCCTTCATCTAGGGTGCGACGTCGTACTTCTTGGTCAGCTAGGGTGAGACACTATTGCACTTTGTCCTTCTACAGGGTGCGACGACCCCCCTCTGTTGCTCTGTGTCTTCTACCAAGGTGCGACGAGGTTGGTTAAAGGCTATTTTGGAAAGTCTCGAGGTCTTTCTATAATTTTTTTGAGGTGGAGGCCTATCCCTAGGCTCTAGGTGAGGTGGCATTTCAGTTCCTAACCTTATGGGAAGATCCCTTAACCATCTCCCCCTAATCCTCAACTTACCCTATCTCTTTGTCCATATATAAACACCCACTCTCTCCATGGGAGAGGGGAAGGTCTATGGTATCCCTATGCTGATAGAATCCATATTGGTGATTGGAAAGCTTGTACCATCTTGGAGGCTTGGCTTGGACATGTTGGATGGAGGATGCGATGTTGAGGCTTTGGTTGTAGCTTCATCCTTTCTATGTATTCCCACCTTTTAATACAGTTAATATAATCTCTTTCCATAAATGTTGTCTCATTGATGATGTTTAGAACTTTCTTCCTCAACTGTTAGTTTAGATCAGTTATTGTTTCGATATCTTGTACTACTTGTATCGTTTCCATATTGTCTTGACAGGTCTTGCAGCTGTAGATCTGACGACCGCGAGACTTGGAGCGACAACAAGGAGAAGGATTCGCGATCTGAAAGGTATGATATCTAAGTACTCGATCTGTAACTAGATCTAGGAAATGAGTTTTGTATTTTTTTCCATTTGTTCTAGATTCACTTGAACTAGGGAGATCCGGCTCATGTCCGCTCGAGTGGATTGTCCGTTAACACATCTACCATGGGACTAACTGGCCCCCGATTCCGGTGAAACTCCCCTTGGATATCCCTAAGTTTGACGGCAAGACGGATGAGGATCCCAAACACCATGTGATGACATACCATTTATGGTGTTCATCCAACTCTCTGATGGACAACTCGATCCATCTGATATTATTTCAACAGACTCTCACTGGTTCGGCTGCCAAGTGGTATATCGAATTACCACCTCATTCTTTTCATGATTTCGGTTCTCTGGCTATGAACTTCTTGACTCATTTCCAACTTCCCATACGGTACGAAACTGGTACGGACCTTCTCACCTCTCTTCGCCAGAATACCACCACTCATATCTCTACTCATATACATGTGTGGTGGAGGAGAAGATGCTTGATTAAGCCTCCCATTCCAGACCAACTCCTAGCAAATTGGTTTACAAAGTCTCTCATCCCTCACATAGCTTGAGATGTCTCCATGGGTGGTGTTGTCACTAAAGAACAAGCTATCGCTCGTGCCCATTACCTAGACTTGGTCTATGCTCAATCGGGCACATTGTTTGAGATTCTTTTCGACACACCCCACGAAAATTATGACCCCACGAAACCTCTTAAGGGACCCCAAACTAATGGCATCATTGGATCCCTTACCACCCAGCCTGCTGGATTGTCGAACCTTCATGGTTCCTCCCCATTACCAACTCAGGCTGGTCACAGCACTACCAAGTTGACCACTCCTACTGTAACTGAAGAAGTGAATTCTATCCAATCAGCTTCATCTCGGAAGTCCAGCGGCAAGAAGAAGAATAAAGGGAATCCTAAGAAGTCTTTCACCCAGCAGGAACAAAAGAGCACTCCTGATGATACCAAACAGAAATGGAAGCTAAAGTATCCTTGTTTACTGTGCGGAGATGATCACTTCTCCAAAGAGTGTCCCCATAGAGACGAAGTCCAAAAGTTTCTTAGGGGTAAACCGACTCTCGCAGTCCTCAACGATCCGTTTCCCACTCAAAACCAGCATATGATTGCTCAACCTCCCCCAACCCAGGGGGAACCATCCAATACCGCGAATGTTCTCATGGTGCGTAACGAGACGATCAATTTGAACACTGGCTCGCGATCATACGACTCGGTCCCTTTGAAGGAACCTACTGGAAGTAATACTAAAAAAGCTTCCAACTCCTTACCTGATGTCACTGTACCATCAGCTTCTCTCACCATCAAGAAGCCGTCCTTAGATTCGATATTGCGACCGCGCAAGAGCATGATTCGAAAATTTGTTTTCAATCCTAATGCTCGGGCAGCACATAATTACAATATTGTAGAGGACTTGGCCCAAGCTCCTTGCACCATGTCCACGCTGGAAGTTTTGCAGAATTGTCCTAATCAATGCAAAACTCTCCTTACAGCCATCGGTACAGTTGACCCTAATTCTTCGAATACCATCATGTTCTGACTTGACTACTTCAAGCCAAGGCTTTCCCATTAACTCGCATTCCAAGTAGCTATGAACATTGCTGGGAAAATTGTCCATTGTTCCATTTTGGAGGAAGGCGCCTCTACTTTTGTCATGTCGATCACCTGTTGGATAGCCATCGGCTCTCCCGAATTGAATCGTTCTCCTACCACGTTGAAAGCATTCGACGGGCGTGGCTTTCAACCTCATGGGATCCTACAATCTCTCGCAATGGAGTTGGGTGGAAAGACCGTAACCATTAATGTGGAAGTGGTCTCTGCCCCGATAGATTATAATCTCTTTCTTGGTCTCAATTGGTTTTATGCCATGCAGACGGTAGCCTCTTCAGTATTTCGCGTAGTACAATTCCCCCACCAAGGACGAATTGTTACTATTTACCAATTATATTTTTGCACACCAAACACTACTACTCATCCTGGTGACCATGTTCCTTCCATTGGACAAATGTAAAAATAGTATGAGAGTATAGGGGTTGGCCTTTTAAAAGATTCATCTCTCATGGGCATTTTTCCAACTTAGGACCCCCCCAACCATGTTGCCACAGTGAACATGATCTCCACAGAGATTTCATCTCACTCCACTGATACCTAGCTTGTACCGGACAAAGCCACAATACACCTGATTGGAGACGCAATGCCTCTTTCACCCATTGAACATATTTATGAGGCTATCCAGTCAGCGATGGAGAATCACTTAACTGTGACTTCCCCATCCTGTTCTCTACAACGGGCATCATCTCTACCTGATCTCTTACTTCGGACTTTTCATTCAAACTAGTGCATCATGAAAGTTATGAATAATGATGATGGTCCATGGGATGACCTCCACTATAAGTCATCTTTTCTTCCTCCTTTGGAATACATAGAGGACAACATTAGCACCATCTTTTCACCAGATATCGACCCATTCATTCCCCCATACTTACATGTTTTTCAGACACTGAGGGAAACTTGGCCAATATTGAGCCTACCACCCCAGTGGACATTTCGGTGAAACCTGGTGTAGTGGAATACATTCACATAGGTCAGAAGTGTTCCCCTAAACAAATAGATGTTGGTATGGCCTCATTCAAGCAATTTTGAGACGTATTCACTTGTTCCTATGAGGAGATGCCTGGGATAGACCCCGTGATTGTTTCTCATGAAACCTATCCCGACATCAAACCTATACGTCAAAAGTTGTGACCGGTACACCCCCGAAAGACTGCAGCAATCAAGGCGGAGATTGAAAAGCTCTTAAAGGATGGCTTCATCTATCCTATCCCATTGACGGATTGGGTCTCAAATGTCGTCCCTGTGAACAAAAAGTAGGGTACCATTCGCATCTGTGTCGATTATCGGGACCTTAACAGGGCTTGTCCAAAGGACAACTACCCGACCCCGTTCATTGACCAAATTATCGACAATTGTGCTAGAAGCGTCATCTTTTCATTCATGGATGGCTTTTCTGGTTACAACCAGATTGAGATCAACCCAGCCGACCAACATAAGACGGCTTTCATCTATCCTTGGGAGACGTTTGCATACCAAAAACTCCCGTTTGGCCTTAAAAACGCTGGCGCCACGTTCCAGCGGGCCATGTCGTATGCCTTCCATGACATTAAGGACTTTTTGGAACCTTACCTAGACGATCTCCCTGCTCATTCAAAGTAACGTGAGTTCCACATGGATCATCTGACGGCCATTTTCCTCAGATGCAGATGGTACAATATTCGTTTGAATCCTCATAAGTGTATATTTTGCATTGAGTCTGGATGCCTCTTAGGATTCATAGTCTCGAAGGAGGGGATCCGCATTGATCCCTTAAAGGTGGAAGCCATTGTCAACCTACCACCTCTGACTAATGTGACGGAACTTCAAAGTCTCCAAGGGAAGGCGACTTATTTAAGGCGATTTGTTTGTAACTTTGCAGAAAAGACTCAGGGGTATATGAAACTGCTTAAGAAGGACGTTTCATTCATTTGGGACGATCAAGCTCAAAAATCCTTCGACAGCATCAAACATGCCATCACGCATACCCCCGTGATCCAACCGCCAAACTATTTCCGAGATTACATATTATATCTCGCTGCTTCTGCTACCACTATCGCCATGGTCTTGGTACAGGAGGATCAAAACGCCCAGGAACATGTAATATACTATACGAGTAAGGGTCTCACTAACACTGAAACTAGATATTCACATGCCGAAAAACTTGCTTTCACGGCAGTCATTGTCGTCCAAAAGTTCCGCCACTATATCCTGCTCCACACCACCACTATCATTGCAGACTCGAACCCCATGTACCACGTACTAACATGTCAGGTGCTTGGGGGCAAGTATTCACGCTGGATCGTGATACTGTAAGAATTCGACCTTCTCTTCGAGAAAGCCAAGTCCAAAAAGTCCTTGGTGTTTGCTGAGCTTATTTGTGACTTTCCCCATCCTGATGCACAAGTTGAGCACAATGACTCTTTTCCAGATGAATCATTGTTTCTCATCAGTATGATTGATCCTGGTATGGAGATATTACGTTGTATCTTCAAACCCAACGCTTCAGCCCACAACTATCTCGCGACGACCATCGTAGAATACGTCACCATGCGAAGTATTATCTGATCATTAGTGATACTTTGTACCGCAATGGCGTCGATTCAATTCTTCGACGTTGTCTCACTCATGATGAGGGTGAATGTGTTCTGAATGACTGTCACACTGGGGCATGTGGCGGTCACCTCTCTGGGATGGTTACAACCCAGAATATTTTGCGCGTAGGATATTATTGGCCTACTATCTTCAAAGATTGTATTGAGGCCATAAAAAGATGTCCTCATGTCAACACTTCCATACGAAGAAGCCCACCCATCCCGCCTCGTTACACCCAGTTATTGTCGTGGGCCCCTTCGAAAAATGTGGCATCGATTTTATGCATTGTAATTCTATCTCGGTTGGGGGGCATAGTTACATCATTGTAGCTGTGGATTACTTCACAAAGTGGGCCGAGGCAATGCCTACATACCAAAACAACGGCAAAACCACTGCATTCTTCATGTTCAATCATGTAATAGCGCAGTTCGGAGTTCCTTAGGCGATAGTTACCGATCATGGTTCTCACTTTCAGAACCATATGGTTGATGAACTGAGCGATAGATTGGGTTTTCGCCATGAAAACTCAACACCCTACTAACCGCAGTCCAATGGACAGGTCGAGGCCACTAACAAGGTCTTGAAAACTATGGTACAAAGGATGGTAGGTACGCATAAGTCCAACTGGCATAACATACTCTTTTCAGCATTATGGGCCTACAAAACATCCATTAAAACCGCCACAAGATTCACTCCTTTCAAATTGGTGTATGGATTGGAGGTTGTCCTTCCTATAGAGTGTGAAATTCTGTTTCTACAACTCGTTGTCGAACTTCTCCCTAACACTACTGTCGAGGAAGAACGTTTCCTGTACTTAGCAAAACTTGACGAGTCTCGCCGAGATGCAGCTCTTACTAACGAAGCGCACAAGAAATGGATCAAAGCTCAATAGGACAAGTGAGTTCAACCTCGTATCTTCAACGAGGGTGACCTAGTCCTCACATACGACCAGAAACGTGACAAACTAGGGGTAGGAAATTTCTAGTCCATGTGGCACGAACCTTACATTGTCAAACGTGTTTTGAAAAAGGGAGCTTACGAGATGGAAGACTATGACGGAATACCTTTGGGTGAACCCCATAATGGGATTTACCTGAAAAGGTACTATGCCTGAACCTGTCATGCATAGACTTTATTGTATATATTATACATGGCGTGTTTGTGTGTTTTTTGCATGGTGTGACGCGCTTGTTTTTTGAGTGTCTTTAGATCTTGTTTCTGCTTCTTATACCATGTTCTGTTTGCATGTGCAGATAGAAACGTGCTACAGATTCACGGACGGCGCCGGCCGGCATACCCATAACCTTGCCTTGGCAGCCTGGGTACTGTATTCCCAAATGGGTGAGCTCATCAGCTCAGGAGGAAGTTGCCTTGGTTTTGCAACCAACAATGCTACAGAGTATCAGGCAGTAATTGGAACCCTAACTGATGCTATTTCCTTGGGTATGAACCAAATTGTCATCCACATGGATTCTCAATTAGTGGTTTCCCACCTTAACCGGGTCTATACTATTCGTGATCCTACCCTACTCCATCTCTTCAGATGAGTCCATCTCCTGGAAAGGTCATTTGAATCCATTCAATACCTACACATTCCACGAGAGTTAAACACAGTTGTTGACTCGATGGCCAACTTCATTTTAGATTGGTACATCGCACACACATAATACTCATAATATGTAAAAGAATTCACGACATGTAAATAATGTACCGTATAAAAAGAAAATCATATGAACAAGATCACATCATTCATCATTTTTAAAACACATAATGTATAAATCGTCGAGAATGTCTGTAGATATATATCATCAAAAGTAGTGCTGGTACAAAAATATAAAGCACGATGGCTTTCAATAAGTCTCTACAAAATATGAAGCCTCGTATCTTTCAGTAGTACAAAATATGAGGCCTCTAAGCTCTCAGTACAAGTATAATAACATCATCAGGCCTGGCGCCTAGCTCGTACACCCCTAGGACTGACAACTCTCTATCACTCATAATGGAAGCACTCTACTATTGTCGCTACCTTGCGGAGTAAGGCGTTGAAGCGTACAAACGCCCCAACTCCGAACCTCTGCATAGGTCTCAGTAAGTCATCTACTGCTGGCTCAGGAACATCCACTGTCAGTTGGGACAAGTTCCTGTACACGTCCTCCATCTCCATGATGGTAGCATGAGCACCTGGGGGCACAACTGCTCCCCCACCTCTATCTCTCCTCACCAAAAGAGAGACTCCTATGGACCGTATGGGACCCACATCTGCACACACATGTTATATACTTGTCAGCACTACAACAAAAAAATCATAAATAAACAAAACTAAAAAGTACAAGGGTTTTTTTCTCACCAATGTCTCCCCATGCTGTACCCTCAGGCAGCACTAAGTCGGGATCCTCTCTGAAATCCGTACCACTGTATGAGTAGTCCTCAACCATGAGAAACTGGCCTTCCAGCCAGCTGAAGAACTCAACACCAAAACTAATGATAGGGCCCCCACCATGATGGGCCATCACCTCTGCCCATCTGAGCATGTGAGGGTCCCTAGGATCCATGTCATCCAGTCGTACCTATGGGCGCAAGAGGGGGATCTGCTACAAGAGGAACGATATCACTATCAATTCGTATCCAAACTGCTTGAGCTCTCCCCGCCGACACTTGGTCAGCTGAGCTCGGATGTTTGCGAGGAGACCCTCGCACTAGTTGAAGAACTTGGGGGACATGCAGTCCTCCGCATAGAGCATCTGAGCCCGAGTGGCCATGTGTGGATCTTGGCTCCCCGCCACTCTAGTAATGGAGAACAATATGGCACGCAATAGGTGGTTTACAACATCCCTAATGGGAATCTTCACACTAGAGGATTGAGCATGAGCAGTACAATGTTGTGTCACCATGTCATCGATAGTGCGATCACTAGCTCGTGATCCAGTGAGAAATACGGGGTCCCCTCTCCGGGACAAGCCTGTAAGAAAACAAATGTCCTCAACATCTATAGTGATAATGTGCTCACCGATCACAAAGTGTTGTTGGGCCACATCCCAACACCGGAGCATATGTGACAGCAGCGAGATTTGGGCCCTCATGCCCTGAATCTCAAAGAATTTGAGCAAACCGCAGTTTCTCAAATCATTCACGCATTGTGGATCATTGGCAGCTTTTACATCTTCCACCTCATGTTCTCTTTCCCACCACTCTAATACCATGTTTGCTTGCTATCAACCTTCCAAAGTGGCCATTTAAAGACTGTTAGACCTCACTTCAACCACAGGAAGTCCACCTTTTGGGTTTAATTTGATGGTTGGTATATGTGTTTCCGTCGTCGCACTATGCTATTGCACACAGTGAGATGACATCGCACTCCACATTTGCGGGACTTGCGTCAAGTAGGTCTCGTTGCAGTTCCCGAAAGGGAAGACTGCGACGAGCCGAGGGTGCAATATCCCCCCACAAATCCATCAAAAAACCTAAAAAAAGGACCTAAAATAAAAATGTAATCCACTACAATTTTGCTGGATGAAGTTTAGGCTTACTTGCTCCAGACGGTGGGTGAAATGGCGGTTCGTAGCTCCTGGAATCGACAAGTGAAGTTTTGGCTCCAAATTGGCACTTCTTCTCCCAAATTGGCAAATGAAACAATGGTGACTATTTTTGACCCATTTTTCTATTTATAAATGAAATAGAATATTCCTTTTTCAAATATTTGATGCTTTTGGGTCATTTGCTATAGTTTTAATCATCTTTGATCATATTTGGAATATTGGTTAACTATTTAACCTAGTTTCCAAGTGTGCAGGAATTGTTAGGTGGTCTTTTGTGTCGTTTCTAGCGTTACAATGGTCATCTCAGGTATGGACAAATCCTTTGAATGTTTTGTCATTATTTTGCAATGGTTGGATTGTAATTAGTTTATGATGATGAGCTTACTGTTCATTTGTTTTCATGCTCTTGAAACTATGAGAATAAGTACCGAGTTGCGATTTATCACTTTTTCGGGCTCGTTAAACTCCCACGGAAAAGGATACCCCCCGGAGTCTGCCTTTAAGCTCTTTCCAGGCTCTTGAAAAACAAAAAGATTGCGGCAAGCGAACTTGTCGCATTCACGCTTGTTAAAGTATTTGAATGGTCGTCTTCCTGGTGATATTTTACCCCTTTTTTGAACCAAGGGGCACTACTTATGAAAAAGGTATACTCCAGCCAATCATGACTGGAAGAGTCCTCTCCCGCATCGTTTTACCCTTTTTCGGGAGATGAGGCTAACTTTACGAAAAAGGACCATTGGAGTCTTCTTTAGTTCTTTTCAGACTCTCTAAACATGAAATGATGGCCGAGTTTAACTTCTATGGACTCATTAAACTCTTAAATTGAAGGGCCCGTCATGGACGAACCCCTACGGTCATGGACGAACCCCTCCTATCCCAGGTTCAGAAAATATTTTGGATTGGACTCATCTATGAGATGAGCTATACCGAGCATCTGGTTACCCTCATCAAGCTCATAAAAAACACATGATGCACTCATCATTCATGATGGGGAAAAAGGAAGGCTTTTATGTTACACACTTTGTCAGTGGCAGTACGTAGTCATTCTTGAACATGGCACTCATCCACATTTGCATACCGTGCTTGGGTCATCCATTTGTCCTCGAGTCTTACTTACTTCCTGAGTCTCGTTACTCCTTTGAGTCATTCAAAGAAAGCTTCCATCGTCAGTTGCATTAGAAGTTAGTGTTGCACTCGTCATGTCAATACTACCAAGTCACGCCATGCCCACGTTCAAGAATACGTCCATCATTTATTATCTGCAGTCAGTACGCCTGCCACCATGTCGATCTACTATGAGTTAGTCTTGCATGCTAATGTACCATCCGATATACTCTACACATCTTTTGTTGTGTTTCGTGTTGATTGATGGGGGGTTCATTATTGCCCTCCTTCGACGGATTCATCCTTGTCGACATCAACTCATCATCCAAGGATTGAATCTAGAGACCAACCAAGTACCTTGGCCCTGCATGCCTCAATGGCACGTTACCTCACTTTCAACATGAGTTTACATCATTAACTCTTGGTTGAAAGATTTCATCTTGTGTTCGACTTCAACTCACTTATTCACGCTTGATGATATGTACTATGATACCTTGGGAATCATTGACATTAATGGTGATCTCCCTCGCGCTTGTTAACGGTTTACATCAATGACTGGCAATCAAGTGGTTTCTACCATGTTCGACGTTGAGACCTTTGTAATCACATGGGTAGATTTGTATCATTGCAGGTTCAACTTGAAGACCCTGGGGAGCTATGTTTTACCTAGGTTGCGATGGAGTTTGTATTGAGTCATATTACACGGATCCACTTTTGTATTGGTCGTGGCTGTGTTATCATCTCATCATGGATCTATGCTTGTGTCTAGTAGCCATGATTGTGTTTAGTCGGTCATTACTACCATGGATCTGCACTATATTGGTCGGCAACCATGTTGTGAGTCATTTGAGACTGTGTACTTCGAGTCAGTTGTACTACAGCAGCGTACTTCGTTCGACAAGTTCATTGGCATTCCTTCTATCAAAGGATTTCACCTGTCTATCTTCAACAGCTTCATGCTTTGGAAGGCATTCTGTTACACCTACAATCTTTCCATCATGAGATTTAGTGTATACATCCCTGAAGTTACCCTGACTGAGTGATTGACCTAGAAGGATTTGTACCCATTTGTACTAGGTTTTGAGAGGTCGTCACAGTTTCCTCTCATGCAGCATGCAACATCATAGCTTGCTCTATTGCAAGGTGCACTGATGTTAGTTTATGGACAAAAATAGCCCTTCGAGACCCTTCTCAAAGCTTGCTGACTTGGGACCCTATCTCTGACCTCTTGGTAGAACTGGCACTCGACTCCTAACTCCTTGGAAGGATCCCTTAAGCCTCTCCTATCATATATTAACCTATCCTATCCATACCCTATCCACTTAGTCCTATTTAAATGAAGCTCACTCCCATTCTAGGAGAGGAAGTCTATGGTACTCTTATGCTGGTGAAATCAAGATCAATAGACCTATCACTCTAGCTTGGGGAACATCCACTTCTCTCTAGGAGCTTTGGCATGGCTTGTCGGAAGGAGCTTGCAGCATTAAGGCAATAGTTGTAATCCTCTTTTCTATTGTACTTATCCACTCTTCAATACAGTTAATATAATTGCCTTCCATAAATGTTATCTCCTTGATGATGTTTAGAGATTTCCTCCTTAACTGTTAGCTTAGATCTATCATATGAGATATATGCATTCACTTCTTGTGGTCTGTTACATGTTCAATAGGGTTTAGCTACTCGCAATATGGAAGCACTGGAACATTGGGTCAACGAGGAGAAAGGGATCTACAAATCTAAGGTAAACGATCTACTCTTTCATTTGTACTTCTATACGATCTAGGAAAGTATTTTATGTTCTGTCTTATTTGTTCTAGACTTACGTTAAGCTAGGGAGATCAAGCCTTGAGTCCATTCTCGGTAGATTGTCCACAAAACAAATAACGTGTTCCTTGAAGAGAAAATAGAAAGGCAGAAATTCAAATAATCAAGTTCAAGCTACAACCTTACCTTACATAGCATCTTACCTTACATCTTCAAATTCATCTATTTTGACAACATCGTACAAAAGCCAAACATCATAGGAAGGATAGCATCAATGTTTAACCTATCGACTATATTGATCATGAATAAATAATCGTCTGTTGTATGCTACATGTTCATTGGCTGGGATTTGTCTAAAGCATTATGTCGATGCCAATTGGTACTGGATAAATATTGCAGTGATAAAGATCAGTCTAAGCTGTCAACAGTCGCCTTCTCCAGATTAGATCTATCGTTCAGAACAAACTTATCGCCCATATTTCCTGTCAATGGGACTAATTGGTCGACATAGTCGGCTATCGACTATGTGTAGGCTATCGACTAGCAGCAGTTGTGATCAACAAAAACTCAGGGTCTATCAGTTGGGCAAAGAATAGGATGGTTGGGATCTCTTTACTGCAGTTTAATAATTTTTTGGTAGACTCAATTACGAATTAAATGGAGCTACGGTCCTTAAAAGGCTATATAGCAGATTTCCCATCTCCAGGGGACTTTACGGGCAACTCTGGTCTATAGCAACACCTGCTGCTGCATTTGAGCTTGACACAATATTTTCACTTCCTATAAGGTGAATCGTGGTCGACATGTTTGATGATGATTCCCATTTCGTCTAGAGTCTAACATAACTCCAAAAAAAAAAATATTACCTCCCATCGCAAATCTCCTTCATTCCACGGCAATCTGCCAGATCAATAGCTTCTTATTCCAAGTATTTCCAGTGGTATGCCCATTCAAGTGCAAAATTTATCTCGAGCAAAACTTCCTCTTCGTGCAAACGAGTTTCTTCTTTAATGTCCTTCTATACTCGCTGCAAACTCTAAATGGCATGGGAATCATCATCAAAATGAAAAGATATATATGGGAAATGATGAAAACCCTACCAGAAGTGTCAAAGACAGCACGAGCTAAATTTAATTGCACGGGAAGCTTATGGGAAATGTTAGAAATCAACGACTGTATGATTGATTTTTACCGATTGGTTTGGAGACTCGACCAATGCAACCGATTGGAGACATCCCTTGACCAATGCAACCGATTGGTTTGGAGACTCGACCAATGCAACTGAATGGAGACAGCCCTCGACCAATGTAACCGACTGGAGACAGCCCTTGACCAATGCAACCGATTGGTTTGGAGACTCGACCAAAAATTAAAGATACCTGAAATATCTATGTAGCCACCATATAGGTTCTAACCTATAGGCTATTCATCGAACTATAGGTTTTTGTATAAGTGATGATGAATAGACTCTACCGATGAAGGCTAAGCGAATAGCTATTGTTAGCATAATATGGTTATAGGTTATTTAAAGAATAACCTTTAAGTATCTTTAATTATTATATTTTGAATTTTGTCTTTAATAGTTTATACAAGGTTGAACTTAAGTTATTAGGTCGAATCATAATTAAAAAACCTAAGTATCTATATAGGTTAATCCAGATAGTTAGGTTCTTATTAAGTATATAACCTATATTATCCTAAATATATATCCTCCATGGTTTGGTCGAGGCAGATCATGAGATAAGCCATATATTAACAAGTTATTATATTGTATATCATATATCCTGAATAGGTTCCATCCTAGAGAACTCGGCAGATATCGAAAAGCAGGGTAAGATTGCTTCTTTTGTCGAAATAGTTGGGGATTCCACAGGCAAAGCACGACAGTTTTTGCAGGTCAGTGTTTATTTATTATTATTATATATTGGGTTTCTGTGGTAAATATTTGTATATCATTAATGTACACTAATCTAAGAATAATTTTACATTTAATGGGAATTGGACTGGTTGTTTCTAAAGTTTTACTAGGCCCATGTAAAATCTGAACTTTGATAAAAATCGGAAGGAGTCAGCCAAGGACTGGCATTTTCGCTGGTATATTATAATTACTCTAATTGATTCTGAATGATCCATATGTTGCATAATATTATTATGGTCATCATTACACCCAACATTGGACTTTGTACAAAGTAGACTTCGCTTATACTTAATTTCTCTGTCAAACTATTATTGAAATGTGTTGCGAGAAGTTTAACTTTCTCACATCCAAAAATCAACGGAGACATTCACGCTCTCCTAAGAGTTTGAAATATTTATCTTGGTCGATCAACTTGCCAAAAGTAGCGTAAGAAATGGCCATCGCAGAAATGGAAGGGGATGCTCATAATCAATGACTTTCCATTTGCATTAACGATGGCCACAATTGCAAGGTCCAACCCAACAAAATTACAATGGTCAGGGATAGAGTGTATTAGAGTGTGGCCCGACAAGTCGCGCCTCGACTTCGACAACTCAACCCCGATAGATTCTGGGTTCAACATGACCTCGACTGCTTCTGAACTTTCTCGACCCATCAACAACTTTACAGAATTGATGGTCCGAAAGCTGCATAATGGTCGATCAATGACCAGCTGGTCGGAGTTACTATCGACAATATTGGGTCGTGGGCGGTTGGTCGGTTGGTTCGCGTTGCAATGGTCGATTAGGTATTTGCAGTCGATGACGACATGGAGGAAGTCGACTGGTGCAACATAAATTTTCATTCGTCGACCTCCGACTTGGAAACAGCGTCCCTGACTTGAGTCGATTGGACTGGCCTGAGTAGTTCGTCTACCAACATAAAGATGCTCACGCTAATCGATAACTACACAAGTGTTCTTCAACCAAACAACTTACCTGTCCACTATACAAACTATGCCGACTAATTAACTCTGGCGACTGGTTTTTGAGACAGAACTCTTTGTTGACTAAAGCATGTAGCCATCAACCAAGGTATTTACCAATTTTATTTGAGGAATATATGGTTTTGGTCTCTTTGGTCGGTATTACTTTCACTTATTCTGGTCGATACCTTAAACTTGGGCGATTCAGTATAATATGCTGCAAGAATACGTCATCGACTTCATGGGTACCATCCAATGGGTAAAGAGTGAGGATACCATTGGTCGAGATTTGTCTCCAGTCGGTTGTATTGGTCGAGTCTCCAAACCAGTCGGTAAAAATCAATCATACAGTCGTTGATTTCTAACATTCCCCATAAGCTTCATGTGCAATTAAATTTAACTCATGCTGTCTTTGACACTCCTGGTAGGGTTTTCATCGTTTCCCATATATATCTTTTCGTTTTGATGATGATTCCCATGTCGTTTAGAGTTTGACATAACTCCAAAAATTGTCTCCCACTGTGGGAAATCGCAAAGCTTCTTCATTCCATGACAATCTGTCATATTTTTATGCACCAAACGCATTGTATATCAAATTCTAGATGGTTATTTGTGCAAATTGGAACTCCTTGCTACTATACGAGGGTGTGTTTTAACTGAATAGAGTTTGAATGCGACGTACTGTCTCAATTGTTGGTTGGGATGCATCTGGTCGGTGATCGAACGATCAGTAAATAACTCCTTTTATATAACACACCCTATTATAGTAGCAACGAGTTCCAGTTTCAGGCCTGTGAGATGTTTTTAATTAAGACTATCGGATGCAAACTCTATTTAGTTCGAACACACCCACCAAATCAAATAATGGCATGCATATAGTTGTAGCTTTATAAGTTCAATGAGAGATTAGTTTTATGCCGAGTCCCGTCCCATTCACTGGTGTGACCTGCACTTCTTAATACAATGTGCACTAATTTATTTGCAATTGAAATGACAATGAGAAAAAAATTGCAGGGCCGAAAATTGACTGATTTGGACATAAAAATAGGCATAAATTCTTTGAAACGTGTAAGTTTATA
This sequence comes from Larix kaempferi, assembly GCA_027924585.1. Classification (NCBI taxonomy): domain Eukaryota; kingdom Viridiplantae; phylum Streptophyta; class Pinopsida; order Pinales; family Pinaceae; genus Larix; species Larix kaempferi. The sequence continues at coordinate 5,296,002 of BSBM01000418.1, read as the reverse complement.
GTTGCATAATCGTGGGAGATGTGGTGAAAGTTGGTTTCCTTCTGTTTTCTGGTGACCATGTTGTGAAGCTCGACAACTGGAAAATATTGGTAATGTCGATGTTGTAACTACTCAACGAGTTATTTCATGGTAAATATGACAGTCACATGTAAATCGCACGAAGATGGTTGACTTTCAAAATGGTCAAGTCGAGTTGGTCGAGCCTTTAAAAATTGGTTGACTTTTAATTATGTGATTGGGATGGTCGACACTTTATTTGGTCAACATAATTTTTATAACTGACGGAGAACCTAAACACTAAAATAACTGCAAAACTTGGGAAGCATAAGAAACAAGGGAGAACCTAGGAAATAACTGTGGAGTTGGTTTGGCAAGAATAGGTAGAGGCTGCACGTCCCAATCATTCTCCATACCTAAGAAACAAGGGAGAACATAGGAAATAATCGTGGAGTTGGTTTGGCAAGAATAGGTAGAGGCTGCAGGTCCCAATCATTCTTTGATTCTTTGAGATTGTGTATTGATGGCAACTAGGGGAATTATGTATTATGGGCATCTAGCAATATTCATTAAGCCAACCGACTATTGTCATGAGCCTGTCCGACCATTAAGCCGACTATATTCATTAAGCCAATCGAATATAGACGTCTAGCAGTTATAGACAAACGCCCGTGCTTTATGTTTTAATAGTCTTATAAACATGTCAATGACTTATGCTAGAATTTTATACAAGTCTATGCTCATGTTTAAGAAGTTTGTAGATATATCAATGCTCATGTATTTAAGAGTTTTGCATATATGTAGAAAGCATGGTATATATAATTAGATGGAAGAGACCTGGATCTGCAGTTACGGAATATCTTTTCCATATATTTTTGGGATTTTTGTGTATACGCTGAATAAGTCATACATGAAAAAAAAATCAATATATAAATGGGAAGACACACGTCTTAATTTATACGATTTATGTGACTAAGGTTAAAGATGTTAGGTTATTAAGTAAGTATAGAATTCTCACAATAAGAATTTGTTATATGTTTTAGATAGCTTTGTAGGAAATCAGTAAAGAGAATATGTGTGGGTATACATATAGGAATGCTGGTTCATTAAACAAATCAAAATTAGGTGTCATGGAAAAATACATCATGTTTAGTGGAATTTTACGTGTGAAATGTAAATGCTTATGCTCATTAAACAATGATGGTTTAGTGGAATTTTACGTGTGAAATGTAAATGCTTATGCTCATTAAACAATGATGGTTTAGTGGAATTTTACGTGTGAAATGTAAATGCTTATGCTCATTAAACAATGATGGTTATATGTTGAAAGGTTGAGAGTAATGGGAAGAACACTGGGTTCGTTATATATATAAAAAAATCATACATGAAGTTCAAAGGTAAGAGGGCATCAAGGAATGTATTAGGTTTTCATTATAATGAATTGATCCATGTTAATATATGGTGTTTTATAGGATGCATTGATTTAGGTTGATCTAGAGTGATTTTATAGCCTGAAGGGAATGATGTTAATGAATGAATTTCTAACAATGGGTTTGTGGCAATATGTAGATATATTAAATTGTGAAATGTTGTATGTCAATGTATCATGGTTTTATAAATTCATCTATGTTAACATGTTTATACATAAAAATGGATTCACATGAATGTATCATGGTTTTATATGATGTAATTAAATGTTGATCAAGGTGTAAGGAAAGATAATTGTATTAAGCCTTGACATAAATGTTATATATCTATTCCAAAGATCACTAGGAAGGGATATAATGAGTTACTATATTTGTTATGTTGAAAGGGACTTATATATATACTTGTCCTCAAATAATTTTTGAGTTGGATTTAAGCGTAATTATAGTGGTTAATTTATAAATGATCATTATCACTCTTAAATGATAAAATGGGTTAGAACAAAAAGAAGAGTCATTAATTATTAGAATACAATCATGAACCTTGCACATGATTTTTATTTTTATCAATTAATGTCGTCATGATGGCATTGGAAATTATGTTGAACAAGATGCTAAGGGTATAGAGTAGTTGATAGAATCGACATTAAAAGTGTTAAATGTGAGTATACAATTTGTAAGGGCTTACAATGATGGCATTGCGTTGAGAGCATAAAGATTGGTTTGGGTAGTGTTATACATATCCCATCATTCAAGTTAGTCACCGGTAGTCTTGAAACCATTAAGGCGCACACACACACAACTGTCAAGAGGGTCAAACGGACTCGGAATATTGAAAATGAGATATCAGTGTAATCAACATCATGAGATGAACACAAGGACACTAATTTTGCATCATGACGATGTCGTTCACAAAGATGAAAAACTACAAACTTGACTTGACCATCACATAGGTAATGTGGAAGGTGTAACTTGATAAACCTGTCGAAAGGGCCAAATGAAGACAAATTTTTTTTGTAAAGCAAATTATGGAGACGATCAACATGATGAGTTGACCACAATAATGCTGATCACTTGACATGTCGAATCTTAAATGGAAATATGACTAATTCCCATGATACAACTCGATGCGAATATGACAACCCACACATGGCGAGACAAGGAAAGCTTGTCAAAGGGGTAATATGAAAACGGGAATGATGAGATGAGGTAAGGACATGATCAACTCCTTTACCTGGACACGAAAGTATGGAGATAAGGATTAGGATACAAAATTTAATATGTTCATCTAATTTGCTAAATTCTAACACTTGGGAATCATATCAAGTTGAGAATCATCTTTATTAAAATTTATGGGTTTGGAAGTGGTCTTATGGGAATGTTGAGTGAATTATGCATTGATATTTGATGATATGATAGTCACTCTTGATTTGGTAATTCGTGATTGTAACTTTCCAATCTGTATTTTACTGAAGATTGTTTGATGTTTATCCTTTTGTCTTAGAGGAGAGAATAGCCGAATAAGTTGTAATTCTAGTTACTTGGAATTTGTCATGCTTAAATTTGATTGGTTACCTATTGTGTGGCAACTTGATGCAATCCAGCTTGTTGCCTAATAGGATATCACAGATCCTTATGGATGACTAGGAGGCATTGAAAATCTGAGTCAGTATTGACAATTATTGAAAAGTATTATTGGATTTACATTACCTAAAAATTACTGTTGAATTATTGAGAATGTGTTAGAACTTTGTTAGATGAAACATAAATTCAATGATGATAAGAACATCTAGTGTTTATGGGAATCATTGTTAGATGAAAATAGAAGTGAATGGCAGGTAGACAAGAATATGAACATAAATTCAAACTAGCATTGAAGGTGCGAGAAAATTAACTTCGGGGCGGAGTTCTTAATAAGAGGGGGTGCATGTAATGCCCGCCTTTGACTGAGTTTGACTGACTGGATTTTGAGGGCACTTGTTTTGAAGTGACCTAACTTAATAAAATTGAAAAATGTTTTATATTTTGTTAATGAATAAAAATTGTTGACTGACCAATAATTGATGATTATGTTCGGTAGAGTGAGAAATTTGAAATAAATTTTATGTTATGAATAAATGAAAATGATGCTTTCTTATTCCGTAGATGTGAATAAATTTTGCTTGTTTATTAGCAATGAATAGAATTGAATAAAGCATAATTATATTTTATATTGTGCAGTGCTACTAATGTTCGCTTTGAGCATGTGTAGTGGCAGGTAAAACGACTTACTGATTAACTCTCAAATGGAAATAAAGAGGGTCGTAAACAACAAGAAAACACACATAAGAATGCGTCGACTCTTAAACAACATTCCATGCACGAGTTGAAAGCCCTATCCTCTTTACTTGGGTAGTGTGTGTTGTACGGGCATGCCATAACGATTTGGTCATGTATGACGAATTTGAGGGGTGCGCAATAAGGATGACGCTATTCCTCATCCGCCATTAGCCTCACATAGAATGTAGTCGATCGATTAAGGTAATGACTCATAATCGCTACATCACACTCCCCACACAAGGACAAGGACAAGGACAAATTAGTTGTCGGAAGGACCCATGGACGTGTTACCTGGACAATAGCGAGAAGTAAACTAGGTGCATGATTGCACTAACACATAGATAGGAATTTAAATTATTCATATATTAAAGTTTAAATTTGAGAATAATTAAATAGAAAAAATATTTAAATGTGAGCAAACATAGATGGAAGATATTTTGAAATAGACTTCATGTGCACCCACTGATTTAGGGAGATATGCATTAAATAAAAATATCAAGAATAAATAAATAAATGATATCTAGATTTGGAGCAAATTTAGATTGGAAGATATTTTGAGTTAAACTCCACTTGCACCCACTAATTTGGGGATTGGGATTCTAGGATAAAGGGACAACTAAGAGGAAATTTCAGAACTTATGTGCACCCTCATGTGAAGGTGACACATGGTTGAAGGAGAAATAATATTGAAAGAAATTAATAAAAGAACTAATTTTACATAGAACGACACATGCCGTCAAACATCTTTCTATTTAAGAAAGAAGGAATGGAGAGGAAGGGGACCTTTTTGCTCCCTAATACTGGATGGATTTTGTAATGAAAGTTTGAGGAACCATGTGTCTATGTGATTTTGGCTTAAGAAGTACCTTGGTTATTGGGAGATCACGACTGGGTATTTGAGGCTTGCGTGTTATTCTTTGCGATCCCCAATAGCTCGGGGGACTGGGAGGAAGAAGTCTATTCCTAGTATGGTAGGGAGGTCAACTGAGGAGTCGTTCTGAACATGGGAAACATTTGGTTTGGTAAAGGACTGCGCAGACCTTCGGTAACTTCTACGAAAACTGGATCGACCTTCAGATATCAGGTTCATTTCAATTGTTTTATTTAAGTTTTGTTGAAATTTTCTTGAAAGAATTATTGTTAAAAAAAAAATTATATGCTGCAATTTATATTAAGATATGATAAGTGGATAAATGTTAAGTAAAGTTTTAGATCGGCTCCGGGAGGGGCTCTACATGTACCAACAACATCAATATGGAAGATTTTCATGTACTAAGGAAGAAAAACAAGGAGGCAGGCTTGCAAGCCAACTTTGCTTTCTCCCTTGCTCATGAACATTGTAAAATCGGGGACTCCACCGATCCCCACCCCATCCCTTATCTTGATCTATAGGACGAATGACGCAAGCATTGATTAGCATGTGGCGGAAGGACACGACAAGCACCAATTGGTGTAATTATGTCGTAAGGTGAAGCGAGAGGAAGGTACCATCATTCTTAGATTCGTTTGTGACATAATTAAATGCTCATTGAGGAATGATGAGCCATTCTATTCATCTCTCCCTTGATACGTGTGGCTCTACGTGAAATATGAACATAATAAACGACAAGTTCATTCTGCTGAGGAGCAGTCGACAAAGCTGGCGAACAGAACCGAGGCGTCATGAATTCAGCAGTAGAGGAACCTAGAGAGCAGGCAGTGGGCGAACACAATTCGAAAATTGGGGCAGGGCTGGAGAAATGTCATGCTCTAGCTCATGGTCTCAGCTGACATCTGCACAACATGAAAGGAGGATTGTATAATTAGAGGAAAATATTGGTTTTCTTTTGTGTAACCTAGAGGGATGGAAACGGGACTTGGAGCAGAGAACTGAACCCGAAATAAATCGATCCAATCAAAGGAACGATGAGACCCTGTGGAAATTGGAAAAGGGTATAACAAAGGTGGCTCTGCTGGAGGTGGGGGTGAAATGTATGTATGGGAGTGGACATGAACAGGGTAATGTAATTAAGGAACTCCAGGAAGAAATCAAATGTCTGAAAAGGAGAGGTAGCACCAAGGGTTAGGCGAGTGGTCCACCAAGATGCTTCTTTAGTAGGTTCTCCAAGAACATGGAAAGGAATGGAGAAGTAAGAACCTTCGGTCAATACTCCAACTCCTCATCCCCTATAGCCCAGTCCCAATTCCAACAATTCGATAGCACCACGACAAGCAAAAAAGGCCCATCATTCTAGACCACCGGGTTACTCAAACTATCATGTCTTTTTCGAATCTATGCAATGCAAATGTATTTTTTGTTGTTCTAGTTTTATCAGGATATACACTAGCATGCATTTTGAATATGTAATCAGTCATAGGCAATTGTGGATAAAAATTAGGAAAATAGACAATTTAGTCTTAAAGCTCTCTGAACTCAAGGTCTTTTTTGTACCCCTTTTGGTTGGACGGTTTGACCGTAGCCCCCTTTTATATAAATCTATTCTTGGTTCCAGAGAATTTATATTTCACTAAATATTTAATTAGTTGTTTTCAAGGCTATATGCACCTCCACGAATGGCTTTACTAAATAATTAATTAGTTTGTTGTACGAGGCAGTAGATGGATAAGCATCACGTTGTTATCCATTGCAAAACTCCAATGGTGAAGCATGTCTATACAACTATCTTGCTAACTAAGATTTCAACCTACCATTTCAACTTATGTATATTACAAAAATTGAACTCAATTATATGTATAATTCATATGCATTACAATTTACAATTTCTATCCCTTTTATCTATCAAATTACACTTTATAATTTACAAATATATATATATTTTTTTAATATTAAAATTTAATATGGAAATAACATTTATAGTTTAAAAAATGAACTCATTTATTTGTATAATTCATATGCATTACTATTTACAATTTTCATTGTTTTTAATTTATCAGTTAAATAGTCAAAACCCTAATCAGTTACTCTTTTAACTATATATTGGCATCTAATATTATAATGTCCTAATTCAGTAGTCAAAGTTTGTACATGAAATATTTTATTTGAAGTAATTGTGCCTAGGTATCTTCACCGTATACAAATTCAAAAAGAATCTAAAGAACTAGCTACAACTGTAGATAGAATCACCATTGGTAAATATTTGAAATTCTAATCTAATTAACATAAATGATACTCAACAACCATGAGTTCAACATAATGTTAAGTCATTGTTGGAGCTAAAAACCCAACGGCTGATCCATTTGTTTTGGCCAAAGATTTCCATCCATTTGTTCTGTCCATTTTGTATAATCATTTAGTTAAACAGTTGAAACCCTAATCTGATTCAATTTCCACAGTTAGCCAAGTATATAGAATCACAATTGTTAAATGGTCAAAACCCTAATTTGGTTCAGTTACATTGAGGGACATCTATGATCTATTGATCTATGTCTTTAAAATAAGATTTGTGTTATGATATAACATCCCTCTAATTTGAAATATGTGCATTGAGAAATGCAATTTGATCTAATAGTATTGTTAAGATGCATTGATTTTAGTGATATTACATTTTGTATGATATCATTCAATTAAATAATCGAAAACCCAATATGATTCAGTTACCACATTTAGTTGAGTAGATAGAATCACTATAGTTATCTGAGTAAAATGACATCTATGGTCTATTCATCAGGTCATTGTTGGAGCCAAAAACCTTGCAATTGATCCATCAATTCTTTCCATTTTGTATGATATCATTTAGTTAAATAGCACAAACCCTATTTTGATTAAGTTATCATAGTTACCTGAGTAAGAATCACCACGTGGTTAAATAGTTGAAACCCTAATTTGATTATATAAATCGGCATCTAATATTTTAATGTGGAAAATTAGTTATCTAAGTTTGTAGCATTGCTTTGATTTCAGGAATGTTCCTTTTTAGTATTGTTAGGATTCATTGCTTACAGTGAGGGACATCTACAATCTATTGATCAATGTAATTAGAGGAGATTTGCATTATGATCTAACATCCCTCTAATTTTAAATGTGTGCATTGGAAAATGCATTATGATATAATAGTCTTGATAAAATGCATTAATTTTAGTGATATTAAATTTTGTATGATATCATTAAGTTAAATATACATGTAATTCATCATTAAATTTCATAGAAGAAAATGTTACAATGATGAATATGAAGAAAATTTCCTTTGAAACTTGCTTGGGGTTTGACAATCCATAAATCACAAGGATTAACATGAGAGGAAGGAACTATAAATATTGGAAGTAAAGAGAGACAAGGTCTCACATATACAAAAATATATGGAATTAAGGGTGAATGGTGTTCAAATTCAACCTCCTTTTCACATATCATCGATATGAGAAGATGGAAAAAGGGGTAGGTGTGGAAGAAGACATATTGAAATTGATCACTATTTAGTATATATGTAATTCACCATTAAAATTCATTGCTTTTCACATGGATTATCACCAAATATGATCATTACTTTATTACAAGTCACCATTTTGATTGTGTATATATTTGTTTTTAAATTTTGGATGAGACTTGATTTCAATGTGGTAATTTTGGTTTTTAAGCAACATTGTTTTGATGTGGCCACTGGGATTGGAACCATCATAGATCCATTTTAATTCTTGCTGTATCAAATGCCAAGAGGGATCAAATCCCTTGAGGTGCAAACATTTCCTAAAATGGGTTTGCATCATAGTTAAGATGGATATATGGATTTGATCCCTCTCGACACTTGATAAATCCATAGTTAAGATGGATCTATGATGACATATTAAATATATTTCAATACAATGTATATCAACATATATATTTTCCAATGTTTATGTATATAAGATGTATATCCATGGTGAAAAGTGAATGCATAGGTAAATTTCGTAAAGGATGATATCAAACCTAACCAACATTAATGACAATGTATAAGCATCCCGCTACAAATTAGGGTGTAGACTGCTGGATTTAAATAACACACTCCATCTGTAGAACATTAAATGCTTGCAATAGGGTGCTTAATGACTTTATTACGATGTTCAACATATTATTATACCTTCCTAAGGTAGGTATATTGTAATTGGTTAGAAGTCAACTTAAGTTGACTTTTAATTAGTTTGCAATTTATTCAAAAATTTATGCAAAGTTTGTAAAGTTGTGTCAAAAATAAATATTAAATTAACTTTTGTAAATATTAAATATTAAAAATTAATTTTTAATTTTTTAAAAACTTAAATTCTATTTTTTGATTGGTGAATATATGTGAAATGACTATTTTTATTTGCTTTTAAATGTAAATGTAATTGTCAGAACAAAATTAAATTTAAAAACTAAATTTTTTTTATTTTTTTACAAATGGCCATTTGTCTTTATTACTGAACTTCAATAATTAATCTTCATTATGATTCAATTTTTTAATATTAAAACTTCATATCATCAATCATTGCATTGTACTTTTGTTAATGACATTGTACTATTATTAATAACTACCATTAAATTAGGGGCAACGGGAATGGGAAGGGTCCTTCTTGACCCTGAAGGAACACATTAATGTAATTTTGCATGGCCAAAAATAACTAGGTAGAAGCTTTGGCACTATGGAAAGGAATTGATATAGCTCTGGAAAGGGGTCAACAAGATTTGACTATCGTCGGGGACTCAGAACTGATCATAAAAAGTCTAAGGAGAAAAATTTTGCCTTCGGATCCTTATCCCTATAGAATGATTTCTAGAATTTTTTCCAGATGTACTGTAATGCTTGCCTTTGACTAACTAGATCTCGAGGGAACTTATTTTGAAGTGACTGTAAGGCACCTGCAACAATTAATTAACAAGAATACGCGAAATAGCAGAAATGACGGAACTCAGAATCACTTTTGTATTGATCACAGGCCACTTCGAGGGGGCAACCTCCTTTGAGCAAGCTCAATACAATAACTTCACGGTGCCTTCATAGGTATCAACACACACTTATATACTAATTCTAGGCGCCAATACTATGGGTCGAAACCATGGGCCGTTACAAAATATGGATTAACAATACTACGGGCGGCTTACAAAGCATATGCGCCAACAACAATAACACAAACTATTGATTAACAAATACTACGGGACGACTTACAAAGCATATGCGTCCAACAACAACATACTAACAAAGTAAAGACATGGGTTCCTAACATCCCCTCCCCCTTAAAAAAAGCTTTGTCCTCAAAGCTTTAGATGTGGAAATTGTTGTTGAATCTGAAGGAGTGGTTCCCATGTAGCATCCTCTGGTTGCATGCCGTGCCACTGAATTAAGACCTCTGTGATAGAACGAGAGCGAAGCTGACGCGTGCGCTGATTGAGGATGGCCTCTGGCTCCAAAAGGATGGATCCTTCATTATCCAGTTCGGGTAAAATCGTTTGGCCGCTGATGTTGGTGCCAAGAACTTTCTTCAGACAAGAGACATGAAAGACTGGATGAATGCGGGAAGAAGGAGGAAGTTCCAATTTATAAGCAACGGACCCAATCCTCTGAAGGATCCGATATGGCCCATAGAACTTTGGAGCGAGCTTATGATGCCCTTTGAGTTTCAAGGAGGATTGTTTGTACGGCTGGAGACGAAGAAAAACCATATCGCCGACTTGAAAAGTGCGCTCCGAACGGTGCTGATCAGCTTGTTGCTTCATGCGATTTCTTGCCATGTGAAGATTGTCCCGCAAAATGTGAAGAATCTGATCGCGGTTGCGAAGGACCTTGTCAACTTCCTGAACGGGTGAACTGGTGGGGGTGTATGGAAGAAGAGCTGGAGGTGCCTGACCGTAGACTGCTTCTTATGGGGTCATTTTAGAGGCAGTATGGTAAGAGGTATTGTACCACCATTCAGCGAGAGGGAGCCACTTTGCCCACCGATGTTGTTGTTCTGAGGTGAAGCAACGAAGATAAGTTTCCAAGCATTTATTGACAATTTCAGTCTGACCATCTGTTTGTGGGTGATACCCTGAACTCATCTTCAGTTTGGTGCCAGTGTGGCGAAATAGTTCTGTCCAAAAATGACTAGTGAAAGTCGCATCACGATCCGAGACAATGGAAGAAGGGATGCCATGAAGACGAAAGATCTGGTCCATAAAAATTTGAGCGACCGAGGAGGCTGTATAGGGATGGTTGAGAGCGCAAAAATGACTATATTTGGAGAGACGATCAACCACAACGAGAATCACTGTCTTCCCGCCAGATTTAGGGATCCCTTCAATGAAATCCATAGAAATATCTATCCAAATCCGTGTA